>CM072525.1:37765491-38007991 GCA_036898135.1 Oncomelania hupensis
AGTGCAAAGTGCAAATTTGATTGATCTAAAATGATTAGCACTGGTTAAAGTATCTGCATAGTTTAAAAAAAATAATGATACAGTTCTGTTAAAGCTATTCTTGAGATTAAGCAAAATTGTGTTTAGAACACCAACAAAAATAATAATAGATTCGGAGCTACAGACCGACCTACTGACCGCTAGCCAGACTGCAACTAAATGATTGGCTATGATTTGAACTGGGTACCGATTTTGGCGATTTTTGGTATACAGGTAACTCATGGTTGTGGTCGGTTGGTCTATCCGTCACTCCAAATTGAACGTAAGCCCATTTGTTCAAAAATACATTTTTGAATGATCTCAAAAGTAACTCAGCATTATTTGATTATTTTTAATATGCAGATACTTTAACCACTGTTACGCATTATGGATTGTTCAAAATTGCACGTTCGTCTTAGCCAAACTTTTGTTTCAGCTGCTGAATTCCAATGTCATTATAAGTGCATAAAGTAGCTCCACCATTGTACTAGTGCAACATAACATACATAATTGTGTATGTCTGTGTATGTGTGTGTGTGTTTGTGTATGTTTTACAATTCAATTCAATTCTTTAAGGGGATATTAGACAACTAAAACTTCAACAAATGAATACAATACAAACATTAAATAAAAATCATACAAGTTTGCACAAATCAGCTTTCATAATATTAACAATGTCAACTCTAACAAAACTATACAAAAGGTTTTATCTTCGGATATAATAATTCCTTTATCTGTGCACATTGCGGTTACAATTGTACAATTGAAGAGTATGTGATGAAGTGAAACACGAGCAGTTGTGGTTTTATAAAAAAAATATTTTGTGTTCCAGGAATTCACCAGAATTAATAACTTAATATCGCAAAAGCTCTTGAGCAACTAACAATACATACTTTATTTACAGGAAAATGTATGTCTTTCCTGAATAGTACTCAAACTGAGCAAATATAAAATTATTGTTTGAGCATGAATATTCGCTCTTTGTAGTCACTTTTTTGACTAATTTGTCCGATACTTCATTGACATACTATTTACCTAAATGTGAAGAAACCGAAAACAATTCAATTCCAATACCTCTAGTTCTTAAACAATGTATGAGAGATAGAAGAATGTACTGGTCTGCGCCATAAAGTCTTAGCCCCTCTTCTAACTCCTAATGTGCTTTTTGCGTATTTTGCATCACCCTCCTCTTTCTCTCTCTTCACTCTATATTACCAGGTAATTTGCACTGGTTTTGAGAATTTTGTGTGTTATATTTAAAACATAAGAAATATAATATTTACTGATATTTTTTTTTACAAATCAACCAGCAAATCAGTCTTAAAACTGAACAGAAGATTATATGTGTAGTTATGAGGGAAGTAGTTTTTGTTTAACGAGGTAATCTTTTGTTGCCATAGGTAATGTTGAAATTCCAACAAGCTTACCAATGTCTTCAAGGTCCATTTTCCTAATTCAATGGGCTTCATTTTAAACAGAGATTTTGCGATCATTGCCTATGCTGGATTCAATACAACTATAATACCACTGTGGTAGGCATTACATTACATTACATTATTATTGCTTTAGGTCCAGCGGACTCTTCCGAGCCAAATCAGGACCGGACAACCCCTGATCCGCATAAAAGATCTGCTGAAACAACCCTAGTGGTAAAACCGAAAGCTCTCCACCAGCCAGTCACTTTACAATAAAGACATCCCACGCAGGGGACGGCTGAGGCTTCACCCCAACTTATCGAACCCCCGTTTACAAAAACAAAATAGAATACAAACATCATTATAAATTATCAACAAAACACATACATATAAAATGCCTACATTGCTAAATAATAACATCATAGGAAGCCCTAGTGACCACCTGGCAGAAAGCGTCCAATATTCCCAAGCTGATCCAACAGACCTCATACACAAATAAGGAGTCTTGTCCCGGAAGAGTTTTCAAGAAAAAAGGTAGGAGACTGGTCTAGCGAAGAAGAAGATAGTATAGCAGATTGATAGAACAGAGCAGGAATGAGAAAGAGCAAATGAGAAAGTTAGTTAGTTAGTTAAATAGATTAACGTCCCCGGACACATAAGCGTATAGGGGACGCAGCGACAGTGGGAATTTAAAGCACTAAATTTCCAGAAAGTGGGGATACTATTTATACTGAAACCCCCGGCACCCCAACGGGGATCTGTGGTAGGCGAGAAACAATAGTCTGTTCATATTGCATGCTCATTTTTATATATTAACATTATTTTTAAAAATTATTACTGCACTGAAAATACATCTATATGTATTTTTGGAGATTTTTGCTTGCTACCTTTGTAATATATATATATCTATATCTATATCTATGTGTATGTATATATATATATATATATATATATATATATATATATATATATATATATATATATATATATATATATATATATATATATATATATTTATTTATTTATCTATATATATATATCTATCTATATATATATCTATCTATCTATATATATATCTATCTATATATATATATATATATATATATATATATATATATATATATATATATATATATATATATATATATATATATATATATATAGTACCCAGAAGCCCCAGACCAGCGGCAGCAACAAGCTATTACACTTCTTTGCTTGTAGAAGAATTTGGCTCTACTGATTCTTCATGTTTTGTTGATAATGATTGTTGTGCTATTGTTTCTTCTTTGTGTCTGTTCTTTGTTTCATATCTTTACTTTTGTTTACTTGTTCCATCTGTATAATTTATTACATTCTGCAAATGTTTTTCCCAGCTTCGATTCTCTCCAGGATGTTTTTAATTTAGTCACTCTTTCCATTGTGTTTATATCCTATTACATATTCTGTGTATTTTAATTCATCTCCAGATTGGAAGAGTCCATTTTTTATGCCAGAGAAATGTACATGTTGAAAACTAATTAGACCAGCTGAAAATGGTGCCAACAAACCTCCAAACTTATAATACAGAGTCCTTGTCACTTCGCCAAGGCTATTAATAACAGGATTCTGATTTTAATTGTGAAATAAATCTTCAGAATCTAAAACAAGGAAAGTTAATACAGTTTTTGTATATTACTTTATAATCGACCTCCCTAAACTTTTAACCATTTGTGCGCCGAACACTTTGTCATCTCTATTATGTAAAGTAATGATTTCTTCGGGTTTTAGTTTTAAGGTTTGTTCAGTTGTTAAGTCAAAACCTACATATAATTTTGATTTTCATGAAGCAACCAAACTCAGTAACCTCTCTTTTTTATCTGCATAACCGTGGCTGTAACATTAATTGTGTCTGTGTTGAGCAACTCATAGTAATTCATTTTTAATAAAACAAACAAATTAAACAACTAATTAAAATATGGTTGGTGCTACTATGGTTCTTGGCACTGCTGCTGTCATACTAATTAAAAAATGGCTGGTGCTGCTATGGTTCTTGGCACTGCTGCTGTCAACTCGTTAGCTTTTTCAGGATCAAATTATTTGTTTTTAAAACTAAACAGTAAAGAAGAATCTAAACGTCATAAGTTAGCAGTGGAAAAATTATCACAAGATCAGGCCGCATACAAGAAAAACAGACTATGGCAGCTTCATTTCATTAATAAAAGAATGAAAGAAGGACATGCTGATAAGACATTTGAAAACATTGACGAAGCTTTGCATCAATATTATTTATTTACCAGCACAACAATACCTCCATTAAAACAACCAGTTGTATCTGTTTACTATACACCTAATATTGCACTCACAATGACAGAGACTGGAGAACTACTCTTAATTGTATTTGGAACAGTAGCAGTTTATTACCTTGTTAAAAAAATCTACTAAATAAAAATAATGTGTGCTTCGCGTTTGTCTAAAATATAGTATTCTGATTCAGAGTATTGGAAAGGACAAACGGGTGTCGATAAACTAACAGAAAAGACAGGACTGCCAGAAAAAAAAAAGTTAAACGATGGTTAGCTAAACAAGCTGTATGGCAAATTTATTTCACTCCCCCGAAGAAAATAATTAGACCCCAATTTGAAAATGGGAAGCCCAATGACACTCATCAAATGGACTTGCTTTATCTTCCTCATGACACAATCAGAAGAAAGAAATTCAAGAACGCCCTAACTGTTCTTGATCTTGCTTCGAGGTACAAGGATGCCGACATTTTAACAACCAAAAGTGCATTAGAGGTTTCTTGTGCATTAAATGCAATTTATTCTAAAGGCCCTCTTAGATTTTCCAGACTAATTCAATGTGATGGTGGATCAGAATTCAAGGGTGCAGTGAATCAATTGTTATTAAAACATAATGTTACAATACGAAGAGGAATTCCTGGGTTACATAGACCTCAAGGTCTCGTAGAAATTTTTAAAGGTATCTAGAAAATCTCAATTACCAACTTGCAGAGGTTACCAGTATTCTAAGGAGTTGTTTACTAATACTACTAATACAGAATGGGTGACTAGACTTCCTTGCATTTTGAGAGAAATGAATTTTGACACACAAACCATATTGAAACTGGTTGACGCTATTAAACTTAAACATATTAATACACCTAAGCTAGGTGAAGGTTGTCCCGATTTAAGTTTGCTAAATGCAAAAGTAAGATATTTATATCAGCCTGGGGAAATGGCCAATGACGTCAAAAAAGAGCAAATGATCCCGTGTGGTCGCTTAGTATTTATGAAGTTGACAGTGCGATGTCTACCAATCCACCAGTCTATTATTTAAGACAAAGAAGTGATCCGCAAAACATCACAAAGAAACTTTGTAAAAGAGGACTTACAGATAGTCTCTGATAACACTGAGCCATTAAAACTTCCTATTTAAGAAAATATGTTAGAATAAAACTGAGGACACATTAAGGGACTTGAAAAGCATTTTGATGGAATATTTTGCTACCCCACACATGACCATGTTAGAAGATGGATGCTGGGAAATCTTTTTCGAATGCATGCTTTATGAACAGATATTTATATTTATAATGGCTTCACCGAACAATATGACATTGATGCATACTGCAAATTTCTATGCAAAAGAGCCTTCAAAAGAGTTTTAAAAGAAACTTACAAAAGAGGAGTATAAAGGATGCGACTTGAAGTCGTACACATATTACTTTGATATTTTATGGGCAAGGTTTATTAGGCATGTCCCTAAAATAAACCCACATGTTTGTGATTGTGGGGATGAATGCAACTGTGATAATGACTGTGCCGTTGACTGTACCAGTTGTTACAATTGTGATGGTTATAAAGTTTGGAGTTTGGTTTAATTTATTTTTTATTTAAGATTTTTGGAATCAATTAAAAATGACGGACACAAAAAGTCCTACACTTATATTTGATGATGTTTTCAAGACCTTAACTCTTACAATTTTTGAAAGCCAAAATGTTCTTAAATCTATTAAAGATAACTACAAGTTTGTGGAGGATAGCTTTAATAAAGAGTTTACATACACCCTAGGGCACTTTAAATTAGAGACTGTGAATAAGGTGGAGGGCCTGTACCAGCAGAACGGATAGTAACAGAGTAAATGTTAACTGTATTTATTCTGAAACACCAGTGTTTTCTTCATAGCATCTAACTGCTCTTTCCGTCCTAATAGTTTCCCTTCTTCTAATAATTTTGTTTAAAATTTCTTCAATATTACTAGGTACAGTTCTTGATTTAGACTGCAAATCATGCTTTAGTTTTTTTTTATATTACTCAAAATTGCGCTGCATAATTACAAACTCTTGGTCAGTAATCTGTGCGTCTTCGAGAGCTTTCAAAATCATTAAGTTCATACTTGTAAGTTTAGCTATCGCTAGGCTAGAAATGCCATAGTTTTTTCCAGTTTGTTACATACTTTAGTATTAATTTACACCTAGTAGAACTGACGCCACTGCAGATACATTAGCAGCAACACCTAATCTGTTACTAATTGGTATACCAATCCCGTTCACTAATAATCCCACATTAGTAGCAGCTTCAACTGTATTGATAAAATTTAGACCAGTACGCATTTAATTAATTCTGTTAAAGATGCTGGAATGATGTCTTTTGCATCTAGAGTACTTTTGTATGTCTGATTCAATGTGAGTCCTAACTTTTCTGAACATTTGAACGTTCCTATCATATTCTATCCTCTTCTATTTATCCTATCCTAACCTATTCCTAACTCGAAGGTCGTTGGGGCACCACAGATGATCCTGAATTAAAATGGAACACTTTAAGCAGGTTAGCTTTTAGTGAAAGACATTCAAGTATTAGTGTTTGGGTTCTTACACAAAAATGTCACTCTATTTTAACTTATTTCCTCCTTTAAAAAAAACACAAACTCTATGCTTGTCTGAGGTTTCAGTAGCACTTCCACATTTTTGTATATGAGTAAGCTGAGCTACCATATTTTATCTTTTTTTTTTTACTTCACACAATTCTTCTTCACCATTTGAACAGCTACTGTAACTAGCAAAAAGATTAGTTTCTTGAGATTCTGTAAACACAGTCTCATAGCTTTAAGAATAAGAAGGCTTTTTTTTAATGTGTAGCCGTTGCTGTATACTATGACATGGAAATAGTGTCGCTAGGTATGGTCGCTAAATACGGTTGTCTTCTCTTCTCCCTCACGCCATCTGCTACAACGTTAAAGTGTGGATGTGTAAATTATAAACCATATAATGTGCATTCCTTGTGTGTGCTTGTGTTTATTTTTGTGTGTTGTGTGTATGTGTTTAATACAACTTAACATGTTTATATCTTGATGTTAAAAACAAGCACTGACTTTTACCTCTTATTTATCTCAACTATTTTCTACCTTCTAAACAAGAGTATCTTCTGGGTGGGCGTCCCCCATTGCACAAACTGAAAGTAAGTAATGTACAAACCAAAAGTAAATAATGCTAAATCATTGCATTTTCTAACATATTTTAAGGTTTAAGAAGGTGTAAGGGAATGGAAGGTTTGATTATTAGAAATATTAAATATAATAACTAAATTCCACCATTCCATTCTTCTCTTTTCATTATGAAGAAGGTACACTAAAAAGGCACTTGATAATAATGAAATTTTATGTGTCTAATTGCATGGCGTTAATCTGTCCTTTCCTCATTGTCTTGGATGAAATATTTTACATCAAATATCAGATTAGTTCGTTTCTTGATTTTTAAGTTACTTAAAGAATAAAGTAGGCTACTGATTTTGAATCTACACAAATTAACAACTTTATATACATCACAATAAACGTAAAGAACGTAGCCCAATGCCTTAAAAATAGCATATAATCATTTTGGTTTACTTCATATAAGGTTAAAGGGTAACCTTTTGGTCATTGGGGAAGGAAGCGTGTGGGACATCTCTTTTCTCTAGGCCAGCTTAATGAGGGCGGTTTCTATATCTTCTCCCTCGCTGCTTTACTTTCCTCGGTTCTAAACTGATCCAGGTACCCATTTACAGCTGGGTGGATTGGGGTGTGTCGTGCACCTATTTTAATTTTTTATATCGTTTGGTGGTTGCCTTCCAGGCATGGTCACCTATCCAAGCACTAACCATTCCCGATGTTGATTAATATGAAACATTGCTAGCGTGTGCCTGTCCTGTACCACTACACTTCTGCGCCACCTTATAGAAGAAATGTGGACAAAAAGGTTAGGAAAGTAGCACGTTTTACTGAGAAATGACCCACTATTCCAGCGGTACTATTTTTAGACTTTACCTTGATGCTAATAACAGGCACATAAACAAGTGAATTTATCGATTCAGATCAAACCCGAACTCTTGAAAGAGATTATTATTTTGGCTTTTTTTTCCCCCGGAGGGGAAACACTCATAGTGATTTTTATAAAGGATATAGCGACACTGTAATGCGAGATCTTGGGATCCTAATACATGTTCAATCTTAAATCTAGAATCTAAAACCGTTGTTACGATTTGCCGAAGATGAGTGTCTGCCGGTTTGTATGTTGTTGTTAAAGCGAGTCTATAATATAGTTTCTCACGTGAACTAAGGCTTCCGCACATGGCTCCGACAGATCGTCGACAAGACTCATCCACTAAATAGAGTTCCCCTCCATCGCCAAATATGTCATGGGTTAGGCCGTGAGCGTTGTCTCTGAAACACTTTCATTAGTAAATAAGAGGCGGTGATGATAATGATGATGATGATGATGATGATGATTCTTTATTGTCCCCATGAAAGCACAAGGAAATGTGTGTGCGGCGTACACTTCATCAACACAACGGCACAAAAGCAATAAGACATAAAAAACTTCAGGGATTAAAACAACACACCACAAACAACAAAAAAGCAGTTGTACACTACATGAATGTAGCTTATCAAATTATAAAGTCATGCATCCTACATTTTAACCCCTAACAATAAACACCCACCTACACACACACCCACACACACACACACCAGAAGTTAAAAAAGTTACCGGTACAGTATTTAATGCAGATTGTCACTGGCCTGATGACGACGACGACGACGACGACGACGATGATGATGATGATGATGATGATGATGATGATCATCATCATCATCATCATCATCATAATCGCCATGGCGAATTAACGTCCGAAGAACTTGAAGCTTTTGCGACAAGAGGTTTCAGAGTGACTCGCAAATCAAGTCAAATCAGTCGAGTTCAGAAACGAGAGTTCAGGAGAGTACAAGCTCAGTCGATAAAATCCAAAAGTGATTGTTTGAATAGGTTTTGATCATTTCAGTAAAGTTGATGCACAAGGGCATCACAATTCTCTGTGAAAAAAGCGTGATGGTATGTTTTGCGCCACACATAAAACGACAACGTCTCACTGCTTGTCGTAAGAGGCGACTAACAGGGGTGTTGTCAGCACGGCATCATTGGGCGAAAGTCTTCTACACAGAAGTCACAAGCCAGGACGGAGGAACCTCACGTTACTACAGGTTCAATGACCACGTGCTCGAGGCCAAGAAGAGCCACACTGTACTCGTGGATTTCGGCTGTGACCAACAGCCAGGAGAGGATTGGGCCCTGCAAGGTCTTCTTGCCCAAGACACACCGTAGGATGAAAAGAACCACTCACTTCAAACAGGATCGGTCGTCGCCGGAGTCAACAAGGACCGCGCCTTCCGTTGGCCACCAGGACGGAGGTGATACGTTTGCTACTGATGGACAACTTAGCAAGATCTGCACGAGAGACAACATCGCCATAGGAACCTGGAATGTCAGGACCTTAATTGCTGAGGGAAAATTCGAAGAATTGGCCCACGAGCTGGACCACAATCGATAGAACATTTTAGGTATCAGCGAACTGCGCTGGAAGCGCTTGAGTGAAACAACGACTGACAAAGACCACAAGCTTTATTTCGGCGGGAGAGATGACAGGAACGAACACGGCGTTGGATTCTTGGTCCACATAGACATTTAGCCACTATCATGGGTTGCCGCCCAGTCATCCAGGCGACTGGTTCAAGCTTGGGAGAGAGGTTGTCTATCTTCCATTTGTTGCTTAGACTAGCCTTGGGTGGCTCCTGCTGTGCAGAATCCTTTGGAGTGGCCATTGGGTTATGCAGGACAAGGCGACAAATTTGTTCTCCCCGGCTGACCAGTCGTTTTCTGCTGTTGGTGGTGAGCAGGACTACATTTGTTTGCAGGTATTTTATGCAAGTCAGTGGCAGTGACTTTGCAGAGATTGTCGTAGCACTAGTAGCCTGCAAACCGGTATATATATATATATATATATATATATATATATATATATATATATATATATATATATATATATATATATATATATATATATATATATATATATATATATATATATATCTATATCTATATATCTATATCTATATCTATATCTATCTATCTATCTATCTATCTATCTATATATATATATATATATATATATATATATATATATATATATATATATATATATATATATATATATATATATATATATATATATATATATATATATATAGGTGTGTGTGCGTGTGTGAGGGTGTGTGTGTGAAAATAAAGACTAAAAAATAAAAAATAAACCGTATCCTTTAATCTGGTAATCTTAAACTACTTACCCGTCATATCCTAAGCTCGCGCACACAATGGCGGCACCAATCTTTCCAAAGCCTGCATCTCTGACCGGAGACCACTCGGACCCTACAAATATCTCCACCCTTCCCATGTTGGTGGTGCCATTAACCAGGCGGACCCGATCTGGGGTTATCAAACGGACGAAACAATAGTGTAAATAACTTAATGAAATGAACACATACATCAAGAGATAGGAAAGTTTCCATCTACAAAATACAAACATTTACAAAATAGTGTAACAAAAATACATTGTATTATTTATTTAATGGCTGTTATATTTTTTGCCTGTCATTATTAATGTAGTAAAAAATGCTATTGGTGGTTTACAGTCTGGGATGTTTTAAAGTCCTCATTGTTGCTGTTGGTGGTATTTTATTAAGGACAGCGGCGCGGAGTTACCTGTGGATGCTTATTATGCTCAAGTAAATACTCTGCCACTCTTTCCCCCCCCCTCTCTCTCTTTCTCTCTCTGTCTCTCTCTCTTTCATGCCTGCTGTCATTTGATTTTTATCTTGTAACAGCAAAGAAGGTGGAGAGAATATAAGAGAGAGAGAGAGAGAGAGAGAGAGAGAGAGAGAGAGAGAGAGAGAACCTCGTAAATTGGTGCATTGGGCTTGGCTAATTGCATCTCGTCGACGAATGCCTGAACCATTTCGCCTGATTGTAGATCCAGCATCTGCACACCCATACACATGCCATTATGAATGAGGAATTGGAACTGTATTGGTGGGTTTCTGAGTTGACCTTTGAGTTGACGAAATGATTGGGAACAAAAATCCAGATAATTATATACATTTATATTATTTATCGGTTGTAATGTGATACTGTTGCTGGCAAGGGAAGCAGTGCTTTCATGAGTGTAGTACTGTGTAGAAATAGTATAATAATATTCTCTTTAAAATGTTTTCTTAATTTAAACAACATTAAATTACTTTTGTGTTCCAATAGTTTTAGCAAATTTTTTGTTCTTTTGGCTTATCTTTACGTATGTGCTATCAGGGATCCAGAAAAAAAGTTACCTGTTTTTATAATACCTATGTAATCGGCAATCCGCTGTTTGAAACATCTTACTCCTCGTAACATTGTACCCGCCATGAATTCAGTTGCAGAAAATGTATTTCAACACTTTGCTGCAGGTAATGCACAATATGTGCTACCGAAGATTTCTGGGCATTTCCTATACCCAGTACATCACCAACAACGACGTCCGACAGACTATCACACAAGCCATTGAACAACACGATGACATGCCGGTTTTGACAGTTCTGAATAAACAGTTAACATTTCACCAGTTTTCATTGGGCAGTTTCTCCTATAAACTCTTACTTCTACCCTGTCACACTTCCAGCAGGCCCACTCCTGTAACCAAGTTGTGGCTTACTACATTTGAGGTTCTGGTTACAATTTTTGGCGCCCAACATAATAAGTGTTATGAAAACTTTAGGCATAGTCTTAGATAGAAACTACGGAATAACTAACAAACTCTAACCGGTAAAACCCAGCTGACTGAGAGTGTGTAGCTGACTACCCCATAGCACAAATACGAACTACGTCCTAGTCCACGATGGCAGATAAACCTATTCCTCGGGACGGCAACGCATGGATATGGATATAATATAGTATGATTATTGAAGTCATTACTGATAATGACATTGGATATAACACACACACACACACACACACACACACACCCACACACACAATACACACATACCCACATGTTCACAAACAAACAAACATGGTTTATTCCATTGCATGTTATTAAACAATTAACATGTTGTATCATTGACAATGTCCGGTCAGTTTGCCATTTTTAAATTTAATTTCCATTTTTTGTATCAGTTTTCACCAAACACTCCCGAGATTTTCAGATAGACTATGAAGGTGAAACGCTTTGCCTTGCTGCTCGACTTGAAACTGTCAAGGAAGTCAATGTATGGGTACAACCTCCGTCCCAGGTTCCCAAGCTGAAGTTGTTTACTGGTTTGCCACCTTCTTCTCAGAAGGAAATGACTTTTCCTGAATGGAAAAAAACAAGCGACTGAGGTCGATGAAGATGCAATAGTGACACACAGAATAGGTGTTCGCCGCACCCTGAAAGGCGCAGCATTAGAGCAGGTGATGGGCAAGACTTTCTTCTCCGTCTTCGAGCTGGTACATGAACTGGAACAGCTGTTCGGAACTCTACAGTATGCTGAAGAAATATACATTGAACTGTACAAATTGAAGACTCGGCAAGCAGTCCACACCAGATTATTTAATGACTCTCTCGTTAAAGATGAAGGAGATTCCAACGAGTGCTGGTTTTACAGATGAAGAACATCACCGTCCTCTGTATTTCGCCTTCTCCCAGGGTCTAATTAACTCTCCTTTTGCCCTTGAACTGAGAAACAAGTTTGGTATTCCAGGTGATGCAAAACCTACCCTTGCAGAACTGTGTCGGTATGTGAGGCAAATCGATGGGCTCAGTACAACTAAACCCAAAGCAGATGTTGCAGCACACACGTCAACACCAATGTCATCTACTTCATCTTCAGACAATACACCATTGTATAAAGAGACCAGTGGCTGAAGTCGCTACTGCTACAAGTGTGGTGAAGATGGACATCTATACTGCGATTGTTCCAACCCAGCCAATCCTCAGCTTGTTGTCAAGAAGGAACAAGAACGACAAAAAGTGGAGAACGAATGGCAGACGAGGAAAGGCCTACCAGAATTTCCGTTAAACTAAAAGGGGCTGTTACCAAAGGGCGCGTGGTAGTCCGAGATTCTGCCCCAACTCTAGCTTCTGACACTCTGAATACGCCCAAGCAACAGCTGTTAAAATTTGCTGCAGATGGGCAGGGACAATTACATTTTCACCTTTTACGGTTGGGTGTAAGGATGATATTGGACATTACCCCTCATGAAACTATACAGCTCACTGGCGACTTTCAGGATATTCCAGCTGAGCTAGGCATTATCGCTTGACCTTCCGAGTAGTTTTCACCTAATATCGAAGTCTTGTCTGCCAAGATCGTTTCTAGATCACCAGAGAACGGATTACACGTGTGCGTTCATGTTAAGAACTGCTCTACAAAGACTGTTTCACTTTCTCACCACGACATATCAGCGGAGTTTCAGCTAAGTGGCGGTCATAACCTTGACTCAGCCCTTGAGGCACGAATTGGACCCAGCTGTGAAGCAGCAGTTTTTGTGATTGGCATCAAGACTAATGGTTTGGTTTACAGTGGATCTCAAATTACAATCTTGTGTGAATAAGACATAAAGCATAAGACATATTCACCAAGTTAAATGAATTTAAATTGAGCTTTTTTTTCTCTTTTATCCACGGTAATTGTAGTAAACTTACTGTGTAGAAATAGTACTACCTGTATATTCTCTTTAAATGTTTTCTTAGTTTAAACAATATTAAATTACTTTGTATTCAAATACTTTGTTGCCACTATTTGTTTTTTAGCTTATCTTTACGTATGTGCTATCAGGATTTCAGAAAAAAAGTTACTCCCCTTGATTTGTTTTTAGTGATATCTATGTATTATCGGCGATCCGCTGTTTGAAAGGTCTTACTCCTTATAACATTCTGCCCGCCATGAATTCAATTGCAGAAAATGTATTTCAACACTTTGCTGCAGGTAATGCACAATATGTGTTACACAAGACTTCTGGGTATTTCCTATACCCAGCACATCACCAACAACGAAGACTGACAGTCCATCACGTTGACATGCTCACAGTGGTGAAGAAACGAAAACTCCGATGGTATGGCTACGTCACCAGAGCATCAGGACGTGTAATGACCATCATGCAAGGCACGGTGCAAGGCAGTAGAAGAGGGAGACATAAATATAGGTGGGAGGACAACATTCGAGAATGGACTGGCTTGACACTGAGCGAAGCCTTGAGGGTTGCTGAGGACAGAGAAAGATGGAGTACGCTGGTTAAACGATCATGTTTGGTGCCACAATGATCTTCGAGTTACGGGATAGGATAGGATAGGATAGGATAGGAACGCATAATATCTATTGTTGGAAGTAGTTTCCTTTTGCAGCCTGAAAGTGTATGGTTTCTTTCATGCATTGAATGCGCATTTGTGAAGTCTGATAGACTACAGTATATGGAAATACCGGAAAATGTCACCACAGGTAGGCTAAATTCATGGACTACTTTTGATTCTGTCGGCCGATTTTGGCACTGTAACTATCAGGCTGCCCAAAGGGTGCTGTGGTTGTGGTAGTCTTCCTGTCTGAAGGTATGTAGATCTGATGTATTAATTGTATTGGCATTATTACATTTTGATTGAGTATACCATGTTTTATTGTAAACTGTGGTCCAATGAAAGCGTTTTGGTGGAGAAAAGAAACTTCATTTTTGGAAAGTGTTCATCTATATTCAGCGTTGTGCAGTTTCTCCTATAAACTCATACTTCTACCTGTCATACTTCCAGCACGGTCCACCCCTGTAACCAAGTAGTAGTATATTACATTTGAGGTACTGGTTACATGAGACAAAATGTACTTAAGTGGAATCCGGATTACCTGATGTCTGAAAATATATCTTTATTCTAATGTAAAGTATGGTCTTGAAAACCATTTTATTAGCCATGCACATCCATAATATATAAAACCTCAGAGGTAGAAAGAATTAGCGTCTTACAGGTTGGAAAATAGGGTAATAGTTAATGAACCAACCTTTCTCTGAAACAGCCAATTGCCATTCTTTGTCCCGTCGCAGCTGTGCAATTCTTTCACGCACAAGGCTCAGTGAAGCTTTGGTCTGTGCGAGTTCTTGTTGAAGTTGAGTAAGGCTTTGGCTCTGTACGCTGTTGCATGCTTCTAGTCCGCTTATAGAGAAACCTATTCCCAACAAAACAAAGACCAGGAAAGTAAAATTCAATCTTGCTGAGATTGCCATCTTTGTGTTAAAAACGTGTCAGTTTTTTTCAAATTATGTGTCCTCACAATAGTGCTCACTGCACGATGCTTAACCTTTTATTGTCACAATTGCTTGGGAAATCGCCATGTGATGCTGTCCAATTCGATTGGTGGGATAAGAACAAATGTTTGTAGACACAGTTAATAGCCAATAGCGGTGAAGTTTCCAGAAATTCAGACATCCTGATTTTAATTATAATTATTGTCCCCCAACTTGTACGTTAGATAAATATATTTTTAAAGTAATTTTATATTGTTTAAAATAAATTTGTTTTTATTCATTGCTTAAACAATTTCTCTCTCCTTTTCGTTCTGTTTGAGTATGTGCACACATGCGTGAATGAGAGAGAGAGAGAGAGAGAGAGAGAGAGAGAGAATAATAATAATAATAATAATAATAATAATAATAATAATAATAATAATAATTAGAGAGAGAGATAATACATACATTATAATTTATTTTATTGGCTTTCACTTAATTAATTGTTATTACATTATTTTTATTTTAATTTGTTTAAATAAAATAAATAATAAATAAATGTTAGGGTTAACCTCGTTTACTTCTTTGTAATTTGTAAAATGTGATTCTACGCACTTTTGTAAAGGTTTGATTGACACATCATAGATACTAATATAAGGGGTATACATGCTTAGCTGGAGTATATCACATGGCTAAACACAATGAATTCCTTGCAACATGAAACGTCTGCATTGATTCCTTTGGCTGGGTTGTAAATATCTACTGGTACAATCAAAAATCTATTTAGCATCTTTCCGAACACAGCATTTATATTTTACAAATGATCACAAATGTCCCTGACAAATTTTTAACTGTTAAAACTGTTTCTATTGTTAAGAAAAAAAGGAGTTGGTAATGCGTGCACAGGAAACAAGATAATGCAGCTATAATTGTTTGTCTGCCCTACTTCTGTTTGTTCTGTACGTTTTGTTGTTTGTTTTACCGAAGGAGTGCAGTTGTCGGTAAAGTCAAGGATTTTACAATATCCTTGGTAAAGTGCATGTATACTGTCAGCGACTAGAATTTTTGTTTTAATCTTGTTACCAAAACCGGATGAAAACAAAACAAGTTTGTTATCGCGTGCGTTTACATTTTTCCGCATCATTCTAAGATAATAAGTACAATAAAAAGCAAATTAATCTATGTAGCATTAACACGTATCAACAGTCACGCGAGGGTCAACGGTGAACAGCTTCTTGCGCATTCAATAAGAGCGTTTAAAATTCCTTCAACTATTTTAGACTCAATGCACCGTTGTTAATTGTTGATTTTACAATTTCAAAGCCATTGACAACCTGTCAATGATAAGTGTACGGGCGGACTAAGGAACTCCGTTCCACTATCAGCACACTATTTATAGATCTATATCGGAGAAATTTACTTTTGTGAACCAGCAGCACTTGATAGGATTGGGATAATGTTGTTGCTGGTGGCGATGGAGATGGTGATGCTATTGTTACCCTTTTATCGTTGTTGTATCAAATTTTATTCATCAGATTAACATAAGTTGTACTGATACCCTTTTATCATTGTTGAAGTATAACATAGTAGTAGTAGTAGTAGCAGTACTAGTAATAGCAGCAGTTGTAATAGTAGTATTAGTAGTTTTCTGTAATGGTTTGTTCTTAAGTCACACTAATTATAGCTATATATCTATATAGCAAGTCATTCAAATGTATTTTCAGACACTCACACACACACACACACACACACACACACACACACACACACACACACACACACAGCCGAAAATTAAGCATTTGCATGTTCTTAGCGGTGTTGTGACTCGGCTGAGGATAGGATAGGATAGACTCTGCTCTATCCTAACGAAGCAAAAGGGAAACACGGTATAATATGCCACTATCTGAAATATCTCCACATCTGCCCTTCGGTCATGCGCTGACGAGCTGCCCTGTGTTCATTCCTCCAGCAGCAAGTAGTCACTCTCTGTTTTAAATCTTCTGTTAGTGTCCCTGTTTCAAAGAAGGCGAAGGTCACCAGCTCAGTGACAACCGACCTGTAGCGCTCACTTCCATGGTTATGAAGGTCTTTGAGCGACTCTTCCTCCCATTTCTAAAGACATGCACCGGTAACCTTCGGGACCCACTCCAGTTCGCCTATTGAGCAAACAGGCCATTTGGTTTTCACCACATCCTTCAACATCTGGAGAACTCGCGTAAGTACGCACGTACGCTAGAGTGCTCGTCATTCCCCCCACCCCCCCCCCTCCCACTGACTCCCCACCTCCACCCCCGCCCTTTTTTTTTTTTTAAAAATATCAGATGTACCTATAATTTCATGATCATAGTCTTTTCGCCAAACCCATCAACACGTCGTTCCCCAGCAATAAGTCAATGCTATCACTGAGCTTGAAGAAGACGTCCAAGTCTAAGTGAATTCTGTTCATCAGGCGTGGCCCGCCTCAGACGAAAACGTACGACAAATTGCAGCTTACACCAGTGAAGACAGAGTTCCATCCAGTCATATCCTATCCTATCCCGTAACTCGAAAGTCGATGGGGCATAACAGCTGATCGTTTAACCAGCGTACTCCATCTTTATCTGTCCTCAGCAACCCTCATGGCTTCGCTCAGTGTCAAGCCAGTCCATTCTCGAATGTTGTATTCCCTCCTCATTTTCTGTCTCTCTCTTCTTCTGCCACTTTGCACCGTGTCTTGCAAGATGGTCTTTGCAAGGCCTGATGCCCTGGTGACGTGGCCATACCATCGGAGTTTCCGTTTCTTCACCACTGTGAGCATGTCATCTTGTTGTCCAATGGTTTTTGTGAGGGTCTGCCCGACCTAGTCGTTGGTCATTTGTTGCGTATAGGAAATGCCCAGAAGTCTTCTGTAATAATAATAATAATAATAAAAATAATAATAATAATAATAATAATAATAATAATAATAATAATAATAATAATAATAATAATAATAATTTTATTTATAAAGCGCATTATCAACCAATAATCTAGCTCAAGGCGCATCAAACACAGTCACACGCACAATACAATAGATAATAATACAATCAATAAATAAAATTTAAAAAAAAATCTTTAAATTTTAAAATAAGAAATTGGAAGTAAACCTCACTCAGATAATAGTCGCATTAAAACAATGTACTAATAGCCTAATAACACTGACAATATAATAAAAAGCCAAAAAAAAAAAAAAATAAAATTGATGGGAAATGTAAAAACAGAAAATGTTATTAGAAATGCAATCACATCTTTTAAACTCTGGAAAATAAATAATTAAATATCAAATTCCAAGTAAAAACATAAGAGTGATTCACATAAGATATGAAGAATAATTATTAAAAGACCATGATGTCGTAGACATTATATCGCACCCACACACAAACACCTAGGCATAGTCAGAAACAGACGCAAGTACACACAGACACACGCATGCTGTTGTGATGTTTTAATTCCTCAGCACCCACTCACTGACCATCTTACGTATGCAAGCATCTCTCAAAGACTGAAATCAGTCGTTCGACCAGTGACAGAATCACAGCTGATCAAGCATGCAGATGCTTGCAGAACAGGAAAGTTTTAAGATTCTTTTTGAAAGCAGTGACAGACTGAGTGTGACGAAGTTCGGAGGGAAGAGAGTGTTCCACAGCGACGGAGCGAACACAGCAAAAGATCTTTTCTCGAAGGAGTTAAGAGAATATCTGGGGACGGTCAGTAAGGAGGCATCTTAAGAGCGAAGAGAACGAGTAGGTTTGTAGAGGAGGATGAGATCAGCCAGATAAGAGGGAAATGTATCAGTGTGAAGACCTTGAAAACAGAGAGAAGCAATTTTGTATTCAATGCGAGCCTTTACAGGCAGCCAGTGCAGAGTTTGAAGTGCAGTGGTGGCACTAAAGCGCCGCGGCTGAAGCAGGATAAGGCGAGCAGCGTTATTTTGAATACGTTGAAGTTTGGAGAGTTTTTCATCAGGAAGGCCAGCCAGAAGAGAATTACTGAAATCAAGTCGGGAGAGAATAAAGGAGACAGCGAGTTTGTTGGCAGTGTCCACAGAAATGTAGCGGCGTATTTTACTAATCCCACGGAGATGAAAGTTGAGGGATTTGCACAGATTGTTTATATGTGTCTCCATCGTGAGTGTCTGTGTTACACTCCGTTTGATGATGGAGTGTTCTATCAGTATCTGATTCAGCCCCGATGCTTGAATTCCTGATAGTTGTGTAACTCAGATTCGTTTATTCACGCAACCCGTCCAAACAGCATACAAGTCACAAAGTCGACGTATGAAATTTTCCACTTTTATTCAGCACACACCAACAAATGCATACAATTCTCAACTCAACTCAACAACTTTCACAGCAACTCTCCAAATCACTATCAACAACTTTACTATCCCTCAACAGCAACTCGGCACACGATTAAATAACCTCTCTCTTTTCCGGAAGAATTTCGAATACCGTAGAAATGACGCACTGCCACCAATCGAATAAAAGATCGTCATCACTGACTTACGTCATACATGTCAAAAGAATGTTCTCCATTATCTACGTCCATCAAGAAGCTTCGATCGCTAGTAAACAAACGGATCCAGAAGATTCTCCAACAATATCGACTAACGAAAATTATCAACGTTATACAAAGCCTCTCCTAACAACAATGCAAACTCAAATCAAAGGTAAATAAACTCCATTATTGAATACTTTGCAAAACGAAACGATTAGATCTATCGTACAAGTTTCTGACGTACTACCATTCGCGTTTCAACGTAACATAACCCCCCACTCAAGAAGAAATTTACCTAATTTCTTTCAACAACGTTGAAACATAATGCACAAACAAGGTTCAGAATTAAAACTTACTTCAGACTGTCTCATTTACTGTCAATGTTCTCAGTTTATATACACAGAGTCCATGTTTTTCATCCGCAAGTCTTTCTGGATACTGTCAATGTTCACAGTTCATTCACACAAGGTCAATGTTTCTCATGTGCAAGTCTGTTTAGATATTGCCAATGTTCTCCACACAGTCAATGTTCTTTCAACCGCAAGGAAACGACGCCCTCGTCAGTTGCGGTCGTCATCGGCCCAGGGTCAAAGACGACGATCACGTGGGCTTCCCTGGAATCAGTGCGTCCTCCGTTGTCTCCTTCTTCCATCGGATGTCCGACGCAGTCGACGTTGTCAGCTCCCAGAATGCATTCGCTGGGTCTCACGGTCAGGTTGGCTTCTGCTGGACGGTGGAACAGCTCCCTCATGGTCTGCAGATGCTCCTTCCAGGTCTGGGTGTGGACTTCATGTTCGACCAAAGTCGTAGAGCCTGGGACATCATTGAAGTTAGGGGGAAACTCGCCCATAAGGTCCTTGAGCTCCATCTTTTGACCTTCCGTCAAGCTTGGTCCTAGCTTAACATCATTGATGCCTTCTTTGCTGTGGAAGTCTCCAAGTTCCAACAGTTCCTCGCTATCAAAGCTGTTGTCGGTCACAGCTGCTGTGGCTGCGTGCACAGTCTCTGATGGCCTTTCCACGTACAGCTTAAGGAGGTTGGCGTGGTATATCTTGGAATGCTGACCGACCTTCACCTTGTAGTCGTTGATTCCCACCACGGTCTCCACTTCGTACGGGCCTTTCCACTGCATCAGCAACTTATTGTGATCAGTAGGTAGCAGCACCAGCACTTTGTTGCCAGGTTTAAACTTCCTGTTCACAGCCCTACGATCGTAGTAGTGCTTTCCACAGTCTTGGGACTTCTTCAGGTTTTCTCTGGCTATCTCGAGAGTCTGCTCCAGCTTCTCCCGTAGCTCAAACACGTACTGGTAGCTGTTCTTCACCTCTGGGGTGTCTACTTCTTTCGTCCACAGTTCTTTTAGGATGTGCATCGGCCCTCGGATGGTTCTTCCGTACAGCAGCTCGAACGGAGAAAAGCCGGTGGACTCCTGCGGTACTTCTCTGTAGGCGAAAAGTAAGGCGTTGATGTAGCGATGCCATTGTCTGGGCTGCTCGCTGCACAGTTTCTTCAAATTGGACTTCAGCGTAGCATTGAACTTTTCGACAAGCCCGTTGCACATTGGATGGTAGGGTGTCGTAGTCAAATGTCGGATGCTAAGCAGTCTGTTGACCTCCTTCATGCAGTCAGAGACGAACTGCGTCCCGAGGTCTGTCAGGATCTCTTCAGGCACTCCAAGTCTACTGAACATGTCCACCAGTGCCTCTGCTACAGTTTCAGTGTCAATCTTCTTCAGTGGCACTGCTTCTGGGTACCGAGTCGCATAGTCCACTAAAGTCAGTACCCACCGATGACCTTCTTCACTCGGAGGTCTTATTTCGCCGATTAATTCTAAGGCCACCCTCTTGAAAGGTCGGTCGATCAGAGGCATCCTCTGCATAGGCACTTTCGGGACCCTTCCTCGAGGTATGGTCTTCTGGCAAATGTCACATGATCGGCAGAAACGGCTGACGTCCGCATGAAGTCCTGGCCAGTAGAACACCGCCTGGATTCTGTCTGACGTCTTCTTGATGCCTAGGTGACCTCTTATGATTGAGTCATGCGCTACTTCCATCACCTGGCGCCTTAGGGGTAACGGTACCAATACTTGACGTAGTGGTTTCCCTCCGTTGACCCTCGGGTGCTGGAAGATTCGATCCAGGATCTTGGCCTTCACCTCAAAGTAGACCGTACCACTGCCTTTGGTCACGTGGTCTTGGCGGTTCCTGTACTTGTTTAAAGTACTATCAGCTTCCTGGAGCTGGATCAGCTTATCTCTGTCCACGATGGCAGCTTTAGAGTTGTCGGCGACCTTCAGTGGCGTAGACGTCTTGTCTCTCTTGGCCTGGGCCCTGGTTGTAACGGCACCGACGATCTCTGGTCGGCAGGGCTGAGCCGGAGTAACCACATTGTCCCGTAGCAGCTCTGTAAGGTCTCCATCGGGAAATGGCAATGGATCCTCCTCCACAACTTCGACGCGTTGGGTTGAGGCAGGACTCCACTCTGGGTCGGGGTTGTCGGGTCGTCTCGCGCCGTCGATATTCCCGATCATCAAATCATACAGCGGCTTCTTCAGGCAAACCGCTTCGACTTCGCCTATGTAGAAAGGGGTGTTGACATGAATTTTCGCAACTGGCGCTTTCAAACATTTGCTGTCGGCCATAAGTGTCCATTTTGAATCGCCAGTGAATTGTTCTTTAGCGATTAGGTCTTCTCTGACGATGACCCCACTACAGCCAGAGTCCCTTAAAACAGTCACTTCATGATTTCCGACGCGTCCCTTCGAAACTGGCATGTTCCGGACGGTCACAGCTGCGCTGGCGACGACGGGGATGGATTTTCCGTTGGCAAGAAGTAGTTGGCCATCGGTCATGCACTCTTGCACGTCCGCAGGGGTAGCTGTGCGCTCGGTCTCACTCGGAAGAATGACGCTCCCGCCGCACACCTGATGGTCAGATCTACTGGTTTGCCGTTGATTGGAGAAACGTCTCTGTCGGTTGCCCACCGCTGCATCGTCCGTACTGCTCCGCTGTACGCTATTTCTGCTTTGAGGGCAGCTGGCAGCTCTGTGGTCTGTAGCGTTGCAGATGAAACAGCCTCTTGAATGCCCTTCCCTGGGAGGAGGCGTGGAGTCCGTCTGTCTCTGGCTCGTCTGGCTCCCTTGGATCTGGTTCCCATGGTTTGCAGTCTTCTGAAAATGTTTCGTCGCGCTGGGTGGCCCCAGGGTTTTCCCATGAGCGATAAGATATCTTTCAGCAGCCTCAGTCACATCTTTAAGCGTCTGCAGCTTTTGTTCTTCTAAGTGGGTCGCTAGGTCCTTGTGACAGGCATTGAGAAATTGTTCTTTCACAATCAGGTCATGGAGACTGTCGTAAGACTTCATTTCGCCTGATAACTCCACCCACTTGTGTAGATATGACGACAGGCGCTCCACAAACTGCTTTGGCGTCTCGTCTGACTTAGGCCGGCATTCACGGAAGCGTTTACGGTAGCCCTTCTCTGTAAAGTTGTAGCACTGCAACAGGGCCTCTTTCAAGACGTCGTAGTTTTGGGCGTCATCGTTCGACAGTCTGGTGTAAACTTCGAGAGCTTGCCCCGTCAGAAGTGCACTCAGTCGAATTGCCCAGTCTTGAGGTTGCCAGTTAGAGCTTTCGGCGAACCTTTCGAATCTCGCCAGATAGCTGTCGATCTGGTCCTTCCCGTCGACGAAAGCTGGCAATTTAGGAGCCGTATGGTCGTTGGTGACTTGTGGCGCATGCTGATTGTTTCTGGATGCGCGCCAACTCTAGTTGGAACTGCCGATCAGCTTCTCTTTCCTCACGCCTGCGCTCATCTTCTCTTTCTTGCCGCTGCTGTTCAATTTCCAGACGCTTCAGTTCAAATTCTCTTTCTTCACGGCGACGCTGCTCTTCTAATTCTCGTTCTTCACGGCGACGCTGCTCTTCTACTTCTAGACGCTTCTGTTCTAGTTCTATTTCTTTTTCTAGACGCTTCTCTTCCAATTCTCTTTCTCGTATTCTCTCCTGAGACTTGACGTACTCCGTCAGCTGCTTGCCTTTTAGATTCAGTTCAACCCCTTTCTGCCAGAAGTCAGCCATCTTGATGCTTCTGGAAAGTTCTTTTTCTAGAAAGTTCTTGACTGTAGAGTTCTTTTTTCTGGAAAGTTCTTGACTGTGCTGTACCTTTCTAGACTGTTCTAGAACAGCACGCTTTCTGCAGTAGCGCTGATGCTTGTCACTAGTCGCCTTCGCTGACGCAGGCCCCGCTGTCCTCGTCGTATGCGACGCTGCACCACGCTGGTGTTGATGTATACGCTCCTGTGCTGAAGTAGACGCGGCGTCCGCTCGACGCTCGCTGTAACACTGGCGAAGTAGCTCCGAGACTGTCCCTCGACGTAGTCCTGCGGCAGCTACGTAGTCCCGCTCTGTTGTTCGCTCACGAAGCAACTCTTCGGCGACTACACGCCCTTGCAGTCAACCCGAACCTATCGGTGATGTAGTCCCAGTATGTTGGCCCCTCTCGACGCAACTCGTTGGCGGCTACCCTCGATGACTGCCTCTCGTAACGTTGACTCGCTTGTTGTAGCAGTTGAACCCTTGGCTATGGCGTGAATCGCGGCTTGACCCCCAAAATGTTACACTCCGTTTGATGATGGAGTGTTCTATCAGTATCTGATTCAGCCCCGATGCTTGAATTCCTGATAGTTGTGTAACTCAGATTCGTTTATTCACGCAACCCGTCCAAACAGCATACAAGTCACAAAGTCGACGTATGAAATTTTCCACTTTTATTCAGCACACACCAACAACTGCATACAATTCTCAACTCAACTCAACAACTTTCACAGCAACCCTCCAAATCACTATCAACAACTTTACTATCCCTCAACAGCAACTCGGCACACGATTAAATAACCTCTCTCTTTTCCGGAAGAATTTCGAATACCGTAGAAATGACGCACTGCCACCAATCGAATAAAAGATCGTCATCACTGACTTACGTCATACATGTCAAAAGAATGTTCTCCATTATCTACGTCCATCAAGAAGCTTCGATCGCTAGTAAACAAACGGATCCAGAAGATTCTCCAACAATATCGACTAACGAAAATTATCAACGTTATACAAAGCCTCTCCTAACAACAATGCAAACTCAAATCAAAGGTAAATAAACTCCATTATTGAATACTTTGCAAAACGAAACGATTAGATCTATCGTACACGTTTCTGACGTACTACCATTCGCGTTTCAACGTAACAGTCTGATCAAGGTGAACTCCAAGATTGCGGACCAACTGTTGACCCTGTATTCTTTGGCGGACCTCACAGACCTGGAATGATTTAAATGTGAGTTCGTTCGTTCCGTAAGTCACAGTCAGCAAGTTCTTGAGATTGTTTTTATATAGGACAGCAAGACCACCACCAGACCCAGCCAGGCGAGGAACGGATACAAGTGAATAGCCCAAGGGCGTCAGTTCAGCAATAGTGCTCTCGTCACCCAGTAGCTGAAGCCATGTCTCTGACAAGAAAGCTATGTCATAGTCGCCGTCATAAATCAAGTCATTAAGTTCTAGGGCTTTGTTCACACATAACTGAACATTCAGGCACATAACATTTATGAGTTTAGAACCTTGAGGTAGATCTGGTTTGGTACGTGCTGGGGATGGAGGCAGCATAGAAATCTGAGGTAAACTCTCTGAAGAAGAACCGCTGGAGATCAGGGACGACACACCATGGAAAGGCAGCTGCACAAGAAGTGGTGTAGACGCCGTAAAGGCAGACAGGGGGCCTCTCTCAGCAGGAAGAGGTGTGGAACGACAGTCGGCCAGGAGAGACTGTGGTGCATCGATGGCAAACTCGGAGGCAAGACGAATAGGTGAAGGTGTGGCGCAGGCAGGTAGAGAGTCGACCTGGTCAGGCGAAAGCAGCCCTGACACAGTCGTGGAGTCCACTCGGAGTGGTGGTGGAGTACGGGGCGTATCGCGAAGTCTCAGCCAAGATGACCGCCGCCGGACCGACCTTCCACCACGAGTGCCTCTTGTCATAGGTGGTCTGCAGGCAAGGTCAAGGCCACTGATGACTCTTTAGACTTCTGGTGGAAGACGTAGTCTTGTGTGCCTCAATCTTAAGAGATGAGGCAAGGAGTCAAGACCCATGAAAGGCGGTGACGTCACAGGCAGGCTTCTTTCGGGGTTTGGTGAACAGTGTCCACAGCAGTAGGTCAGTGGGTCCCTGTCCAGGCACGATAACGTAGCAGGCTTGCTGACTTGTAAGTCTGTTACACTCGGTTCGATGTTGGTGTTTTCTATCAGTATTTGATTCAGCCCCGATGCTGGGATCTCTGATAGGTGTGTAACTCAGATTCGTTTATCCACGCAGCCTGCTCACTCAGCAACAAGACACAGAGTCGACGTATGAAGTTTTCCACTTTTATTCAGCACACATCAACATCTGCATACAATTCTCAACTCAACATTTTACTTTCCAACTCACTATCAACAATTATCAACTCCTCAAAATAGTGCAGCACATAATTATAGAGTCTCTCTCTTTTCCCGAACAATTTAGAACACGGTAGACTAGAATGACGCACTACAGCCAATCAAATAAAAGATCGTCATCACTGACTTACGTCATACATCTCTCTACACATTCCCGGAACGTTCTCTTACTTCGACATTTATCGGGAAATTCCTATCGAGAGTAAACACGCAAATCCAGAGAATTCTCCAATAATATCGACTAACGCAAATTATCAACGTTATACAAAGCCTCTCCTTACAACAATGCAAACTCAAATCAAAGGTAAATAAACTCCATTATTGAATACTTTGCAAAACGAAACGATTAGATCTATCGTGCGCGTTTCAGACATACTTTCGTTCGCGTTTCAACGTAACATAACCCCCCACTCAAGAAGAAATTTACTTAATTTCTTTCAACAACGTTGGAACGTAATGCACAAACAAGGTTTTAATTCTGGACTTTCTGAATACTGTCATTGTGCTCAGTTCATTCACACAGAGTCAATGTTCTTCCATCCGCAAGTCTATCTGGATATTGTCAATGTTCACATTTATCTACACAGTCAATGTTTTTTCATCCGCAAGGAAACGACGCCATCGTCAGTTGCGGTTGTCATCGGCCCAGGGTCAAAGACGATGATCACGCGGGCTTTCCTGGAATCAGTGCATCCTCCGTCGGATGTCCGACGCAGTCGACGTTGTCAGCTCCCAGGATGCACTTGCTGGGTCTCACGATCAGGTTGGCTTCTTGAAGACGGTGGAACAGCTCCCTAAAGGTCTGCAGATGCTCTTCCCAGGTGCGAGTGTGGACTAGTAGGTCGTCCCAGTAACACACGACGTTGTCCATCCCATTGAGCATCTTCCTCATTCCTCTCTTCAGGGTAGCTCCGCTGTTGACCATGCCAAAGGGCATCCTTAGGCACTCGTACATCCCATCAGGAGTTATGAAAGCAGTCTTTGGTATGTCCTGTTGACGCACGGGGACTTGCTAATAACCCTTGCTGAGGTCAATCTTTGAGAAGATTCTACTCCCCGATAGTTGGCAGAAGAGGTCTGCTGCGGTAGGCATCGGCTCAGGGTCGAAGAAGGTGATCTTATTAACCTTCCTGTAGTCGATGCATACTCTGTTGCTCCCGTCCTTCTTCTTCACGACCACGACAGGGGACGCGTAGGGGGAACTGGACTCCCTGATGATGCCCATCTTCAGCATCTCATCGATGTCTTTCTTCAAGGATTCACGGGCCTTGAAAGGGATCGGGAATGGTTTGGATCGAACAGGGATATTCGAAGTGAGGTGGACTTCATGTTCGACCAAAGTCGTAGAGCCTGGGACATCACTGAAGCTATGGGGAAATTCGCCCATAAGGTCCTTGAGCTCCAACTTTTGACCTTCCGTCAAGCTCGGTCCTAGCTTAACATCATTGATGCCTTCTTTGCTATGGAAGTCTCCCAGTTCCAACAGTTCCTCGCTGTCAAAGCTGTTGTCGATATCAGCTGCTGTTGCTGCATGCACAGTCTCTGATGGCCTTTCCACGTACAGCTTAAGGAGGTTGGCGTGGTATATCTTGGAATGCTGACCGACCTTCACCTTGTAGTCGTTGATCCCCACCACGGTCTCCACTTCGTACGGGCCTTTGGGGGCTCTACTTCTTTCGTCCACAGTTCTTTTAGGATGTGCATCGGCCCTCGGATGGTTCTTCCGTACAGCAGCTCGAACGGATAGAAGCCGGTGGACTCCTGCGGTACTTCTCTGTAGGCGAAAAGTAAGGCGTTGATGTAGCGATGCCATTGTCTGGGCTGCTCGCTGCACAGTTTCTTCAGGGTGGACTTCAGCGTAGCATTGAACTTTTCGACGAGCCCGTTGCACATTGGATGGTAGGGTGTCGTAGTCAAATGCCGGATGCTCAGCAGTCTGTTGACCTCCTTCATGCAGTCAGAGACGAACTGCGTCCCGAGGTCTGTCAGAATTTCTTCAGGCACTCCAAGTCTACTGAACATGTCCACCAGTGCCTCTGCTACAGTTTCAGTGTCAATCTTCTTCAGTGGCACTGCTTCTGGGTACCGAGTTGCATAGTCCACTAAAGTCAGTACCCACCGATGACCTTCTTCACTCGGAGGTCTTATTTCGCCGATTAAGTCTAAGGCCACCCTCTTGAAAGGTCGGTCGATCAGAGGCATCCTCTGCATAGGCACTTTCGGGACCCTTCCTCGAGGTATGGTCTTCTGGCAAATGTCACATGATCGGCAGAAACGGCTGACGTCCGCATGAAGTCCTGGCCAGTAGAACACCGCCTGGATTCTATCCGACGTCTTCTTGATACCCAGGTGACCTCCCATGATTGAGTCATGCGCTACTTCCATCACCTGGCGCCTTAGGGGTAACGGTACAAATACTTGACGTAGCGGTTTCCCTCCGTTGATCCTCGGGTGCTGGAAGATTCGATACAGGATCTTGGCCTTCACCTCAAAATAGACCGTACCACTGCCTTTGGTCACGTGGTCTTGGCGGTTCCTGTACTTGTTTAAAGTACTATCAGCTTCCTGGAGCTGGATCAGCTTATCTCTGTCCACGATGGCAGCTTTAGAGTTGTCGGCGACTTTGAGTGGCGTAGACGTCTTGTCTCTCTTGGCCTGGGCCCTAGTAGTAGCGGCACCGACGATCTCTGGTCGGCAGGGCTGAGCCGGAGTAACCACATTGTCCCGTAGCAGCTCTGTAAGGTCTCCATCGGGAAATGGCAATGGATCCTCCTCCACAACTTCGACGCGTTGGGTTGAGGCAGGACTCCACTCTGGATCGGGGTCGTCGGGTCGTCTCGCGCCGTCGATATTCCCGATCATCAAATCGTATAGCGGCTTCTTCAGGCAAACCGCTTCTACTTCGCCTATGTAGAAAGGGGTGTTGACATGAATCTTCGCAACTGGTGCTCTCACACATTTGCTGTCGGCCATGAGTGTCCATTTAAAATCGCCAGTGAACTGTTCTTTAGCTATTAGGTCTTCTTTGACGATGACCCCACTGCAGCCAGAGTCTCTTAAGACAGTCACTTCATGATTTCCGACGCGTCCCTTGGAAACAGGCATGTTCTGGACCGTCATAGCTGCGCTGGCGACGACGGGGATGGATTTCCCGTTGGCAAGGAGAAGTTGGCCATCGGTTATGCACTCTTGCACGTCCGCGGGAGTAGCTGCGCGCTCGGTCTCGCTCGGAAGAATGACGCTCCCGCCGCACACCTGATGGTCAGATCTACTGGTTTGCCGTTGATTGGAGAACCGCCTCTGCCGGTTGCCCGCCGCTGAATTGTCCGTACTGCTCCGCTGTCCGCTACTTTTGTTTTGAGGACAGTTAGCCGCTCTGTGGTCTGTAGCGTTGCAGGTGAAACAGCCTCTTGAATGCCCTTCCCTGGGAGGTGGCGTGGAGTCCGTCTGTCTCTGGCTCGTCTGGCTCCCCTGGATCTGGTTCACATGGTTTCCAGTCTTCTGAAAATGTTTCGTCGCGCTGGGTGGCCCCAGGGTCTTCCCATGAGCGATGAGATATCTTTCAGCAGCCTCAGTCACATCTTTAAGCGTCTGCAGCTTTGTAATTCTAAGTGGGTCGCTAGGTCCTTGTGACAGGCATTGAGAAATTGTTCCTTCACGATCAGGTCATGGAGACTGTCGTAAGACTTCCTTTCGCCTGATAACTCCACACACTTGTGTAGATATGACGACAGGCGCTCCACAAACTGCTTTGGCGTCTCGTCTGACTTAGGCCGGCATTCACGGAAGCGTTTACGGTAGCCCTTCTCTGTAAAGTTGTAGCACTGCAATAGGGCCTCTTTCAAGACGTCGTAGTCTTTAGCGTCATCGTCCGACAATCTGGTGTAAACGTCGAGTGTTTGCCCCGTCAGAAGTGCACTTAGTCGAATCG
The DNA here is from genome assembly GCA_036898135.1 of Oncomelania hupensis. Classification (NCBI taxonomy): domain Eukaryota; kingdom Metazoa; phylum Mollusca; class Gastropoda; order Littorinimorpha; family Pomatiopsidae; genus Oncomelania; species Oncomelania hupensis. The sequence goes on from CM072525.1 coordinate 37,795,408, forward strand.
CCCAGTCTTGAGGTTGCCAGTTAGAGCTTTTGGCAAACCTTTCAAATCTCGCCAAATAACTGTCGATCTGGTCCATCCCGTCGACAAACGCTGGCAATTTTGGAGCTTTGTTGTCACTGATAATTTGTGGCCCATGCTGATTGTTTTGGATACGCGCCAACTCTAGCTGGTATTGACGCTCAGCTTCTCTTTCTTGCCGCTGCTCTTCTCTTTCTTGACGCCGCTCTTCTCTTTTCTCGGCGACGCTGCTCTTCTAATTCTCTTTCTTCACGGCGACGCTGCTCTTCTAATTCTCGTTCTTGTATTCTCTCCTGGGATTTGACATACTGCGTCAGCTGTTTGCCTTTTAGATTCAGTTCAACTCCTTTCTGCCAGAAATCAGCCATCTTAATGCTTTTCTGGAAAGTTCTTTTCTGGAAGGTTCTTTTCTGGAAGGTTCTTTTCTAGAAAGTTCTTGACTGTGCTGCACTCTTCTAGACTGTTCTAGAACAGCACGCTTTCTGCAGTAGCGCTGATGCTTGTCACTAGTCGCTTTCGCTGACGCAGGCCCCGCTGTCCTCGTCGTATGCGACGCTGCACCACGCTGGTGTTGATGTATACGCTCCTGTGCTGAAGTAGACGCGACGTCCGCTCGCCGCTCTCTGTAACACTGGCGATGTAGCTCCGAGATTGTCCCTTGACGTAGTCTTGCGGCAGCCACGTAGTCCCGATCTGTTGTTCGCTCACTTAGCAACTCTTCAGCGACTACACGCCCTTGCAGTCAACCCGAATCTATCGGTGATGTAGTCCCAGTATGTCGGCCCCTCTCGACGCAACTCGTTGGCGGCTACCCTCGATGACTGCCTCTCGTAACGTTGACTCGCTTGTTGTAACAGTTGAACCCTTGGCTATGGTGTGAATCCCGGCTTGGCCCCCAAAATGCTACACTCGGTTCGATGTTGGTGTTTTCTATCAGTATTTGATTCAGCCCCGATGCTTGGATCTCTGATAGGTGTGTAACTCAGATTCGTTTATCCACGCAGCCTGCTCACTCAGCAACAAGACACGGAGTCGACGTATGAAGTTTTCCACTTTTATTCAGCACACATCAACATCTGCATACAATTTTCAACTCAACTTTTTACTTTCCAACTCACTATCAACAATTATCAACTCCTCAAAATAGTGCAGCACATAATTATATAGTCTCTCTCTCTTTTCCCGAACAATTTAGAACACGGTAGACTAGAATGACGCACTACAGCCAATCAAATAAAAGATCGTCATCACTGACTTACGTCATACATCTCTCTACACATACCCGGAACGTTCTCTAACTTCGACATTTATCGGGAAATTTCTATCGAGAGTAAACACGCAGATCCAGAGAATTCTCCAATAATATCGACTAACGCAAATTATCAACGTTATACAAAGCCTCTCCTAACAACAATGCAAACTCAAATCAAAAGGTAAATAAACTCCATTATTGATTACTTTGCAAAACGAAACGATTAGATCTATCGTGCGCGTTTCAGACATACTTTCGTTCGCGTTTCAACGTAACAAAGTCTGGTGACCATTATTCATTACTGTGGGTCAGTAGGTCACTAGAATAAATGTCAAGACGCCACGGAGTGAGTGAGTGATGCTCATGACACTGGGTCAGTAGGTCACTAGGACAAAAACGGACGACCCAGTTTTAAGCACGTGGCACAGCCGACGGCAGAACAATGTCACAAATACACGGTGAGCAAATGTCAAATGGATAATTGGAAACGCATGAAGTAATTAAAAATGTCCGATACAAAATGGTCGAAGAAAACAATATAACGTTTTGAAGTATAAAATTGAAGTCTACGATACCAGATTAGAAAAGGTCGACTGGAAAATAACACCATTAAAACGATGAAAACACCACAAACACACTGGTACCAAAATGCACATAAGACGATTCAACAGTCCGTCACAAAAAACCAACATACAGGGAGCCCACAACACATGCAGCTAATCGTAGCGCATCACGAATTCACGCACCTCATCTCCATGCTTTGTATTCTTTGTTGTAGGTCCAGGTTTCACAAGAGTATACGAAGATGGAGATGACAAGGGAGTGCAGCAACCTTACCTTGGAGTGTACGTAGACTAATGGTCCTGTTTTTCCAAATGGGCTTCAACCTTGTCCGGTCAGAAGTTGTTTGTGCTATCCTGGAAAGGACTTCCTGTCGGGACCCATTGTCTGATACAGTTGTCAATAAAAATATGAGAAGCTGTGCATAGAAGAAGTTGAGGGATTGGCCTTGGATTTTGATTTCCGCGTTGATGCCATTGATGATGTTGCGGTTAGGGAATTGCATGCGGTTAGAAACGAGCTCAAAGCATCAAGAATTGTTATTCCAGACAAGCTGTGATAAAAAAAAATCCTCAACACCATTCATGCCGGTCATCTTGGTATTACCAAATGCCGCGAAAGTGCAGCTCTGTTTAGTGGTCTAGTTTTTTCAAAAGACATTGTCCTCGTTGTTCGCAACTGCCAGTTTTGTTAAGATCACTAGCCTTGCAGCAAAATAGCCACCTTGCCCTACAGAACTATCCTGCCACAGCGTCCCTTTTTAGAGAGTGGCTACTGACTTATGTGAATATGACGGTTCGCTTTACCTCGTTCTTGTCGACTACTAAAGCCAGTAAGCTTACCTTGAAATTGCGTGCATACCCCGAATCACCACCGACATGGTCATAGGCAGATTGAAGAACATCTTCGCTCATCACGGTATCACTGAAATACTGGTTATTGATAATGGCAATCAGTTCATTGCTACAGATTTAACAGTTTTCGCAGCGCAAAGGAACTTTCAGCATGTTAGCTCTCTGTAATTCCCTCAAGCAAACGGGGAAGCAGAGAGTACCGTTTGTGAGGCGAAGAAGATCCTATCCCAGAGAGACCCCTTTCTAGCTCTCTTGACCCATAGAGCTACTCCTACTGTCTATGCAAGTGTTAGTCCTGCTGAACTGTTAATGGGTCGTCCCCTGACCAAAACTCTTCCTGTGCTCTCTCAAAACCTTGAGTCTCACTTGATCAACAAAGAAGCCGTCGCTGTCCGCGCCGTGACAGTAAGCAAAACCGTGCCAACAAAGTTCACTATGAAAACGTCATGGTACTTTTACACTTCGTTCCCTCCGTCCTGGTGAAGTCGTCCTACAGAAGCTCCCTCACGACAAATATTGGGGAAAACCTGCCGTTGTTGTTCGACAGTGTGACTCTCCCCCCCCCCCCCCCCCCCCCCCCCCCCGATCCTACCTGGTGGACACTGGAACTCGTATGTTCAGAAGAAACCGCGGACACATCAAGCCGTTTACAACTGCTAAGCCACCCATCGTCCTCGGCCTAACATTCAAGTATACCCTGTTCTGAACACACCAGTACAGCACACAGTTCCTGCCCCGCCGATCAACTATGCCTGTTGCTATCCATCCAGCAGTCTAGCCCAGGCCGCTTTCTCTACAACCCTAAGTTGTAGCCGCACCTGTAATTTCAAGACTTCCAGCGAAGCTACCAAATTCGCCTAAAACCATGCCTGTAGGTGTGCTAGCTTTAACATGTAATATCAAGAATTTCAGATGTGAATGGGTACCAAGCTCTGCTTAGAACCGGGGAATGTAACACAGCAAGGGAGAGGAGGTGTGCATCGCCCTCATTAAACTGGCCCAGATTAAAGGGACATTTCAAACGCCACTCTCCCCAACGACCAAAATGTAATGGGAACACATTTATTAGCACCAACATAAGCTACGTAATGTAACCTACACATGTGAATAGAAAGAGACCGTATAATATTTTCTTTACTACATTTCTGTTTTCCAGAAATATATTGAAAGTCCTGGTAGGGTCCTATAAATAGATAACATATCCCTTCCCTACAAACAAACACCACACATTGACACGATCCGCTCTTGTAAGAGTGTGGTTGTGATGATAAGAAGGTTACATGATTATGAGTAAAGGTAGCATCTGTATTTTGAACTGAAAACCCGGCGAACTGTTCTGCTTTAGGACTACAGACACGGTATATTAAGGGCACCGAATCGCCAGTTCATTTTATAACAGTATCACCCATTGTTCAGTAACAATCTGTATATAGCAGCCACGTGTTGTTTTATTTGCTACAAGAGCTGGCGTAACTGTGCGAGTTCCAGAACGCGATGTATTACTGTACAGTGATTTTCTTTTGTGTGCTCACTTGCACTCTCGCAGAACAAAGTCCAGACTGTGCGGCTGAAATCCGTAGGGCTGAAAACGAACTGGAATCAACAAGACGCTTCCTTCGTGATGCAGTCTACGAGCTCCAAACACTTGAAAATGAAGCGCACACTTTTACTTCCATATTCATTGAACACTGTGAGTATGTATTAATAGACTTAAACTTCAGAACTAAGATGTCTGTTAAGCCCAAAGCGGGCGTACGTTAGTTATTCTAATAGTATCTACCAAATGTTATGTTGATTGTTTAAACTTTATTTCTGTTATTATATTTGGTACTGACTTTGTTGGAAAGGTGTTTATGTTGGTATCCTCTACATCCCAAAAGGGACAACAGGATTCAATCTTGATATGTGCTTATCTGTTAGTACCAAACTGACACAAACGTTTTTTGCCGTTAAAGGGTTACGAGGGTGTTTTTTTTAATTACTCAAGCACATGCTATTTCATGTATGATTGTTTGGCAATATGTGCAGTCGAAAATACTATTGTAGATGCAAAGAATCACGAATCTCAATGTACTTCATTCTGAAGTTTGCTGGCTCGTTCGCTTGTTTGTTTCAATTGTTTATTTATGTTCAGTGATAGCAAGAACGTTCGGAACAGAAAGCGATGAAGAATCTGACGTGGATCCAGCACCTAGTTCTGATCCCAACTTTCCCCATGCGTGTATGAATGAAGGTATACTCACGTTTAAACTTTTTTTTAATCAAACCCAAAATTACAATTAACAACACAAACCACCCCTTTGTTGTGTTTGTTGCTGTTGCTGACATCATCGACTTCGTCGTTGTCGTTGTTGCTACAGACTAGCTGTTGACACGAGCAGTAATCAATGGCTGTGGAGTATTCTTGATAACTAACACCAACCTTAACTTACAAATTTATAGATGAAAGAATCGTTATTTATAACGCCGAAGTTACTAATAAGTATGGAATTACAACTTGGAACTCTCTCTCTCTCTCTCTCTCTCTCTCTCTCTCTCTCTCTCTCTCTCTCTCTCTCTCTCTCTCTCTCTCTCTCACTCTCTCTCTCTCTCACTCTCTCTCTCTTTAACAATTGATAATCGAGATTATTTAAAAACGATTGGCAAAGAAAATGGGAATACAGAATAGAGAAATAAAGTAAATTCAATGAAACGATTAAAACATAGAAAGTACTTTCAGAACCTTGCTTTATTAAAACAAAATCCAAAGAACATATTGACAGCAATAAATGAACTCACAAATAAAAAACATACAAATACTTCAAGTTGTATTGACTTACCCGCTAATGATTTAAACCAACAATATTTTTTCTAAAATACCTGAAAAAGGTATTTTAATTGATAAATCAAAATTAAACGATTTGAAAATTTCAAGACTTCTGTAGGTCAAAGCAAAGTTTATCTCAATCAAGTATTCCTCCGCTTACGGTATGTGAAGTCTTTCACGCACTCACACATTTAAAGCAAACAGGAACTCGGGGCATAGAATAGAATAGAATAGAATAGGGCAGAATTCTTAAGTTGTCTGCCCGATAATTCCTGATACCCTCACTTACATTTACATACTCTGCTTACAGAACAACTATTTTCCAATTGCCATAAAACATGCTGACGAGATGGACCACTATCGATGGAACGTTTTAGGGATCAGCAAACTGCGCTGGAAAGGCATAGGTGAAACAACGACCGACAAAGGCCACAAGCTTTATTTCAGCGGTAGAGATGACAGGCACGAACACGGAGTTGGATTCTTGGTCCACAAGAACATTCTAGCCACTGTCATGGGTTGCCGCCCAGTCTCCAGTAGACTCCTAACCATCCGTTTGAGAGCAGCCCCTTTCAACATCACCATCATCCAGGCCTATGCCCCAAAATCATACTATGACGACAGCGAAGTGGAGGATTTCTATGAAAATCTATAGGCTGTCCTTGACCAAGAGCCGAAATAGGACATAGTCATAGTGGAAGGCGACTGGAATGCCACGGTTGGCCAAGATGCGCACCACAACTTGGGAGACACATGTGGACCCCACTGCAAAAACGAGACAAATGACAGGGGTCTGAGACTTGGAGTTTGCCAGATATTACAATCTGATACTGGCAAACACGCTTGGTCTCCACAAAAAATCCAGACGATGGACATGGCATTGTCCCGGCCGGGAGCATCACAACCAGATTGACTATATCATGGTCAAGAAACGCTTCAGATCAAGCATCAACATTGGCAGGACAGGCACTTTTCCAGGAGAAGAAATCGGAAGTGACCACGATCTCGTGATGATGTCTTTCCTGCTTCACTTGAAGAGAGTAAACACAGCAAAGTGCACTAGACTGAAGTTCGACCTGGACAAACTGCAAGACCCGGAGGTGGCAGAAATATTTCAGGCCACAATTGGAGGGAAATTTGCACCACTGCTCATTTTGGGACCTGGTGAAGTAGATGTCAACACCATGACCACCACCTTCAACTTAGCTGTGACAGATGCCGCCACGGAGATCCTTGGAAAGCACCGGCCAAAGAAGAAGCTGTGGATCTGTGTGATAAACGAAGAGAGATGAAAAAGAAAAAGAACACCTCACAGGGAGCTGATGCCTACAGAAAAATCAACAATGACATCCGAAAAGGCATGCGCACAGCAAAGGAGAACTGGATAGAAGATCAATGCCAGGAAATAGAGAACAGTCTGAACAAGAACAACAGCAAGAAGGCTTGCCAGACTGTGAAGCGGCTGCCAAGTGTAAAACAGCCCAAGGTCTCCACGATCCAAAGCAAGTCTGGCATATGCCTTACAGAAGAACGAGAAGTCTTGGACAGATGGACAGCGTACTGCTCTGACCTTTACAACCACAAACCAAACGGAGACCCATCAGTTCTAGCATGTGCAGAGAACAGAGAAGAAGGAGAAATCCTCCTGATTCTCAGAGAAGTTGAGGCAGCAGTGCAGTCGTTGAAGAAGATGCCCTTGCAGACCACGAAGGCACAGTCAGCATAGGGGGTAGATCAATCTCCAACCTCCGTTTTGCGTATGGCATTGATGGATTGGCTGAGGAGGAACAGGAACTTGAACAGCTGGTACAGAGGCTTGACACCACCTCCAGAGTCTATAGAATGGAAATAAGTGCAGAGAAGACCAAAATGATGACCAACAACACCAATGGCATCAACACGGACATTAAAGTCCAAGGTCAATCCCTCAACACAGTGCATAGCTTCAAATGTTTAGGAGCCATTGTATCAGACAATGGGTCCCGACAGGAAGACCTCTCCAGGATCGCACAAACAACTGCTGCCCTGGCGAGGTTGAAGCCAATTTGGAAAGACAGGGCCATCAGTCTACATTCCAAGGTAACACTGCTGCGCTCCCTTGTCATGTCCATCTTCCTATGTGCTTGCGAAACATGGACCCTCACAGCAGATCTCCAACGAAGAATACAAAGCATAGAGATGAAGTGCTACAGAAGACTTCTGGGCATTTCCTATACCCAGCACATCACCAACGACGAAGTCCGACAGACCATCACACAAGCCATTGGACAACACGATGACCTGCTCACAGTGGTGAAAAAACGTAAACTCCGATGGTATGGCCACGTCACCAGATCATCAGGTCTTGCAAAGACCATCCTGCAAGGCACAGTGCAAGGAGATAGAAAAAGAGAAAGACCGAAAAAGAGATGGGAGCGTACCTAAGTCACATTCGTTTGCCCCTTGCGAGAATCGAACTCGCCACCTTCGGCATAGGAAACGGCGACTAATCCACTGCGCCACGAGGCCATAGAGAGAGAGAGAGAACGAACGAACGAACGAACGAGTTTATTCCATATAAGGCCATAGCCCCTCTTGGAAGGGGTGTGTAAACAAATACAAACAAATCAACAAATTAATGAGCGGAAAGAAGGCATCAAAACATCAAGACCTGACAATTTCACGTAATTTAAAGGCTTTGTATATAAAAAAGCATAATTTTCGTACAACAACGTCATTAGTAGTAGTGAACAGTAAAGACAGATGAAATGCGCTTGGTGCTCTATAGTATTTAGCTGGAATAAATTCTTTTCTTAAATCATCCAGATTTGGGCAACAAAATACAAAGTGTAATTCATTATCTTCCGCTGTTTTACACAAAGGACATAGAAGATTATTTGGTGTATGATGCCTGTACCTATAAAATGCACGAATAAATCAGATATACCAAACCTAAATTTTGTCATAATAAATGTTAAATATTTATCTAAACCAAGTTGCAAATATCTAGGAACACAATATGTGGAAGTACAAAATCGAGTGTACATACTAAAGCGATCACTTTCACTTACATGTTCATTCCAATTTTGCCATCTACAATCAATCAATCGTTCTCTCAACACACGTATAAAAACATTCACGTTTCCAACACCTTGATTATACCATACATCACCAAAACCGTTCTGTAGCAAAAATAAACGCACATTTGATACCCAATTTATTTTTCCTTTACTATCTAGATTATATAACATCAAATAGGCTTTATTAGGAAGTCTACTATTATCCATCTTTTTATATAACCAATAACGAATGCAATTAACACATGAATTATTAGTTATTATATATCTGTTCAGCAGAGAGAGAGAGAGAGAGAGAGAGAGAGAGAGAGAGAGAGAGAGAGAGAGAGAGAGAGAGAGAGAGAGAGTTGATTGTTATTCGTCTTCGCCCTAAGGGACAGTACTCTATATCCGGGATCGCTTATAAACCTCAAGTTGCCTGTCTTATTGTTTTACCGTCTTGGGTAGTAGTAGTAGTAGTAGTAGTTGTTGTTGTTTGTTGTTGTTGTTGTGGTTGTTGTTGTGGTTGTAACTTTGAAGAAGGACAAAAAAAGCTGAGGTGTTTGGACTAAAAATGCCTTCAGCTGCACAAGGTGTTTATTTGCTGCGATGTTTTTGCTTTCCATTTTACCGATACTTAGTGTTGCATGCCATCTTTTAAATAAATGTGGAAATGAAAAAGTTTGTATCATTTGATTGCCTTTCTTACAGTATTTTAATAATGTGAAATCTAACGATAACTGTAAAAGGCAACTTCCACTCACGAAACCACGCCAGCTTCTCTCATTCTGATCTTCAGAATTCGAAAAAATAGCGTTATACTATATAGTGTATGATAGACTATCGACGCGTGGGCAGGATACACACTAGATCTCTGTGTTTGTTCACAGAGCATCTCCGTTTGGTGAATGGATCAACACCAGCTGAGGGGCGACTGGAGGTGAAGGAGGGAGATCAGTGGAAAATAGTTTGCGAGAGCGTATTCAACCAGCTTGCAGCACAATACGTCTGTGCAATGCTTGGGTATCCAGAGTAAGTACTATGCTCAGTAATTCTATGTCAGCCGATCCCATTTTCAACGCAATTCAATCATTTACCTGATTTCTGTTCTCTGATACTTTAAATTTACATGAATTAAATCTCGTCTGGGTTTACAGTTCCAACGTATTATACCGATTTAGAATCAAAGCAAAACATTACTTCAAAATTTCCAGCGGTGTGTATAACATATAATTCAGTTCCATCAGCATGGTAAACAATTCACAAGTTTTGACTGTTGATAGAGGTGTGCGCCTAAGATGTGAACATTGGATTAGCTTGCATTGTTACCATTTTCGAATCTCGTATCAAGTATCGTGAGCTGTTTACTATGAAGATCGGGGTCACCAAATGACTTGGAGTTGGGCTTTATGTGCACAGTTCTCTGTGCTGGAACCTTTATCTGTATTTATTTAATCATTCTTATATAGCGCTTTACCAGCTCAAGAGCTGCTCAAGGCGCTGGCCGATACAGGATCTAACTCAAGCCGCCCGAGACGCCCACCCGCAGACTTTGGGCACATGGTCTGACGCCCGTACAACTGAGCACAATCCTGGGCAGCCAGGGATGGGGAGAAGGACCTAGGTGCATGCTGGGTGTGTTCTTGTCACCGGCACTCACCCGTCTAGGACATGAGCGTCAGGATCTTTAAAGTCCGTTATGATGGAATGTATGCGACACAGTCTAGACCTCGGTTTATACTCTCATCCGAAGGAGTAGGAAACAGGAGTAAAGTGTCTTTCCCAAGGACACAACACAATGCCCCGGCCTGGGCTCGAACCCGGGACCTTCAGATCCGCAAGCCAAAGCTCTACCATTAGGCCACCGTGCCTCCCGTATATATGTATACCTGTACTTGGGCATGCACCTAGGTCCTTCTCCCCCATCCCTGGCTGCCCAGGATTGTGCTCAGTTGTACGGGCGTCAGACCATGCGCCCAAAGGCTGCGGGTGGGCGTCTCGGGCGGCATGAGGTAAAGGTTCCAGCACACAGAACTGTGCACATAAAGCCCAAGTACCTGTATATGGTGTCTACTCGATGAAGTTTGGGTGGGGATAGCACGACTAACTACATTACCATTGTCTACTTACTTGATGACACTGTTTTTCGTTCCTTCCTTCCCTGCACCTTCTTCCCACACCAGTAAACAAGTTGCAGCTGTTGGATCACGAGTGTTTGGCAACGGGAATTTACCCGCTTTAGCGGGCAGTACGCTGGGTTCCTGTTCTTACGGGGCTGGAGTCATTTGCCAAGGCATGGAAAACTGTGAGTCATGATTCGTTATATATATATATATATATATATATATATATATATATATATATATATATATATATTTTATTGGTGTATGTGTTTATATAATATATATATATATATATATATATATATATATATATATATATATATATATATATATATATATATATAGATATGTATGTATATATATAGATATACCCCCTTGCTTTTGGGTACCCCCACTATAATTATATGTAATTTTTCACTTGTAGACGGACCGCTAACCCTAACCCTAACCCGTTTCGAGCGCACTGCCTTACCCTAATCGTCGAGGCACTGCCTTACCCTAATCGTCGAGGCACTGCGCTTACCCTAAGATCGTTTTCTGGGAGCCGCCTTGGATCCGGGGACCCAGCTGGGTCCCCAGATCCAAAGTCGGGTACCCAAATGACCGGTTGGTGACTTTTAAGGTGCCCAGAAACCATAGTTTATAAGGATATGTATATATATATATATATATATATATATATATATATATATATATATATATATATATATATATATATATATATATATATATATATATATATATATATATATATATATTTTTTTTTTTTATTTTTTTTTTAAATAAATTGTATTATTATTATTTTTTTTGTGTGTGTGTGTCTTATCATTTCGGTGAAAAAGACATTAAAATCAAACAAACAAAGCATTCAGATGTGCAGCACGTCAGAAGTGTAACTTAGACTATGGAATCAAAAATTTTACTCTTCCAAGTTTTATTCACAATCTACATTGCTACGACTCTCATTTAATTATGCAAGCAGGGACGAATGCATAAATAGTGTCGTGTATTGCCGAAACTGAAGAAAAATAAAAACGTTCACTCTGAATAAATTAAAGTTCTATGGCAGCTTTCAACACCTGTAATCTAGTTTAGAAACACTAGCTAAGAACTTACCAAGCTATCCGATTACTAGTAAATATTTTTCAAACGTTTCACTACTTCGCAAAAGTGTGTAGGCTTATCCTTACGAATACATGGACTCTTGAGAGGTGTTTGATGAACAGGAACGGCAAAATATGTAACTGTAGATTATAGTCACACGACACCGAAGCGAATAGACGACTACTGGTCACATTATTCTGACACCAGCGAACCAGTTGAAGGTAAGGGGAAAATAATATAGTCACACATTGGCCAATCCGGGATTCGAACCAGGTAACTTTCGGTTACTAGTAAGACGCTCTACCAACTGAGCTACCCAGCCCCAAACAGGAAATGCCTCCGAAAGAACACTTTTATTCCTCGATCAGTGATTCTGATTGCTAACACGCCCACAACGTTTGGAATGCACTTGAATATGAAAATCTGGGTGACTACTATGACATATCAATTCAATTCAATTCTTTTATTTAACGTCTCTTCACTTGCAAAACACTTTCTCTCGCACAGACAAACAAACACAAAGGTCCATAAACAATAAAATAAGTAAATAAAATTCTATAACAATTTGTTGATCAGAGATTCACTAATAGTCGTAGCAACGTCAACTATTACATGATGATGTAATATAGAGTCTAATGGTTTGTCGTTGTCAATCACTATTTGTTTTTCCTTATATGTATTAAGCAACACAGGACACTGTCGTACAATGTGTTCCACAGATAATCTTTGCGAGCAAACACACAAAATATTCTTAGAAAACTTGGTATTCCACGAATTCACCCTCAATTTGTGAATAATCCTACTTATGTGTCTTGAACAAATAAAGTCTGGAGCTCCACAACTTAAAGCTGAACGCATGTAATTTTCAATTAAAGATATCATTTCATGAGCAGAGAGCTCAAGTTCAGGATGCTGAAAGATGCATTTAATTTTCTGTGCTCCGTTCTTGGCTAGAATGTCTACTTTTTCGTTCCAGAAGATACCACAGTGGGATGGAATCCAACAGAAATAGACATCAGTTCCTCTTGTCCGCAAAATATGAATTAATGCTTTAATTTCAAATAAATAATCAGAACGATTCTTACAATGCCACGTTTGCAATGAATGAAGAACAGCTTTGGAATCAACACATAATAAAATTTGGAAAAACGTAATAGGATAATCAGAAATATATTGCAATGCCTTTAGTATGGCAAACAACTCTGCTGTAAATATTGAGACATTTTTACCAATATAAAAAGATTTCTCAAATTTTAAATCAGGTATAACAATACCAGCACCAGCTTCAGACGATTCTAAAACAGATCCATCTGTATATACTTTTAAGTGATTTTTATATGTATTAGATAAGTGCTCCCTAACTTCACTCACCAACTGATTGATATTTTCAGATTTTCTTGTTAAAGTAAAATCAATATCAATGTTTGCACCTAAGTGCTCCCAAGAAGGAATTGTATGAAATAATGGAGGCGTTTTAATGCCATTTAAATTGATGTGACATGCTTCAAAAATAGCACTAACATAATTTCTAATAGGTAGAAGGTATGGAATTTCTCTTTCTTTACTTGGGTAATCCAAATTACAGTCTATTAGAATTTCTTCTCTATTTGAATTAGACACTGACAAACTTCTAATAACAAACTTTGAGACATTTAGTTTTAGTTGTTCTAAGAAACCTAAACAACAAGCTTCTTTATACGATTTTAACGTACTTGAATGAACAGGAACACCTAAGGCGGCTTTAATTGCTCGACTATCTATGCAAACTTGTGTTAATCCAAATAGCTATGTCGTCAGCATACTATGACATATTTAAGGGCCGATCTCTGTTTGTTAACCGATGTGTTTGAAAAATACAGAGAAGCGAGTTTAAAATCGATCCTCATCACTACATTTCTTCACCAGGAATGAGTTGGGACGCATTCTTAAAACTTAGTGATTCCAAAATTGATCTCGTAACTGACCAGGTAATGATGACAAAGATCGAATCAGTCATTTGAGGGAGATAAGCCTGGCGTTGCATAATTATTGTAAAGCCAACAATAAATACTTGAAGCACTAAGACCCTAAACAGAAATCTAATTACATAAGGTACTTAGAGGCAAATAATTTATACGGTTGGGCAATGAGTGAACCTTTACCGGTTTCAGATTTCAAATTACTTTTAATCCAAACCCTGCAAACCTATCATGTTTAGAATCACTTTTAAAACACCCTAAAGATTACTCAATGGGGTTTGTTGTCGAAGTTGATCTCGAATACCCTGAATCCTTACACGACCTACATAATGATTACCCATTAGCGCTGGAAAGAAAACAAGGAACAGACAACCACCTTACACTTAATCCCAACTTCTTTAATAAATCAAATTACGTCTGCCACTACAGAAACCTTCAGTTTTACGTCCGACACGGGCTAGAGGTCACGGCGATTCATAAACTTTTACATTTCAAACAAACGACAATCCTGGCTGAATACATTAATAAAAACACGGAGCTCAGAAAAAAAAGTACAGTCTACCTTTGGAAAAGATTTCTTTAAGTTGCTGACTAACAGTTGCTTTGGTACAACTATAGAGAACCCTTACAAGCGCAAAGATGTAAGGCTAATTACAACAGGTAATCAGGCAATACAGTTAACATCTAAACCTCAATACCTAGGCTACAAAGATTTTCATGACTCACTGTATGCTGTTACCATGAAAACCATCAAAGTTAATCTAGACAAACCAGTGTTTATGGGGACGACCATCTTAGACCTTTCTAAACTACTAATGTTAGAATTTTATTACAACTGCTTTAAACCTAAGTACCCAGAAGCTAGAGTTTATACACAGACACAGACTCTTTAATAAGATAAGATAAGATAAGAATATTTATTCACCGAGTAAAAACGTTACAAGGATTTTGGTGTGGCATGGTGACAATGAAATACATCCTTTCTTGCACAGTCACACATGCATTCATCGTGTCATACACTTCATTGGCATTCAACATGCATACAGCACTAAAGGATAGGTAAACACAGTGCTAAACATACATTAGTCATATATGACAAATTATGGAGTGACACACACACTGCAAATAAAACAAAATACAGCAGTAAAACAATATAACAGCATTAAATAAAATGATGAGAATGATTAAGAATGTTAAGCTTCACATCCAAATCTACACATACCACAACACAACACCACACGCACACACACACACACACACAACAGTACAGAGGTACAAATCAAGCAATGGTTGTGAGTTTCCAGTTTATACAGATCATTCCATGGTTGGTGATGTACTGAGGACAGCATCTGGGAAGAAACTGTTTCTGAATCGAGAAGTTCTGGCTCTTGAAGCACGGAACCGACGGCCAGAGGGCAGAAGCTCGAAGAGACTGTTGGCTGGATGTGATAGATCGCAGACTATCTTTCCCATTTTTCGTGTCATTCGCGTTGTGAAAATGGAGGCGACAGATGGAAAAGTCGCAACCAGCTATTTTGGAGTGTCGCAAACCTGGGTGTTACTGGGTGATCACTACTGATGAAGGACTTCCTTGACTTTCATGACTTACCCCAGAACATGGTTTTATTTCAATAAAAAAACCTAAGGTACACCATTTACTTCCAACACTTCACAAACACATAACACGTTTTTCCAAGTTCGATTATTTTATTATATTCCGTTCACTTTTCTTCGAAATCGGAACGATAATTTGGCGATACTTTTCGTCGTGGTTACCGAAAATAATGTTTGTTTGGGTTTTTACTTAGCTTTCTATTTTCGTCCTCGTTGAAATCGTTGTTAACAAATGAAGAAACCAGTCTTTAGATGAGTTGTAGAAAAGTTCATAGGAGCTGGAACTTGACGTCGATGTCACCGTTAGATCTAAAGGCTGTCCATGACCCACCAGTGACTTCTGTAGCCCTCGTTAACGTACAGTTCCATTTTTGAATCAGTCACTCCGATCATAAGCAATACGTCAGTGAAGAATCCAGTGCCAGTCTCAAAGATGACATCGTCACGTAGATCCAAGACGATTCATACCACAGAATAAAAACACCTGCCGAACAAAACTAGTCTTAGAAATCTGCATGAAAATTATTTTCATACAAACTTAAACTCCTCCAGGTCCGGCTCTGCTTGGAAAAACATGTTACGATTAATCAACACATCAGTCCCCTGAAAACCAACTGCATTCAGACGAACCAACTATTTTTCTCTGGAAAAGAAATGCATTCAAACAAACAAACTATCTCACTACTCTGAAAAATACATATATTCAATGAACAAATCATCACACGTATCAATCTTCTTGGGAAATGATCTTGAATGAAGAAAAATCTAAATATTTACCCTACGGTGCCAGAATTTCAGCTAAAGCTGATCAAACGTCGAGGAACAACTATCTTCCTGGTCCAACCACATCTGACATCATTCAGCCTCCAGCTAAACTGTCGTTGGCACCCCACAGAATAAGTTGCCTCGGAGCTTGGGTAGAATCCTCCCTGTCCAGTCTAGATCTCTTTCCCAACTGATTGACAGTTTTCCTAACCGATTTCGCCTCTGTTTCATTTTACTAAGGTTACCATACTTTTATCATTAAAACAACCAATGAAAATTTCCCAACGCAAACAAATGACCTATCACCTCAAATATTATAGTTTGTAAAATTAATAGCTCACAACCTCTTTGCTTTTCCTAAAATTTTATTATTGGCATTAATCACAAACTTTCACACAAAAGAATCATCGATAAAATTCGTCCATTTTATTCTTTTCCAGGAATACACAAAATGGCGATTTACACGCAGCAAAATTGACGTCATATTTCTAAATCTAGCACAGGCACTCTATAAAACAATTTGCACTTGGAAAATAAAAATTCTCGCGAGCGTTTCGTTTCGCGACATTACGCCCCTCCTCTTGAGCTGAAACATCCATGTTTAAGCTATTCTTTTACAAGTGCAGTCGACTCAAATAGTCTGCGCCAACGTTGTCTTTCCCTTTGATAACTTTGACTGTGAAAGAATACTGTTGCAGCTGGAGAGCCCACCTCATCAGTCGACCATTCTCAGTCTTGGTTTTCTGCAAATATGTGAGTGGTTGGTGGTCTGTCTCCAAAGTGAAATGTGTTGAATACAGGTACTGTTCAAACTTCTTGACAGCCCATACCACTCCCAAACACTCCTTTTCGATGGTCGAGTAGTTTTTCTCTGCACGGTTAAGCTTCTTGCTTGCATAGGCTACTGGCTGTAACCCTTGCCCTTGATCTTGCAGTAAAACTGCTCCCACTGCAACATCTGATGCGTCACTCCTCAGAGTAAATGGTTTGCTGACGTCAGGTAGCAATAACACTGGTTTGCTTACCAAGCAATCTTTGAGTTTAATGAAAGCTGCTTCACATTTTTCATCCCAGACTACTTTTTCTGGTAGACCTTTCTTTGTCAAATCAGTCAACGGAGCGCTGATTTCCGCATAGTTGCTGATGTATTTCCTGTAGAACCCCACTAGTCCTAGGAATGCTCTGACTTCCTTCTTTGTGATCGGTCTGCTGGCTGACCTGATTTTCTCTGTTTTGTCATCATCAGGCATGACTGTGCCTAATGCTCCCATCTCTTCATCACACACGTCGTTAACCACAACACTCACTTTCTCTTCACCTGTTTTTCTGACTACAGCATTTGGCTGTGCTCTATCCGTTCTCGTCTGCTTCCCGTCACGTTCAACATACAATTTCAACAAATTTGCATGTAGTAGTTTTTCATGACCCCTTATCTTGATCCTGTAGTTGCAGCTGCCCACTCTCTCCACAACTGGATAAGGACCTTTCCACGTTAGCTGCAGCTTGTTGTGTTTTGCGGGCAACAAAAGCAAAACTTTGTCCCCGACCTCAAATTTTCTGTCCTTGGCATTTTTGTCGTACGCCTTCGTGTACCTGAGCGCTGCCTTGCTGAAGTTGTTCTTGGCAATCTCACAAGTTTTCTCGCTTTTGTTCATGAAATCCGTGATATGACTAATCGTGGATCGCACTTCCTCTCCTGCATTTCGTTCGAACGGCGTATCGATAAACGGCATGTTTTTCATCGGGACCTTCCTCGTGGCTCCCTTCCTCGTGCTCCTCTGACACACGTCACATGACGCACAATAACGTTTGACGTCACCACAGATACCCGGCCAATAGAAATCACGCCATATCCGGTCGCGAGTTCGGCGTACTCCTTGATGTCCCGCCATCGGCGTATCATGAGCCAATTTGATCACATCTGATCGGTACCGTTCTGGTACTACCACTTGTCTACATGGTTTACCTTCACTCATGTAAACTCTGTACAGAATGTCTTTCTTCCACTCGTAGTGGGTTTCTTGCTTGAGCGCTAGCTCTGCCCTTTCCCGAATTTTTCCTAAAGTCGGGTCTGCCTTCTGTTCCTTAGATAGATCTTCAGGACGTACTTGCCCTAAGTCAATCTGCTTAGGAATCCACGGCTTGGCTTGTGCTTGTTGCTTCTCCTGCAACCTGGTTTGTACCGGTTCTACAACTTGTTCCTCCGGTTGCTCTACCAACGGAAACAATGGAACTTTGACCTCAGTCCCGTCTGTCATCTTTCTGCTATTTCCTATCAGAACTTGATGTACCAATGTCTTCAAAACCAAAACACGCGTTTCTCCAACGAAAAACGGAGTTTCCAAATTCACCACAGCAATAGGCACTTTCTTTCGCTTGGATGAATCTGCAAGTGTCACGTTTTGATATTCGCCCGTATATTTGCTTGGGGAAACTAAACTTGAATCCACCAATATGCTGCTGGCCCCTGTATCCCGAATACCTTGAGCCTTTACTCCATCCACTTTCAACTCACAGTTCGGTTCATAGCCGTCTTCACTACATCGATTACATGGTTTTTGTTCCTGGGTCACGTTGACCGCATTCACAACAGCTGACGCTAGGTTTGAGCTTGGTCTGTTTCTATTCACATTTGCCTTTTGGCAATCCCTCATCAAATGTGGGCCTCCGCATCGAAAACATCCCTTGAAGTTTTGCTGAGTCTTGTTTATTCCTGACGCACCCGCGTTGCCAGGACCTGTCGTTTGACCACTCACCCCTCCATTACGTCGTTGTCCCATGTTCGAATTCTGCGTTTGCTGGTTAACCCTGGGACGGTTATCCATTCTAGCACTGGGTCCAATGGGCCGCCTCGTTGCTATCGGACCTCCAGCATTCTGCGCATCTTCATACGTTTGAGCATGGACCACCACTTCGTCCACACACGTAGGGTTTCTTTCCCTAATAAATCTTGCCTCCTCTTGAGACACTATCTCCAACATTTTGTCCATGAGAATTAAATCTTTCAGCTCACCTGATTTTCCTTCTTTCTCAGACAAATCCACCCATCTGTCCAAATACATCCCCATCCTATTCCTACACTCCCTGATGCCTTCATGACTGCCCCGCCTGAATTCTTTGAACCGTTTCCGATAAGTTTCAGCGGTCAGCTGGAAACGTCTCATGATCGCAGCCTTGACCATGTCGTAATCCATAATTTCCTCATCAGACATCTCAGTGTAGACCTGCCGTGCTTGGCCTCGTAATTGACCAGACAGTCTTATCGCCCACTCATCCTTGTTCCAACCTGACAACGTAGCGATACGTTCAAACTGTTTCAGGTAGACCTCTACATCGTCCTTATCATCCAAATAAGGTACATTCACATTCAGACAGCTCCTCGCTGCCCTCGGCTCGGGATAAAAATTTTGATTTTGGTCCCCATCATCTGCAGTCCACTCTTGCGCCTTTCTCAACTCAAACTCGTTCTGCATGGCCATTTGTTCCAATTTTGCCTTGGCCTCCCTTTCTTCTCTCATAATGCGCTCTTCTCGTTCTTCACGTCGGAGCTGGTCCTCCCGTTGCTCCTGCCGTATCCTCTCCGCTTTCTCTTCCTCTTCCTTTCGGATCCTCTCCGCTTTCTCTTCCTCTTCCTTTCGGATCCTCTCTGCTTTCTCTTCCTCCCTTATCCTCTCCGCTTTCTCTTCCTCTTCTTTCCGGATCCTCTCTGCTTTCTCTTCCTTCCTTCTATTTTCCACATACTCTGCCAGATCCTTATCTGTCAGACCCAGGATGATCCCATCCTGCTTGTAGGCTAGCAGCGGAGACTCAGTCTCCATCTGAACTGGTTGCTGCCTCGGCATCCTCCTAGCCAAACTTTCCCTAAACTAATCCTGTTTTACTACACGTAACCCTGGTAGATAAAACCACGAACTATTTAGGCCTCTAACGTACTCGCCTTTCCAAAGGTTAAAGTACTACAACGGATACGCCTGCACTCTAGCCCCAAACGGCTCTTCTGTCACAGCTATCCTTACGTGAACGGTTATACACTAACAACACGATCACCGACGATAATCCACCACCTTCCAGATTATCATCCACACTTAGTCTCCTGGTTAAGTAAAACGTCTAACTAGACCCACATTTACTAACCAGCACTACCAATTACCACAATTGGTTAAACTGTCAATCGGACACTACCGAATCTGACTTTCAGACCCTCAACTAGAAATAATTCTTGGTTAGAGGTTTGACCAGACTAAGCAACACAGAGCTAATTAGGTTGACCCCTCACCGATCAATACCTAACCTCTAGCCTGTCTTCGAACAACACTGAAACTACAATGTTTTCGGAACATCCAACTTACTTAAAGTTTAAGCTGGAAAACTTACTTTCAAACTATGACCGATACTTTACCCTACATACTCCATCAGGATAATAAACGTCATAGGTTGCAGAAACTGTTCAGCCTAAGTATACCTTCGACCAAAACACTAGTACCTACGTACAAAAGCTATTGCAAACTCTGCAATCAAAGGTTTGAAATTTTGGAAAAGTAAAACTTACACCCAAAATATCTTTAATCCTACTACGGATAATACCGGTCTTCACTGCTCAACCGCCAGAATAAATAATTTCAAACGAGATGATTTCCCTGAAGATACTTGCACAGCTGGGCTCTCAGACAATATGTACCCACTGATGCACTAACATGTTAGCAGATATAATGCACATTTTATGTAAGCAATGACTAGCAACAACATAAAACAATATCTTACCTATACTGCTCTCTAATCATGCTCATGCAGACGTGCAACAATTACATCAAGGTAACCACAACTTGAAGCAAGAACTTATTATTATGGAAAAAATTACGAAAACTTGAAGTGTTGAATTTGTAAAGTATTGGATTAATGGTGCACCTCTGACATTAAAAAAAATGAATGGCTCGTTACCCCTAGAATTTTCCAGAAATTCTAATCCCGGACGATGAACCCAGAATGTCGCAAACCTGGGTGTTACTGGGTGATCACTACTGATGAAGGACTTCCTTGACTTTCATGACTTACCCCAGAACATGGTTTTATTTCAATAAAAAAAACCTAAGGTACACCATTTACTTCCAACACTTCACAAACACATAACACGTTTTTCCAAGTTCGATTATTTTATTATATTCCGTTCACTTTTCTTCGAAATCGGAACGATAATTTGGCGATACTTTTCGTCGTGGTTACCGAAAATAATGTTTGTTTGGGTTTTTACTTAGCTTTCTATTTTCGTTCTCGTTGAAATCGTTGTTAACAAATGAAGAAACCAGTCTTTAGATGAGTTGTAGAAAAGTTCATAGGAGCTGGAACTTGACGTCGATGTCACCGTTAGATCTAAAGGCTGTCCATGACCCACCAGTGACTTCTGTAGCCCTCGTTAACGTACAGTTCCATTTTTGAATCAGTCACTCCGATCATAAGCAATACGTCAGTGAAGAATCCAGTGCCAGTCTCAAAGATGACATCGTCACGTAGATCCAAGACGATTCATACCACAGAATAAAAACACCTGCCGAACAAAACTAGTCTTAGAAATCTGCATGAAAATTATTTTCATACAAACTTAAACTCCTCCAGGTCCGGCTCTGCTTGGAAAAACATGTTACGATTAATCAACACATCAGTCCCCTGAAAACCAACTGCATTCAGACGAACCAACTATTTTTCTCTGGAAAAGAAATGCATTCAAACAAACAAACTATCTCACACTATCTTCTCCTCTGAAAAATACATATATTCAATGAACAAATCATCACACGTATCAATCTTCTTGGGAAATGATCTTGAATGAAGAAAAATCTAAATATTTACCCTACGGTGCCAGAATTTCAGCTAAAGCTGATCAAACGTCGAGGAACAACTATCTTCCTGGCCCAACCACATCTGACATCATTCAGCCTCCAGCTAAACTGTCGTTGGCACCCCACAGAATAAGTTGCCTCGGAGCTTGGGTAGAATCCTCCCTGTCCAGTCTAGATCTCTTTCCCAACTGATTGACAGTTTTCCTAACCGATTTCGCCTCTGTTTCATTTTACTAAGGTTACCATACTTTTATCATTAAAACAACCAATGAAAATTTCCCAACGCAAACAAATGACCTATCACCTCAAATATTATAGTTTGTAAAATTAATAGCTCACAACCTCTTTGCTTTTCCTAAAATTTTATTATTGGCATTAATCACAAACTTTCACACAAAAGAATCATCGATAAAAATCGTCCATTTTATTCTTTTCCAGGAATACACAAAATGGCGATTTACACGCAGCAAAATTGACGTCATATTTCTAAATCTAGCACAGGCACTCTATAAAACAATTTGCACTTGGAAAATAAAAATTCTCGCGAGCGTTTCGTTTCGCGACATGGAGGCAGTCTTAACAATGTGCTCGAGCTGTTTCTTTTCTATCGCGGTTGTGCTGCCGTACCAGACAGTGATAGAAAGCAACAATTGCTCTCTATCACCGCGCGATAGAACTGTGCCATAAATTCACTAGACATACCGAACTTTCGCAGCTGTCTCAGAAAGTGGAGACGCTGTTGGCATTTTTTCACAATAGACGTGGTGTTATTATTCCAACTCAGGTCGCTCGAGATGACGGAACAGAGAAATTTGAACGAGTCGACCTGCACAACGGTTTTCCCATTGATGACAAGGGGCAATACCGGGACGTTTATTCGGCGAAAGTCGATCACGACCTCCTTTGTCTTCGAGACGTTCAGTTCCAGGTCGTTGTCCGAACACCAGCCAACCATTCTTCGAACCTCGTCCCGATACGCAGTTTCGTCCGTATCAGAGATCAGACCTTCGATGGTAGTGTCATCGGAAAATTTCAACATTTTCACAAACGGGGTTGCAGATACACAGTCATTTGTCAACAGAGTAAAGATTGGTGGAGAGAGAATGCATCCTTGTGGAGCGCCAGTGTTCAGTGTTACAGAGGCAGAGAATGAGTTGTTGAGTCTGACGACCTGAGGACGGTCTAGAAGAAAGTCAAGAATCCAGTGAACACTGAGTTGAGAGATTTTGTCAAAAAGCTTGTGAGGGATGATCGTGTTGAAAGCACTGGAGTAGTCAATAAACAAAACTCTGGCATAGGTACGTAAGGTCTCCAAATGCTGCAAGATGAAGTGCAGGCCAAGAGCGACTGCATCATCAACTGACCTGTTCGCTTGGTAGGCAAACTGGAGTGGGTCAAGCAAGTGACCTGTAGAGGCCTTCAGGTAGCGAAGAACAAGCTGCTCCAAAACCTTCATGACAACAGACGTCAGCGCCACGGGGCGGTAGTCGATCAGCTGGATGACCTTGGATTTCTTAGGAACAGGGACGATCACGGACGACTTGAAGCACCGCGGCACCGACATCTGCTGGAGGGAGCTGTTGAAGATGTCGGTGAAGACAGGAGCGAGCTGGTCAGCACAGGACCTCAAGGCAGCCTTAGACATGTGGTCTGGACCAGAAGCTTTTATGGGATTCTGCCTCTGGAAGAGACGCTTCACCTCCGCCTACTGAACGCTGAAGGGCGGCGTCACAGCCGCCGTGTCTTCAGGAAGCAGAGGACGGTAACCAGGAGTGGGGGATTTCTGGTCAAACCTGCTGTAAAACAGGTTTAACCTATCCAGGAGCTCCGGGTCCGGGTCGCGTGGGTTTATGCCCTCTGCTTGTAGCCAGTAGCCCGCTGCAGGCCCCGCCACACCTCTCGTGTGTTGTTGGAGGAGAACTGGTCCTCGATCTTCTTCTTGTAGGTCGCCTTCGCTCTGCTGATCTGGCGACGGAGCGCAGCCTTGGCTTTCTTGTACTGCTCCCGGTCGCGGCTCTTGAAGGCTTCTTACAGTCAAGTTTTACCTTGACTGAGCGGCTGAACCACGGCTTGCTGTTGCCAAAGATCCGAACGGTCTTGGTAGGAACACAGGCCTCCTCACAGAAGCCTATGTACGACGTCACTGCATCTGCGTACTCGTCCAGGCTACTGCTGGTCTCTCTAAAAACACTCCAGTCCGTCACATATAAAAACACTTGCAGCGCCTCAGTCGACTCCCTGGTCCACATCCTGACCCTCTTGGTGACAGGCTTCACAGCCTTCAGTCTCTGGCGATAGGTCGGAGTGAGCAGAACCATAGCATGGTCTGACTCCCCCAAGGGAGCCCTTGTAGTAGCGCGATAGGCATTACATTACATTATTATTGCTTTAGGTCCAGCGGACTCTTCCGAGCCAAATCAGGACCGGACAACCCCCGATCCGCATAAAAGATCTGCTGAAACAACCCTAGTGGTAAAACCGAAAGCTCTCCACCAGCCAGTAACTTTACAATAAAGACATCCCAAGCAGGGGACGGCTGAGGCTTCACCCCAACTTATCGAACCCCCGTTTACAAAAACAAAATAGAATACAAACATCATTATAAATTATCAACAAAACACATACATATAAAATGCCTACATTGCTAAATAATAACATCATAGGAAGCCCGAGTGACCACCTGGCAGAAAGCGTCCAATATTCCCAAGCTGATTGTTGTTGTTTTGTAGATTATAGTCACACGACACTTTCGCATATAGGTGACTACTGGACCGATTTATACTGACACCAGCAGGCCAGTTGTTGGTAAAGGGGAAAATAATATGATCACACGTTGACCAATCCGGGATTCGAACCAGCGACCTTTCGGTTACTAGCAAGACGCTCTTACCAACTGAGCTACCCGGGCCCTCCCCAAGCTGATCCAACAGACCTCATACACAAATAAGGAGTCTTGTCCCGGAAGAGTTTTCAAGAAAAAAGGTAGGAGACTGGGCTAGCGAAGAAGACGATAGTATAGCAGATTGATAGAACAGAGCAGGAATGAGAAAGAGCAAATGAGAAAGACAGCGACAGTGGGAATTTAAAGCACTAAATTTCCAGAAAGTAAGGATACTATTTATACTCAACGGGGGTGCGCGATAGGCAGACTTCAGCGTAGTGTAGCAGTGATCAAGGGTGTTTTCTCCTCTATTGGGGCAGTGCACATGCAGATAGTACCGAGGCAAAGTCTTATGCAGGTTCGTTCGGTTGAAGTCGCCGATTATGATGATAGAACTATCAGGAAAGGCAGACTCGGCAGCAACAACATGCCTAGTCAGTTCACTGATTGCAGCAGTAGCGATGGCGCCGGATGGTATATACACAGCGATGAGAATGCAGGAGGAAAATTCACGAGGGGAGTAGAATGGTCTGCAGTTGATAGTCAGATGTTCGAGGAAGTGAGAGCACTACTGAGAGAATACTTTTGTGTCCGAGCACCAGCGGTTGTTTACCATGAAACAAACACATCCACCATCCTCCTTTTTTGACTGCACAGGGGGAGTAACCACTGCGTCAGGCTTGTCTTGTTTTAACTATGTCTCAAACACACAACAGAAGAGTCCCTAAATTCCCGATTAAAAGTAAGCAGATTAAAAAGTTCATCAGTCTTGTTGTTGAGGGATCGTACGTTGGCAAGAACGACCGCAGGGAGAGAAGGGCGGTGGGCGCGTCGAGGAAAGCGAACCAAGACACCACCGCGGCTAACCCCGTTTTCGTGTCGTGCGCATGTGCTTTGCTTCGCCGGTACGCCATTTTGAACTGTTCGACTCGGAGGCAACAAAATCCTCCGATGTGTAGAGAAAATGTGGCATGTACTCACAGTTGGATGTGGCAAGAATGTTTAGTAGGTCCTTACGGCTATATACAACAACACTTTCAGTCCCTACACACCACACAGCCCACACAAACACAGTAACAATCAGCTGTCGCCACACCGTGTCGCCATATGCCGGCGCCATCTTGAAGACATTTATAAAGAACTAGAAACAGAACTAGAACACTACGATACTAGTGACTATCCTGATACTCATTCTTTTTACAGGAAAACAAACCAAACGAAATTAGGTTTGATGAAAGACGAAATGAATGAGAAAATAATAGAAGACTTTGCAGACTTGCGATCTAAGCTGTAGCCTACAATATTAAACACGAATCAGGTGAAAGTTCAAGAGCAAAAAGTATTCAAAAAGCTGCAATAAAAACAGATATCAGACATGAAAACTACCTTGAAGCCTTAGAGGGAAAAGAAATTAACACAACTATACAGTCTAAAAATCACATGGTCAGCACAGCAGTGACAAACAAAAAAATTATATGCGCCAATTAAACTAAATGAATAAGTGTTTCTAAAGAGTTTGCATACGCCCTAGGTCACTTTAAATTAGAGACTGTGAATAAGGTGGAGGGCCTGCACCGATAGTAACAGAGTAAATGTTAACGGTATTTATTCTGAAACACCAGCGTTTTCTTCATAGCATCTAACTGCTCTTTCCTTCGCGTCCTAATAGTCTCTTTTCTTCTAATTATTTGTTTCCATTTCTTCAATATTACTAGGTACAGTCCTTGATTTAGATTGTAAATCATGCTTCAACTTTTTATATTCCTCAAAATCATGCTAAATAATTACAAACTCTTGGTCAGTAATCTGTGAGTTTTCGAGAGCTTTCGAAATTATTAAGTTCATGCTTGTAAGTTTAGCTATCGCCAGGCTATAAATGCCGTCATGTTTCCGCTTCCGCGTCAAAGTCAATAGGAGTACTTCCTAAATAGCTGTCAACATGTATTTTGACCGCTTTTCAGGGGAAGCAACTCTCATTGACCTCATTGACCTACTTTCGGTTTATGCTGTCAACATGTATTGTGTAACCGCATTTCAGGGGAAGCAACCTACTTTCGGTTTATTTAGGGATAATGCCTATTGTGTCCGATAGATCTCAATGGTAGACATTTTTAATTATATTATTTTGTTGTCTCTATAATAATTATTGTAAGATCGTCAAAGTCTACATTTTGGTTGTTTTGGTTGGTTATTTTGAAACAAAAACTAAAATTATAGTCTTGACTTAGGTGCCGTTTTTGAGGCAAACATTTTTATTGAAACTGGATCGCAGTTTGCCCTGTGGGTTCGGGCACTAAATAGAATAGACCCAACGTTTCCCGGCGTGTCGTAAGAGGCGACTAACAGGGGTGATGTCAGCACGGCATCATTGGGCGAAAGTCTTCTACACAGAAGTCACCGGCCAGGGCGGAGGAACCTCACGTTACTAAAGGTTAAACGACCACGTGCTCAGGGCCAAGGTGAGCCATACTGTTTTCATGGATTTCGGCTGTGGCCAACAGCCTGGAGGGGGATTGGGCACCGCCAGGTCTTTTTTTCTTAAGACACACTACATGATGAAACTATCCACTAATTCCATACCGGATCGGTCGTCGCCTGGCTCAAGGACCGCGCCTTCCGTTGGCCACCAGGAGGGAGGTGATAAGTATGCTACTGATGGACAATTTAGCAAGATCCGCACGAGAAACAACATCGTCATAGGAACCTGGAATGTCAGGACCCTAACTGCGGAAGGAAAATTTGAAGAACTGGCCCACGAGCTGGACCACTATCGATGGAACGTTTTAGGTATCAGCGAACTGCGCTGGAAATGCCTAGGTGAAACAACGACTGATAAAGGCCACACGCTCTATTTCAGCGGTAGAGATGACAGGTACGAACACGGCGTTGGATTCTTGGTCCACAAGAATATTCTAGCCACTGTCATGGGTTGCCGCCCAGTCTCCAGTAGACTCATTAACATCCGTCTGAGAGCAGCCCCTTTCAACATCACCATCATCCAGGCCTATGCCTCAACATCAGACTATGACGACAGCAAAGGATTTTAATGAAAATCTACAGGCGGTCCTTGACCAAGTGCCGAAGAAGGACATAGTCATAGTGCAAGGCGACTGGAATGCCAAGGTTGGCCAAGATACGCACCACAACGGGGGAGACACATGTGGACCCCACTGCAACAACGAGACAAATGACATGGGTCTGAGACTCTTGGAGTTTGCCAGATACAATACAACAATCTGGTACTGGCAAACACGCTTGGTCTCCACAAAAACTCCAGACGATGGACATGGCACAGTCCCGGCGGAGAGCATCACAACCAGATGGACTACATCATGGTCAAGAAACGTTTCAGATCACGCATCAACATTGGCAGGACACGCACTTTTCCAGAAGCAGACATAGGAAGTGACCACGATCTCGTGAATGATGTCTTTCCGGCTCCACGTGAAGACAGTAAATACAGCAAAGTGCACTAGACTGAAGTTCGACATGGACAAAATGCAAGACCCGGAGGTGGCAGAACTATTTCAGGTCACAATTGGAGGGAAATTTGCACCACTGCTCATTTTGGGGGCTGGTGAAGTAGATATCAACACCATGACCACCACCTTCAACTCAGCTGTGACAGATGCCGCCACTGAGATCCTTGGCAAGCACCGACCAAAGAAGAAGCTGTGGATCACACCTGCACTTTTGAAAATGTGTGATAAACGAAGAGAGATAAAAAAGAAAAAGAACACCTCACAGGGAGCTGATGTCTACCGAAAAATCAACAATGACATCCGAAAAGGCATGCGCACAACAAAGGAGAAATGGATAGAAGATCAATGCCAGGAAATGGAGAACAGTCTGAACAAGATCAACAGCAAGAAGGCCTACCAGACTGTGAAGCGGCTGACAAGTGTTAAACAGCCCAAAGTCTCCACGATCCAAAGCAAGTCTGGCATATGCCTTACAGAAGAACAAGAAGTCTTGGACAGATGGAAAGAGTCCTGCTCTGACTTTTACAACTATACACCAAACGGAGACCCATCAGTTCTAGCATGTCCCGAGAACAGAGAAAAAGAAATCCTCCCAATTATCCGGGAAGAAGTTGAGGCAGCAGTGCAATCGCTGAAGAAAGGGAAGTCAGCGGGAGTGGACAACATACCCGCGGAACTGCTACAAGCAGGAGGAGAAGCTATGATTGATGCCCTCACCATTATCTGTAACAAGATCTGGCAGAGTGGGGAGTGGCCTACACCATGGACCCAGTCGCTTGTAATCACTCTTCCCAAAAAAGGTAACATTCAAGAGTGTGAAAATTACTGCACCATCAGCCTCATCAGCCATCCCAGCAAGGCCCTCCTGAAAAGAATACTCAACAGGTTGAAACCCCAAGCTGAACAAATCATAGCTAAAGAACAAGTAGGATTCAGGGCAGGGCGAAGTACCACTGAACAGATTTTCAACCTCAGAATAATCTGTGAGAAATACCTACAGCACCAACAACATCTATATCATGTGTTTATAGACTTCAAGACCCCCGTTGGGGTGCCGGGGGTTTCAGTATAAATAGTATCCCCACTTTCTGGAAATTTTGTGCTTTAAATTCCCACTGTCGCTGTCTTTCTCATTTGCTCTTTCTCATTCCTGCTCTGTTCTATCAATCTGCTATCGTCTTCTTCGCTAGACCTTTTTTCTTGAAAACTCTTCCGGGACAAGACTCCTTGTTTGTGTATGAGGTCTGTTGGATCAGCTTGGGAATATTGGACGCTTTCTGCCAGGTTGTCACTAGGGCTTCCTATGATGTTATTATTTAGCAATGTAGGCATTTTATTGTATGTGTTTTGTTGATAATTTATAATGATATTTGTATTCTATTTTGTTTTTGTAAACGGGGGTTCGAAAACTTGGGGTGAAGCCTCAGCCGTCCCCTGCATGGGATGTCTTTATTGTAAAGTGACTGGCTGGTGGAGAGCTTTCGGTTTTACCACTAGGGTTGTTTCAGCAGATCTTTTATGCGGATCAGGGGTTGTCCGGTCCTGATTTGGCTCGGAAGAGTCCGCTGGACCTAAAGCAATAATAATGTAATGTTATTATAGACTTCAAGAAGGCGTTTGACCGAGTCTGGCATGCAGTATGGGCAACAATGAAAGTGTACAACATCAGCCCTAAAATTATTTAAGTCATCAGAAGCTCTTATGATAAGGCTACCAGTGCAGTCCTCCATAACAGCGTCATCTTGAACTGGTTCAGAACAACAATCGGTGTGCGTCAAGGATGCCTACTCTCTCCAACACTCTTCAATATCTTCTTAGAGCTCATCATGTCAGATGCCCTTGCAGATCACGAAGGCACAGTCAGCATAGGGGGTAGAGCAATCTCCAATCTTCGTTTTGCGGATGACATTGATGGATTGGCTGGAGAGGAACAAGAACTTGAACAGCTGGTACAGATGCTTGACACCACCTCCAGAGCTTATGGAATGGAAATAAGTGCAGAGAAGCCCAAAATGATGACCAGCAACACCAATGGCATCAACACGGACATCAAAGTCCAAGGCAAATCCCTCAACACAGTGCATAGCTTCAAATATTTAGGAGCCATTGTATCAGACAATGGGTTCCGACAGGAAGTCCTATCCAGGATCGCACAAACAACTGCTAACCTGACAAGGTTGAAGCCCATTTGGAAAGACAGGACCATCCGTCTACATTCCAAAGAAAGACTGCTGCGCTCCCTTGTCATCTCCATCTTCCTATATGCTTGCGAAGCATGATCCCTCACAGCAGATCTCCAACGAAGAATACAAAGCATGGAGATGAGGTGCTACAGAAGACTTCTGGGCATTTCCTATACCCAACACATCACCAACGACGAAGTCCGACAGACCATCACATAGCCATTGGACTACACGATGACCTGCTCACAGTGGTGAAGAAACGGAAACTCCGATGGTTTGGCCACGTCACCAGATCATCAGGCCTTGCAATGACCATTCTGCAAGGCACAGTGCAAGGAGGCAGAAGAAGAGGGAGACCGAAAAAGAGGTGGGAGGACAACATTCGAGAATGGACTGGTTTGACACTGAGCGAAGCCATCAGGGCTTCTGAGAACAGAGAAAGATGGAGTATGCTGGTTAAACGATCATCTGTGGTGCCCCTACGACCTCCGAGTTACGGGACAGGATAGGATAGGATAGGATCGCAGTAAGATTATCTTTGAGTTAAAATTATTCTTTACAATGTACTAGGAGTTCCGTCTATTGATTTTTCCGATGTCTTTAGTTGATGGAGGTACACCTACAATTTATTATGAATTAACAAGTTCATAGAGTGAGAATTAATTCATTTGCAGTGAAAACTAATATTTATGCCAGCATTGGCGCGAGAATAACACTTGTAATGTCTTTTATGCTGGGGTTTATTGAAACTTAAAGTTACTCTCAAGTTAGCAGGGTTCGTTTTTTATTCACTCGATTGATGTTTAAACAGTTCTTCAGTCAGTATGCCTGGTTCCAGTTGACGCCAACAGGCTGTAATGACCCGAGCTCTGCTGAATTTTGTGATTTTGCGGAGTTTACAGTGTTTTGTTGGGAGTTTTGTATTGTGTAATTGTTGTCTCATGGATCCTCAAGTAAGTGTAGCATTGCTTTGCTTCTCTTTTTATGTTCGTTTGTTTACTCTATCGTTTTTTCCTTTCGTTCACTGTGCTGTCTCGCACTCACGTAGTCCGCCATTTTGTTCCGGCATTCCATCCACAAGCTACACACGCGATACGCTATTGTCATTGAAGTCTAAATGTACACAGCTCGCTCCCGACCTTGTGTTCCGATTAAAAGAGTTCTCGATCGGCCGTCATTTGCCCAGAAAACGGACTAGTCGTGGAGGCAAACGCAAACAAAACATCTCGTCTATCCCTGTTGTCCTTTCACACAGATCGCCTATGCTTTCCAACTCTGACCCCACGCTTCACCTTGCATCACACCCAGAGTGTATCACTAGGCCTGAGACTCATCGCTGTAACACAGACAATCTCATTCACATTAACCTCTCCCCTCAACCTCTATCTTCACACCTCGATAGCCACAGCCCTCTACGCATTGCATCATTCAACGCTCAATCACTAGGTCCCATCGAAAAGCGTATGCTCTGCAAGAATTCATCTCAGATAAGCAGACTGACATTATGTTCATTCAAGAGACGTGGTTTCGGCAGACTGGTGACGAGGGTAAATGCTTTGATTTAACCCCTTCTGGCTATTCTGTATGTTCGTTGCCTCGCTCAAATCGCGGTGGTGGCCTTGCTATCATTTACAGAAACAGTCTGTCCCGTCACCTTGGCTTCATTACAGACTTCGCATTCACTCGTCCTTTGAAGTTGTTCACCTCAGCTTGTCCGTTCCACAGCAGAACATTCACTTCATATGCATATATCGCACCTTTCCAAGCAAGAAAAATAAATTAACTGATGCAATTTTCCACCAAGAATTTCCAGTCCTGCTTGATTATTGCAACACACTGTCAGGAACATACATAGTTTTAGGAGACATTAACTTTCACTTTGACCAACCCCAGCAACCTTCCACCGCAAAAATGATTGAACTTTTAGATCAGTTTAGTCTTTCTCAGTCAGTCACAGAACCCACCCACAGCCGTGGTCACATCATAGATTGGGTTATGCATAGGCCTCAGGATAATGTTGTTAGATCAACTTCAGTGACCCAGGAATTAACATCTGACCATTTCTGTGTCGTGTGCGAACTAAGCGTCGCAGCCCCCCCCCCTCCTCCCCCCATGTTCAGGGAGGCTCGCAGCCTGCGTACCATGGATAGGGATGCTTTCAAGCAAGAGCTTACCGCTAAAGTGACCCCAGAACTGTGCCCCACTGTGGATCAGCTGAATAGTACACTTCATGCGGTGCTTGATCGGCACGCTCCCGTGGCCCAGAAAAAGGTCAAGGCAACACGCTCAGCACCCTGGTACAAGTCTATTAAGGACTAGCTCTCCGAGGCGAAGAAACACCGACGCAAAGCTGAGAAAAAGTGACTCAAATCGGGTTTAGAAGTCAGCAAGCAGATTTTCACCGCTGCAAAAAAACGGGTCACTAAAATAGTCCAGACTGCCAAAACCCGGTACTTTAGCGACAGAATTAGCAGCAGCGAAACTTGTAAACAGTTGTTCGGCATTTGCAATCAGCTAAGGGGTAAGAGCAATGCAACATCACTCCCATCCACGCATCCACCATGTCAGCTCCCAGATGTATTTTGTAATTATTTCACACAGAAAGTGGCTGACCTAAGGGCCGCTTTTGATAGCCATGAGATCCCACTCATTAACCCATTCTCACCTTCCCTCACTACCGCAAAGATGGACGTTTTTCAACCAATAACAGGGCAAGAAGTCAAGAAAGTCATCTTAAGCTCAAAACCAACATCTTGCTCTCTTGACCCCATTCCTACCCCCATGTTGATAGAGAATCTTGACCCTCTACTTCCGACCATTACCCACATTATCAACGAGAGTCTGTCCTCTGGTGTTGTTCCGTCTGTGCTCAAAGCGGCTGTCATCAAACCCCTCCTTAAAAAGCCAAGTTTAGACAAAAATAATCTAAAGAACTATAGACCTGTTTCAAACCTCTCCTTCCTGTCCAAAGTCATAGAAAAAAATTTTCTCAAACAACTATTTGCCTACCTAAATGATAACGCTTTACTTTGCCCCAACCAGTCTGCCTACCGACCCTTCCACAGCACTGAGACAGCCCTCCTAAAGGTAACCAATGATCTGTTGCTTGCCTTAGATAATGGTAACGTCTCCGTTCTCACCTTATTAGACCTCTCAGCCGCCTTTTACACAGTCGACCATCACATTCTCTTTAACACTCTTCAACACTACTTTGGAATCTCTGGCTCGGTCCTGGCTTGGTTCCACTCATATCTTTCTGACAGATCACAAGCAGTCACTGTCGATGGCTGTTTCTCCAGCACAGCAGACTTGGTGTGCGGCGTGCCTCAGGGTTCCGTTTTAGGCCCGGTGTTATTCACTCTGTACACCAAGCCACTGCTTCTCCTGCTTAGAAAGCATGCTGTTGAGAGTCAGTCATTTGCAGACGACATACAACTTTATAAATCCACTGCCCCCTCTCTCATTAATTCCACTGTTAAGACTTTGGAGAACTGCATCACAGACATTAAGTCATGGATGACACTCAACAAGCTTAAGCTTAATGACGATAAAACCGAAGCCCTCCTCATTCACAAGCACATCACCTCCTCCTCACTCTCGCCTCTCCCAACATCGCTTACAGTAGGGACAACAAACATTCAGTTCTCATCCTCAGCAAGAAATCTCGGCTACATTCTCTCCGTTGACCTGTCCCTCAACAACCAAGTCACGTCATCTGTTCATGGATGGTGGCCACACCGGCTCGGTTCTTGGTATTCATATTATCTGTTGTTTTGCAAGGCCATGTACTGTAATTATTTAACCATTTGATAAGTGTATACGTGTTTTGTGTTCTGTGTGTGTGTGTGTGTGTGTGTGTGTGTGTGTGTGATTGCACGTGTGTTGTCAAGCGCGGCGAGCTCGCTTTCCTTACCGTTTGCGAGCTACCGCGCGATATAAATGTACTGTATTATTATTATTATTATTATTATTATTATTATTATTATTAACCACATTTCCAACGTATGTCGCTCTGCATACACGGCCATACGCCAAACCAGCTCCTTTCAGCACTATCTTACAGTCACTGCCACCAAAACCCTAGTCTGCGCTCTCGTCCTTTCTCGTCTTGACTATTGCAACTCTCTCCTCGCTGGCTCCCCAAAACACATCATTGACAAACTACAAAAGGTTCAGAACTCAGCAGCTAGACTAGTATTCCGAGCAAAGAAACGCGATCACATCACTACTACATTCCCTTCACTGGCTTCCTGTGCAAGCACGCATAGAGTACAAACTCTCTGTTCTCTGTCACAACCTCTTCACAGATTCTTGTCCTTCCTACCTTGCTGATCTACTGTCTGTCTACTCCCCTTCACGCACTTTAAGATCTTCTGCTGACACTCGCACACTCAAGGTTCCCGTCACCCGCACCAAAGAACGTACAGCTTCACAAAGAAGGTGCATAACTCAAAAGCGTGCAAAATCGAGAGTACAGCGCCCCCAAGCGGGGGGTCTGAAGCTTTGCTAGCCGGCTAGTGTTGATAACATGGCGGACATCATGTGTGAAGCTGCGGGAGGTTGCAAGCATGCGGATGAAGTAGGGCTAGGATAGAAAAATTGGAATGAAAGATAGACTGTGAAAAAAAAGAGTGAATGCTATTCTTTGCGACTCGAAAATATTGTGGTGTATGCTATTTCTATTTTTCACTGTGGTGATTATGGATTCTGTTCATGACAGACACGGTAATTTGAATATTTATATTTTTATGATTTACTTGTTCAAAATATAATATTGAAACTAAGTTTGTAACAATGTTTTCATATTTTCATAAACGTAATTGTCTGTCAGACCGGAACGGGGTTGTTTCAGAGAGAGATAAATTCATATTAAAGTTCAGCTACTTAATACTTATTATTTTATTACTATAAGACTTATAGTTTTCTTGAATATAGTTTTTTTGAATTCCGTTTTAATTATTATTCTATTATCTTATGTGAGGAAGAAGAGAACCATAAAATTAGCAAAACGTAAATTGGTGTTGCGTTCCAACTGTTGTGTATTTTTTGCGTCTTCTGTGTTTCTAGTTTATCTCCCTGTCTTAACTTGAGTAATTCTATAAGAAAGGCCTTTTGATGAATGCGTGTATATGTGAAATTGAAACATTAAAAACAGTTTACAAACTAATATCAAGTTTGTAGGAATCTTAAAAGTGAAGTGAATTATTAAAATCAAAATGTTTCTTCAGAATCAAGTGTGTGTGTAGATTTCCTAATAATTCATATTGCTTCTCTAAATTCTTATCAATTAACTTTGGGCATGTTTTTGTGCTTTGGCACTTTACATGGCTATGTTTCAATTTGTTGCATGTTGTATTGTAATACAATTAAATGACATGCAAGTTCAGTAATGCACTGTTTTTGTTCATTTTCCCTTGCTTGTCCGTCTTCTTAACTGTCTGGTCACTGATTTCTTTTCCCTGTCTTATTATATGAATAGTCACCGATTTCTTTTTCTCGGCAAATATGCCTATTATACAGTTGCACACATACAGGCCTGAGTAGGCTACACAGGAATGCATTATGAAGTTATTTCATAACAAGTTCAGACAAAAGTTATAAATGCACTCGAGCTTTCTCAGAAGAAAAAAACCCTGTTGCATGTGTAGGCCTACAGCACAAATTAATACACACGCAGTCATTCACTCAATTAATAGGCAGATTCACACTTTCATATAAAGGAGAAAACAAGGCAATAACTGCACAACAAGACCAAATCAGTAATACTGAATAATTGCATTAATTAACAGGTTTGTTGCCAAGTGGTTGCGCACTAATGAATCTATAATAAAGGCAAGCACCTGTTTGTTTTTAATGTCACACGTTTTTGCTGGTCAGTTACTGTGTGATAGGTTTGCATAAAATCATGAATCGAACAGCTTTGGTAATTAATGTGAATTAAAAAAAAGTATTTACTTGTATACATAAAACATTTTTGAGTTCGTTTTACTACAAAAGGATAATGTTTAGGGTTAAAAAAAAGTCCTGCGGCAAGGTTTGTTTACGTATTGCTAAGCAGAGGATTACGTCCCTTGCAACGAGCGTTCAGACCATCCGCTTGGTGCGCGCCAAACGCATCTGTCATCACTTTTTATATAGCGGTGTGGCATTATGATCCTTCTTTGTGAAGCTGTACGTTCTTTGCCCGCACTAAGACATACGGCCAACGTGCATTCGCTTACTCCGCACCTAAGCAGTGGAAACCCTTCCCTCCCATATCCACAACATACAATCAACACAAGCATTCAAAAAGGCCCTCAAAACCCACCTCTTCAAACTGGATTATTCAGACTGATTTGTATCCCGCTGCCATTCTCTCCTCTTTTGTCTCTGTCTGATCCGTAAGTGTACACACGGCTGTAAATATTTATACTGTTTTTCCTCCTGGGCCTAACCGGGCATATAAACAGCTGTGAATAGGTTTTTGCTATTCTATTTCTGTCTTTTTTGTCATTTGTGTACATAGTTGTAAATAGTCTATTTCTGTCTTTTTTTGTAATTTGTGTACATAGTTGTAAATAGTTTGTACCTTTACTGTTCCGTCTTTTGGTGTATTGTAGCAAAAGCGATGTTTTATCGTGTGCATGTATTTATATGTAATGACTATGTAAAGTGTGGTGAGTATGGTCATAGGCTGGAGTACCCGCTATATAAAAATCCGTTATTATTATTATTATTATTATTATTATTATTATTATTATTATTATTATTATTATGCATAAATCATAATAGCCGTCTTAACTATATCGTCTTTTTATTAATCTGTATCCAGTTGTTGTTTAGATCTTGACTTTTATTAACCCATTTTACCATGTACCGTCGCCGTGTCAATCTCTATAACCGTTTGAGGCGTTTCTTACGTTCATCAACTTACTCATCCAGATTCTATGTTAAGGTCTATTTTCCTGTTCCATTTATATTACCAAGGGAGACGAGTGCTGTCTGAGCTTCAGGTTACATTGCCCACAGACAAAAACTTTAATCCCTTTAACAACGGATTTGACAAGAAAGCGTGTCAGAGGTTGTGCAATGAATTTGGAATTGATCCTAAAACGGATTTTAGACAAAACTTGACCACAATCACGGAATGGGAACTTTATATAGATATGCTGTGAGTAATTTATTTACAGGGCCTTACGTGCCTAGTTTACGTCATTCAGTCACAACAGCCAAGTTCGACTAATTTATATCAGACAAAAACATGCAAACGCATACATCACATTCATATTACATTACATTACATTACATTACATGATTATTGCTTTAGGTCTAGCGGACTCTTCCGAGCCAAATCAGGACCGGACAACCCCTGATCCGCATAAAAGATCTGCTGAAACAACCCTAGTGGTAAAACAGAAAGTTCTCCAACAGCCAGTCACTTTACAATAAAGACATCCAAACCAGGGGACGCTGAGGCTGAACTCTAATTTATTGAACCCCCGTTTAAAAAAACAAAATAGATTACAAACATCATTATGAATTATCAACAAAACACATACATATCAAATGTCTACATTGCTAAATAATAACATCATAGGAAGCCCTAGTGATCACCTGGCAGAAAGCATGCAATATTCCCAAGCTGATCCAACAGACCCCATACACAAATAAGGAGTCTTGTCCCGGAAGAGTTTTCAAGAAAAAAGGTAGATGACTGGTCTAGCGAAGAAGAATATTGTATAGCAGATTGATAGAACAGAGCAGGAATGAGAAAGAGCAAATGAGAAAGACAGCGACAGTGGGAATTTAAAGCACTAAATTTCCAGGAAGTGGGGATACTATTTATACTCAAACCCCCGGCACCCCAACGGGGGTATCACATTCATATAAGACACATCAATCGGATTCACTCAAAGCGGGATCGAACGGTTAAATGAATCGATTCGCACTTATGCCTGACGCATTCTTGGGTCACAGGCACAAACTCGAAGTAATATTATAGGGGAGGGAACTAGCTTTGATTCTCAGAAACGTTTTTAGCAAATGTTGAAGATTCTATTAATTCGGCAGTTGATTTACCAGCGAATATCAAGAGATATCAAGACACATTCACGTACGCTAGATCAAAAGTATATTATGGAATTGGATTAGGATAGTATATGTTGCCTTCCGACCTTCAGCTTAGGATAGAAACAATATCAAAGTACAATAACTGTGACGGTGGGTCTATTGTTGCTGGGCTCTGCACAATGGAATGCTGTTACCCACTCGTCTATTGTCGATGGGGATCACTAGTAAATCTCCCTGTGACTTAACTTAATACATTTATATGTTTAGCTCGGTCTGTGTTTAGGCTGGGGTACAGAGATAGAAAGAAAAATTGTAAAAGATCACTGTCACACTAGCTCTCACACGGCTATGAAAGATAGGTAGTTCAGCCACTTGTTAACAGTAAATAGCACACATTTATGTCCTCTACTCTATACACGATCTGCTAAGTACGATACTAACTTAAAAGTTCAAATGTCAATTCTAATAATTCGCTTCTTGAAAGTTCTATGCAGCTACTGTATCATCATCGGGCACTGGATTTTCTGCCCTAAGGGTCAGATTTCGGGAAGAGTGGACTACTGTGGTCCATGGTTAACAGTTTTGGTGCACTGATACCAAAGTCACTAAGCTAATGTTCGATGTGCTGTGTTGTGGTTGGTTCTGTGATGAGCTGTGATGTTGTGGATTCTTCTCCTTGTTGCTAGACTGGTGGGATGTCGTCGCGCATTGCTAGACCAGGCCAACTTTCAGCGACGACTTGTTCTTGTCTTTCGCCTGGTTGGGCTCACGATACGATGCCTGCTCGTCTGTAACATATGAGACGAAATTCTGCACAACCCTGTATACTAGGTGTGTGCAGAGCGTCTCACTGAAGGCTGAAGTAGCCCTCAGTGATTAGCTCCACATCTCTATATATAAGCGACGAACATTCCGCTAAGTCCGTGGTCCACTGGAATCTCCACTCTAATTTCCTATTCATATATAAATATAAATCATGGCTATCTATACACATAGAGAAATAATTAATATTATACACATTCTCTGGTACAGCCACTGGTCTGCAAGCATACTTGTAGGTTAAACAACAGTGGGTCCGTAAGGTATACAACATGGCATCAAAACTGGTCGATTCAATTCAATTCAATTCTAAGCATAGCAATTTTCACAAACATAATTCAACAATAATATCAATTACATCACAATGAAACAAAAGTATGTTCATTTACCTTTTTGACAATGTCAGGCCGTGGCTAACTTGATTGAATAGAGTTTTTTAACAAATCCTGCTTCCCTAGTTTTTCAGTGGAGAGATATCTGTTAGAGCCGAGCTCTGTACTCTATGCAGTTTGAACGCAGGATGACCACTCTACCTGTCTCTGCCTAACCAGGTAGAACTGGTCTACCTAATCTCTCTCTGTTCCGATTGGCCGGACTCTGCTATAACGTAAGCTGGATGATGTCACTATACTGCGCTCGCGCCAATCTAGCAGAGTGTAGCACACATCAGTAACTTCTGTCGTCTGCTTCAGCGTAACATTAACCTACTACTATACAGCTGACTAAACAAGGCAAAACCTAATGTGCTGTGTAAAACTGGCCTCTTGTTACAATAACAATTTTTTTATTGTTATCGCTGACCTACAATTTCATACAGGATACAGTCCTACTGTCAACACTGTAAACGCTGTAAATGAACATGGTTTAATCCACCAGGTCAGTTTGTGATTGCATTTTATATCTTCCTTTTTTCAGACCCCGTCCGACTTATGGGAGGCTCTGGACCTCATGAAGGACGGGTAGAGCTGCGCGTCAATGGTCAGTGGGGTGGACTGTGTGACGGCAGTTTTGATACACCGGATGCAAAGGTCATCTGCCGTCAGCTTGGCTTTGACAGGTAAAAACAAGATGGCAAGGCAATCAAGCGTAGCTGAAAACTATTCATTTGTATTTAAAAAGTGTTAATTTTCTTGCCGGTGTTGTGAGTCGGCTTTACCTTAACGAAGCAAAAGGAAAACACGGAATGACAGGACACTGTCTGAGCTATCTACTAGCAAATAATTATTAACATCGGCTAAGCCAATGTTTAGATACAGAGCAAAACGTGTTTAGAAAAGAGTGAAGCCCAATCACCTTGACCTTTGAGAAAGTACAAATAGGAATGATATAACATGCTAGAGCGCTAAGCTAGTAAAAGTATCTGTAAAGTAAACATGATGAATTTAGGTTCAGTTATTCTTAACAAAAAAGTGAAATTTGTAGCGACGTCGCGACCGACTGAACGACAGCCGGGCTCCTTCTGACAGTCTGAAGGATGGCAAATGATTTGAAGTACTCGTATACCCAAAATCTACTTAAAAATCGCGCGTCGGCAGCATTTAAAATATTGAGCAAAACATGTTTAGAAAGAAAATTACCCCAGTGACCTTGACCTTTGCGGTAGATCAAATACGATGACCACAAACCTAGGAATTGCTCCTATGACGTTTGACCAAAATCCGTTGAATGATTTTGAGAAATTGCGTCCATCGGGACCGGTCGACAGGCCGTTAGACTGACCGACCGACAGACAGACAGACATCCGACGTTTGACTCGTTCTGATTCCCCCTATTTAATAAAAAAGAAATAACAGGGCAAAGCCCCTATGTACCATATATGGTAGTTATGGAATCTTTTCACAATATTCTACCTTAAAATAAGAGTACCCAGTACAGATGACTTTAATTTAATGCAGCAAGAAATAAATAAATTGACAAGACGAATTTGACCTTCTCATGAACACTCATGTTTAAAGTGCGCCTGAGTTCGATAGCAAAATTTTCCAATAGGGTATAAAATGTCAAATTCACGATAAAAGATTAAACATTTGCTTGTATATTCATACATATGCTTGTCTAATATTTGCATGACATAAGTCTTAACTATATGTCATACGTTCACCCAAGATGTCGTATATGTTGTAGGCACTGAGTAGCGTATCTCCCTTAGAATAACGGAAACGCGCAAAACATATGGAGTTTCTGTTGCGTGACTAAAGCCCTACTACCATGTGCTGAAGTGTTTGATTTGGCTCTTTATGTTTGACTGGGTTTGTGCTTGTTGTACCGAATGACGAGCGTAATAACTTCATAGTAGGGAAGTCACGAGGTGACGTTATCATAGGGACGGAATGAAGGACCTAGTGATTACTGGGTGTTTTTGTATAGCTACCACTCACCCGTATATCTGTATGTATGTATGTATGTATGTATATATATATATATATATATGTATGCATGTATGCATGTATGTATGTATGTATGTATGTATGTATGTATGTATGTATGTTTGTTTGTATGTATGTATGTATGAATATATATATATATATATATATATATATATATATATATATATATATATATATGCATGTATATATAAATTTTTTTGGTTTGTTTGTTGGGTTTTTTGTCCCAAGAGGTTAGTTTGAACCCAGCACAAAGGCTTCACACCTCAAATAGTTCATTCTTCTTTGGCCTTTGTAACTTAAAGTCGATGCCTAGCAGACGACAAACGTTAGGGTTGTTCTAAGTATGTGTAGGCTAAATCTTCACTAGGTAGGGCGTAGCATAATCCAGCTGACCTA
Source organism: Oncomelania hupensis (assembly GCA_036898135.1). Classification (NCBI taxonomy): domain Eukaryota; kingdom Metazoa; phylum Mollusca; class Gastropoda; order Littorinimorpha; family Pomatiopsidae; genus Oncomelania; species Oncomelania hupensis. Next base: position 37,837,529 of record CM072525.1, read on the forward strand.
TATCCGTAAGCCCCCACGCCGGCACTAAGAATCTTGGGATATCGCGCGCTTTAGCTGATCCCAGCGTTAAGGTATGTCAGTCTTTGTTAAAACCTCACCCGAGATGGACACACTGAAAGATCTCTCTCAGAATTCTACGCAGATGATGGGTGAAATCCATTCATCACAGTATAGCCATAGCCTGACATTGACAAAAGGGTAAATGAGCGATCTTTTGTTTCGCCGCGATTTATTGATATTATTATCGGATTATGCTTGTGAAGTCTTGCCATGTTTTATAATTGTGAATGTTAGTAAAACTTTGCTTGACCACGTGGCTGACCCACGCGACCGGTTTTTGAGACCATAAGGTAGCCCCCATTGACCAACTGTTATTTCTCCTATTTGTATTATTGCAGACCGGTGGTTGTACCAGAGAAGGTGTATATTATTAAATACTTCTCCATGTGTTTATTTTAGCCATGATGTATATGTATAGGAATTATGTTGGAGATTCCAGTGGACCACGGACTTGTCTCTTATCTGTATAGTGGAGATGATCTTGCTGAGGGCTGTTTCCGCCAACAGTGAGACGCTCTGCACACCCTTTGTAAACAAGGCGTTGCAGAAACTCATGTTTTGCAGACGAGCAGGCTTGGTCCGCGGAAGGAGATAGACCCCATAGAGAGTCATCTCACACATGTTGTCTGCAAAAGTGAGCAGAGATCACTGAGTTCCAATAGCTCAATAGTCAACAAACAAGATGAGGAGACAACAGCACCACACCACGAAGTTTAAGCTAAGTCCATAGAACACGTGCACGAACACTGATTTATAGGGAATGTGCGGTAGTCCACTCTTCCTGAAAACGAACATCAGGCAAAACCAGAACAAAGCCCAAGGATGACTCAGTAGCAAATATTGAGAACAGTAGCAGAATAGATCCATAAAAGATCCACCCATTTTCCGAACCACTCGAAGTGACTTTTGGACTGTTAAGTTAATCCTAGTTATATTACGTTTTGGACATTTAAGTTAAGGTAGTGATTAGAATTAGATATAGAGTAGAGGAAATAAATGTGTGATGTTTACTATTAACAAGTGGCTGGACTACCTATGTTTCATAGCCGTGCGAGAGCTAGTGTGTCAGTGAATCTTTTACAAATTTCTCCCTATCTCTGTAACCATATCCGCACACAGACCAGGCCAAACATATAAATGTATTAAGATTAGTCATAGGGCGATCTAACTAGCCGATCCCCACAGACAAAAGATGAGTGGGTAATAGCATTCTATTGTGCAGAACCCAGCAACAATAGAACCACTGTCACATCTTAATTGGCGAGCCTTGCCAGGATCTGTGTATAATAGGATAGAAAAAAAAAGTTGTAGATTATAATTTAGAATAGTTGTTAGTACTATATTTGTAAGTGTAATAAGGAGACAGTGTTGGTGCACCATTCTTTTTTTTAAAAAAAAACTTTTTTTTGCTTAAATTCTTTGTATGCTTGTATGTCGCATGGTTCCTTTGCAGGTTTTGCTTAAGTAACTATTGTATGCCATTTGACTTCTTGTTTTATTCTATTATTGATTACGAATTTTGTTGTCTTTGCATTATTTTTATTGAAGTGCCACATTGCTAGTGTTTTTCAGAGGTTGGTCGTAGGCTCGTTTGACAATGTCAGACCCTGTAGCCTTGAGATTGTGCTTCATGGAATTAGGAGAATTATTACACTTAGCAGGAGGGGATTTAATTGCGTATATCAATGCAGAAGTAGAGAAGCAGGAAGCTAAGGCAGAGAGAGCAGCAGAGAGAACAGAAGAAAATAGAAAGAGAAGCAGCAGAGAGAGAAGTAGAGAAAGAACAGAAGAAAATCGAAGCAGAGAGAGAACCAGAAGTTAGCCGATTAGAAGCAGAGAGAGAACAGGAAAAAATAGAAGCACAGTCAGAACAGAAGAAAATAGAAGCAGAGAGAGAAGCAGAAGTTAGGTGATTGGAATTTGAGCGGGAATAAAAAGAACGAGACAGACAAGAAAAACAACGAGAAAGACAGCATGAACTGCAATTGAGGAGATTAGGCTATAGCCCCTCAAGTTTTGCCACAACCCCTCCTCACTCAGATCAACTAGATGTAGCCCCCCACCAATACTAGGTATGTCGTTTCTACTTGGGCCATTCAATGAAAGAGAACAAGGTCTATATCTCTATCTGACTAGGTTTTAGCGCCTAGCAACAGAGTACAAGTTGGAACACACCCATTGGGCTTTTAAGCTTAGTCAAGGGCTGAGAGGAAAGGCATATGACATCTACAGTAAGCTACCAACTGACAGAGTGACTGACAATGACAGAGTCAAAGTGGCACTCCTAACGGGACTCGAACTCATAGGAGAATGCTACCGGCAAAAGTCCGCACCAATCGGAGAATGAAAGGAGAAAGTTACGCGCAGTTCTCAGATCGTCTGTCCACAACGCTGGATAAGTGGGTTAACCAGTCAGCCACTGCTAAGACGTATGACGGACTGACCGAACTATTAGTGTGGGAACAGTTATGGGAGACCATGTCCCCTGAGCTGAAAACATTCTCAGTAGAGCAGGGCGCGGAAAGGCTGGATGATCTGGACAAGGTGGCAGATAGGTATGTGGCCGCCCACGGCGAAGCCAGGAGCTTCAGGCGAGACCGAAAGCCTAATGGGATAGAGATTCCTAAACGAAGCCCTCAAAGGCACGAGCGCACCGCGATTCGCCCTACCCACCCCAAATCTGGCCCAAATAGAGCAAGGATGGGCAAACTACTTTTGAAAAGTAGTCCGCTACACTACAGTTACATTAGTCTAAAAAAGTAGTTCGCTACTTTACAATTACATTTTGAAGGAATGTAGTTTGCTACTTTTACGCTACTTTAAAAAAAGTAGCTAACTACTTTTCAAACTACTTTTTTTTAAAACTGTAATCACAACTGGGACTGCTAAGTATTTTTTAAAGGGAAGTAAATTTTAAAAAAAAAAGACAAGAAAAATAAAACAAATAAAGAAATACTTGTAATGATATATGCTCTTCATCAGATTACAAAAAACAGAAGAAAAAGGATACAAAATATATTACAAAATTTGTTATTGATAACATTGCAAGTCAAGATCATTATAATTATAGGAGCACACTTAATACATTATGTATTGTATGGTATAAATATACCATTTGCAAAATACCAAAAAATATTATTAATAATAAATTAATAATAAAAGTCAAAAATATAAAAAAAAGTTAAATGTACTCTCTTATGTCTGATACAAAACATAAATACAGCCATAAGGTTGTACAGGCAGTTGAGAATAAATGGGCCAAATTAGTTTTAACAAAATAAATACACACAGACTGCAGTCCAACTAATCATTCAATGAATCAAGAAAACACTGACACTGAGATGACTGTCGCGCGCTTTCGAAAGTCACGTGGCTGGCTTTTGCTTTCAGTCTATCACAATCATGCTTCCGTTCGCTGAGCGAGCGATCAATCTCGCGCGAGACAGCACACGCTTCGGCTTGACTGAAAGTGCAAGTCACACGGCAAGGAAAGTAGCGTAGCGTAGCGAAAAACACATTTTTGCTACGTCGCTACTGACAAATTAGTAGTTCGCTGCTTTACAACTACTTTTTACAATATGTAGTTTGGATCGTTACAAACTACTCCAAATAGTAGCGAAACTACAAAATGTAGTCGCTACTCTCGCTACTTGCCCATCCTTGAAATAGAGGACCCATCGCGGAATTCGAGAAAAGAGGTCCCGCTGAACAGAGACGGTGCTCACCATGAGGTCGTTGACAAAATTGTTGATTTCCGGCATTCCCAGTGGGGCTAGCAGTTTCGCCATGAGCCTAGAGAAGATGGCTCCTGCAGTCTTTAGCCCAAATAGCATTACCGTCCACTGGAATTGACCCTCAGGCGTCGTGAACGCAGTTTTGGCTTTATCGTCCTTGTTCATCGGCACTTGCCAACACCCTTTGGTCAGGTCGATCTTTGTGAGGTACTTGGCTCCCGAAAGCTTGGAAAACAAGTACTCGATGTTGGGCATTGGTTCCGCATCGAATACCACATGTTTGTTGAGCTTGCGGAAGTCAACACAAAACCGCACCGTGCCTCCCTTCTTTTTCACTAGCACTATGGGTGAGCTGTACGGCGAGCTTGCTCTCTCTATGACCCCCATAGACAACATTGCTTCCACCTCTTTCTTGATGGTTTCGTGTTGCGAATGTGGCAATGGGTACTGCCGGGTCCTCACTGGGGTGTCGCTGTCGACCTTAATTTCGCACACGTCCAGCGTAGTGCGCAGGGGTAAGTCGGTAAGGACATCTTCAAATCGCCACACCAAACTCTGTAGCTCCTCCCGTATCTCCGGGCAGTTGTCGTCCATCGACACATTCTGTGGCGTTTCTGATGCCTCAACGAGATGACCGGAATATCCCCAAACACCGGCATGGTTTCCTCTTCCTCTACCCCTTCGTCGTCCACGACGATCGTTGCCACCGACGCCCTGACGTGAAATCGCTTCAGGAGGTTGGCATGGAACCGCTTGTTCTTGCCTCGCATCTTGATGCGGTAATTGCAGTCGTCAACTCGCTCTATTACCTCAAATGGTCCACGCCACGCCAACTGCAGCTTGTTGTGTTTCTCAGGCAACAATAACAACACTTGATCCCCCGTGTTGAATACCCGCCGTTTCGCCTTCTTGTCGAAGTGACGCTTATGTTTGGTAGACGCGGTCTTCAAGTTTTCTTGAGCCAACTTACAGGTTTCCTCGATGCGGTTACGCAGGTCTACCACATACTTGCTACTGAGTTTAACTTCTTCCTCCTGCGTTTCTTTCGTCCACACTTCTCTACATAGGCCTTTTTCTCAGCTTGATCTGAAATACCGAGTAGTTCAGCCTGTTGCAAAAAATCTTTGATCATCTCAGACGTTATCTCCGCCATGGTGTAAAAAATAAAATTCAAAGATAGAGAAACAAAACAATGTAGTTATCTATCAACAAACAAAACTTTACAACGCTTTACGTCAGTGTCCTATGATGACGCCCACTTCACTTCACAAAAATATATTTATTACATCAATATTCAAGTGATCAAACTATCACTTTTTTTTCTCAAATATTTTACAACTATATCTTATTCTTAATATTCTCTTCTCATCTCACTTCTTTTATATCAAAAATGTACTCTCTTTACTTATTAATTCTTTAAATATCTTCTCACAATATCTTAATATTCTATTTTCATCTCACTTCTTGTATCTCGAATATTTTCTCCTTTTACTTAATAATTCTTCAAATATCTTCTCACTTAATATTCTCTTTTTATCTCACTTCTTTTATCTAAACAAATGTATCTCTTCATAACACTTTAACAAAGTCAATCACAATATCATATGACTAATCATCTGTCATTGTTCAAAACTTCAATGTCACTTTTTCCAAAGGACTGTTCATATTATTCACTTCAAATCAGATTCTCTGTCATGTCTCTGTGATTCACACTTCTTCATATATATATATATCTACATATTCTCTGTCATGTCCCTGCGATTCACACTTCTTCCTATATATATCTTCAGTTCTGTCTCTTCTTTTATATCATCACGTTGTTCTCATCTTTTCTCACACTGTTAATGTTCCTTTTGTTCCTCATTATTATCCACAAAGTCTAGATTACTGTTCTGTTTTCTTTCACAACACATTCATAACAATGCTTCAATTTTTTTTTATCATTCCAACTTTCACTTTTTTTCTTCGAATCACGTCGGGGTCACCAAATGTAACGAAGCAGCGTTCGTTAAAAATCTATTTCATAATAATAAACAAATTGGAATGACAAAATAAAAGAAGACTTTTTGTTTTTGTTTGAACACTTCATTCACACTCATTTATTCCTCACGAAGACGACATGACACAACAATAATAATAAATCACAACACTAATTTGCAGGATTACGAAGAATTTGATGTCCGATGATGTTGTCTCAATGCACAGTCAATGTTCAATGAAGATGGCAGTCCTATGGCTATGGCTCGATGATCAGGATGATAAACAGATCCCCAATGTTGATGACTTCATTACTGCATTATTTTCCCCTGATTACCTCCACATAAAAACCCCTAAAACAGACAATGTGAACAAAATCCTTAACGTTATGTCATAATATTATTTTCACCTTAAATCTATTCATAATGAAAAGTCGCCGCTCTTCTTAGGGCAAAACAACGGTCATTTTCTCCATTTTATGACCTTCACTATTCAAGTCCTTATTCTAAATACATTTCCATCAAAATTTATATTATTATCAATTCTTAATATCCAAGTACTTATTCTATATATTATCTATTGGTCTATGTACCTCCAAAGAGGGCTGGACACGACTATTACAATAACAAACACACTGCTCAACATTCATACATCCATTTTCTTCAGATCATTATAACGAACGCCGGAAATGGAATGTGCGTCATCATGCAGTACGATAATGACGTAAAAATACATAATTTTATGTTTGCACTAGTATCGAGAGTTGAACAGACTCAATTCCTTACATAGACAAAATGCAAGTTTAAAACATGTAGATAAGTAACATGACTGAAAAGCGAGTTGTCGAAACGTGTCGTGACTATTAGAAATTCTTCAATTCCACGGTCATAATTGTGAAGATTACGATGTCCTTTATTTGCTGTCTTGTTCTAGAGGTCTAGCGCTGGCAACGGTCAACGGGTATTTCGGTAATGGGACCGGCACTATGTGGGGCAGCAACCTCTACTGCGCAGGCACAGAACAGCACATCATGTCATGCGGAGGAGAGAACTCTGGACAGTACATGATTGGGTATAGCTCAGCCTCTTGTTCTTACACAGACGCGGCTGGTGTCGTCTGTGATAATTTTTACAACTGTACGTTTTTTTACCTTTATGTGTGTGCGTGCCTATGTGCGTGCGTGTGTGCGTGTGTGTACATATTTGTTGTTTGTATTGGTTGATTTATATTTTTATGGTAAATTTGTTTAAGATTCTTTTCAGCTGACCTTACCTAACTTACATAATATGTTGAAGATCGGGATGATTTACATACATTGATGTTCTTTTTAAACTGAAATGGATTACTTAAGAGTTTGGATTTCAAGCGTCACCCATGCGGGCACAATTCGGGCTGTATTATCAGCAAAGCGCGGTAGCCGCATGTGCAGCACCACTCCTAACAAGGGACAGGATCTGTAGTGCATGCTGGGTGAATTAGTGTATCACACGATAGCCCGCATGTAACGTGAGCTTCAAAATGTTAAAAATCCAAAAATCTAGCTTTCACAGACTAAACCTCGTTTAACACCTTCATCCTAAGGACATGCATGCAGCGGTTTGTTTCTGTTATTCTCACACACACATTCAAGTTTATGTATCGTAATCTGCGAGAGATGTGTCATAAACAGTAAAAAGTATGCTTGTTTTAACATTTCTGTCCGCCCATACGCCTTTTTCGTGGAAAATCCTTAATTGCATACGCTGGAACTAATTTTGGTGAAAATATTGATCAAGCGACGCAGAAAATTACCAGTGCATAGAGGTGAAATTAAAGTAACTTCTCTTTACCAGCGCACTTAAAAATTCCAGGAGCGTCTCAAATGTATGGAATGGGAAAAACAAATATTGCAATTTTTTTATGCTGATGCTTGTTATTTTGTTATGGTCTGGATAACAGCAATCCTTAACTAAAATTTCCTCCCGATTGTGTTGCCTCTGTAGATCCCATACGACTGGTCAACGGCAGCACTCCCTATGAAGGACGAGTGGAGGTACGCATTGGCAACCATTGGTCTGCTATCTACCAAGCTTACTGGGACAGCAGCGATGCCTCGGTTGCTTGCCGACAGCTTGGTTATTCTCCGTGAGTTTTGAATTTATGTCTCTAACACGCACGCGCGCGTACACACACACACACACAAACACACGCACACACACACACACCAGACCCTACACACTCTAAACACAATCAACCTATCCTGCATAAGTATACTAAACTTAAGGATATACATAAAGCTCTTTATAACGTAAATATCCAGTCTAACAGAGTCTTTAATCCCGGTAATGAATCCTACTTCTCAACAACACTCCAAGTGTAGGTGTGGTGTTTTTTATTATAAATGTTGATTGGGTTTTGATTATGGAATTAAAGTGATTGAGAACTGTTAATGTTGTTTTTCCACTAGATACTTTACATATTCTCTCTCTCTCTCTCTCTCTCTCTCTCTCTCTCTCTCTCTCTCTCTCTCTCTCTCTATATATATATATATATATATATATATATATATATATATATATATATATATATATATATATATATATATATATATATATAATTTTACTCAAAACCCCTACATTACATTTGGTGACCCTAGACTTTCTCTGTGTTAGTTAGCATTAAGTCATACATATTTATATTTATTGAGGGCACCACTAGTTATTATTTATGTAGATATACTAGTGGGCTTATCCTCCTTGAAAATCTTGATATATTGTGTATGACTGAGATGTGTTGTTTTGTGTGACATATGCTGTCTCCATTGTAACGGTTGTGCCTTTGTATAGTTTCTGGGCACTAAGGATTTGATTCTTTCTCTGCCTGTGGGTTGCTATTCTATTTTTCAGCTCTTCTCTTCTTTTAGTGGGATTGTAAATTTTTGTTGTTAGTTCTTTGCTGTTGTAGGGTTCTGTCCTTTTCATGCGTGTGGGTGTGTGTATGTTCTCTTTGCCCTTATTTTAAGTAGGTTATAGTGTTAGGATTTCAGCCCCATTTAATTTGATTTATTTTATTTATTCATTGGGTTGTTTGATTTGCATTGATTTTGATGATTTAATTTTCTGTATTTATGCATGTAGTTATAATTGATTATTACACTGTCAAATATACATACGTTACTTGCAGATCTGCAAAAAATTGAAATCATGGATACAGATATCATTAAAAGCTTGAAATTGATGCTGTAGAAACATCACGGAGTTAAAATAAATTGTTCAAGTAATCGGCCTAGAATAGAAATCACACCCAAATTACTTTATGCATGTAACCCCCCTCCTTCCCCTCCCACCCCACGTATCAAGAACAGCACGAAACACAACAACACAAATAGAATTTTACGACCAAAACAAGCCCATCGGAATCTAAGAATCATTAAAAGAGAACCCCTGTTGCTAGGAATATCCTGGCCAGTTTTAGGCAACTCATCCGTCCTTCTCTTCTCCCCCAACTTCCATCTTTTGGGACGGACAAGTCCATAGATCCCGGACGATACTTTCGAGCCTTATAGTTTCCATTCTTTTAAATTCCAAATTTCAAACAGATGTCGTCGTAAAATTAACACCGAAACATTCAAACAGGTCCGCATCTGCATGCTGTGAACGCCAATAAGAGATAAAGACGTACACGGTATCTCCGTTCTCATCACTGCAATGCGTCATTCACCCTCTTTTATACTGCCATTCATTCCAGACCATAAACCATAAGTACAATGCATCCAGGCTCCATGCACTATTGATCACACATACCTGTCTAACAAAAAAAACAAAAAAAAAAAAAAAAAAAAAAAAAAAAAAAAACGTCACATAGACGTTATTTGCTAAATACAGTGCGTGCTCTCATTCTGATTCACCCTTGCAATGCTTTTGGTGTGCTATGTGATTTGTGTATATTATATATTCCCATTCTTCCCCTTCCCTAATAAGAGCTTCAAACCATAGTTTCGTTCGCTTCAGCACAAAATTGATTTCTAAAGCAGTGAATGCACGCAGTCATGATAATTTTTATATCCAAACCTTCTTCGTATCTTGAGCTCTATTTTTTATTTTATGTATTTCCTTTTACGTCTATATATAATTGGCAATTTTAGATGGTCTTTCTCTCACCCATCCTCTCCCTTACATATACACATGTATATACTCACACTCACAATATACACATAGTACATATACATACAAACACGCATGCACGCACTATTTAACAATGAATAAAACTGTTCATCAATCAGCTGCAGACTATTAAAGATAACAGCTTTAGTATTTGATTGCAATACTGGTATATACTGTTTTAATATAGGGCACGATAGTATATATATTGTTGCGAAATAATGCAATTACATGCACATATAACATGTTTAACGTGTTTCGTTTTAAAGACATTACATTTCCATCGGTACATTAATGATATAATTCTCCTTACATGAAAGGGGTTAATATTACATATTTGGCAAGAATCTAGATAATTAGAGCTCTGTCTCTCTTGAAGCAGGTTGATGGAAATTCATAAAAACATTTTTGTGTGATCGGGACTCATATTCTCTCCAGTGTTTGTTAAACCGTTTCTGGAAACATCAGTGGTGAATTTTCGTAACAATGAAGCACTTTTGAGATCACAAGTTTGTGTTGAATATATTAATCATCGCTTGAATGGATTTTTTTTTCTCTGCTCGACGCTTGTTTGGTGTGGCTATTATCATCAAACTGACACAATGAAATACATGTGGTGACATTAGGTTGGGAGTGGGGGAGTTAGGGAGTCCCCATTTGCCATATACTGTGGTCTGAAACATTAAGATCTATCATGTACAGTGTAACATGCATCTAGAAGTGCTTCGTGCATGTTTGTTTAATGCATGATTATATTGTATATTATTATATTATATAATGTATGATTTATTGCATTCTAGGATTGGAGCAGTTGCGAGGTTGAATTCGTATTTCGGTGCTCCTGTTGCGAACATGGAATTAGGTTACTTCAGCTGTCAAGGAACTGAACACCACTTGCTTGAGTGCCCGATGTCGTACGGTTTAAATTACACAAACTGGTCGTATAGAATGGAAAGTGCAGGTGTCACCTGTCAACCTTGTAAGTAAAATTAAAGGCAAGCAAGGGCGAATCTAGAGCGTGTTTGGAGGTGGGGAATGTGAAAGAGTGTAAGGAAGGATGATTTACCCGAACTCTATTTAAAAGAATCTAGTGGAACTTGTGTTAATTTTTTAATTGCATTTATATTTATATTTTTATTTGATTTTGTATTTATTTATTTATTAAAATTTTTATTTAGTTTTTTTTTTAGGGTGGGGGAACAAAGGCGGTGGGTGAGGGGTGGGGGACGGGGTGGTGGGTGGTGGAATGTAATGAATGAATGTAAAAATAACACTCCTTAGAACATTTTCCTTGGTACAATTCATAAGAACACGCAATTTAAAAAAACAACAAAAAAACATTGCTTCGCAAAAGTGTAAGCTTAGTGGCGAATGCATATAAATAATAAATATAAAAACATTACTACACAAATAATTACAGAACATAACAGCAAACATAAAAATACAAGCTTGTATAGCAGCGATAGCGACAATTATTTAACGAAAAAGCATCCATGCAGACACAAATAATTACACGTCAAAAACGGGAAACATGCATAAACGCATAATAGTTGCAATAATATACAAAGAAAATGCAAGCTTGCCGACAAATAATTACAAAGAACAGCAAGAATACGAAATACAAGTAGGAACAGTTTGAATAGCAACAATATGTAACGAATAAGCGAGCATGTCGATACAAACAATTACAAATCATAAGAGCATGCATACAAAGTACAAACTGCAACAGCGAGCAAAAAAGAATGTATTTATTTATTTATTTTTTAGTAGTAGTAGTAGTAGTAGTAGTAGTGGTAATATTATTATTATTATTATTATTATTATTATTATTATTATTATTATTATTATTATTATTATTATTAAAAACGCCGTAGTAAACCGCGGTTGATAACCTACTTTAACCTACTTTCAAATATATTAAAAGGTGGGTTTTGTGCGTTCCTGCATTTTTTGTAATAAAAGAGTATCTTTGTTTCTTTTTCATTCCCTTTTTCATTCCTTTTCTTCTTACATCATTTCTTCCTCTTGTTGTTTCTTTCATTCTTCTTATCCTCCTCCTCCTTCTCCTGCCCCTGTTTCCTGCTCTTCTTTTCTTAGAACTGTTCTAATACTCGTAGTTATATACATGGCGACAACAACTTTTCTTTTAGACATAGTACATATTTATGGACTTGACCTCCTCCTCCTCCTCCTCCTGCTTCTTCTTCTTCTTCTTCTTCTTCTTCTTCTTCTGTTCCTATCGCTTTTGACTTTGCTTTCTCCTTTACATTATTTTTCTTCTCCTTCGCTTCTTCCTTTACCCTTCTTCCTTCCTTACTTCCTTTCTTTCTTTTCTCCTATTACTTTTTCTGTATCTACATGATTTCCACTTTTTAAACCTCTCTCATTTATTTAGTGTTATCCTCCTCTAATAATGTTTGTTTCGTTTTTCAGAATGACAGGCATCAATCTTCTACCTGAAGTAGACCATTGCAAAACACAAGGTCGCCACAAGTCGTACTGTTTTAGTTCCTACATTCGTGTGCCTATGACAACAATAATTATAAGTTACGGCGCTTGACCGTTTAGGGTTAAAATGCATAGTTTATTTGTATTTTATTTCGTAAAAACGTTGCAGTCAATGCGTTTGGCATTTAGAAACTGGCTGTTCATTGTTGATTATAGCAATTATGCTCTCATTGCGAATCCATCAATAACACATAGTGAAGTTAACGTCTAATTACTGACTTATAATGGCATACACAATATAGAATTCTGCAATATGTAAACATAATTTAAACAAATACTGTTATTTAAAAGTTGTAGCTTACAAATTACGTTTGAATATATTGTTTGTTAGTTTTAAGCTTTGTATGTTAAATTTGATGGCGAAAATATTATTTTTGTTGTTTAATTTTTGTGTGTGTGTATATTTATATTGGCTTAGAATGTATTTTATTCTGATGGCGGTTTTTTTAATGGGTAAAGCAACCTTGATTTTTGCTTTCTGTCGAAAGATAATTCTACAAACCATAACATAGTTTCTTGTTTGTGACGCTTATTTTAATAAAAGGAAATTGTGTGTTTCGTCTATAATTGTCAAGCGTGTTTTATTTTTCTTTCTTCTTTTTATTCGTAATGTCTTCTTTTACTAAAAGCATGTATAAGACGTGGAAGTAACAAGTGCATCATTTGTAGGAAATTTTATCTCTGCAAACAACATATTGTGTCCTTGAAATAATAATTATATAACCTGTCGATTCCAACATAACACAGACTCGCTCTCTGGGTGGACAAGATGTCGCCCACTGTCGCGTTATGTGTTGTTGAGATTTCCCAGTTGTAACGAAAGGGGTCTATCAAGAATTGCGTATGCGTGCGTGGATAATCTGCGTGTCCTCCCGTCTCACACTTCTATAACTCATAAGAATAAACTATGTTGTCACACCCCTCTATTAACTATAAACATGAATCAACAAAATGTACACAAGTACAGACAAATCGATCAAGTATGGGAAGATACAATTAGTTTTGTACTCACGTACTTCGTAGAGTTAATTCGTGAAGTACACACCTCTCATAATTACACATAAACTTCCAGTCACCGTCGACAGAGAGAATCAAACATAAAGAGTATCACTGAGATTAGGGTTCGATTTGTCTATGTATATCCTCTGTCTCAGTCTATTCTATCTTCTTGAGTTCTTCTCGCTTCTCCTTCTCCTGATCCTTTCCTTATATCTTTTTCTCTCTCTTCTCCGTTCCCTTCTGCGTCTTTATTCCTCTTCGGCTGCTGCTGCCGTTGCCACCGCTTATTCGACTTTACTCTTCTTCGGCCGCTGCTGCTGCCGCTTCTTCTGCCGCCGCTGCTGCTGCTGCTGTTGCCACCACTTATTTGCCTTTATTTTTCTTCGGCTGCTGCCACCACTGCTACTGCTGCCGCTTCTTCACCTTTATTCTTCTTCGGCCGCTTATTTTCTGTTGCCGCTGCTACAGCTTCTTCTTCTCCTTCATCTTCTTCTTCGTCTTCTCCTTCGTCTTCTTCTTCAGCTTCTTCTTCGGTTTCTTCTTTCCCCTTTCTTCATCTTTCTGCTTCCTCCTTTCTTCTTCTTCTTCTTTCTTCTTCTTCTTTCTTCTTTCTTCTTCCTTCTTCTTCCTTCTTCCTTCTTCTTTCTTCTTTTTCCTCTCGAGTCCCCAGCAGGAAACTTCTGTAAACAAAGGAGTTTAACTCACTAAATTTCTTGATACATAGACTTTCTTCGGATTACTACATATACCTCCCTCTTCTCTGTGATGGGACCAGTCCAGTAATACAATTCAAATCTTATCTATGTCAAACACAGTTCAAACATAAGCGAATTCTTAAACTAATTATAACAGATGATTATTACGCCTTGACACCAATTAATTCCATTGATACAATTTAATAAATATAATGCTATACACTGCAATTTGAAGTTTCAACGTCAAACCAAATAATGATCCGACTTCAATTCGTTATTCAAAATATACAATAAACCACCAACTTCATCACCTCCCTATTCCATCCTTCACACTAATATCAAAATTATTTATTATTAATTTCATTACATAAGAAATAAAAATGTAATCATTTTAAAAATAATATTACGTTTATAATACAACATTTAAATGATAAACAATATATACCTGCAGACACAGCTGCGAGAAGTTCAGAGCAATCAGTCCTTAGTACAGTCAAGAAAAGGATGAATATATTTTTTAATGTACACTGGTGAACTGTCATGTGACCAGCTCAACCAATCAGAATTCAGCTATCAATTTAAAAAAAAGTATAGAGAGGGAATAAAGGAAGGTTGACCGACAACAGGCTTCGCGACGTTGAAGTATTATAAATATACTCTGTTTTAATAGGTTTTAAATTAAGATAAGAGCGTCTTTTAATTCTAATATATTCTATTTTAAAAAGCGGTTTTAAATGCACTTCATAAACGATCGGTAAATTTCTTCTGAAAACAGAGAAAGATGGAGTACCCACACCAGCTCAATGCCTATGTGAGCAGCACTCTTAGGTTCTCCCACATTTTGCTGGCTGCGGGCTATTTATAGCTTGCCTACACCCTCCCTTTCAGTGAAAGGAAAGGAAAGGAAAGAAGAGCACCGGCGAAGCTATTTATAGCTAGCCTGGCTGAACTAACTTCAAAACCTAAAAGCCTTGGTTGAGTCGGTGTGTATATACCTTGGTTAAACTCTTTGGTGCCCCTACGACATCCGAGTTATGGGATTGGATAGGAACATTGTACACAAAACGCGACCTAATCTCATAATCGTTCCTCCTAACATTCCAACTCACATTCTGCGATGTTCAGTCATATATGCCAACGACAAAACAAATAACTATAATACCATGTCAAAAAATAAGAACCATTATGCAGCATATAAATGAATTAATATTGGTGTTGCAATTACACAATACATAACAGACAACCCAACGTATATCAAACAATCAGGTGGTACAATTTCACGTACATTTTAAGACGCATCAAATGCAGATCAAATAATCAAGTAGCACCTTGCGAAACGGTTTAGAAAATCAGTGGTTACTTCATAGTAAGGTATTGTTGCCTTAATGTACGTTTGAATGAAGGAAGTGATCCAATGTTCAAAGGGAGAGAGTTTCAGTTTAACGGTCCAGAGAATTCAAAACTATTCTTAAGCCGGTCAATTCGTGTTCGAGAGATAGTGAGAGAGAGAGAGAGAGAAAGAGAGAGAGAGCGGGTGGGTGGGGGATGGGTATAGGGAGCAGCAAAGGGAAGATGAGATCAAACAGACATGGAAGGATCAAAGGAATTCTAAATCAAATAGGGGACGTGTCAAATAATTTATAAAACAATCTTCTCTTTTTTCTGCTCTGTGTGTGTGTGTGTGTGTGTGTGTGTGTGTGTGTGTGTTTGTGCGTGTGTGTGGGATCTTTTTACATTTTGTTGCTCCTTGTTTCTTGAAATTATCATCATCCTCATCTTCATCCCCATACTCTTTCTCCTGCTCCTCCTCCTCCTCATCGTCATCATCATCATCATCATCATCATCATCATCATCATCATCATCTTCTTCTTCTTCTTCTTCTTCTTCTTCTTCTTCTTCTTCTTCTTCTTCTTCTTCTTTACCGCAATCCTCTTCCACTTAATCTTCCACCCCTTCACCACCGCCAAGAATAACTCCAGCCACAGCACGACCACCTGCACTGCCAGCACCGCCATTAGCATCCAATCAGCAACTCCAGTCGCTAGGCTTTCTAAGTGTTTGCTTTGAAGACGAGGACGAAGACAAAAGAAATACTTTCAGCGCAAAATGTTGTCTGATAAACACTTGACGCACGCGGTCTTTGATCCGTGAATAGTTTCATTCTTGGTTGTTTCCGTTTGTGAGTGATATGTCCCAATTTCCCTCTTCTTCCCCCGTCATTGTTTTCCTCATTATTGTGTTGCATCTGTTCAATTTGGCTCTCTCTCTCTCTCTCTCTCTCTCTCTCTCTCTCTCTCTCTCTCTCTCTCTCTCTCTCTCTCTCTCTCTCTGCTTTTTTTTTCTTATTGATTTTTTTTCTTTGTCGACTGCTTCTTCTCCATTTTTTTCTGTATTGACTTGTGTGTGGGGGGGAGGGGGCCTCGTCGTGGCTCGGTGTTAGAGCATTCCCATTGTGGGGAAAGATAAAAGAGGCTGTTTTTCACTGTCCATTTTAGCAGTATGATTGCTCTGGTGGTTCAGTGTTGATGTAGGTCCCTAGGCTCCTCTCCCTTTAAATGGATGTTTATCCCCGTCTGCCCTATCGCAAATGGTGGGTGCAAAACGTTAAACTTGAATGTTCATTCACGCATTTTTCTTCTCCACACTGCTAAATAGCCATAATTTCGTTAAGTTCTGGCAGTTTAGGCTTAAATATGAATTGCTTTACAACTATACACCAAACGGAGACCCACCAGTTCTAGTATGTCCCCAGAACAGATAAGAAGAAGAAATCCTCCCAATTCTCCGGAAAGAAGTTGAGGCAGCAGTGCAATCGCTGAAGAAGGGGAAGTCAGAGGGAGTGTATGAGGCGCCATTTGTAAATTAAATCATTATTGTCATTATATCTATAGAACATACATTTTACCTGTATAAAACATATTGTATACTTATAAAATGAATTCTATGTCTATAAAATACATTCAATAGCAATACAAAACTTTTTATAGCTAAAAACAACATTTTTATAACTACAGACTACATTTTACAATATACAAGAGAAATCATACGCGATCATCACGCCGTTTGTAAATATTATTCCGAAAAACTATTTTATCTCTAAACACTTCATTTTATCTCTAAACACTACATTTTATACATAAACAATTCCTTTTATAGGTAAACAATTCATTTTTATAACAACAAAGAGCTTTTATATCTATAAAATAAATGTTATAATATATACAATGCATTTTACCGGTAGAATGCATTCGGAGCATTATTTTACATTCGGCGCATGACATTAATTTTATACTGACTTTCGAATTGCTGATCCCAGGGAAGCAACTCCATTCTCGTGTAGACTACTTGTAAACTTCTAAGCGACTCAACATGGTAAAGACCATTAAAGTCTACTACAAAAAATGGCAAGGACCATACTAGTGTACTATATAAATTGGCGAGGACCATACTAGTGAAATCGTCCCCTATACGCTTATGTGTCGGGGGACGTTAATCTATTAAACTAAACTAACTAACTACTAGTGAAATGCTGATAAAACATCAGCGACATCATTGTCAGTCTCGACTGTTCCAATTATTTTTTGGTCGTCTTGAAAAACTATCGATAAGCACGAAGGCAAACCAGCTTCCATCGTAACTGTTACCTTGGAGATTGTTGACATCGCGGGAAGTCGATATAGGCCTAGCGGGAATTCCCTACACGCGCCGTAGCTATCTAAATTTAGCTTATGCAACGTCACTTCCACATGAAAAGGCGAGAGCCCAGCGCATACGTGCAGGAGGGGGGGCCTTTTTTCGTTGAATTGGTTGAATGTACCTATTAACCAATCGTCCCCTATACGCTTAATGAGTCCAAGGACGTAAATTTTAATTTTAAAAAAAAAACGAGAAAAAAAAACGTCCGCCATCTTTGCGCACCGCATAGCAACTTTGGGTGGCTTAGAACGTTACAAAATAAAAATAATCGAAGGGAGAGAAGCAGTTATACAATGAGAAAGTTAGTATAAAATTATTGTAAGGCGCCGACTGGAAAATAATTGTCGCGAATGCATTCTACAGGTACAATTCATTGTACGTGTTATAAAATGTATAAAATGAAGTGTTTACAGATAAAAGGAAGTTTTATAGATCGTTTTTGCTATAAAATGACTTGTTTATAGATACAATGACTTGTTTATAGGTAAAATGAATTGGTTACTTATAAAATGTTTTGTTTATAGATAAAATGAATTGGTTACTTATAAAATGTTTTGTTTATAAATAAAATAGTTTTTTTGTGTTTAATATTTACAAACGGCGTGACGATTCGTGTATGATCTCTTGTATATCGTAAAATGTAGTCTGTAGCTATAAAAATGTTGCTTTATAGCTATAAAAAGTGTTGTATTGCTATAGAATGTATTTTATAGGTATATAATTCATTTTATAATTATACCATATCTTTTATACAGGTAAAATGTATGTTCTATAGATATAATGACAATAACCATTTAATTTACAAATGGCGCTTCATAAGCCTCATCAGGCATCCCAGCAAGGTCCTCCTGAAAATAATACTCAACAGGTTGAAACTACGGATGATCGTTTAACCAGCGTACTCCATCTTTTTCTGTTCTCAGAAACCCTCATGCCTTCGCTCAGTGTCAAGCCAGTCCATTCTTGAATGTGGTCCTCCCGCCCTTTTTCTGTATCCTCTTCTTCTGCCTCATTGCACCGTTCCTTGCAAGATGGTCTTTGCAAAGCCTGATGCTCTGGTGACGTCAAGTTTTGGCGCTAGGAAGGCGTGGAAAATACTGATAATTATTAATTTACACTGTGGATTACCGGTATCTCTGTAAATTACACAGAACACGTGTTATCTCGTGATAATGGTAACTCTCGGTTTTTGCGCTAGTATGCCGTCATAGAAGTCCGACAGACCATCACACAAACCTTTGGACAACACGATGGCATGCTCACAGTGATGAAGAAATGGAAAATACGATAGTATGGCGACGTCACCAGGACTTGCAAAGACCATCCTGCAAGGCACGGTGCAAAGAGGCAGAGAAGAGGGAGACAGAACAAGAGGTGGGAGGATAACATTCGAGAATGGACTGGCTTGACACTGAGCGAAGGCTTGAGGGCTTCTGAGAACAGAGAAATATGGAGTACGCTGGTTAAACGATCATCTGTGGTACCCCAACGACTTCCGAGTTATGGGATAGTATAGGATAGAATGAATTGCTTTATCTTGTTCTTGTTCTTCTCCTCCTCCTGCTTGTCTTCTACTTTTTCCTTCATAAATGGTGGCGACATCGATCTAAGAACCTATCAATACTATCAACAAGCACGCCACTTGGGCACGACTTTCATACAACTGACCAGTCCAAGGCAAGCTTGACTCGGTACACTGGTGATTTCGTATTGTCAAGGACATGTTTGAGACTGAAATGAGGGGAGGAGGGAGGAGCGGGGAAAGCGACCTGTACAGGTGGGTGAAGAGAGAGAGAGAGAGAGAGAGAGAGAGAGAGAGAGAGAGAGAGAGAGAGAGAGAGAGAGAGAGAGAGAGAGAGAGAGAGAGAAATACAAACGATCCAAGTTACTTGCACCTAATTTATCCTCTGAGCATTGTCTCAAACCCCTTAGAAAAAGCATGTTCAATGGTTTAATGGCTTTATGCGTTCCCGTCACAACCACTCTTGCCAAACAGCTCTTGTAAAAATGTGTGGCAGCTAATGGCTTTCATCAATAAATAATAATCAGTTATGTGGAGCGGTTTTCTATGTTAGAAAGGCTTTTGATCTTACCATGAACCATTATATCCTGTTAAAAAAAGCTCTCTGTATATTTTAACAATGAATCTTAATGAATCGTAGACTTCATGAGGTCATATTTAGAAGAACGAAACAGCTGGTATTATTAAACTGTAAATAATCATCGAAGGTTTTGGGGCTTGGTTCTATATTATTTTGTATTTTATATTAATGACTTACCTATAAGTGTTTAAAACACCATAAATTGTAATCTTTTTGAACCGCTGCATTTTAAAATATTACTAGCCTGCAATGTCAGATCCCGACTCCCATCACCATGTAGGCTACCATCATCATTCCTTCTTTTCTGATTCAGACCACCACCGTCACACCCCAAGCCCCCTCACTCCTTAGCTACTTTCCTCCTCCCCCCCTCCCTCCATCGTCTTTTATAGTTTACTTGTAAATATTCTTTTTCATGTTTGTACGACGTCATTGCATAATTTATTTGTGTATCGTTTTTTGTTTCGTTTGTTTGTTTCTTTCCGTATGTATTTTGATGTTAACGTTAAGTATAAATGCGTGAGAACTGCGCTTTGAACTGGTGTCTTTAGGTAAAGAGCTATATAAATACCCATATTATTATTAATGTAAACATTATGTAACCGAGAGGAGTATTTGACTCCCGTCTCTCGGCTACCACCTTGTCTAACTGTCCCCCCATACGCCCAGTGTGTTTGGGGACGTTAATTTTACCTAATTAAAAAAATATCACCTTGAGAACACGCCCCGACCTGAACTGCTAATATTCATTAATCTCTCGGACAGACGTAAAAAATATTTGCCCGGCAAGGCCGTGAAGCGTGTAGATAGTAAACAGGTTTGCCGCCTACTAGTGCCACAGTCACTGCCACTGACTTGCATAAAATGAGTGCCGAAAATGTAGTCCTGCTTACCACCAAAAGCAGAAGACGAATGGTCAGCATCATCCTGTTCCCGGTTGTTGCACCACTTGTAGCCGAGCGGAGTATTTGACTCAGAAGACGAATGGTCAGGCGGGGAGAACATATGTCATATCGCCTTGTCCTGCATAACCCAATGGCCACGCCAAAGGATTCTGGATAGCAGGAGCCACCCAAGGCTAGTCTAACCAATAAGTGGAAGGTATACAACCTCTCTCCCAAGCGTGAACCAGTCGCCTCCCATTGCGCCACATTTTAAACTGGCATAAACCATGTTATTAGCAGGAGTCAGGTAAACCAGATGGTGATACATTCTACTAAAACAAATGATGATGCGGTAATTTTCACACTCCTTTTTTGGGAAGAGTTGTTGTTGTTGTTATTGTTGTTGTTGCTGTATCAATTTTTATTCATCAGATTAACGTAAGTTGTACTGATAATTGGGAAGATTGATGACAAGCGACTGGGTCCGTGGGGTAGGCCACTCCCCACTCTGCCAGGTCTTGTTACAGATAATGGTGAGGTCGTCAATCATCGCTTCTCCTCCTGCTTGAAACAATTCCGCGGGTATGTTGTCCACTCCTGCTGACTAACCCGTCTTCAGCGATTGCGCTGCTGCCTCAACTTCTTCTCGAAGAAATATGAGGATTTCCTCTTCTTCTCTGTTCTTGGAACATGCTAGAACTGATGGGTCCCCGTTTGGTGTGTGGTTGTAAAGATCATAGCAGTACTCAGCCCATCTATCCAAGACTTCTTGTTCTTCTGTAAGGCATATTCCAAACTTGCTTTGGATCGCGGAGACCTTGGGCTGTTTAACACTTGTCAACCGCTTCACAGTCTGGTAGGTTTTCTTGCTGTTAATCTTGTTCAGACTGCTCTCTATTTCCTGGCATTGACCTTCTATCCAGTTCTTCTTGGTTTGCTGTGCGCATGCCTTTTCGGATGTCATTGTTGATTTTTCTGCAGGCATCAGCTTCCTGTGAGGTGTTCTTGATCTTTTTCATCTTTCTTCGTTTATCAAACAGGTCCAAAAGTTCAGTTAAGTGGAGTTAAGCTAGTCTCTTAAAATCAGAACGCATTGTACAGACAGACGATTTAATGTTGTAACTAGACATTATTCCGCTAAAAAAGACCATTTCATTTTAATAATGCAATTCATATGTTTATAAAACAATCAATAACGAAGCACAGGAATATCTTCATTTTTTTTAAAGCGCCTTCCCGGATGAGAGTATAAACCGAGGTCTAGTCAGTGCACTCAAGCATTCCTTCGCACAGGTTTTAAAGATCATGACGCACACGTCTTAGACGAGTATGTGCGGCTATAGAACACACCCAGCAAGTACTAGGTCTATACCCGTTCTCCAAGGAATTGAGCGTCAGTAGGCGCCCAAAAACTGCGCGTTGGCGACTCGGGTTAGATCCTGTGTTGGTCAGCGCCTTGAGCAGCTCTTGAGCTTGAAACAGCGCTATATAAGAACAATTGCATATTAAATTAAATACAAAAATAATAATGCTAGTAACTATACATTACCTAAGTAACTGTAGATTATAGTCACACGACATCCCGTAGCGTATAGGCGACTACTGGTCACATTATTCTGACACCAGCGAACCAGTTGATGGTAAGGGGAAAATAATATGGTCACACATTGGCCAATCCGGGATTCGAACCAGGTACCTTTCGGTTACTAATAAGACGCTCTACCAACTGAGCTACCCGGCCCCTCTAACATTACCTATAGACCAAGGATTAATTTATACCAAACTCTCTTCCCCAAGTGCAGAAATCAAACACATCTCTTAATATTGTTCTATGAAAGGTTCGCGTACATTATTCTTAGCCTCAAAAAGGACTAACGCTAATTTTTAAAAAAAAAACATCTAGGTTACTGTTACTCGCGGTAGTGTTACACACGCGGTAGTGTTACACGCGGTAGTGTTACACGCGGTTGTGACGCTCGCGGTAGTGACGCACAACCTAAACCACACTATAAAAGTCGTATTGTTTCAATTACTCCAGTTTAATATGTAACCTATTTTACTGAATTTATTAACAACTGATTGTTAGACTAAAACTATAATTTGGTTATTGTGGGTATTTGTAAATGTTATGAATTAGTTTATGTTATTGTCGTTATTTAACATGTTCTATTATCAAGATGAAGCAAGAACATATTGTATGATCAGGTTTTATATAGCCTAAATCTCAACCTTTTTGGTATATAAAATATCTAAATGTGAACCTCTCTGCTCGCCCAGCCGGAAATCTTGCACTCGGCAATCGCGGCAACAGCGGAGAAAAAAGTGCTGTGCAAGTAAAAACAGAACATAATATAATGCAGCAGGCGATGTCCGGAAGTGCTGTAAAGGTCGGGAGATTAGTGTAAAGGGGTAGAACTGGGGTTGATTAACTTCTCCAATAAAAAGGATCAGCTCCCTTTGAACACCTGCTAGCTTGCTTTTAAAGAGTTAATTTATTTCCTAAAATATCCTGTCATCGTTCAGCTCCTAGCATTTGTTTTTGTTTTCAATTACCTCTATTATGTTTTTCTTAAGGATTATTTTTCTAAAACTTATTGTTCTTTTTATGAGGTCTTTTCTGTTTTAAAAGAATGTTTTATTTTATTTTATTTTATTTTATTTTATTTTACTTTATTAAAAAAAAGTTTTTTCCCTCTCGTGCTAGTCTTGTTTTACCTTCATGGAAGCTTTCAAGGTTTCATTTACCAAGTCTATTGCATTCTCTATGTCTCTTTCTCTCTATGTCGGTCTCTCTCTATGTCTGTATTTCTCTCTCTGTGTCTGTATGTCTCTCTCTGTCTCTCTCTTTCTCTCTCTCTCTGTCTGTATGTCTGTTGCTTGCCTTAGATAATGGTAACGTCTCCGTTCTCACCTTATTAGACCTCTCAGCCGCCTTTGACACAGTCGACCATCACATTCTCTTTAACACTCTTCAACACTACTTTGGAATCTCTGGCTCGGTCCTGGCTTGGTTCCACTCATATCTTTCCGACAGATCACAAGCAGTCACTGTCGATGGCTGTTTCTCCAGCACAGCAGACTTGGTGTGCGGCGTGCCTCAGGGTTCCGTTTTAGGGCCGGTGTTATTCACTCTGTACACCAAGCCACTGCTTCTCCTGCTTAGAAAGCATGCTGTTGAGAGTCAGTCATTTGCAGACGACACACAACTGTATAAATAAACCGCCCCCTCTCTCATTAATTCCACTGTTCAGACTTTGGAGAACTGCATCACAGACATCAAGTCATGGATGACACTCAACAAGCTTTAGCTTAATGACGATAAAACCGAAGCCCTCCTCATTCACAAGCACAACACCTCCTCCTCACTCTCGCCCCTCCCAACATCGATTACAGTAGGGACAACAAACATTCAGTTCTCATCCTCAGCAAGAAATCTCGGCTACATTCTCTCCGATGACCTGTCCCTCAACAACCACATCTCCAACGTCTGTCGCTCGGCATACACGGCCATACGCCAAATCAGCTCCTTTCGCCACTATCTTACAGTCCCTGCCACCAAAACCCTAGTCTGCGCTCTCGTCCTTTCTCGTCTTGACTATTGCAACTCTCTCCTTGCTGGCTCCCCGAAACACATCATTGACAAACTACAAAATGTTCAGAACTCAGCAGCTAGACTAGTATTCCGAGCTAAGAAACGCGATCACATCACACCTCTACTACATTCCCTTCACTGGCTTCCTGTGCAAGCACGCATAGAGTACAAACTCTCTGTTCTCTGTCACAACCTCTTCACAGATTCTTGTCCTTCCTACCTTGCTGATCTACTGTCCGTCTACTCCCCTTCACGCACTTTAAGATCTTCTGCTGACACTCGCACACTCAAGGTTCCCGTCACCCGCACTAAGACATACGGCCAACGTGCATTTGCTTACTCCGCACCTAAGCAGTGGAATTCCCTTCCCCCCCCCCCCCCCCCATATCCGCAACATACAATCAACACAAGCATTCAAAAAGGCCCTCAAAACCCACCTCTTCAAACTGCATTATTCAGATTGATTTGTATCCCGCTGCCATTCTCTCATCTTTTGTCTATGTCTGATCCGTAAGTGTATAAACGGCTGTAAATATTTATACTGTTTCTTCCTGGGCCTAACCGGGCAGCAAACTTGTTTTTTCCAACCTAGTTCCAGTCATTCGCCCAAAAAGGCAATCACCGAAGTCGAACGAAGCTCTCCGATGTGTTACGAAATGATGCTTGCATGACTACGACTAGCTGACATTTAAAATGATCGCTGTTGCTTCTAATTCTGTTCGATTTACACAGATTTAGCATATCGCAACGGTATACTTTGTTAATATGAGCATAATATGAGCACAATTATTATCGACCATATTTAATAGTTGCGTTCCTTGATTTGCATTTTGTTAGTTCTCAGCAGTAAAGGCTAATAATAGCATTGCCCATTTCCTGCCTAGAACCAAGTAGACACTGTTATACAGTATACATAGGCTTAATCTACATTATTATATTATAAGTCAGTCTCCGCGCAGCGAAGAAGCTCACTAGCTGAATATAATTATTAGACCTGTATTGTTTGTTTTATACGTAAATAAATGTATAAACTATATCTATTCTAATTAATAATATTTAGGCCTATACTTTATAATATTCGAATCTTGAAATTTCCGGAGAAGGACGAGTAGGCTAAGCGAATTTTTTTTTTAATATAACTCGACATCAGAGCTAAATTAATAGTTAGTTATTCATTGTTTACAGGGTCCAGCGGACTGCAAAGAGCCGAATCAGAACCACAAAATCAAGACAACTCGAGATCAGAGTTAAATTAAAAGCTTATTAGTTATTCATTGCTTACAGAGTCCAGCGGACTGCACAGAGCCGAATCAGGACCACAAAATCGAGACCACAACTTCGCAAGTAGTAGTAGTAGTAGTAGTAGTAGTAGTAGTAGTAGTAGTAGTAGTAGTAGTAGTAGTAGTAGTAGTATAGTTATTTAGTTTGTGTGTTATTATTATTATTATTATTATTATTATTATTATTATTATTATTATTATTATTATTATTATTATTATTATTATTATTATATTCCTACTTAAAAAAAAAAGAAAAAAGAATAGTGTGCTGCTGTGCGTGCTCAATGGTGTAAATATGGTCAGTGACGTTTTGTTTGTTTTTGCTGAAGTTGGGTGTAACACGAAATATTCAGATAGTGTTACTGGTTATCTTTTCTTACAGATTTACCAAAGTTTTCAGATGATTTATAGAAATTTCCTGCCGCCACGCAACATGTTTTTAATACGCGTTTCTCATTAAAATACATATCATTGAAATACACATAACAAATGTACTGTATCAGTTAAAAAGAATAATATTAGTTAAATAAATAATTGCTTTGGTGCTTGCAATAAAAATGTCACTGTTTTTTGAGACCATTATAAACTTGCTTTGCCTTATTGTGCTGAAGTGATATCAACGTATCCATAGCGCTTTGAAGTTTTGTCATGGTTTTATTGTTGATATAGATGTGAAATCGTTGTATGTGTGCTTTATGTGTTATGTATTACTTTTACTCCTTATTACTAATTGTGTCAGTATATTATTCATCATAAAATAATAATAATAATAATAATAATAATAATAATAATAATAATAATAATAATAATAATAAATAATAATAATAATAATAATAATAATAATAATAATAATAATAATAATAATAATAATAATAATAATAATACTAACTGCTTCAAAATGCAAATCTCGACTTGAGCTTGAAGCTGTGCAGATCGAAATAGAATTAGATCTAGCAGCGGCTATTTTTATGCACGGATGTTTCACCACAGGCTCTGAAGTCTTTTCTTTTGTCTTTGTAAACTCCTAAATACGTACGTAGTATAGTATGTAATTGAGGCTTACGGAAGACGAGAATTCCCAGACTGTGGTTTCACGTAGTCCTGCCAGCATTCGTTCGTAAAACATCGGATAGCTCCGCTCGACTCGGAGAGCTTCGTTCGACTTCGGTAATTGCCTTTTTTGGGAAAGTGACTGGAACTAGGTTGGAAAAAACAAGTTCGCAACCGGGCATATAAATAGCTGTGAATAGGTTTTTGCTATTCTATTTTCTGTCTTTTTTGTCACTTGTGTACATAGTTGTAAATAGTATATTTTTGTCTTTTTTGTAATTTATGTACATAGTTGTAAATAGTCTGTACCTTTACTGTCCCGTCTTTTGGTGTATTGTAGTAAAATTGAGGTTTCATCGAGTGCATGTATTCATATGTAATGACTATGTAAAGCGTGGTGAGTGTGGTCATAGGCTGGAGTACCCGCTATATAAAAATCCGTTATTATTATTATTATTATTATTATTATTATTATTATTATGTCCCTCTCTGGAGTCTGGCATGCAGCTCTATGGGCAACCATGAAAGTGTACAACATCAGCCCTAAAATTATAGAAGTCATCAAAAGCCTGTATGACAAGGCTACCAGTGCAGTCCTCCATAACAGCGTCATCGGGAACTGGTTCAGAACAACAATCGGTGTGCGTCAAGGATGCCTACTCTCTCCAACACTCTTCAACATCTTCCTAGAGCGCATCATGTCAGATGCTCTTGCAGATCACGAAGGCACAGTCAGCATAGGGGGCAGAGCAATCTCCAATCTTCGTTTTGCGGATGATATTGATGGATTGGCTGGAGAGGAACAAGAACTTGAACAGCTTGTACAGAGGCTTGACACCACCTCCAGAGCTTATGGAATGGAAATAAGTGCAGAGAAGACCAAAATGATGACCAACAAAACCAATGGCATCAACACGGACATCAAAGTACAAGGCCAATCCCTCAACATAGTGCACAGCTTCAAATATTTAGGAGCCATTGTGTCAGACAATGGGTCTCGACAGGAAGTCCTCTCCAGGATCGCACAAACAACTGCTGCCCTGACAAGGTTGAAGCCCATTTGGAAAGACAGAACCATCAGTCTACATTCCAAAGTAAGACTGCTGCGCTCTCTGGTCATCTCCATCTTCCTATATGCTTGCGAAGCATGGACCCTCACAGCAGATCTCCAACGAAGAATACAAAGCATGGAGATGAGGTGCTACAGAAGACTTCTGTGCATTTCCTATACCCAACACATCACCAACGTTGAAGTCCGACAGACCATCACACAAGCCATTGGACAACACGATGACCTGCTCACAGTGGTGAAGAAACGGAAACTCCGATGGTATGGCCACGTCACCAGATCATCAGGCCTTGCAAAGACCATTCTGCAAGGCACAGTGCAAGGAGGTAGAAGAAGGGGGAGACCGAAAAAGAGGTGGGAGGACAACATTCGAGAATGGACTGGTTTGACACTGAGCGAAGCCATGAGGGCTGCTGAGGACAGAGAAAGATGGAGTATGCTGGTTAAGCGATCATCTGTGGTGCCCCTACGACCTTCGGGTTATGGGACAGGATAGGATAGGATAGGATAGGATAGGATAGGTCCCTCTCTGTGTCTGTCACTGTCTTTCCTGTCTTTCTCTTTCTTATTGTTATAAAAGTTGGCGAAAAGAGGTGACCAAGAATTAAAGTTGAAAACAATGGCTCTTATTTCATTCCTCGGCGTTTCTCATTAAAACGGCAGATTTTATTTATTTCAGAACTTGCACAGGAACGAAAGAAGAATAAAGACACAAAAGCACGTCCGCACGCCCTCACATACAACACATACACACACTTATACACAACATATATACACACATAATTCTCTCTCTTCTCTCTCTCTCTCTCTGTCTCTGTCTCTCTCTCTCTCTCTCTCTCGCCCGCGTAACATGTATGCACTCCACACACAAACCGGATAGACATTGGAAACTATTTTAGGTCAGGATAATTTGAAACAGTATCGGAGCGGGAGATACAAGAAAAGAAGAGAGAGAGAAAGAGAGAGAGAGAGAGAGAGAGAGAGAGAGAGAGAGAGAGAGAGAGAGAGAGAGAGAGAGAGAGAGAGAGAGAGAGAGAGTTTTACATATCTCGTCAAAATAGGTCGGTTACGATCCTTTTGAAAAAAAACCATTTGGAAGGATTTCGCCGTAATTGCCTAGATATGGTTCTTTACCTACTGAAAAAAGTATTGGAGAGTGAGAGAAGAGAGAGAGAGAGAGAGAGAGAGAGAGAGAGAGAGAGAGAGAGAGAGAGAAAGAGAGAGAGAGAGAGAGAGAGAGAGAGAGAGAGAGAGAGAGAGAGAGAGAGAGAGAGAGAGAGAGAGATCTATGGACAGTTTTAAATATTTAGTCAAAATAATGTTAAAAGAATGTTGTTTACGATCCTTTCGATAACAACCATTTGGAGGGATTTTGCCGTACTTGCATATAGCTGCCTCTTTACCTACAGGCTCAATAACATACTCTAACAAGATGGCCACCAGTCAAAAATGTTCAAACCAATAGTCACAAACTTCAAAGAAAGCGTTCAACGACTTTCTTCGATATATCATATCATATCCCGTAACTCGAAAGTAGTTGGGGCACCACAGATGATAGTTTAACCAGCGTATTCCATCTTTCTCTGTCCTCAGCAACCCACAGGACATCGCTCAGTGTCAAGCCTGGATCCTATAATCAATGACTAGCTAATTCTTTTGTGATAGCGCTCACTTTCAACCAAGGTCGGGTTATTTTGGGTATAATAAAATTATAGATTTGAAAATATTAATATTTTTTTTGGTAAATTGCAAAACCAAGCTTAAATCTTGCTCTAAGCGCTCGCACGCGCGCGCGTACACACACAGACACACAGACACACACACACACACACACACACACACACACACAAGCAACACATAAATGGAGATATCAACGTTAAGAATAAATAATGATGCAATGATTGAAAATAATTAAAATTGAAAAGCACTACAAGTTGTAGAACGAACTCTAGAGAATAATAATCATCATCAGCAGCAGCAACAGCATCAGCAACATCACCACCATCATTATCAGAATCAGTATCGTACATAAGAACAAGACAAACAAGAAGATATTGCCAAAACAAACAGACCCAGATAGAGAGAGTACCGCAGCAGAGTTATCACCCATAGCAGGCTTTCGGTGATAGGTGATATCAAGGGGCAAAACTCTGGGTGCAGTTTGGAGTGTTTGCCAGGGGTAATCGGACCTGGTTTTGTGTTATAAATGGCGTCTTGTTCAGCGCCGTTGACAGAAGACTTGAGCAAACATTCTTTCTCGTCATCATTTTCGGACCGTGTTCGACCTTTTCTTCCCCCCCCCCCCATCCCCCCAACACCTTTATCCGGTAACTTGGTCTTTGCTGTTTTATATTGATGTTGGACATATCAGCCCCCCACCCCTACTCCCATCTACAGTTTCCTCCTCTCTCCTACTTGAACCTCCACCTACTTCCCGGTATCTCGCTCTCTACTTTCGCACCCTACTGTTCCGTCCACTTTCCCTTCTGAAACGTGTACGTGTTTTAATACTGGGATATTCCTCTTTCTCACCCCTCCCTTCCTCGATCGTCACAACATTATGTAACTTTTGGTCTAAACTTTTGTTCTTTCAATGTACAATGTATAGCCCTGCACATTCACTTCCATCCGCGCGCACATTTCCTTCAGCTGCCGCGCATAAACAATATTTCCTTCAGCAATTTTAAACACTCTGTACTCGCTTACACATACACACACACGTAAGCACACATTCACATTGCATTTCAACAATATTTCCTCCCACTATTCTTGTTCTTCTGATTCTTCTTTTCCTGTCTCTATCTCCTACTCATCCTTCTTCTTCTCCTACTGCCTTTTGTTTTGTTTGCTTCTTACTGCTGCTAAAACAACTACTACTACTGTTGTTGTATCAAATTTTATTCATCAGATTAACATAAGTTGTACTGATTACTGATGACTACTACTACAACAACTACTAGTACTACTACTACTACTCTACTACATGTACTACTACATGTATTACTACTACTACTACTACTACTACTACTACTACTACTACTACTAATACAATTACTACTACTACTACTACTACTACTACTACTACTACTACTACTACTACTACTACTACTACTACTACTACTGCGAGTTCTTCTTCTTCTTCTCCTCCTCCTTCTTTTGCTAAACTCACGTTTCCTTCTCTCTTTCCTCCGAAGTGCAAAATCCAAATCATATGGTAGATCTACATTTTATTCGTTTACACACGTTTTTTTTTAAATTCTTTAGTCTAGGTAAAAAACAGATGGTTTGTTAAGAGTGTAAATGTCAGTGTGAGACAGAGTGAGTGTAAATAGTTTGATGTATCATCTTTCTTTTTCTTTTTTTAAAATTATTGTCATTAATTATTAACATTATAGTTACTGTTGTTGTTACTGTTCATAACGTTAAAGGGCAGGTTGCAAAGT
Organism: Oncomelania hupensis; assembly: GCA_036898135.1. Classification (NCBI taxonomy): domain Eukaryota; kingdom Metazoa; phylum Mollusca; class Gastropoda; order Littorinimorpha; family Pomatiopsidae; genus Oncomelania; species Oncomelania hupensis. Next base: position 37,868,758 of record CM072525.1, read on the forward strand.
TAGGGTATGGTAAGGTTAAAGATAAGGTTTAACCTTCATCCGATTAAAGTTTCACAACTTTAGCTTCTCTCTGTCTGTCGTCTTTCTCTGTCTCTGTCTGTCTGTCTGTCTGTCTCTCTCTCTCTTTTTCCCTCCTCAAAACATTCACTAACGTGCTGTGCGGCATCGATCACGTCAACATTAGAGACAGTGACAGACAGCTTTTCAGCATTTTTCTGTAACTTGATGACCAGTTCCTGGCGGCTTGGTGTCTTGAAGCACCGCCGGCTGCTGCAAGAAGAAGAAGTAGAAGAAGAAGAAGAAGAAGAAGGAGGAGGAGGAGAAGAAGAAGAAGAAGAAGAAGAAGAAGAAGAAGAAGAAGAAGAAGAAGAACAAGAACAAGAAGAAGAACAAGAAGAAGAACAAGAACAAGAAGAAGAAGAAGAACAACAACAACAAGGAGGAAGAGGATGAGGAGAAGGAGACTACCATGCTTTCTAAAAGGAAGATGTACATGTACACGCACACAATTTTCAACGTTCGCCCATTGGAAGGCCTCGTTTACTTTCGTCGAAAACAGGTTTACCCTAAATTTCGCCTGAAACAAAGATCACACGGTCTTTGGTGGCTCAAGTCTGCCCTCTAACGTTGGAACTTTCCATTTCTGTTCTGACACGGATTGATTTTTTTCTTGTTTAAAGGTACACCTAGACAATAGCTGTGTCAACTTTGACCCTGTTTCTGAATGAACCACGCAGTTTCAAAAGTGGGTCTTTGGTGTATGCAAGGAGCAGGGGAGTGTCTATTGTATTACGTAAAAAGAAAACCCTTACTGAGCCACTGTTATAAAATTGTGCTGGGTTCTGCCTCTCACTGGCTTTGGTAGATGCTGTTTAGAGCAAGAAATTACTATTAATCGGCACTAAAACTAATTAACGATTGTAAAAATAACTATATTTTCGAAAGAGTTCTTTGTTCTGTTTGTGTAAGCCTATTTTTTTCAATGGGGCAATACTCACTGTGGATGTTAAAAGGATCTGTCGTGGTGTCGTGGTCAAAACGGGTACCTTTAAACATTAACCTAATAAGGTTAAACACGAGACAGCAATTTAAACATTAACCTAATAAGGTTAAACACGAGACAGCAATTTAAACAGTACAGGCAAACTGCGTACAGTGGTACACATGCTACATATAAATCACGCAAGCTAAACTATACAAGTGATGTTTAGATATGACAAATATAAAACCAAACCATCAGCACAATCAAGGGTATAAAACATATCAATTGAGAAAGGAACAAAAACACACAACAACACGCTAATCCTTGAACTTACACTGATATGATTTGATCTGACAATTTCAGTCAAGCCTGTCGCGAGAGGACTAGTTTTACCCTGCCTATTTACTATTTAGCCTTGTTTAGTCATTGTAACCTTAGAAAGTTAGGGTATTACACAGCAGACGATTACAGTATATGGAGGTACACACACCGCGAGCTTGACGGAGGCAGTGTAGTGACGTCAGCACTGTGTGCGTGGGATCGAAACGTTTTATCCAATCAGGACTCAGGCTGAGCGGCTAGATCCAGTTCTGGCTGATTCAGTCCAAACCAGGTATTAGGTCAGTTGAGAGTAAGACGCCACAGGGTACACAGCTACACCTGAGTAGAGCAATACCTCCACTGAATAGACCAGGAAACAGGACTTGAGAATCTTAGAATTCACTCAAGTAGCCACGAGCCTGACTTTGTCAAACAGGTAAATGAACATACTTCTGTTTCTTCGTGATATATTTATATTATTGTTGAAATTATGTTTGTAGAATTTGCCATACATAGATGTGAATTGTTAATCCGAATTTGCCTTACCACGTGGAGAAGCTGAACACGTGTTAAGCACGACCGGCCGACGCCATCTTGAATTATGTACGGAACCACTGTTGTTGAACCTATATGTATGTTTGCAGACCAGTGGCTGTACCAGTGAATGTTTATAATATTATTAATTCTGTATGTGTATAATTAGCCAAGATTTATATTTATGTATGTATAGGAAATTAGAGTTGAGATTCCAGTGGACCAAGGAGGTAGCAGAATGTTTGTCGCTTATGTATAGAGATGTGGAGCTATCACTGAGGGCTACTTTGGCTTTCAGTGAGACGCTCTGCACAGACCTATTATTTAAGGTTGTGCAGAATTTCGTCTCTTATATTACAGACGAGCAGGCGAGCTATAACGTGCGCCCAACTCAACAGGAAAGACGAGTTGGCTGTTTAGCCTCTACAGCACAAGCCTGAGACAGCAACCCTGGAAAACACCCTGCAAGACCCCACAGCGTGGCAAGGCACCAAACTACACGACGACACCGCGTGTACCAGAAGCTACCTCAACGAAGGACTTCAAACCCACTACGGGACAGTTAAGTGACACGGAAGAAGTGCACCCAAACTGATAGCAAAAGGACCACAGTAGTCCACTCTTCAGAACTATAGTAAAACGGACCACAGTAGTCCAATCTTCAAGAACTTTAGTAGCCAGTGCCCTATGAAGATATAACAGCTGCATAGACTATCAGCGATCAAATTGTGTTGCCGCATGACAAAACCCGGCTAAAGACGCCAGGATTGATTCGCTGCTACAGCCGTAGAACACTAAAAATAGGCTACCCCATCAATTTTAAGATTGTTGCCTCTTTGTCTTTATTTCAGGCTTTTCTTTAATATCCCAAACGGATTTTGTTCAAAAATTACTAAAACATTGTTTATTTTGTTGATTTTGATAAGGGTGTTGATCACACCTTGCTAAAACAATGGCACTAATTGACCTCCGATACCACAACTTTTCTTGTCTGACTAAGAAGGGAAATCCCCAATGTGGATTGATATATGACGTCTGGGGAGTGAAAAGTCCCTATCGGTACTACTTTTTTGGTACATAAAAGTGTGTGGCATATAAATTTTCCATGAAATCCTTAGTTCTGAAGCTTGCTTGTGTTCGAATGCGTCTCTAGCAGGGTCGTGAAAAACTGAAGTGTTTCCTATAGATTTTCGACGATTTTTAGTTCAAAGTGAATTTTTTAATGTAGATAAACTCATCATACATCTATTTTAAGTGTTTTCTTGCAATATTTATGTTGCATTTGTAAGAAACAATTTGTCAAAGTAAGTGACCGATTCTTTTTGGAAACCGGAAGTGATGGCTTCGTCTCCAGCGTCAGTAGATGTGTCGTCTGCTAGAGTAGCTAGGGCCTTGAATCGACCCGGTTTTGCTTCTGAAGAGCTCCAAGACCTGCTTTCAGACTATTTTTATGATGGCGCCGGTGGGAACTGTGATGAGGATTATGATTCTGACGAGCAGAAGTTTGATCCCGTTATTAAACGATACTGTTTGTTTTCATTCATTGATTCATGTATCGTAGGCCTCTTCGCTATTGGCGTGTCTTTAATAATCCGTCTTTCTACTTGCATAGATTTAGGTAAAGGTTGAAAAGGTGATATCAGTGAAAGAATTACAGTAGGAGTGTGGAAAATATTTCAGTAGTATATTGTGTTGGAGAGGGGTGGGTGGGGTGGTTGAAAAGGTAAGTAGTCTGGCCTGCATTCAATATTACTAGCATGACAAGTTGACTATGATAATGTTCTCAGTATTTATTATTGTTGGTTTGTCTGTTTTAGGAAATGAACATGAGGACTATTTACCAAATTACTAGTAATTAGTATTTGCTTTGATATTTGTGTTTATTTAAACTTTATAGAGCAAAATGACATGTTATTTTGATTTACTCCTGTGACGCGACAGATTTATTCGACGTGCGGAAGGGAGTGGAGAATCGGGGAATTATTAAAGCTTAATTATTAGGACTGAAAACTACCTAATGAAACTTTTGTTTTAGGTTTGTAATCTTTGTTTGACTATTTGAACTGAGCTGATGTAGCTGCTTGCAATTAAACAAAAGATTACTTGACGCACGAGGGATTTAAGAGGGGGGGGGAGGGGGCATTATGATAGGGATTATTTTAGAAAAATGATTGATTCAGGCCACGTTCTTGATATATTATTATGTGTTTGAGTTATTATAGACTTGCTAAACACTTCTTTTATTTCTAATATATTTAAAAACACTATGCATTATGGATGGGTACAGAATAAAATTGTGCGTATTGTTTTAATTTGTTTATGTTCAGTATTGTGTGGATAGTGTATAATGTGAATTTTCTCATCTTATCTCAACTCACTGCCATATTGCTGCCATCTTCCTGATTGTTTTGATACCAAATACATGGGGAAAATTCTGGTTGGGAAGTAATGATCATTTTACAATTCAAAACTTTGAAGGCAATTTCTGGAAATTAGCCCCTGAGAAAATAAAATATTAAAAAAAATCATAAAACATCAACCAATAAAGATAAAACAATTCTGTTTTTTGCATTTTGAAGATTATTTTTAGTACTTTGTTAATAAATAAATAAGTAATTTTTCATATTTTGATACTTTAGCCTGGTTTTCTCATGCTGCAACACAATTATTTGCAGTGACTCATGACTTTTTAAGGTAGATTAGTACATCGAAAATCTTGTATAGAGTAGAAGAAATAAATGTGTGATTTTAACTGTTATCAAGTGGCTGGACTACATATGATTCATAGCCGTGTAAAAGCTAGTGTGACAGTGATCTTTTACCATTTTTCTATCTATCTCTGTATCCCAGCCTTAACACAGACCGAGCTAAACAAATAAAGTTATTAAAGTAATTCATCGGGTGACTAACTAGCAGTCCCCATAGAATAAAGCGTGAGGGTTACAGCATTCCATTGCGCAGAGCCCAGCAAACCATAAACCCCACGTGACAAAGCCGATGCCACACTTTGGAGTTAGTTAGTTATTCGCTGCTTGCAGGGTCCAGCGGACTACAAAGAGCCGAATCAGGACCCCAAAATCTAGACCACAACTTGGTTGAAAGAAGACTCACCCCCGATCAGTATAAAAGATCTGCTGAAACAACCCTAGTGGCAACGATGAAGGCACTCCACCAGCCGTTCACTTCACACTTAGAAGGCTAAAGAGAACTACGATACCTTGTAAAGTAATATAATGTATAAAATGTATGATATGCATGACCTACGTACATTGCCTGTAACATTATACTTTGGAACTGTGTCCTGTTATTTCATAATACAGGATATGATCGTGCCATTCAGCAAAAGATTATACTCCCAAGGGCGTTTTAGCCAACCAAAACTATTACACTCGTTGTTGTTGTTGTTTTTTATCAGTAGTTGATTCAGCCCCGATGCTTGAATCCTGATACGTGTAACTCAGCTTCGTTTATCCACGCAACCTGTTCACTCAGCAACAAGGCCGGAGTCGTCGTATGATGTTTTCCAACTTTATTTAGCGTGCATCAACAACTGCATACACTCGCTCAATCGCTTTTTCCACTTTTACTTTTTCAATCTCAACTTTTCAACATTTTTAAACTCTGCTGTTCTTCACCTCTGGGGTGTTTACTTCCTTCGTCCACAGTTCTTTCAGGATGTGCATTGGCCCTCGGATGGTTCTACCGTACAACAGCTCGAACGGAGAAAAGCCGGTGGACTCCTGCAGTACTTTTCTGTAGGCCACTCTTACATAGGACAGTTTCTTTAAGCAGTCTTGTCAATGAAGTTGAATCATGTCAGGAAATAAGACTAAAGGTTAATGAAATAAACAAACCAAAAAAATGACTAAAAAGAAAGATCCCTTCTTAATTTACTCATTAATTAATTAAGTTATGTAATTATAAATGTATCAATTTCTATTTACGTTTTTCTTTTTGGAAAATCATCACTTCCGCAGAGCACCAAGCTTTGCAAAGACCAAAGGCACGGTGTAAGGAGGCGGAAGAAGAGGGAGACAGAAAAAAGGTGGGAGGACAACATTCGAGAATGGACTGACTTAACACTGAGCGAAGCCATGAGGGTTGCTGAGGACAGAGAAAGATGGAGTACATTGGTTAAACGATCATCGGTGCCCAAACGGCCTTCGAGTTATAGGATAGGATAGGATAGGATTTTGGAAAATACTTGCCACCCACGCGGGAGAAAGTCGGAATGCCTTCTCAGCAAAAGAACGGCAGCCGCAGACTAGCGCCACCCAAGACGAGGGTTTTGGTGATGAGGGATGGGGTGATGAGGGATGGATTGATGAGGGATGGTGGGGGTGATGAACAGCTGATACAGAGGCTTGGCATCACCTCCAGATACTATGGAATGGAAATTAGTGCAGAGAAGACCAAAATGATGACCAACAACACCGATGGTATCAACACGGACATCTATGTCCAAGGCCAATCCCTCAACACTGTGCATAGCTTCAAATATTTAGGAGCCATAGTATCACAAAATGGGTCCCAACAGGAAGTCCTCTCCTGGATCGCACAAACAACTGCTGTCCTGACAAGGTTGAAGCCCATTTGGAAAGACAGGATCATCAGTTACATTCCAAAGTAAGGCTGCTGCGCTCTCTTGTCATCTCTGTCTTACTTCAGCCTTGTTAAACATGGACCCTCACAGCAGATCTACAACGAAGAATACAAAGCATGGAGATGAGGCGGTGAAGAAGACTTCTGGGCATTTCCAGCACATCACCAACGACGAAGTCCGACAGAACATCACACAAGCAATTGGACAACACTATGACATGCTCAAAGTAGTGAATAAACTTAAACTCCGATGGTATGGATTATCAGGCCTTGTAAAGACCATCCTGCAAGGCACAGTGCAATGATGCAGAAGAAGAGGGAGACAGAAAAAGATGTGGGAGGACAACATTCGAGAATGGACTGGCTTGACACTGAGCGAAGCCATGTGAGTTGCTGAGGAAAGATGGGGTACGCTGTGGTGCCACAACGACCTTCGAGTTACGGGATAGGATAGGAATGGATAAAATAGGATTGCTTCAGAGTGTTAGCTAGCTAGTCAAAGGCTGTTGCTAATAATAGGCACAATACTGCGGAATTTATTCATTAAAAACAATACTTTTTTGAAAGGGTTACTTTTGTGTGCACTTTTTTTCCAGTGGGGCAACGCTCACTGTGAATGTTAAAAGAATCTGTCGAGGGGGCGTGGTCAAAATGTGTTCCTTTAAATAACTTACTTTCCCATTTTTGTGGAGCGATCTCTTCAAATCCCTGTGAGACTGGATGGAGAACTAGGCCTAGAGAAAGCCATGGGTGTCTGGCCAAGCAGTCCATGCATGTTTAACCATCAATCATGTAAAGGGCTTTTAGTTGCTAGATCTATTCGTGATAGAGATATGATAGCGTGCCTCAGCGAGAGAAAGGTGACCGTGATACAATAATGATAAAGTACGATAGGCCAAGATCGATAGGGAAGTTGGAACGCAATGCTAAATTCACGCACACCCGAACACAAAGAAAGGATACGGAACAGACATCGTTTGTCCATACCAGTTTCAATATATGCACGCACACTCAGACGAGCTATAGAATATAAATGTAATTGTACCTATAGCCGTTGTCTACACCAGGAAGTCACTCGTTGGTGAAACGAGGCGATAACGTTGCCTGACGCTTCCATACTTGTCAAGAAGGAACATGTACATAAATTAAAAACGTTTATAGCGATGTTTATGCTTTTAATTGTTCTTATATTGCGCTTTCGTAGCTCAAGAGTTGCTCAAGGCGATGACCAATATAGGAGCTAACTCAATCCGCCCGATGCGCCCCCCCCCCCCCCTGCAACCTTTGGGCGCATAATCTTACTGCCCAGACGACTGAGCACAATTCTGGGCGACCGGGGATGGAGAGAAGGGACCTAGTGCGTGCTGAGTGTATTTGTGTTGCCGGCACTCACCCGTTTAGGACATGAGAGTCAGGATCTTTAAAGTCCATGCCATGGAATGAGTGCGTGCACTTAACAGACCTCAGTTTATTACCCTCATCCGAAATAGGGGCACAGCGTCTCAGTTTCTCTTTTTTAACGCCATGCCATCAAAGGGTTTTGAACCACTGCCATTACAGCAGGCTGCAATGTTATTGCCTGAATTTCGAGTACACGGCGTACACCACTGGGCCAACTGCGCTCCACAATAATAATAGTAGGGAGACCAGAAAAAGATGTTTTCTTATTTAGCTCATTTTCCGGATCAAAGAGCTTCTCCAGTTGGTGGTCGGAATCAGGATCATATTTTGAGACGCCCGATATGCTAACTTTGGACATCAAGTGCAATGATAAAAACTCTCCAACGCTAAGTTACCCGGATCGACGAAGAAGTCTTTACAAGCATTCTGGTCCAAGTTCTCTCTCAATATCTCTCTCTCTGTCTCTCTCTCTGTCTCTCTGTCTCTCTCTCTCTGTCTCTCTCTCTGTCTCTTTCTGTCTCTGTCTGTCTGTCTCTCTCTCTCTCTCTCTCTCTCTCTCTCTCTCTCTCTCTCTCTCTCTCTCTCTCTCTCTCTCTCTCTCTCTTCTCTGTCTGTAGCTTTCTCATTGCTATGCTTTGACATTAAAGACGTGTTTCCTATCTACGGGACATATATCTACAAGTGAACAATAAAAGGATATCTTGAGAATCCAGAAACATGGGAAAATGTGGATAAATGTATAATGTGTATTAACCCCGAGTTATTTTAATTGAATCATTCTCCTATCCCCAACCTTATCCCCTCGGCGAGTCTTTCAGGCCTATTTGTTTACAAAACAATCTTCCCGCTTTAACATTACCTTTCTCCATGACCTGCTTATAAGTCGCGCAAGCCATAAAAATATCACGGTCACCGGTAATAGCCATCAATGTAGAATAACTTCCTTGGTAGGAAAACAAACAATGGCATATCCTCCCTTTTGTGGAATTTCAGCATTCTCATCCCTCCTGGTACTTGTATATCCAGTAATAGTATCCCAAAAAATCCAGTGTGTAACTTCACTTTTCACAGGTTTATTTTGTTGTTGTTTTTCTGAGGTTTGTCCCCTGGCCTCACATAGCGTGAGTCCGATTCCCCTTAGAATGCTAAAATCACTAACTCTATTTCTCGGATCTGTCTCTCCTTTATATAATGTTACAACTACACCATACAAAAGGCCTATATTATTTAGTTATGAACGTAGCATGCGTGAGGGGTTGTGCAGCTGGATGTACCCTCTGTGTGGGTGGGTGGGTGTGTGTGTGTAGGTGTGTGTGTGTGTGTGTTTGTACGTGTGTGTGTGTGAGCGCATGCTTTTTTGTTGTTGTTTTCTTTTCCTTTTTTTTTGGTAGTCTGCTTTTTTGTTTTGTTTCCTGACGACATTTGTGTGCGGTTCGCTAATGCTTTGTGGATGTGAGTGAATGAAGAAATTTTTTTAGGTCCCGAGCTATTCACAGATGCCGGGACCAATTGTGTTTTTAATTGTTATTGTCAATGATTCATGCCATTCCCAGACGCGCAAAGCAAATTCTTCTGTGTGTGACATTTGAAGTGAATACAGAATCTTATGTCTTATGTCTTAAGATACAGGGGCATCATGTAATCAAGCGGCAGGACGGACGTGACAGTTTTGATGGAGTGGGCGCTAAAGGATCAAGTAGTGTCAGATTGAAGGAGGGGGAGGTGGAGGTGAAGGAAAAGGGAGTGGGGGGGGGGAAAGACGAGCCCCCAGTAGGCATACTTTGTTACAGTTTGGTCAATGTACTGTACAAAATCCGTGTGCGTATCGTGAAGAAGACGAAGGCGAAGAAGAAGAAGAAGAAGTGTCAATTTTCTTGGCATTATATGACTTGGCTTAATTCTAACAAAGCAAAAAGGATAACATCGAATATGCAAGATAACTTTTTTTTAAAATACAGAGTAAAACGTGTTCAGAAAATGCGAAAGTACAACTACGAATGATCTAAAATGCTTAGCAGTGCACACAAAGTACGAATTCGTATTCTTGCGATTACATTACATTACATGGTTATTGCTTTAGGTCCAGCGAGATAAGGAAAATAAGTGTGTTTTGAACACAAACAAGTGGAATTTTGAGCGACGGACCGACCGACTGACCTACTGATTGACAACCGGACTGCTTCTGAAGGATGCCTCATGACTTGAAGTACCTGTATATCAAAATTCAACAAAATCGCTATGGACGTTTTAGATACATTGAGCAAAAGGTGTTTAGCAACCAGAGGACACCAGTGAGCTTGACCTAGAGCAAAGGAACTCGGTACACCAACCTAGGTAATGTTCCTATGACGTTTGGTCAAAATCCGAAGAAGAGGAAGAAGAAGGAAAAGGAGGAGGACATGAAGGAGGAGTAGGAAGAAAGCATTACTTAAACATTCTTTAACTGCCACTGTTGAAGTTCTGATAAAACACACGAAAGCCAGAAGTACCCGCATTCTGTAACATAGTATGGCAGTCCAATCGAAATACGTGAAACCGAAGTGTAGAGGGAGGAGGAGGAGGAGAAGAAGAAGAAGAAGAAGAAGAAGAAGAAGAAGAAGAAGAAGAAGATGATGATGATGATGATGATGATGATGATGATGATGATGATGATGATGATGATGATGATGATGATGATGATGATGTACTGTACTGTATTGTACTATACTGGGAGGTCTATGTAATCAAGTTCTTGACTACTTCTTCAGCTTTGACAAAGGGCACGAAACTCCGTGACTTCTGCTCATCACGCGTTCTCTCCCCTTTTTGCTATGGCGTCTGGCATACAGGGGAAGCTACCTATTTCCGACTGCTGAGTATCAACCTAGTTCTCAATGATGAGGGCTTTTTAGCCCAATTTTATTGTCCTTAACGCTCATGCAATAGGACGTAAAGCCTCGTTTTTCCTTTTCCTTCCTAGTTCTGAATTCGGTTACCTCCCTGTTGACTAGGCTTAAGAATCTGATCGACATTCCTAATGGTACCTATGGGTGGAGGGGTTGTAGGGGGGAAGGGATAGGGTGGGGTTGGGGAATCAGTCCTCGATGTCCTCCGTCTCCCCGCCCTCCCCTTTCCCGAATTCCTTTGCTCTTCCAGGCATGTTTCCCCAAAGGTGTTTTGTGTTGCTTCGGATGAGAGTGCAAACTGACGCTCATGTCCTAAACGGGGTGAATGGCAGTGAAATAAATACACTCAGAAAGCAATAGGCTTACGTATCTTCTCAATCTCCCCCCATCCCAGTGGTCCATAATTGTGCTCAGGGGTATGGAGAGTTGGACGAGGGACCTAAGTTTGTAAGTTGACGCCTCGGGAGGTTAACTTTGAGCTAGATGACCATGTTTAGGCCAGCGCCTTGAGCAGTTCTCGGGCTAGTAAAGCGCTAAATAAAAAAAATTATAATAACAAAAACAACCAGAAAAACTACAAAACAAAACAAACAAAAGCAACAACAACAACAACAATAATAATAATAATAATGATAATAATAATAATAATAATAATAATAATAATAATAATAATAATAATAATAATAATAATAATAGTGTTTTTCATAGGTTTCCCAGGTCTGTTTTCTCTCCTCCAGTTTTCGTACATGTACTTCAAACTTTCCTCTTTATGCTTATTTATTTATTTATTTATTTATTTATCTATTTTACAGATAGGTTACAACCAGAGTATAACATGGCACAGAAATATTATTCATTATTTTATTTACTTACCCGTTCTCATATTGGACTTTCCAGCTGAAGATCTGCTCAAGGCGCTGGTCATGCAGGATCAAACTCAAGCCGCACAAGTCGCACACCTGCAGCCTTTGGGTACACGGTCTCAAACCCATACGACTGAGCACAACCCTGGGCGACCGGAGATAGGGTATAAGGGTCCTAGTGCTTGATGGGTGTATGTATAGAGCCGGCACTCACCCGTCTACACCATCAGCGTCAGTATCTTAAACCTCCGTGCTATGGAATGCGTGCGTGCGCAGTCTAGGCTTGACTCGGTTTATACTTTGAGTTAGATCCTGTATCGGCCAGCGCCTTTAGCAGCTCTTGAGCTGACAAAAGCGCTATATAAGAACGATTAAATAAAAAAAATGCTCTCATCCCAAGGTGTAGGGGTGCAGTGTCTAAGGGTCATGTTAGTATACAATACTTTAATTTAATTTTATTTTATTTTATAGATTTTAATGCTTTATTGTCCCTTTTTTATCGGGAAATTGTGGGCCGCCTCCCCTGTGGAAGGCGTAGTCGCAGCCTGTGGCGCGCCCAAACCCAACCTACCTAACATTAGTTGTGATTTTTTTACATTTTTAAATTCTTTAAATTTTTGAACTTTTTTGAAATTTTGCTGGTGGAGCAAACCGGAGTACCCGGAGAAAAACCCCCGAGACGTTGCCCGAGTCGAAAGTAAATAATATTCGGAGAAACATAACGCCCCGATGCAGGATCGAACCCACACCTGTCAGGTGCCATTGGTTTCTGGCCTGTGGACAAGGCAAGTTAGTCCCGCCTTAGCCCACTTGGCCACAACGCTCGCTTTCAGGCTCAATGTGTAAAACACATCACTCTAATTGCTTGAGACGAAAGCATAGAAGACTATTCCGCTGAAAAGGAAATTAAACTGCTCCTGAGATCAAGATCAAAATGGAGCAACAAAAACGTTTCACGTGTCTATTTAACAATAAAAGGTGTCTTTTGGATTGTATTCTATTCACTACACTCTTTTTGTGTCTAATATTTGGGAAAATTGAATCTAAACTTCGTATCCGACCTTTTAAAAGATTACCTACTGCAGATACTTTTATTTCTTACCGCCTTTAAAATACCTCAAACGAATAAATGAGCATTGTGGTTGACCGTCTACGCCCACCACTGGCGATATGGCAGACGGGGATAACTAACCATCCCAGAGAAGAAGGAATCGGAACCTAAATAAACGCTGAACAACCAAAGCTATCATACTGCTAAGATGGACAATAACAATTGTCACTTTTATCTTGCCCAGCACGAGATTGCAACCTGGGTCCTGGGTGTCCCAGACGAACGATTTACCACTGAGCTACGGCGCTATGTAAAATACCTACACGGGCGTGAATCAGCTGGGCTTGCTCAACATCGAGTCACTAATTTTTCCAAAGTATAAGAAGACGCATGAATTAAGTCGTCGGGAAAAAAAAATAAAACAAACAATCTTCATGCGAGAACAATATCTACCATTTGGCTGCTTCACAACAGAAATTTGAAGGTACCTAACTTTCCGAAAGAGAATTCTTCGCCTCCCCCCCCCCCTCCTTAAAAAAAATTTACTTTAATAAGTTACACATGGCTTACTCAAAAAGCCAGTACAGAGTTGAGTATGTAATAAACCATCGGTTTTGTTTTATTTAAGATCTGTACACGTTGTATTTATAGACCATACATACTATCGGCCTATGAGATGCTTTTCATGCAATAGACAGAACTGCAGACCACAAACTGCTGGCAAAAAAAGAACACATTTAGAAAACTTGCATTGCTAGAAAATGAGTTGCGGATCCAGTAGACTTTGGGTCCATGATGCGTGCATTCGCGGTCTGGAAATTGCTGGATTGCTTACGCATGCAATACAATCGGTTTTCTAAGTCTCAACACCCACAGACAGGCACCAATTCACATAAGGGCCCCTTCATTGTTTCCCTTCTGCGTCTGCTGCTGCTAATGCTACTACTACAGTGTACTACTACTACTACAACTACTACTACTACTATAACTACTATTACAGTGTACTACTACTATTACAACTACTACTACAACTACTACTACTATTACTACTACTACTACTACTACTACTACTACTACTACTACTACTACTACTACTACTACTACTACCAACACTACTATTGTTTGATGATGACGTTTGAAATTAAAGGACAAAGTTATAAAGTTCCAAAGTTTCAAAGATACAATAATGTACCTAGAGAAGAACGGTTGTGTACTATGAGTGACTTAGATGAAATTGGTGTCGAGTTTCATTATTTACAGTGTATTTACATGTAACAATTCCTTGCTGATAGAAAACATTTTTGGAAAATACTTGTTTTAAGAAAATACTTTTGGATTCATTCAAATGTCTTTACCTGAATCAAAGAGCAGATTGCTAAATTTAGTCTCTTTGTTGGAGTTCTGTCACTATTTATATATTGTGCATTCCCTTTTGTCTTCTTTTGTGAAAACCCTGCGATGCTGTACACTTTTCTTTCCAATGTAAACCTTAAAACGGGTGCTTGACATGTCAGAGTTTTGTCTTGTGATGCCCATGGAGCAGTCTTTTTTGCGCCGTTCATTGTTTTTTAATGTCTGTAATTCACCCTCCCCCCCCTTTTTTCCCCCTACTTTTGGCTAAAATGCCCCCTGGGCTATGAGCTTTGTTTCATGTTTGGAGATATATGTGGTTTTGCTAATAAAAGTACAAAGTTCCAATAAAAGGGCAAAGTTCCAAACTACTATTACTACTACTACTACTACTGCTGCTGCTGCTACTACTACTACTGCTACTACTACTACTACTACTACTACTACTACTACTACTACTACTATTGCTGTTTCTTTACCGTGGAAAGTCCAAGTTTTGACATTCACACGCTTGGAAAGTGCAAACACGTTAATGCCTACCTTCACACGTACGACGATCCACTGTAAAAATTGATGCTATGATTAATTGCCAACAGTAGTAAAGTCAAGATTATATTCTTCTTCTTCTTCTTCTTCTTCTTCTTATTCTTATTATTATTATTATTATTATTATTATTATTATTATTATTATCATTATTATTATTAAAGGCTTTAGAGGCGATTTCTTGGAACTACTCAGCGCTTACTTGTAGCTGACTTTTGTGATCCAACATAGGGTTATCGGGGGATCTTGGCCTTTTAAAATGTTTATCTACGGTATACAATGTACTTGTGAAAGCATGCAAATTACTACGCCGAGACTTGGGGAGTACTCAGTTTCGTCCCCCGCCCTCCCCCACACCCACCCTTTTTATTTATAATACAAATGGCTTGACACTGAACGATGCCATGAAGGTTGCTGAGGACAGAGAAAGATGGAGTCCGCTGGTTAAACGATCATCTGTGGTGCTCCAACGATCTTCGAGTTACGGGATAGGATAGGATAGGATAGGCTGTGTGTTACCTATTGCTGTGCTATCGAGGATCCGAAGTATAGGGGGCCCAACTTGCATAATGCCTTTGATGTTGACAAACTAAATTTCTTCATGTTGTATTCTAATTGTAGACCAGTAACTACATGTTCTATACGCGGCAGAAGTTTGGTCAAAAATGCCTTTGCATTGATTTTAAGTGGTTCAAATTGTCTAAAGCAGAACAACAAGCTGCAGGGTTTTGTTTGAAGCGCTGCAAAAGTTGACTTGCAATTACCTGTGGACCGGGTTTTATGTGGTATTCTCCTCATACAGCGCGTAATCCTGCGCCATGATAGACGCGTGTTAAGACTTGATTTGACCTTAAGACTAGTTCTAATTTTGGGCAGTATAATCGTTGACAGCATAACCTCGGAGCTTTTGGATAATTATGTAGTCTTAACTGCCGCTATTGTCTTGTTCTATGTAGCGTACTCGGTGCTGGATTTATGTGGTATCTCGTTGACAGGTTAATCATTGCATTCGTCATGATCTTAGATTACACGCCACACGGTCACAAAGATGCACATTTGCTGGAGGTTCAGCTCCGCAGCATTCAAAGGCTTTGTGTTTCTCAGCCTCTGATGAAGAACAAGGTGTAACGTCCTATTGCATGCGCGTTCAAGACGAATTGGATATATCCAATTCGTCCTGAACGCGCATGCAATAGGACGTTACACCTTGCGAGTAGGCAACAACAATAACAACAACAACAACAACAGCAGCAACAACAACAATACAGGATGCTTTCAAGGCCTTTTTCTTCAATCAAACTCAGTGCACGACAATGAAAACATCGATATAACAGATGGAGGAATAGAAATCAATTTTTATTTTTGAAATTCAGATCGACTGCATCCTATACCATTATTGAAGGGAGGGAGAAACCGGAGTACCCTCGGTGACCTGAAAAGTCTCTACCTAAGACACGTAAGTTTGTCCCCGTGCGGGGTTCCAACCCGCGTCCTGTGACAGTATATAGCAAACTAGCGCCCTATCCACTGCGCTGTCAGGCCACCTCGTGCGCCCTCAACACTCTCTGGCACTCAGACTGGGGACCCGTCACTTTCGGGCGCACTGCTTATATAACCTTAGAAACAGACCGATGTGTAAATAGTTTGTCATCTTTAGTTCGTTAGTTAGTCGTGGTGTATTGGGTCCAGCGGAATGCAAAGAGCCGAATTAAGACCACAACTTGGTTGAAAGAGGACTCACCCTCGATGCGTATAAAAGATCTGCCGAAACAACCATAACGATAACACTCAAGGCATTCCACCTTCCTTTACAATGAAGGCATCCCACGCAGGGGATACTGAGACTGTACTCTAATTTATCGAACCCTCGTTTACAAAAAAACAAAATAGAATATAAACATCATTATAAAATATCAACAAAACGCATACATATGGAACGCCTGTATTGCTATATAATAATATCATAGAAAGCCCCAGTGACCATTTGGCAGAGAGTATCCAATATCCCCAAGCTGACCCAACAGACCCTATACACAAATGAGGAGTTTTGGGAGAGTTTTCCAGAAAAAAAGGTAGGTGACTGGGTCCAGCGAAGAAGACGTTAGGTTGATAGAACAGGTTAGGAACGAGAAAGATAAAATGAGAATGACAGAAACAGTTTCAAAGAGGAGGGGATACTATATGTTCAGAAAACCCCAGCACCCCACAGGGGGATTGTTATCTGTATGGAGACCAAGTAGTGTCTCCTAAAGTACTCGGAATGGAGTGAAATGACAACATCTAGGATATAATCCCTATTAGATGTTATCCCCAGGGAATAAGAATTTTAAAAATTGGACAGATCTCTCTCCTCTTCCCTCAGAAAGTGATTTGATTTTGTGGATTTGTATACAGATGTGTCTGGGACAGACCTTTGTCTTTAGAACACATGTTTTTTGCATGTCTTACTATTGCCCCTATTTTACCGCTGAAGATGTACGACAAAACTTCCTTAAAATAAATTAATTATCCTTTGTGTATTACCTTAGCGAAAATAATCTTTGATTACCTGTTGCAAGATTAATATAATCGTTTAAAATATTTTTTTATGTATTTATTTATTTTTTTATTTTTTTTATTTTTGTTTGTCTTATCACCTTGATGAATTAAGACATTAAAATCAACAACAACAACAACAACAACAACAACAACAACAACAACAACAACAACAACAACAGATGACCATTTCGCTATACTCCCAGCTCGTCATGCAGGGTTTCACTTGCATCGCTTGGTGAAAAATCAAGTGACTGACTGTCTAAAACCATAAGATGAGGATTGGGAAAAATCCTTGGGGAAAAGCATCTTCAAGCGAAACAAATATCGACACACTGGTTCGCTGGCAACATAAATGGTAAGGGACCTAACATTTTGAAAGTAAATTCATACCCCCAATTTTTATTAGTATTATTTTTTTTAATCAAGAGTTGCAGTCTTGGTAGATGTTAACAAGGTTATGTTGAAGTGGGACTTTGCTGACGAGGTTTACTACCTAAAACATTTTGCTTACCTTATTTGTCCTAATGTGTTTTCGGTACTCTAGAGCCGTGATTTAGTTTCTGACTTAGTTTCAGAATAAGAGAAAGCAAGGCAGCAATGTAGAGTAGATGAGCACCGCTCTCATAAAACTGGCCCTGAAAAGAAATGGAAGTCCGTTTCACCTCTCGCCTCGATGATTACAGAACTGATTTTACTTTACCTACCTTCTGTAAGCTTCAGTATTATAGTCTGCATAGACCTACACAGCTGACTGCTTGCACCTGCCTACTTTACCTACACCTAAGTCAGTTAACGTTTCGCATAATATAATGTCTCGGTTACATAATGGTCTTTTTATAGAATGAACATTACGCTGAAAACCAACTTATTAGTCAAGTTAAAAACGTGGCTTGCTTGGAACATGAGCTGTGGGTCGAATACACCACCCTCTGTGATATAATCATCAACACTAGAGGCATCGGTCATTATCGCCCGAGAAACAATCTCACCCCCATAGCCTCTGGGAAATGACGTCGATTCACTTCCTGTAATGGCGAATGACTCGTGATGGAGGAAGAGCCTAGGGGACGGTCATGTGTAGAGGGCAAATACCATCATAACTCACAAAACACGGTATACCTCTCGTTTCTTCGATGAACCACCGTTCAATTCCCTGCAACTAACAGCTGAGATTTTATTCCCCTACCCGTGGTCAACTTACTTAATTTAAAGACTGTTTTAGGGACTGCCGCGGTTTCTAAGGTGTTCTTTTATCACTTAGAGTAGTCCAAACAAGACTTTATTGATTTTAATCGAGCGTATTCCTGTCTTTAGACCACAAACATATTTGCGTGGTAAAATCTGTGTTTGCTGTTTAGTTGAAAGTGTCTGTAACATGTGAGCGCGCATGTTTGGAATACGTCTTAGCTCTCTGAAACTGATTGGTGTCTTAATGGAAAAATCTCGTAAATAGCATTCATATTAGTAGTAGTAGTAGTAGTAGTAGTAGTAGTAGTAGTAGTAGTAGTAGTAGTAGTAGTAGTAGTAGTAGTAGTAGTAGTAGTAGTAGTAGTAGTTCCCCCGTTAGAGTGCCGGGGTTTTGTGTATAAATAGTAATCCCACTTTGTGAAAATGTAGTGCTTTAAATTACCACTGTTTACGTCATTTTTATGTGTTCTTTCTCGTTCTTAATTTATTCTATCAATCTACTATCTTCTTCGCTAGACCAGTCACCTACATTTTTTCTTGAAACATCTCTCAAAACTCTTCATTTGTGGACGGGGTCTGTTGGGTCAGCTTGGGAATCTTGAACGCTTTCTGCCAAATAGTCACTAGGGTTTCTGTGGTATTATTATTTAGCAATGTAGGCATTTTATATGTATGTGTTTTGTTTATATTTTATTATGTTTATATTCTCTTTTTTTTGTAGATGGGGGTTCGATAAATTAGAGTAAAGCCCCAACACCCCATGCATGGAATGCCTTTATTGTAAAGTGGCAAGCTGGTGGAGTGCCTTCAGTGTTACCATTTGGGTTGTTTCAGCAAATGTTTTATGCGAATCAGGGGTGGATCCTCTTTTAACCAAGTTGTGGTCCTGATTCGGCTCTTTGCAGTCCGCTAGACTCTATAAACAATGACTAACTAACTAACTAACAAACTAACAAACAAACTAACTAACAAATTAAGTAGTATATGTACCTTTGTGGAGTTGACAGGTGCAAATTAATCCAACGTACATGTACAGCAGGTCATTAAAGAATAAGGATATAAGGGTTCCATGAAGTTACACCGTGTTATTCATCGGCATGTTAAAGAGTCCGGTGAAGAAGGCACCAAATTTAAGTTTGGTAAGTGGGCTATAGAAACAATCCATTGTGTTAGTGTTCTGACTATACTTTGTGACGATGACGTCATATTAAACAAACGCCGAAAGATTATACAAAATTTAAATATGTACACTTTGTTTCAACTACATTGGAATAAAATAGGCTTTGGACAAGACATCAGTTTTCTGGCCTGAGGCATGAAGTGGGTACCCCGGGTGGCTTGAACTTGAGCCTATACCGACCACAGCCTAGTGAGTATTCATAGCTATGACTTCGTCCTTCATAAACCTTTTCTATGGGCGTCTTTTGTGCTCTCTTTGTCTGGGTTGGTGAATCACATTTATCTGCAGGAAATAATTCACTTTCCATTAGCTCACATTGTGAGGTAAGTGCAACTGAGAGGTGTTGATGGGTCTAACTCCTGCTAAGTCTATTCTATTTCCAGTAAACGTTCTGCCAATTTTGGTTTTGCTAAATTGTCGTTCTGCTGAATGAGGCATCTCAAAATGGAAAGTTTCCAAATGTAGACCTAACAGAATAGATTTAGAAGGATTAAAAAAGGTAACTTAAAAACATTTAGAAGGGCACTTTGGATAGCAGACCTGAAGGTTTTAAAGATACTAGAACATACTTTGTTGACACAGCTGGCAGAGACTTAAAACGAATCCAGGCCTTCGAGACCAAAAACCTGAGGAAAATGCTCCATATATCGGATACAAAGAACGCAAAGCCAATGACTATGTGCGGAGCCTGCCCAGGACACTTGTGAACTCCCAGGAATCAAAGGCCAAAAGCTGGCATGGTTTTGCCACCTTGTCATCAATTGCATCAGCTTGTCCAAGATCAACATATGAAGGACGGTGAAAGGTGGTCGTAGACGAGGACGCCAGACGAAGAGCTGATCTGACAACGTCTACGTCAAAGTAGGCCGACAAATATGACAACGCCAGTCCTCATGTCAAAGGCTACCAACAAACAGCTATGAACAATTATGTTTGCTTTTTCTTCGCTCATGTTACCCCGACGACCAGGAAAGTAAAGGGACTGAGGTGAAGGGAAGAGGACATAGACTTCACCCATTCAAAGTCACAAATCCTCTTAAAATTCACGCTAGCACGTTAAAGTCCTCCCTTTAAAAAAATGATGAAATAAAGCTTATTTGAAAAGAATCAATGAATAATGGGGCGCCTCAACAGAATCTATTGTAGTAGTATTAGACGTTCACAGGCATTAGTGGTCTCTGTTCATTAGCCTTTGAATAGCAATGGTGTGTGAAAATAATATAGCAAGGTCTTGGCTATAGGTTATTATAGTATCCCTCCTGTAACAACATGGCACCAAAAGTCTATTCACGTTTGTAATATTATACAACATATTAAATTATTAACAAATATAAATTAAAAGTAAGGGAAATAAATTCAAAATGAATTAAACGAAAGCCCAACAAAAATAAATGATTTGTATTAACAACAACAACAACAACAACAAACAAAGGACTATGTTGAAAATTGACCAAACACTCTCCCCAGACTGAGGATCTCGTACAACAGCGCTGATCGTGCTCTTGAGCGACGAGATTTCTATTCACAGTTGTAGACTTAAGTATTTGTACGTAGCCCATTGCTTCCAGCCTCGTGCTTTATACAATCCACTTGAGCTCGACACATATTTCAAGGAATGAGACGTTCGAACTTCTGCAACCGTCTTTGCCTTGTAACCAGGAATAATGTTATTCTTTATGTCTGTCATGGCCAATGTGTTTGTACTGAGGACCAGGCTAGACACTTGTTTAATGTTATTGCATACAATCCGACTATCGGAAGTATAGTCTACTATGCACTATCTCGAAACAACGTATTTCAAAGTTTTTAGGCAGAGTGGACTTCAACAAAATTCAAAGTCACAAATCTCCTTAAAATGTCACATAAATAGTGCACGTCTTACTTTTAAAAAAAAAAAGCTTAAAGCAAAAATAGCTTATTTCAAAGTGTATTTATTTATTTATTTATTTATTTATTTATTTATTTATAAATTCAATTGGCATGATAATTAATAAGGTTTAATTTCTGGTTTAGTAGTAGTAGTAGTAGTAGTAGTAGTAGTAGTAGTAGTAGTAGTAGTAGTAGTAGTAGTAGTAGTAGTAGTAGTAGTAGTAATAGTAGTAGTAGTAGTAGTAGTAGTTTTTTTATTTACCTTATTGTCCCTTTTTCATAGGGAAATTCTGGGCCGCCTCCCCTGGGGAAAGCGTAGTCGCAGCCTGTGGCGCGCCCAAACCCAACCTACCTAACATTAGTTGTGATTTTTGAAATTTTGCAGTAGTAGTAGTAGTAGTAGTAGTAGTAGTAGTAGTAGTAGTAGTAGTAGTAGTAGTAGTGGTAGTAATATAATTTTTTTGGGGAGAGGGGTGGTGGTGGTGATGGTGGTGTGTGTGATTGTGTGTGTTTGTGTGCGAGGTTGTGGTGGTGTGTTTTAGTATGTGTATTAGTGAATGCCTACAATCATTGTAGTACTTGAATACAACTGTGGTAGAATGGGAAGCGTCTGGTCACGATTTGGGAGAGATTGTCTACCTTCCATTTGTTGGTTAGTCTAGCCTTGAGTGGCTCCTGCTGTGCAGAATCCTTTGGTGTGGCCATTGGGTTATGCAGGACAAGGCGACACGACATAGGTTCTCCCCGCCTGACCATTCGTCTTCTGCATTTGGTGATGAGCAGGACTACATTATCGGCAGGCATTTTATGCAGGTCAGTGGCAGTGACTTGCAGAGAGTGTCGTGGCACTAACAGCCAGCAAACCGTGTTACTACCAACACGCTACACAGCCTTGCAGGGCAACACTTCTTATGTCCCTCTTCCTATCCAATCTATCCTATCTCCATAACTCGGAGGTCGTTGAAGCACCACAGATGATCGTTTAACCAACATACTTCATCTTTCTCTGGCCTCAGCAACCCTCATGGCTTCGCTCAGTGTCAAGCCAGTCTATTCTCGAAAGTTGTCCTCCCACCTCTCTTTCTGTCTTCCCTCTTCTTCTGCCTTCTTGCATCGTGCCTTGCAGGATGGTCTTTGCAAGGCCTGATGCTCTAGTGGCATGGCCATACCATTGGAGTTTCCATTTCTTCACCACTGTGAGAATGTCATCGTGCTGTCCAATGGTTTGTGTGATGGTCTCTCGGACTTCATCGTTGGTGGTGTGCTTACGAGGGATAAAGGTAAATAACAGTTCAAGATCGTGGCCGAGAGGCGGGAGGCAAAATAGTCCGCTCGGCTACACAACTGTAAATAAACAAACTGTAACTGTACAATATTTTAAGACATTTTGGTTCAAATGCTGCATTGCTACGTGACGGTATTTAACAGTGTATGCGTTCGTTGCGACTGACCTTTACAAAGAAAAAAAAATCTCTACAAAATACTGCCTCAGCGACAATATTTCACAGCATCTGTGTATGTATACTACGCAGGCAATACTGCTAACAGTAAGACGCAGAGCGAGTCACGTGTCACATAAATTAGAGCTCTCTTAACCGAGTCTTACAAAGGGTGTACTGTCTGACACAGCCAGTCGCCTAGTACCTATTCACAAAAACGCTTGTATCGGGAA
Organism: Oncomelania hupensis; assembly: GCA_036898135.1. Classification (NCBI taxonomy): domain Eukaryota; kingdom Metazoa; phylum Mollusca; class Gastropoda; order Littorinimorpha; family Pomatiopsidae; genus Oncomelania; species Oncomelania hupensis. The sequence goes on from CM072525.1 coordinate 37,891,738, forward strand.
CCGTGAGCGCCTATGCTTGTGACGGGTCTCCCTTCTCTGGGGTATCTGTTTTTTTGTCTACTTACTCTTAGCATTAAAGAAAGAAAGAAAAAAAAAGAGATTGCTCTTATATAGCGCACTTACAAGCTCAGAGACCTTCTCAAAGCGCTGGCCCGTAATATCCAGCAATCACACAATAGTTTGCTGAAGTCAGGATTCGAACCCACGTCGCCCAAGACGCACTCACACAAGTCGTGCGCTCTGACCACTGAGCTATCCCTGCCGCCATTATCATCAGCGTACAAAAGAGCGAAACTGCTAACGAGCATATATAATGGAGCGCGTTATGTCAGATGTCCTTACAGATCATGAAGGCACAGTCAGCATATGGGGAAAAGCAATCTCCAACCTCCGTTTTGCCGATGACATTGATGGATTGGCTGGAGAAGAACACGAACTTGAACAGCTGGTGCAGAGGCTTGACACCAACTCCAGAGCCCATAGAATGGAAATAAGTGCAGAGAAGACCAAAATGATGACCAACTGCACCAAAGGCATCAACATGGACATCAAAGTCCCTCAACCCAGTGTATAGCTTCAAATATCTAGGAGCCATTGTATCAGACTATGGGTCCCGACAGGAAGTCCTCTCCGGGATCGCACAAAACAACTGCTGCCCTGACAAGGTTGAAGCCCATTTTGAAAGACAGGACCATCAGTCTACATTCCAAGGTAAGGCTGCTGCGCTCCCTTGTCATCTCCATCTTCCTATACGCTTGCGAAACATTGACACTCACAGCAGATCTACAATAAGGAATACAAAGCATGGAGATGAGGTGCTACAGAAGACTTCTGGGCATTTCCTATACCCAGCACGTCATCAACAGCGAAGTCCGACAGACTATCACACAAGCCATTGGACAACACGATGACATGCTCACAATGGTGAAGAAACGGAAACTCCGATGGTATGTCCACGTCACCAGTGTATTAGGCCTTGCAACAACCATCCTTCAAGGCACGGTGCAGAGGAAGAGGGAGACCGAAAAAGAGGTGGGATGACAACATTCGAGAATAAACTGGTTTGACACTGAACAAAGCCATGAGGGTTGCTGAGGATAGAGAAAGATGGAGTACGCTGGTTAAACGATCATCTGTGGTGCCCCAACGACCTTTGATTTACAGGATAGGATATGATAGGAAGCGGTAATTTGAGGATTCATGAAACAAAAAAAGGCTTATATCAATCGAACAACGAAAGTGTCAGGATCGACCTGATGTCGCACCACCTAACAACCCAGACCACTGAGAGGACCTGACCGACCGAGATAAAAGAGGACCTAGTGATTGCTATGTGTGTTTATGTTTCTGGTATACATTCACCTGTCTAGAAGCTTGGGGTCAGAATCTTCAAAGTTTTAAGTTAAGTGCGATGGATTGCGTTTCGCGGTAGTCTTTATATAATTAGACGCTATAGCTGAGTGTCAAGAAGCCTATCAAGAATAGGTTATGTGTAGGCGTATGCTCTCCAACAGCCTCTGACATTCAGATCGGGGTCAGCGTCGCTTTCGGGCTTATATCAGCTTAATAGTAGCCCGATAGCGGCAAAAAGTCAATCCCACAGAAGTTCCTTGCCCACCAACCACCATCTCAGATACTTCCATCCATGTTCTCATACTAGAGTTCTCTCGTCAAGAAGTTTAGATTAGCACGTCAAAAGTTATTTTCACCCCTTTTAAAAATATTTTTATATTAAAAGTTACCTAAACTAGAAGGCTAACAATATACATCCAAACATCTATTATGTAAAAAAAAAAAAAAAATTTTTCTATATTGACCTTTCAAACAAGTACACGGAAGTGGATTTATGGATTTGGGAAAACTGCTTTTAACTTTTCAAGGTTTTATGTGCGATCGTTACAAGGATGTGTGTTGCAAATAGACAGAGGATAGTGCTGATTTACGGGTGAGCTAGTGCGAACCCTCACCCATTTCTCCTCACCCCAAACCCAAACACACACACACTACACCCAACCCCTTTCTACTTCTCCCCACGCCCTTTCTCTGTTTTCTCCCCCTGCACCTTGTTACCTAAATCCTCCCTTCCCCAGATAGGGTGCCTCTTCCTTTCCTAACTTATCTCCATTCGTCAGTTATGTGGACATGTCTGTGTGTGTCTGATGTATGGCTTTTGTGTTTGTGTGCATTGATCTTGATTATTCTGATGTGAATATAGGTCTCAGTGGCGTCGGAACCGGGTAGGCAGTTAGGGCCTCCGCCTCTCCCACCCCCTTCTTTACCTGTGGGGGTGGGGGTGGGGGTGGCAAACAATCTATTTGCATTCAAACTCCCCCTCCTCCTCCTTAAATAAGCATGCATTATTTGAGAATTACCTGATAATTGCTACTCTTCAATTAACATACTAATTGTCCTTAAAGGGGCATTCCGGTGGTTTTAAAATCGAGCCCTAACGTATCCTATCCTATCCCATAACTCAAAGGTCGTTGGGTCATCACAGATGATCGTTTAACCAGCGTACTCCATTTTTATCTGTCCTCAGCAACACTCATGGCTTCGCTCTGTGTCAAACCAGCCCATTCTCGAATGTTGTCCTCCCACCTCTTTTCCTGTCTCCCTCTTCTTCTGCCTTCTTGCACCGTGTCTTGCAGGATGGTCCTTGCAAGGCCTGGTGCTCTGGTTACGTGGCCATACCATCGGAGTTTCCGTTTTGTTCCTCTCCAGCCAATTCATCAATGTCATCCGTAAAACGAAGGTTGAAGATTATTCTACTGACTATGCCTTCGTGATCCGCAAGGGCATCTGACATGATGTGCTCTAGGAAGATGTTGAAGAGTGTTGTTGAGTGTAAGCATCCTTGACGCACACCGATTTTTGTTCTGAAAGAGTTCCCGATGGAGCTGTTGTGGAGGACTGCACTGGTAGCCTTGTCATACAGGCTTTTGATATCTTTAATAATTTTAGAACTGATGTTGTACTCTCATGGTTGCCCACAGAGTTGTATGCCAGACTCGGTCAAACGCTTTCTTGAAGTCTAAAAGCACATTATACAGATGTTGTTGGTGCTATAGGTATTTCTCGCAGATTATTCTGAGGTTGAAAATCTGTTCAGTGGCACTTCGCCCTGCCCAGAATCCTGCTTGTTCTATTATTTGTTTAGCTTAGGGTTTCAACCTGTTGAGTATTATTTTCAGGAGGACCTTGCTGGGATGGCTGATAAGGCTGATGGTGCGGTAATTGTCACACTCCTGAAGGTTACCCTTTTTGAGAAGAGTGATGACAGGTGACCGAGTCCATGGTGTAGGCCGCTCCCCACCCTGCCAGATCTTGTTACAGATAATGGTGAGGGCGTCAAGCATCGCTTCTCATTTTGCTTGATACAATTCCGCGGGTATATTGTCAACTCCCGCTGACTTCCTCTTCTTTAGCTGCCTCAACTTCTTCTGGGAGAATTGGGAGGATTCCTTCCTCCTCTCTGCTCTGGGGACATGCTAGAACTTTGGTGTAATAATAATAATAATAATAATAATAATAATAATAATAATAATAATAATAATAATAATAATAATAATAATAATTTTATTTATAAAGCGCACATATCAGACAACATTTCTGCTCAAAGCGCATAAAACATTTAAAAAAAACACAATGCACATAAACATAACAATAGACCACCGTAATGAATAAAAATGAATAATCACAATAACAATGAATTGGATAACAATTTAAAATACTTTGAGGTTAAAAAATAATAGTAATAAATACGATAAAATGTGACAGATAATGAACACACGCACACACAAACACATGCACAAATGCGTAGGAAGGTAAAAGCAAGCATCAAACAGATAAAATGCATGCATACTTAAAAACATAACAGTTTTAAGTAAAACTCGTATGAGGTAGAGGGTAGCAGGCAACCAAAGGTGAGGGACTCGGGAAAGGTATTTGTTAAATAGATGAGTCTTGAGGAGTTTCTTGAAAGTTGTGAGGCACTGAACTTGTCTTAGAGATACAGAAAGAGAATTCCAAGTTAAAGGCCCAAGCACACTGTGTGATATTAAAGGTCAGAGTACTCTGTCCATTTACAGTATCCAAGACTTCTTGTACTTCTGTAAGGCATATGCCAGACTTGCTTTGGCTCGTGGAGATCTTGGGCTGTTTAACACTTGCCAGACGCTTCACACACAAAACAAAACAAAAACGAAACACTGAGATACAGATGAACCACTAGACAATTATTCGGTCAGTTTAAAACCTGTTTAGTATAATTACGATGGTTATTATAATTGTTACTATCATTGTTTTTATGTTGCTATAGTGTGCTTGAGCACCTCAACTGATAGGATTTAACTGTAAACACCGAAGGTGTCAACATGCTACATTATGCGTTAAGCGCATCGACTGGAACTCCCCACAACTATCACCCTGGAAGACCACATGGGAATGGGAGGTGTTTGTGTAACTGGCGCTCACCCGCTAAGGACATGAGCGTAAGGATCTTTGAAGTCCGTGCAGTGGAATGATGCGTGCGTACTCTCAGACGAAAGAGTAGGGGCACTGAACGTACCTTTGTATCATGGTCATGCTCTACGGCCTTCGAGGATGCCAATATGAGAAATTTAAACCTCTGCCTGCATGACTGGCAGACATTATTCTCTCTCTCTCTCTCTCTTCTTTCTCTCGTTCTGTCTGTCTCTTTCTCTCTCCCTTCCCCCCCACTCTCTCTCTCCCTCCCTCTCTCTAAATTGTTTTGCCGTAACTTCCTTCTGCTCCGACCCGCTGACCTATTCAAATTAGCATGCAGACTTCCTTGTCCGTACTTTGATAACCTCGCAAGGCTGCTTCTTATTATTTAACGTTGGCCTGTCCCTCGAAACCATCATACCGTGCTTTAAAACAAGCAACTTCTTTGTTACCACTATATCACTTTTTTCTATTAAAAAAAAAAGAAGATGAAAAAGAACAGGCCATTCAAATGTATTACCAGACATACACACACACACATAGCCTAAAACTAAACATTGTGGAAAGTTGTTAATGTTCTTGGCATTGTTGTAGTACTAACTCAGCTTTATACTAACGAAACAAAAAGTCAACAGGTCATGATAGGCCACAATCGGAACTATCTGCAAACAAACATTTATTTAAACGGCTGAGCTAATATCATTGTTATATACAGGCGCAACACGCTTTTAGAAATGCTGAAGCACAAAGACCTTGACTTTTGAGAGAGTTTAAATACGAATAATGCTTAGTGAAAATACCTGCAACGTAAAAATGAAGAATTTCGGTTCGGTTATTCTTGAGATAAGGCAAAAAGTTTGTTTTAAACAAAAACCAGTCAATTTCGGAGAGACGGTAAGCTCGATCGACCAACAGTCGGATTGCTGGTGAAGGGTGGCTGAAGTACATATATACCCAAAAACAACCAAATCTATGAGCAAAACGTGTTTAGCAACACAACGACTCCAGTGAACTCTACCGTAGAGCAAATACGATGGCACAGGAGACAGGCCTCTAATCTAGGTATTGTTCCTATGACGTTTGGTCACAATCCTTTCGGTGGTTCTTGACATTTTAGATTCCAACGGACCGATCGACCGAAGGACAGGCAGACGGACGAACCGACCGACCGACAGACCGACATTTGGCTCGTTCTGATTCCCCTCGATTATTTTAAAGTATTCCCAGATATGTCTGGGGAAACAAAAAATTATTTTTAAAACCTAGAAATAAAAAAAGCAAGAGGGAGATCTAAGCATACAGTCTTGTTGCCTCACATAACATGGATAACATCACAGCCCACACAGGCAAGTAGCTCCTAACCCCATGACGACCTGCAGTGCCCAAACACAAATATACGACCTTGGGACGCAGTTGGCTCAGTTGTGTACTCCAAGGTAAAACAATTAAAGCATTGAACGTCAAGCAATAACATTGTAGCCTGTAAAGCCAATTGTTGTTGTTGTTATTATTATTATTATTATTATTATTAGTAGTAGTAGTAGTAGTAGTAGTAGTAGTAGTAGTAGTAGTAGTAGTAGTAGTAGTAGTAGTAGTAGTAGTATGGCTATTGACGCCTAATCTAAACAAAGCCCTAGGCGTGTCCTATCCTATCCTATCCTGTCCCGTAACCCGAAGGTCGTAGGGGCACCACAGATGATCGTTTAACCAGCATACTCCATCTTTCTCTGTCATCAGCAGCCCTGATGGCTTCGCTCAGTGTCAAACCAATCCATTCTCGAATGTTGTCCTCCCACCTCTTTTTCGGTCTCCTTCTTCTTCTACCTCCTTGCACTGTGCCTTGCAGAATAGTCTTTGCAAGGCCTGATGATCTGGTGACGTGGCCATACCATCGGAGTTTCCGTTTCTTCACCACTGTTAGCAGGTCATCGTGTTGTCCAATGGCTTGTGTGATGGTCTGTCGGACTTCGTCGTTGGTGATGTGTTGGGTATAGGAAATGCCCAGAAGTCTTCTGTAGCACCTCATCTCCATGCTTTGTATTCTTCGTTGGAGATCTGCTGTGAGGGTCCATGCTTCGCAAGCATATAGGAAGATGGAGATGACAAGGGAGCGCAGCAGTCTTACTTTGGAATGTAAACTGATGGTCCTGTCTTTCCAAATGGGCTTCAACCTTGTCAGGGCTGCAGTTGTTTGTGCGATCCTGGAGAGGACCTAGGCGTGTACAAAGTCAAAAATTTACAACTAATCAAAAAGAAAACATACAAAACAAGAAAAGAAGGTAATTTTTTCACTGATAACCACCTTCTGCAAAACACACACACACACAGACACATACACGCACGCACACATAATCACTTCTATAATAAAGAAAACAAAATATCAATTAAATTAGTCACTGCGAGAAGCAAAGCACACCAAACATACTCAAAGACAATCAAAATTAAAGACTATGATGAAAATAAATAAGTTTTGAGATGTTTTTTGAAGGTTGGCAGGGAGGGTGAATGACGGATGAAGTGGGGGAGCTGGTTCCAGGTAACAGGGGCTTGGTAAGAGAAAGACCTTTGGCCAAAAGTTTTTGTCCTGACAGTGGGGATCGTAAAGATACGAGAGTTTGCAGAAGAGCGAAGCTGACGGGATGGGGTGTAGAGATGGAGTAGGTCATATATATATTGTGGGCCAGAAGCATCAAGGGACTTATAGCAGAGTGTGGCAGTCTTGTGAGAAATTCTCTGTTGAACAGGAAGCCAGTGGAGATTGTTCCAAGCTCGTTGACGGCCTGGGGGGCGGGGTAGGGGGGGGAGGAGAGGGGACCAAAAAAAGCATGACACTGAGATACTGCGCCCTATAGTCCTTCGGATGAGAGTTTGAGTTGGGGTTTAATATGTGTACGCACGCATTCTATCTTACGGACTTTAAAGATCCTGACGCTCATCTACTAGACGGGTAATGCCGGCGACACAAATGCACACAGCAAGCACTATAGGTCCCCTCCTGCCCATCCCTACCAAGTCACCCAGGACTGTGCTCAGTCGTCGAGACGTCAGGTGATGCGCCCGAAGGTTGCTAGGTGCCTTCGGGCGTCTTGGGTTTTATCCCATATCGGCCAGTGTTTGGAACAGGAAAAACGCTGTATAACAAATATGGATTAAAATAAATGCAGGACATGTCTGTGTGACCTTTGTTCCCTCTCTGACTTTTCCCGTCCACGGATTAACCCATTTCTCATTCTGCTGGCATCGATCCCGGTAGACAAGCCAGTCGGGATTGAAAAGGTTAATTGTTTGCAACATGGATTTGAGCCAGGCAGGGAAGAGTTAATGTGAGGTTTTCCATATATTCACCTTGGAATCGATAATAGCAATTTTAACGTGTGGTGAGTGATGTGGGTTTGAAATAGTATGACTGTGACCTATAGCGGATAGACGCTCGATTTAAAACAATATGAACAACTGTCTACATCATGCACATTTTTGTTAGTGATACTGAAAGTAACTTCCACAGTACTGTCACCCTCTATCAGTATAATAATGTTGTAATAAGATTACTATAATAATACTACAATAACATCCCTATAATAATCCTACAACAACATAACTGTAATAATACTACAATAATAATTACCGGAAGCTATATACGCGCTTTTCCCAAATCCAATCAGACTCAAACAGCGGCGATCTGTCTTTAAGGGTTGAAGTAGGGAAAAGATAACGGTAGAAGTGTGTTACACTCGAAGTTTTTTTTTTATCAGTTGATTCAGCCCCGATGCTCGAAACCTCATAAGTGTAACTCAGATTCGTGTATCCACGCAGCCTGCTCACTCATCAACAAGGCAGAAGTCGTCGTATGTAGTTTTCCAACTTTATTCAGCGAACATCAACAACTGCATACAATCGCTTTTTCCACTCTCAACTTTTCACTTTACAATCCTCAACTATCAACCACTACACTCCAGAAAGGGTGAGAATACCCCCAGCGTGACACACCTCAACCAATCAGAACAAACTTCGTCATCACTGTCTCACGTCATACAACCTTATTTGGGATGGAAGCTTCTTTAGTTACCACTAGAATTATCCATACGCTTCGATCGATAGTAAACAACCAACTCTAGAAAATTCTCAAATAATATCGACCAACTAAAATTACCAACGTTATACACATCTTCTTCTAATAGCAACGCAAAATCAAATCAAAGATAAATACAATCTGTTATTGCATGCTTAGCAAAACAAAACGATCGCATCTATCGTGCGCGACACACACGAACTATCGTGCGCGTTTCAACGTAACAAAGTGGTATCGTAAAGTGTTGGCCGTTGCGGGCAGAGAAGACTTCGGATCTCCATTTTCTCTAAGCCAGGTTCCCAAAGGGTGGTGCCCATCTCCCATTTGCTTATATACTGGTACATTGTTTGTGTCTAGTATTTGCGAAACAAATAATGTAAGCGTTGTGTCAGAGTGTTCAAATGGTCGTCTGCTATAGCATAGACATTCGATGTTTGATCTCCCCTTGAATTCTTGTACAGAAGCTTTACGCGTCACGTTCCCGGCGCGCTGTGGCTAGCTTTTGCGGTGGCTGTGGCTGTGGTTGTGGCTGTGGCCTGTGGCTGATTTTGTTGCAGACTGGTGTTGTGACTGTTACACTGGGTGACGATAAATCACCGTTTCGTGGGCCTCTTCGTTAGACCGATCGCGATGTGACGTTTTCAGGAAGCCCACTGTTTTTGGTTTGTTTTTTGTTTTTTGGTTTGTTTTGTTTTTAAACCCTGGAAGAGCTTTTACTTTTATTGTATGCATTAATAAACTGCTCTATCTATGATCATAATAAATCTATCTTGTTTAAAACGTTTGACTTCAGAGTCACTACCTCAGTGGCAAATCGCATGGACCCTCTGCAGTTTGCTTACAAGGCAAAACGCGGGGTAGAAGACGCAACCTTGACCTTACTTGATTCTGTTTCTAGACACCTTGATACCTCAGTTACTTTTGTCCGGTGCCTTATGATGGATTTCAGTTCTGCATTTAATACGCTTCAATCCCACTTACTAATCAAGCGTCTTCTTGACCTTGACTCGTTCTCTGGATTCGTTCCTTTCTCCGCGATAGGCCACAGAGGGTCAGTATTAGCGGTATCTTGTCCGACGAGATTATTGTAAACACTGGGGCGCCGCAGGGCTGTGTCCTCTCGCAGGTTTTGTTTTTTCTCTATACCAACGAACTGACGTTCGACACCAGCATTTTTACTTTGATAAAGTTTGCGGATGATATGGCTCTACTAGGCAGGCTGAAAGATGAACAATCTCTCTCGCAATACTTCGATTTTACTTGTACGCTTCTTACCTGGTTCAGTGACAGTTATTTAAAGCTAAACGTATCTAAAACTAAAGAAATTTGCTTTGAAGAACACCGTGCGAGAGATCCTGCCCTGCTTCGCCCCCTGACAGGTTGAAACTTTTAAGTATTTAGGGACGGTTTTAGACAAGAACTTGAAGTTCAGTGATCATGTTGGTTTTATTTGCAAAAAGGCCAATCAAAGGATGTTTCTAGTAAGAAAGTTGAAAAACTTTGGGGTCAATGTAAATATCTTAGAAATAGTTTACAGATCTCTAGTAGAAAGTATTCTATGCTTTGACATTGTTACCTGGTTCGGAAATCTTGGCGTTAGAGACAGGAACAGACTCAAACGCATCGTAAACCTAGCTAGCAGAGTGATAGGAAAGACACAAAAGCCAATAACAGAAATATATAAAGATTCTGTAAAAAGTAAAGCTAGAAAGATCATGTCTGATAACAGTCATCCCATGTGTAGGTCATTTGAACTGTTGCCCTCAGGTCGGAGGTTTAGAACCCCGGCCTGGAAAAGAAACTTGTATGACCACTCTTATGTACCAAGTGCAATCCGCATCTTAAATTTAAGCAAACTGTAATACCTCCAGTTACCTACATTTTTCTTCTGTGTACTGTGATGATGTAGTGTAATATGATGTGAGTTGTGCAATGAAGTAAGCTATTTGTTATGCGTATGATTGTCTTAATTAATGTTTTCTTTAACAAAAACTGTTAATATTTCTTTTAGTTTTTAATCTTTCCATCTTAGTCTTTGTGCTACTAAAGACAAATGTCCATGTTATTGTATTTTAACTATGGACAATAAAGATTCGTATTCGTATTCGTATTCGTATTCACTTCAAATAAGAGCAAAGTACTAGACTTTTTCTGTATCTTGTCTTCGCTTCATTTCATTTACATTTCTGGAAACTGATGATTCTATCATTTGTAAGCGAATGCTCATATCGTCACAACGCAAAGGACATGGCTGTGGTATGAAATGGCGGTTGTGGTGAATTCCAAGTATCAGTCTTGGCATGTACCTGCTGAACAAAGCAGACGAAACTATGGGACTATCCATTAGGCTTACCTTGAAGGCAGGAATCTGTTTGTAGTAGTAGTAGTAGTAGTAGTAGTAGTAGTAGTAGTAGTAGTAATAGTAGTGTTAGTAGTAGTAGTAGCAGTACTAGTAGTAGTAGTAGTAGTAGAAGTAGCTGCAGCAACAGTAGTAATTGTAGTAGTAATGCATTGTTGTAATTGTTGTCGTTGTTGTTTTTGTTGTTCTTCTTGTTCTTGTTCGTGTTCTTGTTCTTGTTCTTCTTCTTGTTCTTCTTGTTCTTGTTCTTCTTGTTCTTCTTGTTCTTCTTGTTCTTCTTCTTCTTCTTCTTCTTCTTCTCCTGCTTGATGTAGAAGTTAGTCTTTGGTGACTGTTGATGAGGTGGTTGAAAGGAATGCTACACAAACTATTTACCTGCCTGTATCTTTGACAGAATGACCGGATTGGTTGAGGCGACAATAGAAATAAAATGAAACAAAATACAAACATCCACGTACTGTCTTTTTGGAAAGGCAATTCCAGTGAGAAAGACGGGAGTTCCCTCTCGTTTTGCAATTCCCTCACACTGTAGGCAAGCAACAGGCCTACCACCGAAAATGAGTTTGAGATCTTGTTTTTTGTTTACTTCTCAAACTTTAAGACTATAGACTAGTTTGATTATAGAAAAGTGTATTTAACTATATATCGAGGTGAAAGCTCACAAAATAAGGGTATATGCAGCTTGAAGAAAAAAACAAACACAGCATTCCGGGGTCCTGTGTACCTCGTTACCTCACTGCCTTGCGAGTTGCCTTCAATCCAGCCATTACGCGTCAAGCGATACAACAGACCGAGAACCAAGTCGCATAGAAACAGCCACATCAAAGCCGCTGATACCGTAATTGCGTTGCGTCACGACTGTATAGGTACTCTAAGGGTCAGTCCATATGCGCTCCGGCGTCGGGACTAAAAATGAGAAGAAGAAAAAGAGGAATGGTCGGACGCGAAAGTCTGGATTCAATGTTTGCAAATAATAGACACACACACACACACACACACACACACACACACATACACACACACCCAAACACACACAAGTATGTAAAACACCAAGACCGGGTTTTACTAAGAATGTAGGAATCAGAAAGTGATTTTTGACAGAAAAGGGTTAGGGCAAGGGTTAGGGATAGCTCTGCAACTAGCCCTTACCCGAACCCTTTTCTAAAAAGTTGACCTAGTTCGTCTCCTATAGGCGACGAAATAGGTCGAATTTTGTTCACAATTTCTCCGAAAATTCACTGTATTTTCTCCGTCCCAGATAGAGCACTCCTGTGTACTAAAAACACTCTCATGCACTACAACTGCACTCTCATGCACTAAAAGAGCACTCCTGCGTACTTAGAAAAAAGTGGGTGGCTGGAAAACTCTGGGTGCCTAATACACTCACCCATTTCCTGCATAAAAAGCAAGGTTAGTTACCCATTTTAAAGCTTATACCTCCGCACACGCGCATACAACAACACACAAACCAATAACAACAACAACAAAAACAACAATAACTTTATAAACAGCAAATAGCCATCTCTTAGCTTAAATTTAACATTTTTTTTATTAGACGCGTTACTAGAAAGGTTTTTCCCAATTTTCATTTAAACCTCAGGTGCTCTTTAAACCCCCTCCCCTCCCTCACCCCTCGTTTTACATCAGCTGTTCTACGTATCTATTGGTATTGTAAGTAATCGCTAGCCCCTGCTAGAAGAAAAAAAAAGAAGAATAAGAAAAGGGAATACAAGGGATTTTTGACATGGATCCAGCCTGGCAATTGATTAAAACCCACTGAAGTGGAATCATCCGATGGCCAGCCAAAAACGATTCACTTTTCTGTAATAGGTATACTATTACTAGCAACTACTAGGATACCATTATAGTACTACTATCAGTAGTAGTAGTAGTAGTAGTAGTAGTAGTAGTAGCAGTAATAGGGTTTTCTCCGGGTACTCCGGTTTCCACTCCCACTTCATCCGTCATTCACCTTCCCTGCCAACCTTCAAAAAACATCTCAAAATTTATTTATTTCCATCATAGTCTTTAATTTTGATTGTCTTTGAGTATGTTTGGTGTGCTTAGCTTCTCGCAGTGACTAATTTAATTGATTTTTTGTTTTCTTTATTATAGAAGTGATTATGTGTGCGTGCGTGTGTGTGTGTGTGTCTCTGTGTGTGTGTTTTGCAGAAGGTGGTTATCAGTGAAAAAATTATCTTATTTTCTTGTTTTGTATGTTTTCTTTTTGATTAGTAAGTTGTAAATTTTTGACCTTGTAAACGCCTAGGGCTTTGTTTAGATTAGGCGTCAATAGCCATAATAATAATAATAATAATAATAATAATAATAATAATAATAATAATAATAATAATAATAATAATAATAATAAGGGACGCTGAGGCTGTACTCTAATTTATTGAACCCCCGTTTACAAAAACAAACTGAACATAAACATCATTATAACATATCAACAAAACACATACATATAATTATAATGCCTACATTGCTAAAAAATAATATCATAGGAAGCCCTAATGGCCATTTGGCAGAAAGCGTCCAATATTCCCAAGCTGATACAACAGACCTCACACACAAATGAGGAGTTTTGTCCCGAACATTTTTGAAGGAAATGGGTAGGTGACTGGTCTAGCGAAGAAGAATATACTATCGTAGATTGCTAGAACAGAGTAGGAATGAGAAAGAACAAATGAGAAAGACAGCGACAGTGGAAATTTAAAGCAATTAATTTCCAGAAAATGGGGATACTATTTATACAGAAACCCCCGGTAACCCCACGGGGAGAATAGTAGTAGTAGTAGGAGTAGTAGGAGTAGGAGTAGTAGTAGTAGTAGTAGTAGTAGTAGTAGTAGTAGTAGTAGTAGTAGTAGTAGTAGTAGTAGTAGAAACATAAATTAACGGGTTATATTATACAATCTTGAGTAGTCAGATAGTGGCACCCTGAAAGTTATGGTAAATGGTGGTAAGCTGCAGCAGAAAATCTTCAACTGTACACTACAGTTGTTCCGTCCAAAAACTGTATTATAGATTGGGATCTGTCTGGTGACACTTAAGCACCCGTAGGTTTCTTTTCACACTTAATTTATATTTTACCCCGAGTAGTATTGTATATACAGTTAAGGAATGGGAAAAAGAAATGCCTTGGACACCATCACCTGACTTTTTAAATTTGTATTCCATTCTACTTCAACTTGTGTCGTTACGGAACCCGATCATTTGTGTCACCTCAATGGCGTTAATGCTAACTAGTCAATTTTAGAACTGGGTACCGTGGTTAAAGTCGTACCGGTATTACCGCGGTATTTTTAGGTCGTATCGGTATTTCGTACCGGTATACCGCGATTTTAAGTGTTACAATCACTGACGGTAGTGACCGACGCAAAAGAAAGATTGTCATACACTTCAAAACAGTTTCAAAGAACCACATTTCCATAGAAACTGAAACTTTATTTTTTGCTTGAATGCCTTCAAAACAAGTTTTGATAAATCACTGTTTAGAACATCAGCAAACTTTAAACCACAAAATCAAAATAAAACAAAAACATTCAACGGGAAAGATCTTTAAGAACTTTAATAGTTCAGAAGGATTGGCTACTGTTACCATGCTCAAACACGTGGATAAGCTGCTGTTCTTATAAGTTCTTCTTCAAGAACAGCTGCCTATCCACGTGTTTGGGCTTTAGGCTCGCTCTCTGGGCGGACGGGATGTCGCCCACTGTTGCGTTATGTGTTGTCGAGATTTCCCAGTAAACCGGACCTTGGACACCCGCACCGGTATACCGTACCGCCGCGTTTCCGAACTTGAATACAGTTATGTATCGGTAAAACTGTTATCATAGAGCCAAAGAGAGGTTGTTGTTGTTGTTGTTGTTGTTGTTGTTGTTGTTGTAGTTGTTGTTGTTGTTCTTCTTCTTCTTTTTCTTCTTCTTCTTCTTCTTCTTCTTCTTCTTCTATTATTATTATTATTATTATTATTATTATTATTATTATTATTATTATTATTATTATTATTATTATTATTATTATTATTATAATTATTATTATTATTATTATTATTATTATTATTATTATTATTATTATTATTATTATTTTGTCACTTTATTGTCTCTTTTTTCGGAAAATTCTGGACCGCCTCCCCTGGGGAAGGCATATTAGCAGCCTGTGGTATGCCCAAACCCAAATTACCTATTTGTTGTGTTTTTAAAATTTGGCTGGGGGAGCAATCCGGAGTATTCGGAGACCTCCCCCCTTCCCCCTTAACCCTCCCCCCCCCCGCCCCAGAGACGTTGCACGAGTCGAAAGTAAATAATTTTCGGAGAAACATAACGCACAGAGGCTGGATCGATCCCACACCTGTCAGGCGCCATTGGTTTCTAGCCTGTAGACAAGGCAAGTTAGTCCCGCTTTGGACCACGCGGCCGCAACTCTCGCTATGGTGTGGAATGCTGATGTTCTGCTGCAGACAATGTTCAACATTACTTTAAACTACATTTGCTTTGCCTAAAACGTTATTAAAGGTTAGTGTCAATCGGGTGACATTCAAAACAATAAAATCATATGCCGCTTAAAAAAAATAAAAAGAGAATTAGGTTAAATCCATTTTGAAGCTGAGAAGAGTTCCCAATATTACGTCACACTAGATAACAGATGCAGATCAGTGCGTTGCCCTATTTAGCCAGAGCGACGCCTTGAAGCTTTTGTGGTCAGTGTGTGGGCATGTAGAAACGACGGTCTGATGACACACACATGAAACTCCACATGGTTTCTTCTGACTTTTTTGGAATGCCGTACTATTTTGACGTCAAAATAGTGATCCGTTGAGTTAGAGCTGTTTTAGCATTAGGGTTAGGTTAAGGGTTAGGGTTTGGGTTAGGGTTAGGGGTAGCTTCAAAACTTTGAAAATGTCAAAATAATGTCAAGAAAATGAAAAGTGTGTCAAAATAATGTCTGTTTTTTTTTCACAGTCTTCGCAACGTCGTTTCTACACATGTGTGTGTGTGTGTGTGTGTGTGTGTGTGGGTGCGTGTGTGTATGTACTCTATTCTAGGAAATTGAATTGTGTTCGCCTGTAGCAATTACATTAAAAATGACCCAATCCAAGGGAGCTCAGTTACGCGCAGCTTACATAGCGCAGCACGCTCTGTTAGAACGCTTGAATATGAGGTTCAAATTCAAATTTCTACAGAACAAACAAAAAACAAACTATATAATTATACATCTGCAGATACATCTGCTTGTTACTTTAAAAGGGTCGAACTTTGACAGGAATATCTTCCAATCCAAATGTCGCTCAATATTGGTCGACTGAACTGTGGTTATGTCACATCGCCCTTCTGTACATACCACAGTAACAGGGGGAGTCTAACTTTGACAGGATTACCTTCAACAAAATTTCGCTCTCTTTATTAGTTTTTTTCCCGCCTTTTTAATAGATGCCACTTACTATAGTGTGCCCAAAGAACGGCTTTATGGCCTTTCAGAATGAATGAATGACGAAATAAATGTATGAACATTCGTTATGCTGCGTAAGGTCATTGACATTGAAACAACAGTTATCTGGGTGTCAGACACTCTACGCCCAAAGGCTGTAAGTGGGCGACTTGAGTTAGATCCTATATCAACCAGTGCCTTAAGCAGCTCTTGAGCTGGAACAGCGCTATATAAAATGAGTAATCTAATGTCGTCTTACTCGAGTACTCTAGTTTACTACAGATTTACTTCCCTTCTCTTCCCTCCCATATCCGCAACATACAATCAACACAAGCATTCAAAAAGGCCCTCAAAACCCACCTCTTCAAACTGCAGTATTCAGATTGATTTGTATCCCGCTGCCATTCTCTCATCTTTTGTCTATGTCTGATCCGTAAGTGTGTACACGGCTGTAAATATTTATACTGTTTTTCTTCCTGGGCCTAACCGGGCATATAAATAGCTGTGAATAGGTTTTTGCTATTCTATTTTTGTCTTTTTTGTCATTTGTGCACATAGTTGTAAATAGACTATTTCGGTCTTTTTTTGTGTAATTTATGTACATAGTTGTAAATAGTCTGTACCTTTACTGTTCCGTCTTTGGTGTATTGTAGCAAAAGTGATGTTTTATCGAGTGCATGTATTTATATGTAATGATTATATGTAATGACTATGTAAAGCGTGGTGAGTCTGGTCATAGGCTGGAGTACCCGCTATATAAAAATCCGTTATTATTATTATTATTATTATTATTATTATTATTATTATTATTATTATTATTATTATTATTATTATTATTATTACTAGAATATTGAACTTTTCATTTGTAGAATCCAGTCTTGGGTCGACTAAGCTTTCTACGTTGATTATGCTGTTATTGTACGGCAGTGTTTCATGTTATGGTGATTGTGTCTGGGCGGGAAAGAAGTCCCCTCTATTGAATAATTTAATAACTGTAACATCGTGCCCGAACAGTCGGGCAAAGGTTTTTGCTGGAAGACCTATAATGATATGCCTAATGCACAGGCACGCAGGCACTCGTCTACATCGTAATATAATTAGAGAGAAGGACGGACAGAAAAAGAGGGAGAGAGAATCAGACGGATAAGAATTCATCCACGGACGCACGCACGCTTGAACGCAGAGGGAGGGAGAGAGAGGGAGAGAGAGAGAGAGAGAGAGAGAGAGAGAGAGAGTCAATCCCTTTCACAAAGTAATATTAAGATTTTTTAAATTCAAATTTATTCAACTGAAAATACTAAACAAACAGGTGTTAAAACTAAGTCATTTTATTCATTAAAAAAAATTACTGCATCTCTCTCTCCCTCATCTTTTTTCATAATTCCTTTCTTTTATTGTTTTTGTTCTTCTTCTAAATATAAAACATATGTCATGTGTTGAACTACATACAGAAGTGAAGATGATGACAGCAATACAAAGAAGTCAAACATTTCGCGATGTCCATCGATACAATCATGGATTTTGTTTCCTTCAGATACAATTAGAATTCATCGTCGAAGTGCTTGGGTATTTACAGCTTGCGAACAAGAATTACATTGTAAAGAAAACTGGAATAAACTACTACTTTGGTGTATTTTTGTCACCCCCTATTTAGGTGTTAAAGTAATTGCATAAGCAGTATAAATGAATTGTGTGTGTGTGTGTGTGTGAGACAGAGAGAGAGGGAGAGGGAGAGAACACACAATTAATAATAAAGTTAATTTACAGTTGTATTAAACGCGTTCATCTTACTTGTTAAAACAACACCATAGATCTTAGAATGGTGTTAGGATGCAACTAGTCATGCTGTTTTTTAATTAACAAAAAACAAAATTAAACACTAAGATGATGATGTTGAATAAAAATAATTTTCATCCGAGCTCATACCATAAAATGCATTCATTAAACATACACTTACAAAACAACAACACATAAATACTTTTTCTTAAACAGAAAGAAAAGAAAGGACAATTTGTAAAAAAGAACAAAAAGGAGATAAACAAACAAAGAAATAAATCAGTAAATTGTTGAATAATAAATGATTGGATAATAAATATTTGAAAAATAAATAAATAAATAAATAAATTAATTAATTAATTAATTAATTAATTAATTAATTAATAAATGGTATAAAGTAATGATGCTGTTGATCAAAAGCAATAACATTTTTGTTTATCCATGCAACAATGAATGGCATCTCTAACACAAGTGATTTAAGGTGTTCCATTTTTAAATTTCAAAGCAACACTACGTAAACGTGCACAGTCATGTGTTAAAGGCATTGAAAGGCAGCATGTTTAAATATTAATGACATTGTTCGTATTTTTTAATTTTTTTTTTTAAGCGACCAGAAACTCTGGAGAAACCTCTGACGTGGAAAATATGCCAGTGCAGGACACATCTGGCAGTGTGATGAAAAAATACAAATGTAATCATCATCATCATCATCATCATCATCATCATCATCATCATCATCATCATCATCATCATCATCATCATCATCATCGTCGTCGTCGTCGTCGCCGTCGTCGTCGTCATCATCATTTTCATTGTCATCATCATCATCATCGTCCTCATTATTATTATCATCATCACCGTCATCATTATCATCATCATCATTGTCATCCTCGTCATCATCATCATCTCATCAATAATTGATTTAATTCCCAAACCAATGTCTGTTTATTTTTTAACACACACACTCCATGCTCTCCAAGCCAAACACGGGGCAAAGATGTTGCCTTCAGGGTAACGAAATTTCCTCCCATGATGTTTCATGCTTGTCATCACTCATTATCGTAAAATTATCAGTGTTCTTTCAGCCGCGTGATGATAAAAACAAAACAAGACCATCTATGCTGCTAGCTTTGAAAGAAATACAAATCTACATTTTGTGTTGTGATGGCATTCTGTAACGTGCCTGTTGGTGTTTGGATTACTCATTTGTCTCTATCTCGCATTTACGTATGCAATCGTTTTGTATCCCAGCAGAACACATCGTCACTTTCCGTCTTCGAGGATTGTAATCCATATTATCAGTACTATTTAAAATCAAGATGTTGGGTGCAAAATGGTGGATAGTAAATACGCTTGGTTATATCCAATTTTAATCTCATTAGAATAACTTTATTTGATTTATTTAATGATTTATTGATTAATTTATTTTAATTTAATGTTACATCTATTCACGTTTGAGATGTTAGACAAAATATTAATTGCATTTGCAGTTAATTCTAAACTGACACCAAATTAATCATGGCTGAGTCCAAGGAAACTGACAGGAAATCCTACAATTTACAGTTTATACATGATACCATACAGCATAATTATAAGTGTTATTAACCTGCACAGTAGCTATAACAATAACTATTAAAAATACATGCAAAGCAGTATGCATTCATAACAATTGTATTTCAAACTTCAAATCGTACAACACTTTCAGCAGCGAATTAACTTACATGACATGGTATGCTTACATACGTTTACATACATTTACATACATTTAGGTTACTTACTTAAGTACGTAATTACTTACTGACACAAACACACACACACAAACACACACACACTTACACACACACACACACACAAAACAACATTAAAAACATGATCAATAAGAAAAATGCAAACGTTTTTGACTGGTCATTAATGATAAAACGTCATGTCATGGAATTATTGACCACAATCATAAGAACAAGCATCAAACTCCTTCAGAGGAACATCGATGCAATGCAATTATATCAATACATCTAACATTTCCAAAGCAAGCAATATGTCAATCTTGCACATTTCAAGCCAACAGATCAGTCATGAAGATGGCAATCACAATTGTCAGTTATAATGATGATGAAGATGATGATGAAGATTATGATGATGATGATGGTGATGATGATGATGATGATGACGATGATGATGATGATGATGATGATGACGATGACGATGATGATGATGATGATGATACTCACAATTGTCAGTTATTAGGATGATAACCGCAATTGTCAGTTATAAGGATGATGACCACCATTGTCAGTTTGGTGATGATAATCATATTTATCAGATCATTATGAGGATGATAATCACACGTGTCAGTTATAAGGATGATGACCACCATTGTCAGTTTGGTGATGATAATCATATTTATCAGATCATTATGAGGATGATAATCACACGTGTCAGTTATAAGGATGATGACCACCATTGTCAGTTTGGTGATGATAATCATATTTATCAGATCATTATGATGATGATAATCACACGTGTCAGTTATGAAGTTGATCATCATAACAGCAGGATAACAAAGAAATGTTCATAATTAATTGACGATTATTATATATAACTACACATTTTTAAAAGGACGTGTATTGTACACACAAACACACGCACCCATTATTTGCAATACATCACAACTGGGTTTATTTAAGAATGTAGGAATCGGAAAGTGTGTTTTTTTTTTTTACGGAAAGAACGCAAACTTCTTCTGAAAATGTAAGCATCTGAAGCAAACTTGGCTCTTTCTGTCTAAAAAGTTCACCTAGGTCGTCTCCTATAGGCGACGATTTAGGTCGAACTTTCTTCACCATTTCTCCGAAAATTGACTGTATTTTCTCCGTCCCGGATAGAGCACTCCCTTGTACTTAAAAACACGGTCCTGGAAAAAAGTGGGTTCCAAGCAAATAAACCCATTTGTTACTAAGAAAGACAAGGTCTGCTACCCATTTGTGCGTACATTCAAGTGCACATACACACACATATCTACACACGCACACACGCTTATAGTTACTCTGCCGTGTTTTGGCAGAAGGAAGCAAGTCCACAAAACTAACTTTCGAGAAAATCGACTTTTTGTGTTTGCATTTATATCTTTCAAAGCTCAACTGCTTTCGTCATGCAATGAGTATTTTCTGATGTCTGGCATTGATTTGCATTTAAATTAAGAAAATAATACAAGAGAAGAATTTAGTTAATGAAAAATAACGGTTTTAATGGACATACTGCTTTCTGCCATATTATTCTGGAGACAGAACCTTGTTAAATAATCTG
This sequence comes from Oncomelania hupensis, assembly GCA_036898135.1. NCBI lineage: Eukaryota > Metazoa > Mollusca > Gastropoda > Littorinimorpha > Pomatiopsidae > Oncomelania > Oncomelania hupensis. The sequence continues at coordinate 37,913,139 of CM072525.1, forward strand.
GCAGAGAGCAGTAACTGGACATGCTGCTTTCTACCAGATTATTCTGAAAACACAGTGTTGTTAAATATTCTGGCAGAGCGCAGTATGTGTACTTACTGCTTTCTGCCAGGTTATTTTGAACAATACCCGGACTTACTGCTATCGCTCATATTATTATGAATATATTGCTTTTTTGCCAGATAATTGTGACTGACATATGGACTTACTTCTTTCTGCCAAATAATAATAAACAGTACCTGGACTTAGTGCTTTATGAAGAAAAAAACAATAAGATCGATTGAGATCGTGTCCCTCATGCCGTTTATTTAGTAAACTGATTGGTTTATTATGTTTGATAAAATAGGTATTTAATTGAAATCAGTTTAAATAATTTCCATATTTGTTAATTTCATATGTCATAAGAATGAATAAATATGTTTTCAGAGAGAAAAAAATTTTCTGTACCGCTATCTGTTTCGCTGTCTATTTGAGATGTCTTGAATTCTTCGGTTGACATTTCAGTATGTGCGTGTGTGTATGCGTGTGTGTGTGTGTGTGTGCGTGTGTGTGTGGGTGTGTGTGTGCGTTCGTGTATGTAGCTATTTATACATTGGTAACATTGGCAGAGTGCGTGTTTCAACTCCGACAAGCTTATAACAGAAATTTCCTGGAGTGAAACAATATGACTGTGTCGGTTTTACCATCTGTAACTTGCACAAGAAATCAAGAAATGACAGAAATATACTAACATCAACTATAACAATACAAACAGATAATGTGTAGATAAGGAAGAAAAAAGATTAGTACATCAAACAGACTGTTAAAACAACGTATAACAATGTGACAAGCATTTATTAACCAATATATCATTTGCTTTATTTCAACAAACGTAAACAGAATTGTAGGAGAAAGTTGTTAAAGTCGAAGAAAGCCTCTCTTCTTTCAGACTCCACACCTGTTGTTGGTAGCGGAAGACTTTGTATGTTTCTTTGTCCGCCTCTTTAGTTGACTGGCTTTCTTGTGGGCAAATGAAGTCTTCAGGCTTTGCTTGTAGGGAGATGTTACAATCTCTGACCCCGTCTTTCTTGATGTTATTTCCTTCGAATTTCTGGGCTTGGCTCTGCTCTGCAAGACATCAATGGCATTACTATGCACTGACGTTGGCACTAGGCAGTCATAATGCCCAGAATTATCCCCGTACCCAGTGTAAAGAACAATGATGGGTGTGATGCTGGAAAATGCATTGTCTTTGTACTTCAGGAGTGTCCCTGTTTGTGCGTGCATGACGTACACCGGTGTTCTCAGGACCTCGGCCGCGCAGGCAATTTCAGTTTCACCGACACATTCTGTAGGGGATGACATTGCAAAAAGTCGCTCTTGCAGAGACGAGAATTGCCTGGAACTGGGCATATCAAAATTGACGGCAGCTGCAATGTCTTCGAATTCGCTCAGATGTTCCAGTGCCCATGCTATCGTTTTCGCTCGTAACCCATCCGCTTGCACTTGTTCTTGAATCTTCAAAATTGGATCCAAAGCCAGTCCATGTTTATCTCGTGGAACCATTTGCAAGATGCCATTCTGGGCAATCACACAACATCTGAAGAAACACCTCCCGTCAGGGTTTGTGTTGATTCTTTTGCAGCTTTCTAACTCAACTGTGATGCTCACCTGTGGAGTCTGAGGGGGGACAGGTGGAGGGTTGGTACATGGATCTGTAGTACTCTGATGTGGAGTGCGAGATGGATCAACAGAACCGGTGGTACCTTGATCTGTAAAACTCAGGTGTGGAGTGCTAGGTGGAACAGGTGGGGGTGTGCCACTTTTGTCTGTGGCGCTCACACTTGGAGTTTGACGTGAAACACTCCTATGTGGAGTGCAGGGTGAAACACGGATAGGTGTGCGACTTGCGTCTGTGGGCCTCCCTTGTTGAGAGCTGGGTGGAACCTGGGGAAAAGTGTTACCTGAGTCTGGGGCATTCAAGAATGGAGTACTAGTAGGAAAAGCGAGCTGTTCACAATGTGTTCTTTGTAGAAACTGAAAATCAGGGGGTACAGGTTCTAAGCTTAAATTGCTTGGGCGTGTGGGCGGTGCACTGGAACCTTGTGATTGTCTTGCAGATCCAGGATTTCCTACTGGGCATTGTGATGGATCATCTAATGGGATGTGTGATGAAGATGGGCTGAAACAGGTATCCTGGGCATGTTGGGAGCACAGGATAGCACCTGTAATGAAGCCTGCATGGTTATTTTCGTCGCCGCCCATCTTCTTGCTGCGGGCTTGGAAGAAACAGTTCCCACCGCCCTGAATGTTTTCCATCTGCCTGTCATCTGCACAAGAAAAGAGACAATAAATAAATACATACAAAAACAACAACAACAACAACAACAACAACAACAACAACAACAACACACTCTTGCTTCTGCCAGTAGGCAGATTTATTTTTTACATGAATATTATGATAATGATTCGAGGTAGAGGTAGGTCCTGGTTCGGCTCATTGTAATCCGCTGGACCCTCTAAGCAATGATTAACTAACCAACTAGAGATAGGGGACGAAGCCGTTACCGTTGAACACATCAATTAATAGCCACAGAGTGGATGAACATATGTTTACCTGCGCCTGTAATTGCCTAAATGTTCAAACAAACAAACAAACTAATGTGAAGTTAAACAGACTAACAAAAAGGCAATGGAGGGTCTGGAATATGTACCTAAATGAATCCTGCTTCGCCAACGAGTCAAATCTGAATTAATACAGGAACTAATACGTGAATTAATCTGGGAACTTACCTTCAGCCAGGCCTGGATCAATGGCTTCATACTGGGGGTAAGACGAGCGGGGAGATGGTGGTGGTCCTGGAGCAGAAGAAGATGATTCAGGAACAGGGGCACGGCCGGTTGATGGGTGACCAGGATCTGTTCCAGTCGGAGATTCGTCATCAGTGGTATCGGAGTCGGAACAGTCACAAACTGGAGAATAACGTCAAAAACAAAAAAGTTAATATCAAACAACATTCCACAAGCACACAATGTTTACATTATACAGGGATCAAAGCCCCTCAATTTTGGGAAGGCTGGGGAAGGGCCAGGAGGGGCGGGGAGGGGGGGCACAGGGGTTTGAAGATTACCGACTTCGTGGAGAAGGTGGATGGATAGATTTCCGAGAGAACAAATGTACAAGACCAGATCAGCAGAGGAGAGAGGGGCGTGGTGAATGGAGGGTAAGCGGGGAGAGAAGCGTGAGTATGTTCTCTCCCCACTTGGAATACACTCCAGCGCGCACTGAGTCTGCCATGATCGTCGAAATAAAAAGTGCGCGGAAAACAGATTGACAGATTTCTATTGGCGAAGTGTAAAGAAAATGCGAAAGTTTTTTTCAACTACGAAGGAGTAAATCGATCCGTAGTAAAAGATCAGTGCACAATCACAATGTCAGGAGTTTGCATCTACAACTTGGTGCAGAAGAGCCGGAGGGGAAGAAGCCACTCTAGATTGGCACTGACAGCGCACGTGCTTTGTCCTTGCAAGTATAGGTTTACCCCTCCCTCTTTTCCAGTTGTATTTAATATGTAAAAGCAACATAAATTATGTATCTACCTTCGCAACTTTCCAGCTGTAAGTCGATGTTGTCTGCGGCCCTCAACCTGGTCCAAAATCCTTGTTTGGATGGCGGCATCAGGGGACACAGCTTCTTTACGATTTCAGCAGCTTTAGATCCTTCAACTCCCCTGTCTGATTGTCTAATGGGAGGAAGTGTTGTTTGGCCACTCAGGAACTCTTCCTTGAGAAAAGCGCATTGTTTGAACTCCACGTCGGAAAGGTCCAGTTTATATTGCAAAAGCCTACAACCTGTTGTGAACTTTACTGCTTTGATGTGCTTCAACTGCGGCCTGGCCTTGACTTCTTCTTTCTTATATGACACTCCTTTTTTCCAGTCTCTAAATTTAGTCCGATCCATGATGTTAACTTTTGGAAAACCTGCAGCGGTTTCAATTGTGTCACAAAGGTCGTCGAAGTTCCAAACGTTCTTTGTTTGTCTGATTTTCTTCTCTACTGATGCGTGAAACGAATCTGCGGACATGAACGTATGTCCTTTTTCCAGATACCGTAGCTCGATCGAGTTGACGTTTATAGACGAATTCACTAGGCATGTCAGGCAAGTATACAATGTCCAGTTTTTATTCTGGGGCCCACAGTTATCACACCAAATCACTATGGAGTCTGCGCTCTGACCGTAGTATGTTACTGCCTGCTCGTAGCTGCTGGCAACATCGGCTGCGTTACGTCCAGCTATTCCCTCGTGCCACAGGCACGCCAGTACTCGGCCTTCTCTCCTCTTACTTTTCAGGTGCCCCAATGGAGCGAAGGTTTGGTGGAAAACCACCAGGCGCCTCGTAAATACGCAAGTTTTCACCCCAGGAATGATTGGCAGGAGCACGATCTTCTGCATATCGCTGGAAAGATAAACAGTTTTTGCCCCTTCCTGGGTCTCTGATGAAGATTTTCCATCTTCTTGGTACTGTGCTCTTGCTTTTCGGGCATCTTCAATGTGCGATGACCATTCTGCACACATGTCACAGGGCTTGCCTGATTGCTCTTTGTGTCCATGGCACTGCGTATCGTACTGAAGACAGAGCTCGCATTGTTCTTCTCCAAGCTTACAAAAACTAATGTTCTTGTTCCGTACACAGCGCCTGTAGAACTGAAACGATACTTCCATGGAACTGTTTTTTTCTTTAAAGTCTTTCCACATTGAAGTTATTGTTATTTCATCGGGTAAGTACCGTCTATAAGGAGCGTGACTGCGTCTGTAGTGTGCTACAGTTGGGTGGAACGACTCAATGTGCTGATTTACTGATTCTAAAACTGTGATGCTTGTCTTGTTGGAAGGTGCATGTCTTCCACGTTTATCAGGAGTTGGCGTAGCAGATCCCGGAGACGTTGTTGCACACAGTGTTGTTATAAAGCGATCTGAAGACAAACCAAGAGTGTTGAGAAAAAATGTTTTGCAGACCTGCACACTCTCTCCAGCTCTGTCCAACATCGTGTACTTCCTGGTTTCATTCTTTGCCCTTCGTCCTTCAAATGGACAGCGAGTTCTAGGGCGATGCCTGTCTGGAAGTGAACGCTCAATCCGTTGGGCTGCAAAATGTTTTCTTGTTGTATAATCAAGAGTCCAAAAAGCAGTATTGATTTCCTCTCTTTGTGCCTGGTCTATTTTTAGTGTACACTTCAGTCTGCATCTTGTTGGGCACGCCGGCCGAAGTGGGTGTTTCTTCTGGTCTCTCAATGCCCTGCTCTCTTGGGATCTGGCGCGTTTTCTGTTCTTCATGGCAGCTACTGCTTCATTAAGGTCTGAATCCGACTCGGAACAAAGAAGTCCAGCATCAGCTGTGTCTGACAGAAAACCTGAAGAGTTGTTTGGCGCAATATAGGTAATGGTGTCAGAGCTCGAATCATACAAGCTCTCTGAAACATGATCCCCAGTAAAGGAGCTGCACACACATTGATACAAAGCTTCATTGAGTACTGTACATAACAATCAATTAAATTCCAGCAGTGGAATTTGCTGATGTAAGAAACTGATGAACAAAAGAGACTAGCATGCATGATACTCACTCAATCTAGTTTTGTCAACAAAAAAGGAATAAAAATATTTCCATGCGCACCAAAAGTAGGATCACCCAATGTGTTCTCCACACTGACAATACTCAAATGTTGATGCGAGGCTGCACTCAGGAAAATATAGAAGTGATCCTACAAGGTGGGGTTAAATTCTGTCTTTCCAAGGGCGATGAGAATAGTGGAAAGACTAAAGGACGGAGTGCGAGACAAGACAATGGATTGTTCAATGTATTTCAGAACAGTTAAGTAAATAGAAAATCTGATACCTCTCTTCTCTTTGAGCACGCTCTCCGGTGCTGTTCACCTCGGCACTCTTGGTCTTGATCACTTTTCTGGAAAATAAAAATAAGGATATTGTAACAAAATAATTTGATTTTCACATCAGCGCGAGAATCATACGTATACCTAACTCTTAAAGTCCATCAAACTATGAATGGCAGAGCATGGGTGATGTCTAACACGTCCGGGGTGACTCAGTATGAGACTGATATCAGAAATGACACCTTTCTCAGTGCATCATACATAAAGACGTCTATTCATCATCATCATCGTCATCATCATCATCATCATCATTCTCCACCCCCTCCTCATCATCACCGCCCTAATCACAATTATGGGACAAATCATCACCACCATTACCATCATCATTATCATCATCACCAGGATCATTATTATCTGACAAACTTCAAGCTCAGTGTAATCTAATACTCTAATTGACCAATAATTAATATGGTTGTAGAATACAAGGATCTGTATATTGTGCACCTGCACTTGCTATAAACATTTTACATTAGCATTTTATATATATATACACACACACATTCATATATATATATAAACACCAACTTACTGCTGCTTCAAAAACGCAAACACGCTTGCAGCAGTTTGAAATGCCATTGTGGGTACTATAGATCTGGAACAGAAACGTTGACACAGTTTACCTAAACACCACAGTGATCTATACATACATAAGGCAATCCCTTTTACTTATTATATGATAGAAGTTGGTTTCAAAGCAAACAATAGCTTTGATATCCCCATTTACGGTCAGCTCAGAAATGCGGACACATACGCTTTGCAGACGTCAAACTAGCTTGATGACGAACATTTTCTACCTTCAGCTTCTATGCGATCGCCTGTCTTTTTCGGTGTAGGTATTTAGGTACATAACAAAACAATACAGTAGATTCATGACCATGACGTAAAGTAAACTAAACGGTCCGCAAATGGGGATACCTACCCTAAAAAAAAAAACGCTTGACCCAACCAACATGAAACAGCATTGCGAATTCAGTAACTGTTTTGTCGACAGCAGTAAATTATCTTTCGAAACTGCTGCTCACGTCAATATTTTCGTATTGGATCTACTGTTATAAAATATGTTCTTCAATGGATACCATCAAACGATACAGTAGATTCATCACCTCGCAGAATAACACTGGCTTCCACCACATCAATCAAGACTGTGATCGGTTGATCTAAACAAGTATTAATACTTCTTGAGGATAAAAACACAGAAAAGTCTGCTTTTTTCTTATAGAAGAATTATAAACACATACCTTTTCTTGTAGAAATCGCAGACTAAACAATAGAAATTATGGCGAACGGTAGAATAAAAGACACGTTCTGATTGGTTACAGAAAACCCGTAACACTCTAGCGCATCGCTGGTTGGATAATGGACATGATGCTTTCTGTCGTATAATTTCACACCCACGGTCGCAACGAAGCAAGTCCCGCGAAACTCGAAAGGCAAAAGCTGAAGGACTTGCTGCTATCTGCCAGATTATTCCCTTCCTAGCAAATTTTTAAACGGACTTACTTCTTTAAAACTCAGAAACTATATGTTGTACAAACTTGAAATTTACTCATAAGATGCGCCCGCTTTTGGTGTTCATGTTGAACTAAAAAAGTCATTTTTGATAAAAGGTGGACTTGCTGCCTTCTGCCAATGCACGGCAGTACTTCCCTTAACCTTCACGCACAACCATCAAAAAGGCAAATTTAACATTTCTTTTTAAGCGCTGTAGTTTATTGTGCAATTAAAACAAGCAATATACACAATACAATACAAAACACCCAAGTCGATAATTATTTGACCGAGACAATTATGAAACCAATTTTAAACAATAAAAGTGAAGCTTATACGTCTACTATTAATAAATAAAATGAGCAAGAAGAAAACTCCGAGCTGCTGTTCTATTTTAGCATATCTGGTTGCGCCCATTGAACGCTTACTATTTGAACGACGCTCTGTGAATGGCTCCAATAAACTTTGAAACAACCAATTACATCTGGTGCTAAATATGAAACTATTAATTTTCTGACTGGCTCTATGATTCTCTCTCAATTTTCTTTTGGCCAATCACATAGCCTAATACAAATATTATATATTACAAGGCTTATGAAACAGGAGAAATATAGCAGCGTTTAATGCACATCTTCAAAATCACATAACGTTGTATTTTATGTATTTACAGAGCACAGACATGGATCATTACCAATTTATCAAGAGATAAAATGTCATATTTAAAAGAACAAATACCCGTTTTCTCCTCATGTGAGCGTGATAGAGACCACGCAAAGAAAAATGAAATGTTCATAAGAAAACTGAGAAATCAGACCTAGAAATAAAGAAAGAAAGAAAAAAATGAACGAACGGAAGAATGATAAAAAAAAGAAAGAAGGATAAGAAATAAAGAAAAACAGAAAGAAGGAAAACAAAGAAAGAAGGAAAAGAAAGAAAAGAAAGAAAGAAGGATAAGAAAGAAAGAAAAAAGAGAGGAAGAAAAGAAAGAAATAAATAAAGAAAGAATGAACGAACGGAAGAATGATCAGAAAAAAGAAAGAATGTAAGAAATTAAGAAAGACAGAAAGAAGGAAAAGAAAGAAAGAAAATAAATAAAGAAAAAAAGAAAGAAAGAAGGATAAGAAAGAAAAGAAAGAAAGAAAGAAGGATAAGAAAGAACAAACAAAAAAAGAGGAAGAAAAGAAAGATAAAAAGACAGAAAGAAAGAAATAAGAAAGAAAGAAAGAAAAAGAAAGAAAAAGAAAGAAAGAAGAATAAGAAAGAAAGAGAGAAGGAAACAAACAAACAAACAAACAAACATCAAACAAACAAACCCAAAACAAATTATGTTTTGATAAATGACACCAACAATATCAATGATGTTTTATACAATAATGCATGACTGAAAAATAATCGCTTTCATTATCTTATATTCTGACATAACTATAATGTTTTAGTACACAAAGGCCAACCAATCAAGATTTGCCCTCACCCTCCTCGGGTTATCAAATGTGGCTAAAATTTCACACACATACCTATTGGTTATGTGCTAACTTGCAACCCCGGAATAACAATGCTTTATCTCGCGTACATAGCTGAAAAGCATTGCTCGCATTTTCAGGACATAGATTTACGTCGTTCAAGATGCTAATTAGCTTCTATAGTTTGCATTTCGATGGCAGGCAACAGCCAAAAGAGAAACGATTAAATAATTGTCCGAAAAAAAAAATAAAAGTTTGCTTTATTTCTAAATATTTTAGTTTTTAAAAGTTCAGACGATCCAAAACCTTTCCAAGAATATCGGGGGAAAATGATCTCATCGCAAAAAGACCACCAAAAAAAAAAACCACACCCCACCATATATAGCCTTTATGTCATTTGTTTCAATGCGACGGGGAAAAATGTATTCAAAAAATGTTTTTATCGAGGTTTTTCCATAGGAAGCTGTCAGCTAGGATTTACTGTGCAACATTTATTATTTTCCAGGTTGGGTATTTTTTGCTGTTTTTTTATTTATTTATTTTTTTCATTTTTTGGTTGTGTCTGTTTATGTTGATTATTATTGTCGTTGTTTCTGTGCTTCTTGTTCTTATTTGGTTTTCCTTGTTCTTGTTCTTCTTGTTCTTGTTTTTTTTCCCTTCTTCATCGCTTTCTGTCTCTCTCTCTGTCTCTGACAGTCCGTCTGTCTGTCTGTCTCTCTCCCTCCCTCCCTCTCTCTCTCTTTCTCTCCCTCTCTCTCTCCCTCCCTCTCTCATGCCTAAAATCTTAACCTTTTAAAATAAAGTTCTGAAGTCTGAAGTCTGAAGTCTCTTTCTCTCTCTCTATTTCTCTCTCTCTCTCTCCCTCTCTCTTTCTCTCTCTCTCTCTTTCTTTCTCTCTCTCTCTCTCTCTCTCTCTCTCTCTCTCTCTCTCTCTCTCTTATTCATTATAATACGATATAGAGTGTCTTCCTCTCTGTGTATTATGCATGGCATAACAGGTTGTCTTGCAATAAAAACTTTTTTTTGTCAATTTTGGGGAACGACATCATCATCATCATCATCATCATCATCATCATCATCATCATCATCATCATCATCATCATCATCATCATCATCATCATCATCACCATCACCATCATCATCATCATCATCATCTCTCTCCCTTCCTCTCTCTCTCTCCATCCCTTCTTCTTTTACAATGTCATATCGCTGTAATCCCACGAAATATAAATATTTCCATATATCCAGTGATGCTTACACGGATCTGTCAAAGAGGATTTACAACTTTTTTTTGCATTGACTCATCTTTTCAGTTTTTTTCTTTGGCTATCATGTTTTTCATTATGTCTTTGTGTTTGTGTTTCTGAAGTTATTTCTTCGTTTCTTTCTTTCTGTCTTTTTTCTCTTTCTTTTCTTTCTTTCTTTCTTTCTTTCTTTCTTTCTTTCTTTCTTTCTTTCTTTCTTTCTTTCTTTCTTTCTTTCCTTCTTCTTTCCTTTCTCTGTCTGTCTGTCTTTCTCTCTTTCTTTTTTTTCTTTACCTTCTTTGTTCTTTTCTTATAATTGTCTTTCCTTCTTTCTTTCTTTCTTCTTTCTCCATTCATACTTTGTTTTTAACTTTGAATCTTTTGTAATTTTTCTTTATGTCTGTCTTTCATTATTCTCTCTTTTATTTTCTTTCTTTCTTTCTTTCTTTCATTTTTTCCTCACTTTCTACCATTTTTTTTCTACTGTGTTTCCTTTCGATCTGTTTATTTTTCTTTCTGTTTTTTTTTTTTTTTTGTTACAATCTTTCTTTCTTTGTCTTACATCTTCATCCTTCATTCCATTCTATCAGTATTTCGTACACGTCTTTATTTCTTTGTCCTAACTCTTCATCCTTCATTCCATTCTTTCAGTATTTCGTACACGTCATTCTTTCTCTCTCTCATTTTCCCTCTCTCTTTCGTTTCTCATGTTTGTCCATCTTTTGCTTCTGAAATCTCGCAACATTTCGTGTCATCGACTGACACCGCGAGAATTAACGAGAATTAACGTCAACTCCAGCCTGCATCGGAAACACGCATGCGCTCCAGTAATTCTATTTACACCATTTCCGGTGCCCAGTTTTCTCTGCGTGTCGGGAGAGAAGGGGGGAAAAAAGGGGAGATTCAGTACTAGAAAATCAACTCAGTTTTCGAACACCCGAAACTATCTCTTCAGTTGTGTCATAGCGCTGCCAGCCCGATGCAATATCATAGTCTGCATAGGACAACACAGTCGAGTGCTATTGTATTCCTATGTTACTTGGGCAACATTTGAAACAAAAACGCGGAGAACAATTAGAGTGGTTAAAAGCAAATGAAACTTCGCATGAGTAGATAGTGATCTGCAGGTCCAGTACTCTATATGTGAAAGAACTGTTAGGTTTGGACTTGTGAAACTGACGTATACAATGTTTAAACAGAAGAGATTTGGACAGGAGTGAAAGATCGCGAGCTGTAGATCCAGTGTAGCCTATATCTTAAAGCTGTGAGAAAGAACTGCTGGATTTGGTCTTGTGAGACTTCTGGGTTAGACAGAAGAGATTTTGACAGGAGTGAATGATAGCGAGTTGCAGGTCGTGTAAGCCGGTATCTGATAACTGTGTGAAAGAACTGCTGGTTTTGGCTTGCGAAACTGGCTTATGAAACTTAAAGTTCAAGCGAAGAGATCTTGATTGGAGTGAGATTAGGACGGGAGGCAAACTTCTGGCATAGGCATCTAGGAAGAAATGAAGGAGGAGGAGGAGGAGGAAGCGGCGGTGCTAACTCAGATTCTAATGATTCTTTAACGTGCAGCAGCGGCGACAAAGGGATAAGTGAAAAACGCCTGGGGAAAAAAAGATGGACTCTTCTTAAAGTCATTATATCAACACCACCAACAACAAAATGGTCACCTAAAATTGCCTTCGTTACAATGGAGATATACGAACCCAGGTCCTCCTGCGTGTCAGCTGAGCATTGTACCACCGAGTCACTCAGCTCCTAGTGGGGGTAACGGGGGTGTTAGGGTGCGGCGGGGTGTTGCTGGAGTGAGGGAGGGGTCTAGTTATGCATTGCCAAACAGGATAAAGCATATTTCCATGTCAGCAGCGGAATGCAAGCAGGAATAATAAAGTCATTATCAGCAGCCGGATTGTCAATTCAAAGCGCGTGTTTATTTATTTTATTATTTTGGATAGTAAGAAAAGGGGGCAGGGGGGGGTGGTGGAGGCTGGCACTGGGAGGGGAGGAGTGGGGGCCAAATATAGAAATATATTTACACATTTAAAAAAAAGAAGTAAATAAGATCTAAAATATATAAATTAAATGAAATAAATAAGTAAATCCTATCCTATCCTATCCAAATCCCATAACTCGTAGGTCGTTGGGGCACCACAGATGATCGTTTAACCAGCGTACTCCATCTTTCCCTGTCCTCAGCAACCCTGATCGATTCGCTCAGTGTCAAACCAGTCCATTCTCGAATGTTGTCCTCCCACCTCTTTTTTGGTCTCCCTCTTCTTCTACCTCCTTGCACTGTGCCTTTCAGGATGGTCTTTGCAAGATCTGATGATCTGGTGACGTGGCCATACCATCGGAGTTTTCGTTTTTTCACCACTGTGAAATAAGTAAATGCATTTTCTAAAATAAATAAGTACACTGCAAAAAAAAAAACAATTTAAAAATAAGCTAAATAAATAAATTAAAACATTAGATATACATATATTAAATAAATAAACAAACAAATAAATAAACAAATACATAAATACTACTACTACTACTACTACTACTACTACTACTACTACTACTACTACTACTACTACTACTATTGTATGCAATATAGGCGCTTTTCCGCAAATCACCAATCAGGCCGGCTCAAAGCGCGGCGATCTGTACGAACATACACTCTCACATGTTTCACCCACTCTCACACACGCACACAACAAACACATTAATCACTTAAAACATTTGGTGTAAAGGCAGGGCGATCGCTATTAGAATACGCAAGCAAAAATGAGTAAATAAAGATAGAGTAAAGAGAAGGAAATAAGTAATAAACCAATCACTCCATCAATTAATCAATCAGTCATAAAACAATCAGCCAAATAATCAATTAACCAATCAATTTAAAGAGCATCGAATGAACAAAACGAATGTAAAATAAATGACATGAAACTGGAAGAGGAGTTCTCCAAAGAAGGAAAGGAAGACAGGAAAGCATCTTCCAGCAGGACCCGTCCTTGTTAAGACATTCATAGTGTAAACCGTGCTATACGCTTCATGCATTTTGGAGATACAGCTCCGTTATCCTCGGACTTCATCAGCATCTCCACGTAAACCCTTTGCCCTACTCTCTCTCTCTCTCTCTCTCTCTCTCTCTCTCTCTCTCTCTCTCTCTCTCTCTCTCTCCCTCTCTCTCTCTCTCTCTCTCTCTCTCTCTCTCGCACACACAAATAACTATGCCTTTTAAAAAAAAGGTCAACTTATTGAGCTTTGGGTTTTGTCATCTCCATCTTCCTATACGCTTGGGACCCTCACAGCAGATCTACAACGAAGATAACAAAGCATGGAGATGAGGTGCTAAAGAAGACTTCTGGGCATTTCCTATACCCAGCACATCACCAACGACGAAGTCAAACAGATCATCACACTAACCATTGGACAACACGATGACCTGCTCACAGTGGTGAAAAAACGGAAACTCAGATGGTATGGCCACGTCACCAGATCATCAGGACTTGCAAAGAGCATCCTGGAAGGCACATTGCAAGGAGGTAGAAGAAGAGGGAGACCGAAAAAGAGGTGGGAGGACAATATCCGAGACTGGATTGGTTTGACACTGAGCGAAACAATCAGGGTTGCTGAGGACACGGAAAGATGGAGTACGCTGGTTAAACGATCATTTACGACCTCCGAGTTACGGGATAGGATAGTTTCAAAAGTAAGTGTCCTGATTTTAAAAACATAAAATAAAAATAAAAACAAATAAACAAATAAAGGAAAATCATACAATTATTCAGAGCGTGTTCCTATTAAAAAGTCAGGATGAATGGCAGAAATGTGCCAAACCGTGCGTCAAATTTCAAGTTAAATAAGACAAGTTACTTGTTTTTATATTTAACAAATACGTAGGCAGAGAAAAAACGCAAAGAGCCCGCAAATAAAACGCAAGCTTTGGAGTTTATTAAGAATTCTTTTCTCAAAGTAAAAAAGGCTAAATGTATGAATTTCTTGACAAATGTGTATTTGCAAAGAGCAAGGACTAAAATGTGAACATGTGCTAAATGCATTGTCACATTGTTACGCTGCTAAATGCATTGTAACATTAATTTCGTATTCATTATTGTAGAAATATGATGTTGAATTAAAATTACATAGTTAACATGTTGTGTCCTGCTCACAGTGGTGAAAAAACGTAAACTACGATGGTATGGCCACGTCACCAGATCATCAGGTCTTGCAAAGACCATCCTGCAAGGCACAGTGCAAGGAGGTAGAAGAAGAGGGAGACCGAAAAAGAGGTGGGAGGACAACATTCGAGAATGGACTGGTTTGACACTGAGCGAAACAATCAGGGTTGCTGAGGACAGGGAAAGATGGAGTACGCTGGTAAAACGATCATCTGTGGTGCCTCTACGACCTCCGAGTTATGGGATAGGATAGGATAGGATAGGAACATGTTGTGTTCAATTGTTGGTACAGTTGGCGCGCGCGTTTGTGTGTGCGTGGTTGTGTCCGTATGGACGTGATTGTGTTTGTGCGTGCGTGTGTGTGGATGTATGCGAGCGAGTGTATGTATGTGTGCATGTATGTGTTTGAATGTGTGTATATGTATGCATGTGTATGTATGCGAGCGAATGTATGTGTATGCGTATATGTGTGCGCATGTTTGTGTACGTATACGTATGTGTATGTATGTGTGCATATGTGTGTGCGGTTGTGCTTGTATTTAAATTGTGTGTGTGTTTGGTGGGGGGAGGGACGTATGTGGGTATGTGTGTGTAGGTGTGTGTGTGTGTGTGTGCGTGTGCGCGAGCGTGTGTGTTTGTTCTACAACGAATCTGGATGTGGGCTTAGATTGATGACTTTGTGTATTACCAGTTGTTTTTATTAACAAGACAAAGAGAGAGAAAGAGAGAGAAAAACAGACATAGACAGAGAGAGACAAAAACAGACAGGGAGAGACAGACATGTTTTACATAAACAATTACCAGTTAGCTTAAACATATCGAAAAACATAGCCGAAAAACGACAAATTAATTTCCATGTCTGGCCAAGCTTACAAATGTTATCCCTATATATCTTTTAAAAAAGCACTCCAAGTCAAGGAAGAATTAAGAGGAATCACCAGAACGCGTGGAATGGTTTATTTTATTTTTTCTTATAGATTTTATGTTTTAACGTTTTTTTTATATTACATTATATTATGTTACGTTATTTAACTTTTATTTTATTATTTCAATTTATTTTACTTTGTACTTTAAAAAAAATCATAGATTTATTTTATTGTATGCGTTTAATTGTATTTTATATAACTTATTTATTATATTTTCTGTTATCTCGTAGATTTATGTTCTTATCGTTTTAAATTTTATTTTGTATTTGTGTTATCTTGAGAGAGAGGCAGAGAGGAAAGAGAGAAAGTGAGAATGAGTGACAGAGAAAGAGAGACAGACAGAGATAGACAGGGACAAAAAGAGAAAGAGAAACAGAGAGAGACCCACAGCGGCAGAGACAGACAGACAGACAGAGACACACACAGAGATATGGACAGATACAGAGGGAAAGACAGAGACTGAGAGAAAGAGAAACAGAGAGAAAGACAGACAGCGACACAAACTAAGATACTGAGGGATGGAGAGGGTAGTGGTGAATATTACAAATTGTGTCAAACCATAATTTTGTCTGACAGATTAAAAGATTTTTTTTTCTGACCGACCTTTGTCTTGAAAACACATTTTACTGTTAAAAAAGCAAACATTTAAAAACATTTCAAAGTTAGAAGGTTTGGAAATAGGGGATCACATTTGACAAGTTCTAGAAAATGTGGTGTTTGTTTTGCTGCTAGGCACGCCAGAACTTTCTCTCCAGTAATAGCTGAACAAATAGATAACAGCAAGAAATTGTGTTGGCTTCAAAATAGGTCTTTGAGGCAGTTTCAAACTGTAGCTGTCTCGTCGAGGCACATGCAAATTAAGCTGCCCAAACACACACATATACATACACGCGCGCGCGCCATCAACAACCCGACATTGAATACCTTTCAACATCTTTGAAACGGGGTTATGGACGATTATACCCGCGGTGGTACATAAGGCATTCATCGCTTTAGAAGGGCGTTACGGGGCCGGGTAGCTCAGTTGGTAAGAGCGTCTTGCTAGTAACCGAAAGGTCGCTGGTTCGAATCCCGGATTGGTCAACGTGTGATCATATTATTTTCCCCTTTACCAACAACTGGCCCGCTGGTGTCAGTATAAATCGGTCCAGTAGTCACCTATATGCGAAAGTGTCGTACTACAAACAACAGAAGGGCGTTATAAGAGCGAATGTATTTGAGTAGAGCAGAGGTATAGTGGGTTGGGCACACGCTAGCAATGTTTCATGATAAGCAACGTCGGGAAGGGTTAGTACTTGGATGGGATGACCACGCTTGGAAGGCACCCACAAAAGGATCGAAACAAGGGCGCGACATAGCCCATTCCACCCAGCTGTGAATGGCTATACCTGCATCTGTTTAGAACCAGGGAAGACAATTCAACGAGGGGAGAGAATACAGGCACGCCCTCGTTAAGCTGTCCTAGAGAAAAGGGTCTTAAACACTTCCCTCCTCAACGACCTTTGCCTTTAATTTTAAATAAAGGGAAATAATTATACAACTCTCAGCTTTATGAGGAGTTTAGACTAGTTCATCCTGGTCAACGTTGAAATGGCTGTTTAGCACTGACCCTCCCAATACTGAGGATAGGTGTTATTCGGCCATAACGCTGTTACGTTGTAAGAACTTTTTCTTCAGAAAACACGCACACACACACAGACACACACACACACACAAATACATGGAAGGGTCAATTTGGTAATATCCCGAGTCAGTGTTCCTCTACAACGTATAGGTCTATGTTTCTCCAGGTCTATGGCTATTCAAGTCTGCATTAACCTACGTCGATGATCGATGATCTATTGTAATTCCTATGTATACCTCGCTCTTCCCCTACCCTTTCCCTTCCCTTTCCCCCTCCCCCTCTCCCTCCTCCTCTCCAAACACCCTCCTCAAGATATGTACGTCGTTATGAGTATTGTTGTTTTTTCAAGACCGTGGGTTGTTTGTCCATAACTGTGTTAGGGTTAGCCAGTAACCTACAACCAACCATAATGGTTAGAGTGGTGTACAAAATAAGCGACGCGTTTGTTATAATTTGACCCAATGTCACATCCACTGCCTCAACAGTGGACACACCAGTGTGTGTTAACCACAGGGAAAACCCCAAATAATCTAACACATAAAACAACAGAGGAAACAATTACAACAATTTTATTAACACAAGACAAATTATTCTACATGTAAATCATTAATTAACCCACCCGTGCCAAAAATCACACTTAACTATAATAAAAAAACAAAAATGGTAAACAAACAATAATAAGAAATGATTGAGATAATAGTGTCTCTTTAGGGTCCTTCATGCCACAGCCTATACGAGATCACAATTAGCTGCAGAATAGTAAATATTTACATAATTTGTACAAGGTATTAACTGTACGCACAGGCTTAACACTATTTTAAACAGTATTTCTCTTATCCTATCCTATCCTATCCTATCCTGTAACTCGGAGGTCGTTGGGGCACCACAGATGATCGTTTAACCAGCGTACTTCATCTTTCCCTGTCCTCAGCAACCATGATTGTTTCGCTCAGTGTCAAACCAGTCCATTCTCGAATGTTGTCCTCCCACCTCTTTTTCGGTCTCCCTCTTCTTCTACCTCCGTGCACTGAGCCTTGCAGAATGGTCTTTGCAAGACCTGATGACTCTCAGTGGCTACAAACTATACAGGATACTTGACTAGAAAATGTCACTCCAACGAAGTATATATAATTTCTTGAAAAAGGATAATAAAGATGTCTTATCTTATCTTATCTTATTTATCTATACATACGTACACACACATACATACATACAGAAAGACAGACAGACGGACAGGCAGACAGACAGGCAGATAGACAGACATACAGAAACAGATAGATCCATGGGGAGATAGCGAGATAAATATGTGTGTGCTTTCGCTACGCAGATTTTGGGGGAGAAACATAGACCTGGGGGAAACATAGACCTGGTGAAGCATAGACCTGGGGTAACGTGAACACGCTCCCTCTTATATATTTCATAGTGTGTGATTTCCTGCATGGCGAAACAGACTCGAGTTTGAGTCTAGTTTTGTCTGGCTCTTACGCGAATACAAGGGTAACTGTGGTTAACGTCTTCAGTAAAACACGGATTGAAGTGGCACGCTCGTTTGTTACTCTAACAGAGAGTTTACCTAAGACTATAACAGCTGTGACATGCTCGTTTGTTACCCTAACATAAAGAGTTCACCTAATACTATAACAGCTGTGACATGCTCGTTTGTTACCCTAACAGAGAGTTTACCTAAGACTATAACAGCTGTGACATGCTCGTTTGTTACCCTAACATAAAGAGTTCACCTAATACTATAACAGCTGTGACATGCTGGTTTGTTACCCTAACAGAGAGTTCACCTAATACTATAACAGCTGTGACATGCTGGTTTGTTACCCTAACAGAGAGTTCACCTAATACTATAACAGCTGTGACATGCTGGTTTGTTACCCTAACAGAGAGTTCACCTAATACTATAACAGCTGTGACATGCTGGTTTGTTACCCTAACAGAGAGAGTTTACCTAAGACTATAACAGCTGTGACATGCGGGTTTGTTACCCTAACAGAGAGTTCACCTAATACTATAACAGCTGTGACATGCTGGTTTGTTACCCTAACAGAGAGTTCACCTAATACTATAACAGCTGTGACATGCTGGTTTGTTACCCTAACAGAGAGAGTTTACCTAAGACTATAACAGCTGTGACATGCGGGTTTGTTACCCTAACATAAAGAGTTCACCTAAGACTATAACAGCTGTGACATGCTGGTTTGTTACCCTAACAGAGAGTTCACCTAATACTATAACAGCTGTGACATGCTGGTTTGTTACCCTAACAGAGAGTTCACCTAATACTATAACAGCTGTGACATGCTGGTTTGTTACCCTAACATAAAGAGTTCACCTAAGACTATAACAGCTGTGACATGCGGGTTTGTTACCCTAACAGAGAGAGTTTACCTAAGACTATAACAGCTGTGACATGCGGGTTTGTTACCCTAACAGAGAGAGTTTACCTAATACTATAACAGCTGTGACATGCTGGTTTGTTACCCTAACAGAGAGAGTTTACCTAATACTATAACAGCTGTGACATGCTGGTTTGTTTTTCTAACAGAGAGAGTTTACCTAATACTATAACAGCTGTGACATGCGGGTTTGTTACCCTAACAGAGAGAGTTTACCTAATACTATAACAGCTGTGCAAACAGTGACAATTGCCTTTTATACTTCTGTTATATTATTCTAGATACAGATATACAACTACTACCTACCTACCGTCTACTTCTCAACCATTTCTGTGGACACACAAACGTTTCAGTAAAAGGAATTCTTGTTTCAGAAAGTTGCGCCCACCGCCGTAGCTCAAGTGGTAGAGCGTTCGCCTGGCACACCGATGACCCAGGTTCGAATCCCGTGGTGGGTGATATAAAATGTGGCCATTTTCACTGTCCATTTTAGCAGTATGATTGCTCTTGTGGTTCAGTGTTGATTCAGGTCCTACCCCTCTTTCCCTGGGATGGTTATCCCCGTCTGCCATATCGCCAATGGTGGGTGTAGACGTTAAACCTCAATGTTCAATGTTCATTCATTTCAGAAAGTAGACAATATACACCTCATTCTTTTTTTCTTCTCTCTGTTACGCTTGTTAGAGTTGCTGCTGAGTAAAAGCTTAATCATTGCAGATTTTACATTAAATTGCTGAAGGGATTTTATTACAGTTTGGCGATACAGAAACGCGAAAGGGTGGAACCTCTGGCCTGTGAAATTGCCTGTGATTTATTGTTTGCAGTCCTTTGTCCAATTGCGTTCTCGAGAGAAAGAAAAGACAAGCGGAAAGAGGTGAAAGGAAATTAATGAAAGAAGTTTTTAAAACACAAAAATATGTCAAGGAAACCGGATAGGGGAAGAAGAAGAAGAAGAAGAAGAAGAAGAAGAAGAAGAAGAAGAAGAAGAAGAAGAAGAAAAATGAATGAGCAACGACCTTTAACGTCAACACCCACCATTGGCAATATGGCAGACGGGGATAAAAATCCAAGATAACAAGGGGTTATATATACCTAAATGAACACTGAACCGCCCATGCAATCAGATGCAGAGTGCAACAGTGGCCACATACATGTTGCCTACCATCCATGGGACTCGAACCTGGGTCATTGGTATACCAGGCGAACGATAGCTCTACCGCTGAACTACGGCGGTAAATCTAAGAGAACAAGAAAATGGAGGAGGAGGACATGGAAAGATAAAGAGAGAAGGAGAACGAGGAGCGAGCGATGCATGTTCTAAATAGAGACAACAATGTTCCTGCACTGACTTAAGCAGGCTTAAATAATCACACAGAGAGAGACAGAGGGGGAGAGAGAGCGAGAGACAGAGACAGAGATGCGTACATTCATACATACATACATACATACATACATACATACATACATACATACATACATACATACATACATAAATACATACATACATACATACATACATACATACATACATACATGCACACATACATAAATACATACCTACATATAAACATACATACATGCACACATACATTGTTACGATTGAGACGCGCACGATAGATCCGATCATTTTATTTTGCAAAGAATGCAATAACAGGGTGTATTTACCTTTGATTTTGATTTTGCGTTGTTGCTATAGGAAGCGTTGTATAGTGTTGATAATTTTTTATTGGTCGATATTGTTGAGAATTTTCTGGAATTACGAAGCTTCCAGATAGATCTAGTCATAGCTATAAGCGATTCTCATAACCTACATGTAATGACGTAAGACAGTGCATAGTTCCGGTGACGAGTTTTGTTTTGATTGGGTATTTTTGCGTCATGCTGGCATGTTCGAACTTTTTCTCGATTGCAGTGAGGTTATATAAGTAATGCACTGCCTGCTTGTATGATTAAGTGGGGCCGGGTAGCTCAGTTGGTAAGAGCGTCTTGCTAGTAACCGAAAGGTCGCTGGTTCGAATCCCGGATTGGTCAACGTGTGATCATATTATTTTCCCCTTTACCAACAACTGGCCCGCTGGTGTCAGTATAAATCGGTCCAGTAGTCACCTATATGCGAAAGTGTCGTGTGACTATAATCTACAAACAACAACAACAATAACAGCTTGTATGAGTGATTTATGATGATTTTTGTTCATGATTGCTGTAGTGATTTTCGGAAAGCGATTTTTGTGTGCAGTTGCTGGTGTTTGCTTCTGCAGTTGCTGATGTTTGCTGAATAAAGTTGGAAAACTTTATACGGCAATTCCTGCCTTGTTGCTGAATGAACAGGCTGCGTGGCTAAACGAATTCGAGTTACACTTATCAAGATTCAAGCATCGGGGCTGAATCGGCTATTGATAAACAATCGTGTGGCATACATACATAAATACAGACAGATAGACAGACCAACAGGAACAGACAGACAAAAACAAACAGAGAAATCCACCGAAAAAAAAGAGAAATATGTTGTGTGCAAGTTTCACATAAAAATAGTTGTGGTCTTTGTAAACAAAGTGAAGGGAATCCCCACAAAACATGACGGAACGTAATTAAATAAAGCAAAAACGACTGTCAACAAGTTTTAAATCAAATTAAATATGTCATTAAAAAAATTCTAAAACTTTACTTTCCAAACAACATAGAAATACAACCATAAATTAACGTAAAACAACGTCTTTAAGTTAAAATAAAATAAAATAAAAAAAGGTGTTAGAAAAAAAAAGAAATAATAATAAAATAAAAGAAGTAATGCAATAAACATTTAAAATTTAAACAACATAATATTGAAAATGGCCTATTACAATAAAATCCATAAATCCAATAAAACGAAACGAAACACAATAAAATCATTGGAAAAAATAATTAGATACTTTAAATTCGGTTAAAATACAATAATGAAATGAAAATAAAAACGTTAATTAAAATGCAATTTATTAACTGGACAAAAAGTAAACAGGAAATAATTATTGCCTTGAGCAATCATTCCCGACGGTATGAAAGACAATTAGTTTAACGGTTCACGCTCCCACCCTGACACCCCAACCTCATCCTTACTTATCTCCCCTCACACACACACAACCACACACACACACAACCACACACACACACCAACACACACTCACACACACTCACACCTTTCCCCATTTTCACTTCTTTTTTTTCCGCTCTAAACCCTGAAAATGTCGTAAAGGCTGGACTTAATGATTTCACATAAGTGCAACCACCCCTAACCCCTGCGCCCTTATCGCCCGCCTCTCTCTCTCTCTCTCTCTCTCTCTTTCTCTCTCTCTCTCTAACTCCTTCAATTGTATAAATTCAGAATTTTTTTTTTGACATAAGCCACACACTATATTCGGTCATGTCATCACACCCTCACTCACACACACACCAACACACACATACGCACACAAGCACACACAAACACACACACACGCACAACACACACAAACACACACATACAGAATCAACCAGCTAATCTCTGTCCCTGTCTGTCTGTGTCTGTCACTGTCTTTGTTCCTGTGTTTCTCTGTCTCTGTCTATTTTTCCTGTCTGTCTGTCTGTCTGTCTCTCTCTCCCTCTCTCTCTCCCTCTGTCTTCCTCTCTTTGGAGGGCGCGTAAAATTCAATTAGCGTAACCTAAAAGCACTCCCATAGACAGCTGCAAACAGTAAACTGGGACAGGCGCACACACACACGCACGCACACTCACGCACGCACACACACACGCAAGCACACCCACGTACGCACACACACACACACACACACACACTCGCAGAGGAGCGTAACAAACGCACACAGACAATCTCAGACTCGACTCCACCTGTATACCGAAACACTTAAAAACAAACACCGTTTCTGCCCACCACTGCCTCCACCCCCTGCCTATAACACTATTAAACCGTGAGAAAACACATTACACTGGCTGTTACAAGTCTAGTCCATTGGAGAAGCTGAGGCGGGCTATATTTATGTAAATAATCCAGAAATTACTACACCCCACCCCTCAACCCCATCGATCGGGATGGCGCCACTCTGCGGCTGCCGCGATTTCGCTGAAAGGAAAACTCGAATGTCGTTCGCAAGTGTGGGGACAATCTTCAACCTCCACCTCACCTTTATTTCCCCCAAATTCCCATTTTCCCACTCCCACATCCCTCCCACAACCCAGCCCAAATACACAAAATCAGTCTGTGTGCAAGGCAGACATCGTTTAACTTAGTAAATCACTAGAATGCCCAGGTCAACATGGATTAAGCTCGATCACTTTGCATTTTAGCGAGTGTTACAGATGTCTTCCAACTATGCAAAACCCGGAACTTAAAAAAAATTAAAGCTTTCTTTGGCCAAAAGACCGTCTTACAAGACAAACTTCAAACTAGCGGGAGGTGGCTTTATTTTCACAGAGCATAACCTCCGACCATTGGATAACCTCCGTCCCAAAAGCCTTATAATAGGCTTGCAAATTCTTTTGTTCGACATTTACGCAACATTCAGGTGGATTTTTTTTCTCTCCTGCTTTTTTCCTATCACGCTTCTGGTTTGATCCTTTGCTAAATTCTCAGATTTTGTTTAAGGCGTGCAAAATCTAGAATGACGTCTGCATAAAAACCGCATTAAAAAAAAACTCCCCAACCCCAACGCAAATTTAAAATAAAATAAAATAAAATAAAAACACAAAAAATAAAAGTAAAATAAAATCACCAAAAAAATAAAGTAAAATAAAATAAAATTAAATAATTACACAAACATAAATAAATAACAAAATTAAAATAACGTAACGTAACATAAAATAACCTAAAGTAAAAGTAAATATTTTTGGTTATAAAGATTACAAAGAAAAGAGGCCTGTATGCGTTTGAAGCACTGTTCAAGTTTAGTATCAACTAGGCCTATGTTTTTGGCGCTGTCAGCGTTAGACGTGGAGACACTTAACCTTTGTTGTGTATCGCATTTCTAAGCAATATATTTCTTGGGGTGTCCAATGCTGATGCTGCTATACAAGACACAGCACATGGAATCTAAACACTGCACGCACCACAGATGAGGGAAAAGAAACCCATTTATTCCATTAAACAGTGACCACGCATAATGGAGTCTTTGAATCGAATTCTGAGGTAACTTCCAGTCCGGCCCCCAAAATTCAGATTCAGAATCTTCGCTGCCAAGTGTTAGGGTTAGGGTTAGGGTATACAAGGTATAAATTATTTCGTGAGAAGGCGCATCGAATCACACTTGTGTGTGTGTGTGTGTGTGTGTGCGCGCGCGCGCATGTTTATACGGCGTTATTTGGACAAACTAGTGCACATCTACATAAGTTCTTTGGACAGACCTCCTTGTTTGGACGTCCATTTAATGATCCGTTAGGGTTAGGGTTAGTGTTAGGGTTACAACACTTAAAAGTACTTAAAAAGGGGGTCGTAGCACGCCCCATTGTCCACAGAACGTATGTGGCGTTTGAGGAAAGTCCAAATAACGGTGTCTGTGCGAGTATGAGTGTGTGTGTGTGGTGTGTGTGGGTGTTTGTGTGTGTGTGTGTGTGTGAGAGAGAGATTATATGCCCTATATAAATCGATGTTCAATACTACTACTACTACTACTGCTACTACTACTACTACAACTACTACTACTACTACTTTTGCTTCTACTAATGCTATTATTATTATTATTATTATTATTATTATTATTATTATTATTATTATTATTATTATTATTACTTTCCCTAGTAATAATAGTAGTAGTAGTAGTAGGCTTAGTAGAAGAAGAAGTAGTAGTAGTAGTAGTAGTAGTAGTAGTAGTAGTAGTAGTAGTAGTAGTAGTAGTAGTAGTAGTAGTAGCAGTAGTAGTAGTATACATTTGGCGACAAGGAACATACAGAACATTACATATCACAATATATACGGGCAACACTGAACAATAACAACAACAATCAAAATAAAAGGGCACGAGCGAACGGACAGCACGCTTTAAATGAATCTTCTTGGAGAAACAAAGCTGATCATTTTCCATTATAAGAATCCACCGTAGCTCAGTGGTAGAGCGTTCGTCTGGCACACCGATGACCCAGGTTCGAATCCCGTGCATGGTGGGCAAAATTAAAAATGGCATTTTTTCCCTGTCCATCTTAGCAGTGTAATAAAGCTCTGGTGGTTCATAGTTGATTTAGGCCCCTAACCTCTCCTCCATCGGATGGTTATACCATGCTGCCGTATCGCCAATGGCGGGTGTGGAAATTACATTTCAACGTGCAGTCATTCATTCTTCTTTTCGGCAATATTTCATTACAAAGATCACACACAACACACACACACACACCACACATACACACACGCGCGCACACCCACACACACACAAACACACACAACAAATGCATAAACAAAAGAAGAAACTAAAAAAAAACATACTTGTATTATTTGTAAACTGCGATTTGGAACACCATTTCAATAAGTAGATTCTTGTAACAAGACAGTAGACAAGGAAGGAGGTAGATTTAATAGTACTACCCCATTTGCAGCTAGTGGGAAACTAAACACTCCCAGGGGAAATTATGCAAACGTCAACGGGTGGCGGCCTTTGCAACTACAAAGGTTAGAGGTCAGACTGACCAAAGTGGCCGTAAAAAAAACGGACAGCGTCAGTCTTCATCTATCAACTTGATTAACACATCTCTCTCTCTCTCTCTCTCTCTCTCTCTCTCTCTCTCTCTCTCTCTTGAGAGCTGAACTGAGTCAATTATCTTGCTTATCCTATCCTATCCTATCCCGTAACTCGGAGGTCGTAGGGGCACCACAGATGATCGTTTAACCAGCGTACTCCATCTTTCCCTGTCCTCAGCAACCCTGATGGTTTCGCTCAGTGTCAAACCAGTCCATTCTCGAATGTTGTCCTCCCACCTCTTTCTCGGTCTCCCTCTTCTTCTACCTCCTTGCACTGTGCCTTGTAGGATGGTCTTTGCAAGACCTGAAGATATGGTGACGTGGCCATACCATCGGAGTTTCCGTTTTTTCACCACTGTGAGCAGGTCATCGTGTTGTCCAATGGCTTGCCACTTATCATGCCACTGCACAAGAAAGGTGATGTGAATATATAGAGGTATTAGTCTTTGTAACGTTACAGTAAACTAACTGTATGGTTTTATTATCAATAAGCGTTTGCAAACGTGGGCAGAGGAAAATAACTTAATCGGTGAATGTCAAGCAGGATGTAAACGTGGCTATTCAACAATGTATCATTTTTTTACACTTCTGTCTTGTGTTCACGAACTGTTTGTTAACAATCGTAAGTTGTATGTGTCATTCATTGCTGTGAAAAAAATGTTTTGATTCTATTAGTATAAATCTAATGTGGCCTATCTTTTAAATGGTATTAAAGGTAATCTTTTTCACTGTGTTGAAAGCATGTTTTCTAGTTTGAAAGCCAGTGTCAGACGTGGTTCTAAGTTAACTTGCCCTATTTGCTGTTCTCTCGGTGTTAAACAAGGAGATATATTTAGTCCTATTTTGTTCTCACTCGTTATTAACGATCTTTCTGTTGAAGTTATTAAGAACAGACATCATGGTGTTACATTATTACTGGATGCTTTCGAAATATTTGTGCTTTTAATTGCTGATAGTATTTTACTTTTGTCAGAAACCATTACGGGTCTTCAAAATCAATTAAATTATTTTGTTAATGCCAAAAATTTAGACTTGAAGGTTAATATGGAAAAAAAGTAATATTGGTTTTTTTAAAGGCGGTTATTTGTCTGCAAGGGAATGTTTTTAATGGTTCTGTTATGTCGGTTGTTAACGTATATAAGCAGTTAGGCATTTTTTTTGTAACTAAGCTTAATTTTTCTGCTGCATGCAGAGGCTTGTCTAGCAAAGCGAAGAAATCTCTCTGGTTAATTATTCAGTAAAACCGATTTTTTAAATAACCATTCATTAGATGTCTTTTAAAAACATTTTGATTGTCAAGTACAGCCAATTATGCAATATGGATCCGAACTATGGGGCTTTGAAGCAGCTGAACAATCTTGAGAAAATGTTTATAAAAGAAATTTCTGAATGTAAACCTGCGCACCCCTAATGATTTTATTTATAACGAATTGAACAGATATCTTATAACTATATATTCTACTAGTGGTTTTTGTACCCTGGCAAGCCAGGGTACAAAGGTTGCTGTTTAAAATGTAGACAGAGACAACTGTTGTCTGCGAGTTTCATTTGGACGATGATACCTCCCCATATCCCCCTTGATACCTCCCCATATCCTCCTTGATACCTCACCATACCCCCCCCCCCCTGATATCTCCCCGTCCCACCCCCATGATGACTCACCATACCCCCTTGATACCTCCCCGAACCCACTTGATACCTCCCCATACCCCCTTGATACCTTCCGTACCCCCCTTGTAACCTACCTGTACCCTCCTTGATACTTCCCCGTTGATCGTTTCGCAGGTATGGATGAAAGGAATCGACCGTGTTGTTGTTGTGTTGTTGTTTGTAGATTATAGTCACACGACACTTTCGCATATAGGTGACTACTGGACCGATTTATACTGACACCAGCGGGCCAGTTGTTGGTAAAGGGGAAAATAATATGATCACACGTTGACCAATCCGGGATTCGAACCAGCGACCTTTCGGTTACTAGCAAGACGCTCTTACCAACTGAGCTACCCGGCCCCACGGAATCGACCCGGAAAACGATGCTTAACGTCCTATTGCATGAGCGTTAAGGACGATCACCACGTCGCCACCCTGACAACAATGACCATCATCATCATATCAAAAATGAGATCCAACGGATCTTACTTTTTTTTTGAATCGACCATCACCATACCCCTTTATATATACCCGTATCCCCGTTATGCCTACCCATGCTCCTTTAAACCTACCCGTAACCCCCTTTTACCTACACGTACCACCCCATCCCGATCCTTTGTAATAATAATATTGAATATAGAATAATACAAATAAAAATCATAAAAAACACCAGGGTTTTAAAATAAAATTTGATATAAGATATTATTATAATAATAATTATTATTATTATTATTATTATTAGTTAATAAATAATAATAATAATAATAATAATAATAATAATAATAATAATAATAATAATAATAATAATAATAATAAATTAGTTAAAAGCAAAAAGCCTAAATTAAAAAGCAAAATATCCATATTGTAGTGTTAAAAACAAAACAAAACAAAAAAAAAATGGCACACCGGAGATTTGAACTCGGGTCCCCCTGCACGACAGGCAAATATCCTACCAAGTGAGCTACCAAGCTTTCGTATGAAGACCATCAATTTTTTGGTCTATATGAGAAAACATGCTGAAACCTCGATTCGATTTTTAATTAATCAAATTTAATTAGTTAAACACAAAATTTTGTAAGATTGGTGACATGAGTGCAAAAGTGTTTTGAATGGAAATAAAACAAAATTTGCGGTATTACGGAACGGCAAGTTCTTGACACGGGTTGAATCGAAACCGCGCGCGGAATGAGGCTATTGCAGTTTGTGGACATTTTGTTTATTTATTTATCTCAGAAACGGTTAAAAGTTCGGTAAGGAAATGTCAGCTATAACGATTTCGCAGGTTTTGAGCGCACAACAGGCCGAAACCCAGCACCCAGCACCTGCCCAGATCAGCGTCCATACCGGACAAACTTTACAGTAGTGTCGAAGGACTTCCGGCTAAGCAATTTATATATATAGATTGTTAACTGTCTTCGCTACTGGTTCAGATTGATTCAAATGTCAATTCAGAATACCGAAGAAACTTAATTTTAATGTTAAAAGATTCGGACGCCAGAGGAAGGAAAACGTGAGTCACAAACATAAGAACTTGCCTATTTAAAAATGGCTTTGGTTATGCTTGGCAAGAGCAGGGCTCGGATTTATAAACGCATTTTTGAATGTCTTTAAGCCACCTTTAATCGGCTGCAAATTTTCTAAATGTATTTGGTCATATAAATCAAAGGGACAGATTCTCAATACTTACAGATTTTTTGTAACTCCCTTGATAACACACCTACATATGTTTCTTTGGATGTTGATCGCTAGCAAAAGTATATATTAACGAAATTTCGTGTTGGTGTATCTGACTTTAAAGTGCATGAAATATATATGCTTCTCATCTCCAATTGTTATTGTCTGCTACAAACGCCACGACTGTTAAAAATGTATGTGTATATTTATACAAAGTTTCAAGTCGAGAGAAATAGTACTTTTACCCTATCCTATCCTATCCTATCCTATCCTATCCTATCCTATCCCGTAACTCGGATAGACGGTCGATATAATGTTTGCTGTTTGCTGTAAACTTCGGATTGTCATTGTAATGGTTCACATACTTCTTCCTAATGGGGCGTGCCCTGTTGGAAATAAACAACTCTCTCTGTGTCTCTGTCTCTGTCTCTCTCTCTCACTCTTCATCTCACTCTCGACTGCTCTATCACAGCATCGTCTGATACTCCGGTTGACAACAACCTATTGACCTAAAACTACTGGGTGGCTGAAATGCTAATAATAAGCTTCGCAGTCGTATTCGCAACCGTAGAGATTAGCGGTACGTCTGTTTGTGGTGACGTCAGCGTTTTGTACCTTTTTACCAGCGTTTTGTGTGCAGTTCAAAGGTATGGGTCAGAGTTTACGTTTCCTTTCTTCGATCAGCTAACGGGCTGTGGTTAATTCGGGGGGATTAATCTTCGAATCCGGAAAAGTTTGTAAAGTTCCAAAGAAATCTTCCCCAACCCAAACACCCCTCCACCCAAACCCACACGGTTCTGTACAACTGGAATGCTCCTGAAACTCTGATGGCAACAATTCAGTTTCAAGAGAGATGTTTTCCGGGTTTGATGCTGTAATATCGAACGTTGAACAAGCATCATTGTTTGCCCTCCAGTTATGGTTACGAAGGTGCCATTTAACGCACAGGCTCAGGCCTCGTTGTCGGCTTCGTTACCCTATAGCGAAAAGCGTAATCAAATATATACAGTTCTATCCTATCCTATCCTATCCCGTAACTCGCAGGTCGTTGGGGCACCACAGATGATCGTTTAACCAGCGTACTCCATCTTTCTTTGTCCTCAGCAACCCTCATGGCTTCGCTCAGTGTCAAGCCAGTCCATTCTCGAATGTCGTCCTCCCACCACCTCTTTATCTGTCTTCCTCTTCTACTGCCTCCTTGCACCGTGCCTTGCTCTGATGACGTAGCTATACCACCGGAGTTTCCGTTTCTTCACCACTGTGAACATGTCATCGTGTTGTCCAATGGCTTGTGAGATGGTCTGTCGGACGTCGTTGGAAAAATCGCTCCTTGTCATAACAGAAATGTAAAAATTCAAACTTTAGCGGTTGACTGGATCGACGAAATCTTAATATAGCACTGCTTAATGAAATAACAATGCAAACTTTAGGGTAACCCGGTTTTCGCCTAAAATAAATACATTCTTAGACTTTAATTTCTTCTTTAATAAAAATCGACATGTCAAATTCCTTCATTCCTTGTGTATGTGGAGCGCCATTGTTCACAGACACATGTTGTGTTATAGATCACCTTCTGGGTCTACTTTAATTAAAATAGAACTGCCACCTTTTTTGCCGGTCGTAAAATTACATAAATATATTTTTTTTTCCTGATATAACAAGCAATAGTCTCTAGGGATCTCTGACGTCTTCCGGATATTTCCGCCTGCGGACGTCAAGAAAGTGTTAAAAGCAAAACAATACAAATAAAATATACATACGATAGGGCGATTACACACAATTCTTGTAAAGTCTGTGCACAACGTGATTTTATAGCAAATAGCTGGATATGATACTGGTATTATTATTATTATAAGATGTAAATAAATGTGTTCATAATGGGGTGTGCCCTGTTGAAAATAAACAACTCTCTCTCTCTCTCTCTCTCTCTCTCTCTCTCTCTCTCTCTCTCTCTCTCTCTCTCTCTCTCTCTTTCTCTCTCTCTCTCTGTCTCTCTTTTCTCTCTCACTCTTCATCTCTCTCTCGACTGCACTAAATAGAAGAAAAAAAATGTATGTCTACTATGTTACAGTGTTCCCGATTACGCACAGTAGTGCGTCAATTACGCACAAAATATGAAAAATGACGCAGAAAAATTTGCATGTGTGCGTCCTGTGGATGCACACATTTTTTTCGAATCGCTGAAGTAAAAAATACGGCCAACGAGTGGCGAACTAATTCACGGCATAATCAGAATCAGAACCCAACTGAGACTGCCACTGCAGACGATTATAGATTGTGTCGGGAGTTGTCGTCCTTAAAAATCGCATGCGCTCGCATTGTAAACTTCCTCCAAGCAATTCATTCACTGAACAGAAGAAATTTTCATGAATCCATTCTTTGATTCTATCAGACACGATCATGTCACTTCTGACTTGGTTGACTGGGCCCAAAACCCGCTCATCCACAGCAACATCAAGTACAGATCCTGTCATTATCGAAAATATGGAAGCTGTTGTGCAAGGTGCTCTGAAGGAGTTTGCAGCAACCAAGCGACTCAGGCTTAAACAAACATTTAATACATGTTTTAATTTTTTGGTTTTATATGATTATGATAACTAATGTGACGCTTTAACAAAGTAAAAAAAAAAAAGTGAGGCTTGGGCTTGTTTTTTCATTTTTTTTCCGATTTGGGGACTTTCAAAATTTGCACAAGGACTCTTAAAATTTTATACCTATGAGTCCCAAGGACTCTTATTTTTGGGGGTGGAGGGAACACTGATGTTATACATTTTCCTTGCCTGATCATCATTCCCTAAGTCTTGACACTAAACGTCGATTTTCTCCAACGTTTCTACAGAGTAACGATGACACGACTTTAAATGTAAATACCTTTCTATTTGATTCTTTTAACTGAAATAACATTTGATTCTTCTAACAGCAATCTCTCTATTTTTGCACCACGTGTTTGGAGCGATAGATGTGAGTTTGTTGTGAGTGTATGACAGTACGTGAAATATGAGAGGGTGTACGTTAATACAGATCGCCGCTTTTTGAGCCTGATTGGTGATTTTGGGAAAAGCGCGTATAATATTATATTATTATTTAAATACCTGTTACATTGGTACTACACTAAGGCGTAAGTGAGAAAATGTTTGATTGTCAAGAATTGTGTACAATCATTATCTATTATTATTATTATTATTATTATTATTACTATTATTATTATTATTATTATTATTATTATTATTATTATTATTATTATTATTATTCCTCCTCCTCTTCTTCTTCTTCTTCTTCTTCTAACAACAACAACAACACTCATCATCATAAATGTCAAAATCCTAAAGCAAACGCAGACTTGCAAAGAAGATTGTAGGTACGTTTGTGTAAGGATACTTTGCAGCTCCAGTTTTAGCATATCGACTTTGCTACACATCGCATCAACAGCCCTATATTATCCCATTGCAGATGTTGCACACTTACGAATCGCGGCCCGGCCACACTTGTGTTACGCACCCGTCCACACTTGTGTTACGCTTAAGAATTCTTTACGTATTTCGTTGCGTGCTCGCTAACGTAAAATTTCACAAGGATAGCGCATGTTTGAAGTCTTCTGCAAACATACATAAGTCGGGCTTACGAGGACCAATCACAAACGAGAGTGTGGCGTTACGAGTTTAGAGGTCAACCTAAGCTTCTCCCACATGCATGATTACACGCAAAAAAAGGTTGTCTGCTACACACGACTTAGCGAGCTCAGGCAGTTGAATTCACTTATTGCGTTGGTTGGTTGGTTGTTTTATTATATTTTTCATCGAAATGAAAAGACGTACGCACGCATTCATACACATTTGGACCAGATACATACATACATACATATATACATACATACATACATATATACATACATAAAAATACATAATTATATAAACTGAGCCACTTGAGAATCAATCAAAGCTTTTGCTTATCTAACGCTTATATGAAAGCTTATGTTGTCAATAGAATCGATAAGGCCCAAAACAATAATATGTCTGTTTAGGGTAACATAGGGGAAACAATAAGGTCGGTAGGTCGGCTTCTTTTCTTTTTTAGGGTCGGTCGGGATACCGTCAACATACATATTCTTTGGGCCTAATATCAGTTGGCAAAAATGGACGAATATCACTGCATTGAAGTAAGACACGTTTCAGAGAAATAGATTCACCACATATGAATTTCACATTTTTACAATATTTGGTTTTAATTGAGTTTACTATTATTCTATGTGCCATGCTTGAAAATGATTTAGCATTTTCACAAAATATATCATAGTTGGGGCTTACGTTTAACCTCTTTTACAAATGTATTTTCTATAGAGTTTTGAATTTCTGTAGAAGACAACGGTATCGTTATTTCATGAGAAACTTGTTGCGTGTCGATCTTAGTAAAGTTTTTTTCATATTATAGTCAAATCGGGAAAGAGTACATTACATTGTCATGAAAAAGTGCCTTGCTGAAGTGAAATTACACGTTTATTAATTCGAACCGGGCCGTGACAAACATGGCGCCACTACTACCGACCCACTACATAAGCCGTAAAACGTAAGCCAAATGTGGCAACACAAAGTCCCCTATATGCTTATGTGTCTGGGGACGGTAATTTACAAAACGCAAAACCAAATGTGGTCACTAAAGTCATGAAGTGTGGCTATTCGTCAACATTCAGGTAAGTGAAAACTGTCGTCATGAAAAAGTGTCTTGTTGTAGTGAAATTACACAGCTACACACGTTTATAAATTCGAACCGGGCCGTGTCAAACATGGCACCACAACCACCGACCCAATGCATGAGCTGTAAAACGTAAGCCAAACGTGGCCACTACTTAACAGGCAAACGTCATTGCACCATCTGGAGAGGCATTATAATTTATTTTACACACACCCATCCACTCACCCACGCCACAACATTATAACAATAAATTTTAAAAATTAAAAATCAAAGTTAAAACAATTGTCTCCCTGATTAATCTTTACGTAAATTCCAACCCCAACCCTTCCCACCCCACACACACACAAAGTACAAAATTACGCTTTATCTCATCTCCACCTACCTCATTTGGCTTGTAAGTCTTGACTGAGCTTCATTTGTGTAAAGCGAAATGCACTTATAGTGAATACTTTATCCTCCTTTAACCTGGGTGCTTCTCTAACTACCTATAAACAAAACACGCTTAACCTGTGTCCATAGCAATTGAACGTACAAACGTGTTTGTGAAAGGAACACAACTAAAGCTTCAGCGTTAGTAAGCTACATAAATGAAAGGCACAAAAAACATTGAATGGATTTTTACTCACAAACTTCAGAGTGAATTTATTATCAAACAAAGAAACAACAACTGAATAGAAACGAAATAAAGTTACGTTGAACTGACAAATTACAAACACAATAAAATAAACACGATTTAGACAACCGTTAACGAGATTTAACAAGAAATTGTTGGAACTCTTTTACGATTTTAGTCAAAATGTATGCAAAATCATCATCATCATCATCATCATCATCATCATCATCATCATCATCATCATCATCATCATCATCATCATCATCAACATCATCATCATTAATAACTTTACCTTAAACAACATCTATAATAACAACGTTATTATCATAAATTTAGCATGCACATATTATTTACAGTTCATCATCATCATCATCATCATCATCATCATCATCATCATCATCATCATCATCATCATCATCATCATTATCATCACCCTTTTCATCCACTTTCATCACCACCATAATCATCAACATTGTTTTCATCACGCAAACCATAGTCAAGTTTACAAACTATATAGAATACAGAACATTTTATCGTCTGTATAAGAATTACAAGATTATTTGATCATCATCGTCATCATCATCAGCAGCAGCATTAGCATCATCATTTACTATATTGCTACGCTATAATCACCATTAGTGTTGTTATTGTTGTATCACAATGAGCAAGACACAAATGCTGTCCAGTCTCTCGTTACTATTAAATCTGTATTTATGCACCACAGATCTATTCTTTAAAAAAAATACATAAATTTAAAAAAAAAGTCTGAAGAAGATCTCAGGGCGCAGACATTCTTCGTAGAAGAAGCATTCAGAGCAAATATTTAGCTCCGAACGCACATGTAAAGAACTCGCTGACTTCCATTTCACTTCGTATCAATCAGCATTAGCTATTGTAAACACATCATAACTTTTTCAGGAACACAACACAGTTCATCACAAATCATCCAGTCCGTGAATCATAATTACGAATACACGTCACTCAATACAATACAATACAAGGTTATTGCTTTAGGTCCAGCGGACTCTTCCGAGCCAAATCAGGACCAGACACGTCACTCAGGACTTGGTCAACATTAATGACTCTATATGACTGCCAAACCAAATCACTGCACTTCGCTTCGTCTATTAAAGGCAGTCGTCATGTCAGTCAATATTATTACATTATAGTCAAGACAAATACATGCGGGGATATAATATAGAGAAACCCCATACACACAAATAACTAAACTATACATCAGTCAGCAAAGCTAACACAACTCAATGTAATTAATAGTACAGCTCACATCAGTCAGTGTTAATCTTCACAAAGAATCCACTGGAGTTATTTCACGCCAGTCATGATCTCACTATTAGTATAGTGACTGAACACTCGTCAGTCAACCTGCCAAACCAAATCACTGCACTTCGTTTCGTCTATTAAAGGCAGTCGTCATGTCAGTCAATTTTATTACATTATAGTCAATACAAATACATGCGGGGATATAATATAGAGAAACCTCCCACACACAGATAACTAAACTATACATCAGTCAGCAAAGCTAACACAACTCAGTGTAATTGATAGGACAGCTCACATCAGTCAGTATTAATCTTCACAAAGAATCCACTGGAGTTATTTCACGCCAGTCATGATCTCACTATTAGTATAGTGACTGAACACTCGTCAGTCAACCCTAGGTCGCACCACTACTCAACGTCAATGTTAATGATTTATCAGGTTTAGTTACTGTTAATAAAGAACTCACTGAAACTCAGTTCACACCAGTGATCACATTATGAGTGATAGTGACTGGACACACGTCTGCAGTCAACTCCAAAACACACCAGTCAATATCAATTATAATTTTTTAGTTTTCGTAACGGTTAATAAAGAACTCATTGAAGTTCAGTTCCCCTCAGTCTCCAACAGTCATTAACGTCAGTTTCCACCAGTCAGCGTCGACGATAATGATCCTACGGATTGCTATTTCTTAAACAGTCATCATTTACTATGAATGTGAACACAGATCACTAGTAAGCTTACGTCAACTACATTTTATATAAGTCAGCTTCAATGCTCCTTTGTCGTTGAATCATACATGTAGTTCACAGTCAACAATTCACCGTGACTGCGAACTGCAACATATTCCTATCCTATCATATCCTATCCCGTAACTCGAAGGTCGTTGGGGGACAACAGATGGTCGTTTAACCAGCGTACTCCATCTTTCTCTGTCCTCAGCAACCCTAATGGCTTCGCTCAGTGCTAGTGTCAAGCCTGCCCATATTCACTATATTTAATTTGTTTTTAAAGTATCAAGGCAAATAGCTAACCTAAGTCACACAAACTAGCAAATTCTTTCTGGAGTCAATACTCTGCAACACACGACGAGATCCAGCATCAACAGGTAGAATCAGCTCCTATAAATTATTATTATTACAAACAATAATTACTGCTTGTTCAAGCTATCTTTAATTGTACCTCTTTGTACCTCCTTAAACTCTACAAATGAGTTTTCAACAATTCCTTCAGCACACTAGGACGTATTATACTCTTGCAACATATTCGGATGCCGGCAACGGCAGTTAGATGCAGAGCAGAAATAACTGCATAGTAGGACCATTAAGCTTCCAATTACAAGCGTTACTGTCTACACTTAGCTTACCTCTGGCAATATTTTCACACTGTTTTCTACCAAACGCGTTTCTCACATCCTTTTGTCATTATTCTTGAACATGATTCTCATAACGAGTCGCAACGTCACACCACACATGGTTACCATAGGGGTCAGAAGTGTTGTAAACTTCACACACAGTACTAATACGAAGAAGTCTGCAGAGAAACAGCATCACCAACTTGACCAAAGGCAATAACAATTTTTAAAACGAGCTGGACTGAATAGTGTGTAGATGTTGTACAGCTACCTTGAAGTTTGTGTCACACATTTTCATATTATGCTCGGCCACAAATCGTCTACAGCTACAAAGAGTAGCCACTGACCCTATTTCACAGGGTTAACCGGTCTCACAATTTACCTTGCGCGCAATGCATTGCTATGATAGGATGTCTACACCTTTGTAACTGAAAGAGGAATAATCTACATATTTTATGAAAGACCACAACATATCAACATATAAATAAACGCACACGCACACATACAATATAATAATTATACACCCATATACATATATGTTTGTGTGTGAAACTTTAAAGCAACAGAAACAGTACTGATATTGCACTTTGTCTTGTACTAATTGTTATCTGAAGAAATGGTGATTTGAAAACTTGCGTTAGACTTGTATTCGCAATTAAATTGTTACAAATCTTTGCTTCAACTCACTGGGATTGAATTGTAAAATTATGAAATCTATTCTTTTAAACTCATCATCCCCCCAAAAAAAATCACAACTGGCTGAACTATATCATATACAGTTACTAAAACAATTGCCCTTTAAAAGAGCATCAAGCCTCAAACAGCCTGGAACATATAAGTACCAAAACACTTCACATACACCCTTTGTTTGTGTGTGAAAATAACTCATATATGTTTAATGGAAATATGCCACAAGCATACCCATCTGTCAAACACTTCATCCCTCTTATTGTCTATAATGTGAAGGCAATGAGATGTCAGAAGTAGTCTGGATATCTTGTGAAAGTCCCTCTGCCAGTAGCATCTTTAGTTTATCTTAGATGTGTTTTTCCCATATCATTAACGTAATATTGCTGCCCAGAAATAATACTGCTGTAACTCACTGTTATATGATAGTAAGAAATGGCAGTAGCATTTATAAGCAGAGGTATATCAACTTCTTTCCCAAGTTACTAACATTAATCATGTTTTAAGCATATACTCACAATTGTCAACTTCTGCCCAATTTCATAGACATTCACTATCTCCATATAAAATCTCTGGCACAAATCGGCATTGACACAAACTATCACAAACTGCTGGTTGGAGAGCCGTCATGGTCGTTTGACGTCACATGGCTGTTGGAATTGGAGTTGGAGCTGTTGTGGCGCAACAATGTCTTCCCGTTTCCGTTCGCTTCTTCCCGTACGCAACTCCCATCCCTATCCCTACCATCCGTACTTCCTCCTCCTCCTCCTTCTTCTCCTCCTGGACTATCCTGATCTTCTCTATCACCACCACCATCACCACCACCACCACCATCGTCACCCTCTGTTGCTTTCTGCTTCAGCTGTTGGTGATTGTGCTTGTGAACCTTGGGGTGCTTGATATCCGTCAGGCGCCGGTACTGCGACTCGTCCATCTCCGTGTGCCATTTCTTGCTGGAGACCCGAGCGTTCCTCTTACAGAAGAGGCCGCGGCAGCCTTCCAAGAACTGGCGGTTGAACAGGCAGTAGATGATAAAGTTGGTGGCAGCGTTGACTGCGAGAAGGGTGTCGGTAAACTCGCGTATGCCTTTGACGAGGTTGGAGGCTTCAGTGTATCCCATACCCAACACGGTGGACATGATCGCGTCGGGCGTGATGCAGACCAAGAACACCAGGATGACGATGATCATCATCAACGTCACGCGGTGGCGCGAGGAATTCTTCTTGTTGGCGCGGGTCTTCCGAAGGGCGCCGATGATGCAAGTGTTGAGAACGATGAGGACGAGGAGAGGGATGATGGAGCGGAGGAGGTTCTGTGCCCAGTTGTAAGCCAGCACCAGCTCGTTTCTCCACATCTCCGTCAAATTCACCTGAAGCTGCGGCTGGTGCGTGTCCTTCCTTATACACTGCACCGTCTTGTACCTGTACGCACACAACGTATACAGTATTAGACAAAAGAAGAAAAACACGGGAATTCAATTCAGTCCAATTCAATTCGATTCAATTCAATCCAAATCAATTCGGCTCAATTCAAGAATACTTTATTATCTCACACAGAGAAATCTAGATACGCATTGCTGACCAGTAAGTACTAAAACAAAATTGCAATAAATATACATTCTAAACATTCATTCATTCTCAAGCTGCGGCATTTCAAAAGCAGACTTAATTACAAAAGAAGGAGAAAGATTGAATTTAAAATTTAAAGAAACTCCAAACAATATAACGACAGACAATCATGAACATTGGCGTGTCTTGTGTCAGCAAGAGTTCTTTTAGGTGGAAGAACATGAGAAAAACTTGGGTTCTGCTCCTAGGTATCTTCGACCGTACACAATTATATAAATCACATAACCGCTGAACCTTCGGTGAACATGAGGCGAACATAGGTTCTTTTCCTAGGTA
This sequence comes from Oncomelania hupensis, assembly GCA_036898135.1. Classification (NCBI taxonomy): domain Eukaryota; kingdom Metazoa; phylum Mollusca; class Gastropoda; order Littorinimorpha; family Pomatiopsidae; genus Oncomelania; species Oncomelania hupensis. The sequence continues at coordinate 37,952,923 of CM072525.1, forward strand.
GACTATCTGCAAACGTACACAATTATCAATATCAGATAACCGCCGAGCCTTCAAATTTGTAGATGTCGTTTTCCCACTCCGCGCACGCGGCCCCGCGGATTGCTATACAGTCCCATACTATAATAGAATGATTTTAACTTATACACAAACACACAAACCAACACACACCCACACGACACAAAAAGACCCCGAGCGGGAAATACAACCTAATCTAGAATCAAAGAGTCCGGAATAACCTGTGATATAGTTCATAGTTCACCTGGGCGCAGTACCGAAGTGGTTTGAGCATTTCCATAAGCACATTCGATTGCGGTAATTCCAAAGTATAAAATGAATCATAATATTATATGAAATTAAACATATGATACATTGTAAATTATCTAGAGGTATAGTTCTTGATTTCTGTTGGGTTCCAGCACATTGTGGAATTTATTGGAATGAAGAGTGTTACAAGTTAGCCAAAGAGGGAGCACTAAGATCATTAGATTCTATTTCTGTCAACAATTTGAGTACGTGTTATCCTGAAATGTATTCTTTATTAGAAAAAGCAGTATGTCAAGATACTAGCATTAAAAAGGTTACTATGCCGAAATGTCGAAAGTGTCAAAATTAATATACGAGTTAAGAATGAACGCATGGAATACTAAATATTCCGCAGATATTCAGTATATGTGTTGCAAAAATATATCAGTTTACCATATTTTATTTGAATGTCCAGTTTTAAATGAAATGTATGAAGACCTAGGACATCATTTCACTGAATGTGGAAATCCTTTAGATGATGTATTATATCATTCACAGATAACAGCAGTTGTGAACATTATTGTAATGACCCCAATTGGTAGACTGTTATAGTTTGGTGTTAAATCCCTTTTCCCCTTTCATTCCATTTTGTTATAAGGTTTCTTAATTGTGATTTGATTGATATTGTTGTTGTTCTTAATTACTGTCTACTATTACCGGAATGTGTGAATAGACACTAAATAATTGAATTGAATTCGATCGCTGTTACACACTTGGATGGGAATGGGTGGTAGTACTTGAAGGAAGCAACTGAACGACGCACATAATAAAACAAGCGCACCACACACCCCAGTCTCTACACAGCTGTGAATGGGTATCTAACCGAGGGTGGTAAGGCAGAGACGTAATAGAGAGGAGATAAGCATCGCCCTCACAAAACTGGTCCAGACAAAAAGAGAGGTCCCAAACGCCTCGCTCCCCCAACGAACGGAACGAAATGTTTAGGGAAACAATCTTCAACATTTAATATATGTGCTTGAGGTACACGAGCTACTAAGGTAATTGAAGGCGTATCCTTTGTACACAATACTAATATAATCTTATAGCCGCACCTCTCGTACAAAAGTACAAGATACTAATACCGTAGTAATACCCAGTGAATTTATAATGTTTGTTGTCTAGCCGTCATTTTCCACGCAGCAGGTGAGCCTAAGGATTATTCTTCTTGGTGATGAGGATGGGTGGGGATTTTTATAAAGTTATATATTGCAAAACATCCGCATTATGTATTCAGTGCGATCCTCCTCCTCCTCCTCCTCCTCATCATCATCATCATCATCATCACCACCACCAGTGACTGCAGCTTCTTCTTCTTCTTCTTCTTCTTGTTTACATTCTTCTTTAAATTCTTCTTCGAAATTGTCTCTTTCTTCAAATTCTTCTTCTTTAAATTCTTCTGTAGAAAACGTGACAACAAAGTTTTTTTTATTTTGTATTAAAAAAAAACACCAACACAACTAATATTAAGGAGGTAGGTCCGTCAAATACTATATTGGCTTCTTCTACTGACTTGAAAAAAGAACATACTTCACAACACATATTTGACTTTAACAAAAGAAAGCGACTTTGGCGTGACAAACACGGATTGTTACACAACGCATTGCAGTTTGGAAACTTTTCAGGTGAATAATCTCCCCTCCTTCAATGTGTTGGGTTTACTACTACTATTACTAAGGATATTTGTATAGCGGTTTATCCTAATGATAGATCAGTTCAACGCGCAGTTTTCAAGACGAACCTAAGAAAACTCATATTTTGTATTTACGTCTATATTAATTTAAATACCCCTTGGGGTCATGAGCAATCTTGCCACTGTAGATTGTTCTAACCTATAAAGGGAAAAGTGAAAGCCCCAGTTGAAAACCTGTCTTTCCTTTATAGGCATGACCGATTCACTGCGGCAACAGTACCCCCGTTGGAGTGCCCGGGGTTTCAGTATAAATAGTATCCCCACTTTCTGGAAATTTAGTGCTTTAAATTCCCACTGTCGCTGTCTTCCTCATTTGCTCTTTCCCATTCCTGCTCTGTCCTATCACTCTGCTATACTATCTTCTTCTTCGCTAGATCAATGACCTACCTTTTTTCCTGAAAACTCTTCCTGGACAAGACTCCTTGTTTGTGTATGAGGTCTGTTGGATCAGCTTGGGAGTATTGGACGCTTTCTGCCGGGTGGTCACTAGGGCTTCCTATGATGTTATTATTTAGCAATATAGGCAATTTATATGTATGTGTTTTGTTGATAATTTATAATGATGTTTGTATTCTGCAATATACAAACAACTGTTTGCCTACCTATATGATAACGCTTTACTTTGCCCCAACCAGTCTGCCTACCGACCATTCCACAGCACTAAGACAGCCCTCCTAAAGGTAACCAATGATCTGTTGCTCGCCTTAGATAATGGCAACGTCTCCGTTCTCACCTTATTAGACCTCTCAGCCGCCTTTGACACAGTCGACCATCACATTCTCTTTAACACTCTTCAACACTATTTTGGAATCTCTGGCTCGGTCCTGGCTTGGTTCCACTCATATCTTTCTGACAGATCACAAGCAGTCACTGTCGATGGCTGTTTCTCCAGCACAGCAGACTTGGTGTGCGGCGTGCCTCAGGGTTCCGTTTTAGGGCCGGTGTTATTCACTCTGTACACCAAGCCACTGCTTCTCCTGCTTAGAAAGCATGCTGTTGAGAGTCAGTCATTTGCAGACGACACACAACTGTATAAATCCACCGCCCCCTCTCTCATTAATTCCACTGTTCAGACCTTGGAGAACTGCATCACAGACATTAAATCATGGATGACACTCAACAAGCTTAAGCTTAATGACGATAAAACCGAAGCCCTCCTCATTCACAAGCACAACACCTCCTCCTCACTCTCGCCTCTCCCAACATCGCTTACAGTAGGGACAACAAACACTCAGTTCTCATCCTCTGCAAGAAATCTCGGCTACATTCTATCCGATGACCTGTCCCTCAACAACCACATCTCCAACGTCTGTCGCTCTGCATACACGGCCATACGCCAAATCAGCTCCTTTCGCCACTATCTTACAGTCCCGGCCACCAAAACCCTAGTCTGCGCTCTCGTCCTCTCTCGTCTTGACTATTGCAACTCTCTCCTTGCTGGCTCCCCGAAACACATCATTGACAAACTACAAAAGGTTCAGAACTCAGCAGCTAGACTAGTATTCCGAGCAAAGAAACGTGATCACATCACACCTCTGCTACATTCCCTTCACTGGCTTCCTGTGCAAGCACGCATAGAGTACAAACTCTCTGTTCTCTGTCACAACTTCTTCACAGATTCTTGTCCTTCCTACCTTGCTGATCTACTGTCTGTCTACGCCCCTTCACGCACTTTAAGATCATCTGCTGACACTCGCACACTCAAGGTTCCCGTCACCCGCACTAAGACATACGGCCAACGTGCATTCGCCTACTCCGCACCTAAGCAGTGGAATTCCCTTCCCTCCCATATCCGCAACATACAATCAACACAAGCATTCAAAAAGGCCCTCAAAACCCACCTCTTCAAACTGCATTATTCAGACTGATTTGTGTCCTGTTGCCATTCTCTCATCTCTTGTCTATGTCTGATCCGTAAGTGTATACACGGCTGTAAATATTTATACTGTTTTCCTTCCTGGGCCTAACCGGGCATATAAATAGCTGTGAATAGGTTTTTGCTATTCTACTTTCTGTCTTTTTTGTCATTTGTGTACATAGTTGTAAATAGTATATTTTTGTCTTTTTTGTAATTTATGTACATAACTGTAAATAGTCTGTACCTTTACTGTCCCGTCTTTTGGTGTATTGTAGCAATAGTGATGTTTCATTGAGTGCATGTATTTATATGTTATGACTATGTAAAGCGTGGTGAGTCTGGTCATAGGCTGGAGTACCCGCTATATAAAAATCCGTTATTATTATTATTATTATTCTATTTAGTTTTTGTAACCGGGGGTTCGATTAGTTGGGGTAAAGCCTCAGCCGTCCCCTGCGTGGGATGTCTTTATTGTAAAGTGACTGGCCGGTGGAGGGCATTCAGTTTTCCCACTAGGGTTGTTTCAGCAGATCCTTTATGCGGATCGGGGGTTGTCCGGTCCTGATTTGGCTTGGAAGAGTCCGCTGGACCTAAAGCAACAATCAATCAATCAATCATATTAATTTAAATGGCTGAATATTGTGCACCCTTGAATTTTGAAATTACATGTATAAGACCTGACTCTTTGCAGATGGCTACAATGTAAAGGGTGTTCCTTTAACCCCTCAGACATTAGAAAGCGAGAGGCGTTCTGGACCTCCCTTTTCTCTGACCCAGCTTCATAAGAGTTGCGCTCATCTCTTTCTCCCTCGCTGCCTTACCTTTCCCGGTTCCAAACCGATCCAGATACCCATTCACAGCTGGATAGACTGCAGGGTACCCGGGTGTGTGTGTGTGTGTGTGTGTGTGTTGTGCGCATGTTTCATGCTTCGTAGTGTACCGTTTGGTGCAGGTTGGCTTTCAAAGTATGATAACGCATTGAAGTAAGCCTACTCCTTGCGCTCGACGTTGCTTAATCAAACAATTTCAGCTTGTGTCCAACACACTAACTCTCACTGCACTGGCCAGACGGTTGAATACCCTCCAAAACAACCGGCTTATTGATGTAAACACGACTAGGAATATGAAAGAACAAAAATTCTGGACAACAATACATTAGTACCATTTTCAATTTTGTATAATAATAATAATAATAATAATAATAATAATAATAATAATAATAATAATAATAATAATATTATTATTATTATTATTATTATTATTATTATTATTATTATTATTATTATTATTATTATTACATGTTTCAAGTCACTTTGTCATAAGGAACATCTTCATGTAAAAATCGGACATTGTGGAGCAGTCACAAGGAAACCTCCAAACCAGGTTTGATTTAAGTAGACAGGAGGGAGGCAAAATAACTAACACATCTGAATAACACTAACCTACCCTTTTGAAATATTTTTTTTCCTATAATTTCTTCAATTATAACAATAGTTACATATCTGAAATTACATTAGAAACCTCTTAATGCGACACTCGAATATTGTGCAGCAGTCACAATGAACGCCAAAATACCAGGTTTGATTTAATTTGACAAGGGGAAGACATGACCTACTCTCCTATTTCAAAATAGTTCACCACATTTCCCCCCCCCCCCCCCAAACGCATATAAAATATGAATGCCTGAATTCAACTGCCTGCACTATGGAAAGTAATACACACCCTGATCCATATATCACTTTTCGTGGCCACCGGGCTTCCCAACACAACATATTTCATTTGATTTGACTGAAGGAAGAAATATGAACACAAAAAAGTCATCTCCTCATCCATTTTATGGGTGTCTAAATGTCTAAATGAATGTACTGTCTTGGTCTTTCAAATAATTCAAACTGACCTAAAATGTATTACTTTTGCAGACGGCTTATATAGGTTCTCCCAAAACAACGTAATTATTGTTTTTGATTTTGACAGAAGGAAGAGAAATGAACGGGGTCAAAATATTGGATAAATCTATATACTAAACTTTTCTTGGGGTTTAGTGTGTGTTGATGTTGCAGCGGCTTATAGGTTCTTCCCAGAAACATAATTATTTTATTTGATTTGATTTATTGAGAGAAATGAACGCAGGAAAACTAGCGGATAAAACTCAACAAAACTGTTGTTAGCGTTGTGGTTGGAAAAATAGATACAACTGCACTAAACTGTTGTTGTTGTTGTTGTTGTGGTGGTCGTTGTTGTAAACTGTCGAATGCGCTAACCAAATATCAACCAAATATGTACCATAATCATACCGTAGATCGATCGTGGAGTGGTTCTTTTTATTCAATTCCTGCCTTTTTTTTAATGCTTCATTGTCCCTTTTTATCGGGAAATTCTGGGCCGCCTCCCATGGGAAGGTGTAGTTGCAGCCTGTGGCGCGCCAAAACCCAACCTACCTAACATTAATTGTGGTGGATTTTTTAAATTTTTGCTAGGGGAGCAAACCGGAGTACCCGGAGAAAACCCCCGAGACGTTGCCCGAGTCGAACGTAAATAATATTCGGAGAAACATAACGCCCCGATGCAGTATCGATCCCACACCTGTCAGGCGCCATTGGTTTCTTGCCTCTGGACAAGGCAAGTAAAATTAGTCCCGCCTTAGCCCACTTAGCCACAACGCTCATTACAAAGAAACCTAAAACGTATAGGTTTTGAAGTGTTAATAGGATAAAACTTTTGTTCATACAATGCTGTAGTGTGGAAGTCCTCAAAGTCTGAGCATGTTTTTGGCCAGAGGATGATGATGATGATGATGATGATGATGATGATGATGATGATGAATACGGCGACGACGACGACGACAATGATGATGATGATGATGATGATGATGATGATGATGATGATGATGATGATGGCAGTGGTAGTTGCGGTGGTGCTAGTTAGTGGAAGCGCCATGTTGTTTTACCTTATGAAATCGAGCCCATTCAGACTCAAAACGTTGTTGCAAACAGGACTCTAACATCGAACTTCTAAAATCATAGCAGTTCCAAACTGTTGGCCACAGCACTAAATGGCCAGTCTACCAACACTAAAGTATTAAATAGGCAACCTCAGAGCGGGCAGTTGTAGCAATAAAGCCTTTAATCAGAGAAGCGGGCTAGAGAGATATTTCTTCGGATGCGAGTATACACCGAGGTCTAGTTTGTGCAAGCGCGCATTCCATCGCATAGACTTTACATATCCTGACGCTTATGTCCTAGACGGGGGAGTGCTGCCTATACAAATACAACCATGGCATGCCGTGTCGCCCAGGATTGTGTTTCGTCGTCTGGGGGTCAGACTATGCACCCAAAGGTTGCACATCGGCGCCTGGGGCTGCTTAAGTTAGATCCTGTATCGGCTCGCACCTTGAGCAGCTCATGAGCTTGAACAGAGCTGTGTCCTTCCTGTCCTATCCTATCCCGAAACTCGGAGGTCGTAAGGGCACTACAGAGGATCGTTTAACCAGCGTACTCCATCTTTCCCTGTCCTCAGCAACCCTGATTGTTTCGCTCAGTGTCAAACCAGTCCATTCTCGAATGTTGTCCTCCCACCTCTTTTTCGGTCTCCGTCTTCTTCTACCTCCTTGCACTGTGCCTTGCAGGATGGTCTTTGCAAGACCTGATGATCTGGTGACGTGGCCATACCATCGGAGTTTCCGTTGTTTTACCAATGTGAGCAGGTCATCGTGTAGTCCAGTGGCTTGTGTGATGGTCTGTGTGTATATATATATATGAAATAAAAATAATAAACACAACGAACAATAATAAAGTGCAGGGACTAACAAAACTTATGTAAACCTTTTACACTAGATGGTGTGATCACAGAAAAGATTATTTTTTTTTTAAAGAAGTAACTAATCTTTAAAAAAAAAAAAGGCGACGTTTAAAGGACAGTTGAGCAGTATACATTTTAACACGTGAACGTCTTAGCAGAAACCTCCCAACCCGTTCGATACGAGCACTTATAAATCAACTGTCCGTGAGTTACACTGATGAAGACTTGACACTATTCTGGACTTTAAATCAAAGAAGCGATCAAGGGAAACAAACGAGTAACACAACCAGGGAAATCTCGCCCATAATACGTCTAATAAATCCGTCTGCCTGGCTGGTTCTAGTACATCTCTATCTATTACAGGCCCTCGGAGTTTTAGTTTTAAAGTTTAGTTTCACAAAGCAAGTTTGTTAAGGTTGGTCGATTTCGCTTATTTTCTCCATTTGTTTCATTTCTTTTCATTATTATTTTATGTTTCTTCTTCTTTTTTCTTTCTTTCTTCTTCTTCTTCTTCTTCTTCTTCTTCTTCTTCTTCTTCTTCTTCTTCTTCTTCTTCTTCTTCTTCTTCCTCCTCCTTTCTTTCTCTCTCTCTCTCTCTCTCTCTCTCTCTCTCTCTCTCTCTCTCTCTCTCTATATATATATATATATATATATATATATATATATATATATATATATACATACACACACACCTGTGCACACACACACACACACCTACGCACACTTACCCATGAACACATTCACACCTTCAACCTCAAACCCACTCACCCACCCAGCCACATCGAATATGCATGAGAAATAGAAAAATAGAATGACGAATCCTAAGAAAACATCTGATCCACAAAAAGAAAACTAAAGTAATCGAACATCAAGGAAATAACTATGCTAATAACATTAGAAATTGTCCCAAAATGCAGGCAAAGCTGCTGGAATTTCATTCAGAAGAAGAAGAAGAACAAAAAGAGGAAGAAGAAAAAGAAGATACCAGCACATGGTAAATCGTGCAAGCTCAGCAGCAACCTGGAAACTGAAGAAGAGAATGGGACAAACAGATAAATCAGCCTTAAAAAGAGAGTTAGAACCGGAGACACGCTTAGGGGAGGGCTCAAAACAGATTCCATTTTTAAATGAATGTTTGCGAACCGAGGTTTTCTGTTCTTCATTGACACTCGAGGCACGTTAAAGAATTCGGTTGTTTGACAAATGTTGCGGTGAGGGGAACAGGTTGACACAAACACACGCCTACACTCTGGACGTTGATCGAGGTGTACGCTGCTCATTTATCCAGAAGATAAGATAAGATAAGATAAGATAAGATAAGATAAGATAAGATAAGATAAGATAACAATGTTATTTTACAAGGGTAAACGAGTAAGTGTTGTGTGCGCTTTTTAACATCTTGCCCTTGGGGCTTATAACAATAACTATTAACTACAACAAATTAATGTTATAACAACATCATGGAACAAGAAATAAACAAGGTAATCATTAGATAATATCATTTAAAAAAACATATCGTTGTTAATATCCATTAACAACACTTAATGCTCATTTAAGTTTTTTAATGTGTTTTAAGAGATGTGTTCTAAATGATGAAAGATGCTGGCGTGCGAAAGTCTTCACGAAGGTTCACAAAGTGGAATCGGAATAACCAAGACTACTTTTTAATAGATCAATTCTTGGACTTGGAACATTTAATTTTGTAAACGACCTGGCCGGTTTTTGTTGTTGTTTTTTTTTTGGAAAAAAGAGAAGAAAGATAGGAAGGTGTATTGCCATATAGGATCTTGTGCATGAAAACCTCGTTATCAAATTTTAGTCTGTCGGTAAGAGGCAGGACATTGATCTGTTTATAGTCATCAGGAGGGATTTTTTGTTTTAAGAATAACTTGTTTAATTGCACGTTTGTGAATTCTAAGTAAAGATTTCATTGCATTGCCACAAGCAGAATCCCAAATAGTAGAGGAATAATCAATAAATGATTGAATATGACCGGAATAAAACAGTTTACGAGAAGGTAAATTTAATAGATGTTTAATCCTTGATAATTGATAACTCCTTTTAGAAATAGTTTTACTAACATTTAAGACATGTTTCAGGACAAATTATTTTCTAAAGTTACATCAAGACGTTTATGATATTGTATTTCATCAATTATTTTATTGCAGATTTTTAGTGGAGGAAGAAGGTCATTGACAATGCGCAAAAGTGCAGTTTCAGTCGAGTAGTTGGCCCGGTAAGCAAACTGGTGAACATTCAAAAGACTGTTTGCCTCAAGATGCACATTCAGCTGACGCAGGACAACCTTTTCCAGTATTTTGGACCAGAACGGTAAGTTAGAGACGGGTCTAAAGTTGTTAAGGTCGTTTTGATCCAACGACGGCTTCTTTAAAAGGGGCTTTACAACAGCTGTCTTCCAAGCTGCGGGGACGGAACCAGAGGACAGGGACTCATTGATCAGACGGGTGATGGTGGGGAGGAGGATATCCAGGTTGTCGTACATCAGCCGAGCGGGCATCGGGTCCAGTTCGCATGTTTTGGGCTGGGTGCGTGTTACAATCTTGCGGACAAAGTCCTCAGAGACCGGACTAAAATTCGACAGGCACGGACCAGAATACTGATCCGGATGCTGCTCGGACTGTCTGTGTGATTGAGAGTTGCTGAACGTTTGCGAATTTTCACGATTTTGTCAGAGAAGAACTCAGAAAAAGCATTAGCAAGCTGATCTGCCTTAAATATAGTTGGAAGTTTAACGCATTGTGACTTGCCCAAAAGAGTGTTAAAGTTTTGAAATAGGCTTCTACAAGACACACTTGCAGTGATCTTAGCGGAGTAGAATGCTGTTTTTGCACTATGACCAAAGTCATTTACTTTGTGTTTAGCTGCCTCGTAGCCTTCCCTGTGTACGGTCAGTTTGGACGACAACCACCGCCGTTCAGCACGACGACGCTCCCGCCTCAATTCCTGGAGCGGAGCGGCAATGTCGGCGTACCAAGGCGTGGCTCTGCGTTGTTGGACCGCTGAATAAGGGGCGCATGCTTGTCCAGGACCTGACTAAGTGCCACATTGAGACCTCCAAGAGGCATCTCAGGAGTGACGGCACTCGCGAGGTCAGAGTGAAGATCAGCTTTGTCTATTTTGTTGATGCAACGCACAGTGACAAATTTGGGAGCAGTCTCTGGTCTGGGCACATTCAGCACGACAAAAGTGGCAGAGTGATCTGAAGTCAGATCGTGACGCTGGCGAGAAGAAAGCACCAACTGATCACTATCTCTAGTAATGACTAGGTCAATAGTGTGTTTGCTTTTCAGAATAGTAGGCTCTGTGACCCACTGTGTCATGCTGAACATCTCCAGAATGTCCCGGAACCTGGCGGTGACGGACGACGCCAGCGCCTCATAGTGGACGTTAAAATCGCCCATCAACACAAGATCCCCGGACAAGTTGTTGCAATACTCTAAGAATGCTGGTAGTTCATCAAGAAACATCACATCAGTCAGCTTATTACGTTTGCTAGGAGGTGGGCGATACAAGCACACCATGTTGACTCTGCGATTGTTCGTAACAAGTGTCATATGCACAATGTCAAAGGAATCATGGGGAAAGGGGAATGTGGCATTGAAAGAACATTCCTGAACCAAACAGTCACGGACAATGAAGGCTATGCCACCCCCACACTTTGCTCGTTCACTGATGGGTCGGAGGAACGAGAACATAGTGTAGCCTAACGGGGTAATGTCCGCACATCTTCCCTCATCGCCGGAGTCGCGAAGCCAAGTCTCTGTCAGCTGCATGATGTCAACATCATTGTTCACAATAAACTCTTGGATAGCGGTCCGTTTTTTGGCACAGGTCGTGCTCACAGACTGAGTGTTAAAGTGAACAGTACGCAGAAGACGATCAGTTTGATAAAGTTCTGAAGGGGGATGTTAATCAAGTTCACACTGCACATGCCACCACAAGTGCTTTTTTGTCTTCGAGCACGACCTAGAACAACGGGAATTCTCTGAGGCACTGCAAGAGGTGGCCGGGGACTGGGGACGGCCGCACCAGGTGAAGAAGGCAGGTTAGGATCTTTGTGAGCATAATCCATGACGCACTGGACAGGACGTTGTTCATTCCTCCCGACTTGCTGTAATAGTCGATCGCGACCAACACAGAGTGACCTGATGGTAGAGGTCCGAGAAAGTCGAGTGCAATGTCTTCCCAGGGCCCTGATGGTAGTTTTGGTGCTCCTGATTGGTTCTGGTGGGTTGGGACGGCTGACCAACTGACATCCATAACAGGTTTTGCAAAACTTCTCAGCCTCTGTCTCCATGCCTGGCCACCATACTTTCGTTCTCAGGTTCTGTTTTGTTCTTACAATATCAAGATAACCTTCATGCGCAAGTGAAAGAACACGTGGTCTCAGCTTGGTTGGAATCACGATTCTGGATCCTTTGAGCACTAGGTTTCCCACTACACATAGTTCAGGACTCACTGCAGCATACAGCTTATTGCAGTTTTCCCAGTGGCCACTGTCTATACACTGTCGTACCATCTTTAGTTTTTCATCTTCACCTGCAGTAGCCTCAAGCTCTTCTGTTGTCACTGCATTCGGTGTGGTGCTTGCTGTTATGAAGCGGATGTGCTCTTCTGCTTCATCGGCTAAGTCGGATGAAGGATTTTGATACGTGTTTGCTCACAGTCTGGACAGACTATCGGCAATGTTTGCCTTTCCTGGGATGTAGACGACTCGAAACTTGTAAGCCTGCAGTCTCAGTACCCATCTTTCTATTCGTGCACTGGGTTTGGAACGTGGTCCGTAGATGGTTTGGAGTGGTTTATGATCTGTCAGGAGGTCAAAGTTCAGACCATAAATGTATGCATGAAATTTCTCACATGCCCAGACGATCGCAAGAGCTTCTTTCTCCGTCTGCGAGTATCGTCTTTCAACATTAGTCAGGCTGCGGTGTGCGTAGCTGATCACTCGGGGTCCATCAGCTTGTTTCTGTATCAGAATATCCGCAATGCCTACTGGAGAAGCGTCAGTGACGATTTGTGTGTGTGCTTTCGGGTCGTAGTATCCAAGTGTCTTGGCACTCCCCAGAGCTTTCTTCAAGGCTTCGAATGCTTCTTTTTGTTTTGGGCCGAAGTGAAATTGTTGTTTCTTCCTGGTCAGTTTGCGCAGGGGTTCTGTCAACTTCTGTTAGAAGTTTGGAATGAATCTGGAGCAATAATTCACGAGTCCCAGAAAACTTCTGACTTCACTGACATTCTGCGGCTCTCGGGCATTGATCACAGCTTCAACTTTGTCTTTGGTTGGGTCGATCCCTTTAGCTGACAGTTTGTGACCCAGAAACTCAATCTCGGTCCGGCGGAACTGGCATTTGTCGGCGTTCAGAGTAAGACCTGCAGTTTGAAGTCTCTGTAATGTCTGTTTCAGTCGTTCGTCGTGCTCTTCCTGGTTCGGCGCATGAATGATAATGTCATCGGACAGGTTTGCTACTCCAGGAATGCCTTATACGACTTGCTGAATCCCATGCTGGTAAATTTCTGATGCAGCATTGATTCCCACCACCAGTCCTTTGTATCTGAATAACCCACAGTGTGTCACAAATGTGATGATGTCTCGGGAGTCGGGGTGTAACTCGAGCTGGTGATAACCCATTCTCAGATCTAACTTCGTGAAGATTCTGCTTTCTGCCATGTCTTGTAGCAGTTCTTCGATTGTAGGAATCGGGTGGCGTTCCCTCATCACGGCCTCATTGACACGCCTCATATCCACACACATGCGGATATCGTTGTTCGCCTTTGGAACAATAACAACAGGACTGACCCAGGGAGTGGGATTTTCCACTGGCTTCCATGTCTATTAGTTCTTGGATTTTGGCTTTGACCTTGGATCTCAGGCCAAATGGCGTTCTTCTAATTGGTTGAGCAACTGGTTTGACTTTCGGATCGACCGTGAGTTTTACTTGACGATCTTTCAGTTTCCCAAATCCATTGAACAAAGGTTTGAACTCGCTGGTGATGTCTTCGTATTCTGGCACCGACACATTCTTGATGTTCAGACCAATTTGAAGGACTCCGAGTTCAGTAGCTGTCTGTCGACTCAGAAGCGGTTCACCCTTTTCTTTGATGACGACAAATTCTGCCTGCACTTGTTTTTTTCCTATTCGGACTTCTGTATCAAAGCATGCTACATGTTTCAGTGGTGTGTCAGATGTGTGGGGATATATATAACTTTGACTTGCACTTTTTATCTGTGACCTTGGCGTTTTTCACTTTTATTTGTGACCACAATTTCTCACTAATAATGTTTATGTCACTGCCAGAGTCAATTATCATGTCCACTGGCACACCGCCTACTTCAACAGTGATTTTGTCATCCTTGATGCTTTTAGATCGAGCCACGAAGACGCTGTTTTGTTCTTCATCACTTTCAGATTTATCAGAATCTTCTGCTTCAACCTGTTTTACGCGGCGCTTTCTTCCTTTTAGTTGTCTGCCTGGTGCAGATTCTGGTTTGTCTTCTTTCCTCTTCCCTGTGCGACATTTCTTCTCGAAGTGGTTTAACCCTCCACAACCCCGGCAGGTATGTCCTCTAGCCGGGCATTTGGGGTTACTTCCGAAGTGATCTGTGCCACCACATCTGTAGCATTCCCCCTTGCCAGCTTTTGTGTTGATTTTGGCTAAGGAGTTGTTGCTGTTGTCGGAAGAAAGATTGCACTGTTTCATTTGACGCGTCTGCTCTTCAACAGCTTCAAACGTTGCTGCTACTTTCAAAGTCATTGCCAGAGTCAGCTCGTCGCCTTTTTCAAGCAGTTTTCGACGGAGTACATCGGATCTTGATGTTTTCGACGGAGTACATCGGATCTCGACTACTTGATCTTTGATCTGGTCATCCACGTTGTCAAATTCACAGCCATCAGCATTGATCCTTAGTCTGTTATTCTGCTAACGAACTGAGCAATGGTTTCATTTACTTGCTGTATCAGCTTACGGAATTTATGTCTTTGGAATGTCTTGTTCGGCTTTATTTTGAAGTGTTTGTTGAGAGCTGCCACTGCCCTGTTATATTCAACCGTTGTGCCTTTGTCTGGTAGGTTAGAAAAAATCTCTCTCACCTCTCTGCCCGCTGTGTACAACAACAAAGCTCGTCGCTGCTGTTTTACAGCGTTATCGGCATTTTCGTCAACAAACAGACCGACGCTGTCCGCGTACGCCTCGAACTCTTCGATCCACGATGTCCACCTCACACTCAGGGTATGAGCATCGCCTGTCGCTTCAAAAGCTGGTGGGCGGCCTAGTATATGGTTTAGACTCGTCGCCATTGTCGTGTGTGAGTTTTATATATATACTAGTGGTTTTGTACCCTGGCAAGCCAGGGTACACAGGTTGCTGTTTAAAATGTAGACAGAGAGACAACTGTTGTCTGCGAGTTTCAGTTGGACGATTTTGCCTTGGATAATTGCAATGTACTGCAGAACAGAGTATAGGTGCATGTTTGGGTAATGCACTAAAATATTTTATCTTAATTTAGTACTTATGTTAGGCAACGTATTTTTAAATGTCATACCTTTATTTAAAAATATTAGGCATGATATTTATTGCAATGTACTTACACTTACATGCTGTTGTCAAATGTCGTCTGCAAAAGTTATATGTGACGTCACGTTTGGCGCTTGAATGGGATTCTTGCAAGATTGTTTGCGAATGAATTTTTGTGTGCATATAAGTATGGATGAAAAAGAAAGTGAACAAGTAACCTTCAGCTGTAAGATTGGTGACATGAGTGCAAAAGTGTTTTGAATGGAAATAAAACAAAATTTGCGGTATTACGGAACGGCACGTTCTTGACACGGGTTGAATCGGAAGCGCGCGGAATGAGGCTATTGCAGTTTGTGGACATTTTGTTTATTTATTTATCTCAGAAACGGTTAAAGGTTCGGTAAGGAAATGTCGGCTATAACGATTTCGCTGGTTTTGAGCGCACAGCAGGCCGATCGGCAGCACCCAGCACCTGCCCAGATCAGCGTCCATACCGGACAAACTTTACAGTACAGGCGAAGCAGGACTTCCGGCTAAGCAATATATATATATATATATATATATATATATATATATATATATATATATATATATATATATATATATATATATATATATATATATATTCAAGTCTTCGCACATTTGAGTTGGCAGCTTCTTGCTCTTTTATTGCTCGCTCAACTGATTCCGGAAGTGACGGTAACCTACGTCATTCCAATACGTTTATTATGAAAGTGACCTCACTAAATTTGATAGTTTCTGTAGACACGACAGAAGGGAAATCGGGTGAAGGTACTGTGGGAAGTTGTTAAGAAAGAATGGGAGAGTATGAATCAAAGTGTTAAGGCTAGAGGGTTAAGAGGAGAGGGGGGGGGGAGGTTGGGCGGGTGTTTTACCCCAGCTCCAACCCACTCTTTTGTAACTATCAAAACTAACAGCGGAATTGGGGTTCGAGTTCTGGTGGAATTTTCAGTAGGAAAAAAAAAAGGAAGAAAAGAATGAAGAAAGAACAGAAGTTTGCGGCGCAGACTTGAAATCCACTGGGGAAAAAAGAACAACGTGTAAGGCATGCTTCGTACAAGATTGAGTTTGGATGTGGGTGAGTGTTGCCAAAGGTATCGGGCAATTTGTTGGGAGGGGATTTGTGGATGGCAGAGTGTGGGTAGTTACCCGGGCAGGTTTGTTGTGGGGGTGTGCGACCGGGGGGCGGGAGATTAGAGAGATGGAGGGTTGGGAAGGTGGGGGTGGTGGGGAAGGGAGGTGGTGAGGTTGCAGACTTGAAATCCATAGAGACATACCGTCCCCCGTCGTGTGTAATGATTTCATCACTGTCAGCTCCGACAGTTAATTTCCAGTAAAATTTAAATTTGATCTTATTTGCCCCTTGGGGTTTATCTTTTTTCCTGGTTACCTCCTCCTCATTCCTCCTCTTCATTCTTCTTCTTCTCCTCCTCCTCTTTCTTTTATTCATCTCCCTTATCCTTCTCTTCTTCTCCTCCTCTTCTTATTCTCATCCTACTTCTCATCATCCTCTTTTTCTTTCTCTTCTTCTTGTTTTTCTCCTCTTCCTCCTCCTCATCCTTCTTCTTTTATTCCTCCTCCCCTTACTTTTCTATTCTTTCTTAGTCCCCCTCTCCCCCTCTCTCTCTTTCTTTCTGATTCTCTCTTTCTCTCTCTTCCTTTTATGAACAAACGAAGAAAGAATAATATTCTGGAGATGCAAGAGACGCAAATAATCAATCCGAGTGAAAAAAAAGAGCACGTTGAAAGCAGTAACTTTTCCACAGAAATAACCTTTCACAGTTCAGACCCACTCATATTTCACTATAGAGGGTAGCCCTTCTACAGACTCTGGGGACACAATCTTCAATAAACTATCTGAGGCGAGGTTCTACCGGTTATAACTGAACGGTATCAGCCTGGTGTTCCCTCAGGTTTACACAACCCCCCCACCCCCACCCCAATCCTATGTTCCTCCACAATCTATGTACGTGTTCCCTCAAGGATATTCAGGTTACGTTCCCCCAGGAATCTTAGTTCCCCAAGGTCTGTAATTCTACCAGATTTTTTTGTTCCCCAAGTTCTTTTATTTCCGAGGTCTATGTTACCCCAGGTCGAAGTTCTCCCCAAGTCTCCAGGACTTTGGGTATTGTTTATTTTGCATGCGTGCGTGTTTGTTTGTGCGCATGGATACTAGTAACATATGCCTATGTTTGACAGCAATTGATACATCATCACGCCAGTGTGTGTGTGTGTGTGTGTGTGTGTGTGTGTGTGTGTGTGTGTGTGTGTGTGTGTAGGGAGAGGGGAGAGGAGGGAATAGTCCTTGGGAAAATAGACCTAAGGGAACATATATACTTCAGGAATATATTTGTTTATTATTTATTTATATTGTCGTTCTTAGAGAGCGATTTTCTAGCTCAAGAGCTGCTCAAGGCGCTGGCCGATACAGGATCTAACTCAAGCCGCCAACCTGGGGGAATATAGACATGGTGGGGTCGGAGGAGAGGAAGAAAAGCAGGGGGATGAAGGAGGGTGGTAAGGAGGGGGTGCATAGACCTGGGGGAACTTTGTTCCCGAAGTGAACACATTTTATGCATCTGCAGTTGGAGACAAAATGAAAGCTCTATTTTTATTTTAAATTAAAGGCATTGCCTGGTGCTGTTAGGAAGAGAACACCAAACAACTGTTGCAGTATAAAATGTCATTTTAATTGTGCAGCGGTTTTTTTTAAGCCTTGGATAGATGATTTCTCGCGGTTGGCTTTTGGAAACAATGGTACCTTTTTTCCTTTCAGTTTGTTGTACTGCGATCAAGATCAAGTCTGGCATATGCCTTATATAACAACAAGAAGTCTTGGATAGTTGGACAGAGTACTGATCCTCTGATCTTTCCAACCACACAATAAACGGAGACCCTCGGTTCTAGCCTGTCCCAGAACAGAGAAAAGGAAGAAATCCTCCCAATTCTCCGAGAAGAAGTTGAGGCAGCAGAGCAACCACTGAAGAAGGGGAAGTCAGCGGGAGTGGACTACATACACGCGGATTTGCTTCATGCAGGAGGAGAAGCGATGATTGACACCCTCACCATTATCTGTAACAAGATCTGGCAGGGTGGGGAGTAACACACACCATGGACATAGTCGTTGTCATCACTCTTACCAAAAATGGTAACCTTCATCATTAGCCATCCCATCAAGGTACTTCTGAAAATAATACTCAACATATTGAAACCCCAAGCTGAACAAATCATAGCTGAAGAACAAGAAGGATTCAGTGCAGGGCGAAGTACCACTGAATAAGTTTCCAATCTCAGAATAATCTGCGAGAAATAACTACAGCACCAAAATCTATATCATGTGTTTGTAGACTTCAAGAAAGCGTTTAACCGAGTCTGGCATGCAGCTCTGTGGGCAACCATGGGCGTGTACAACATCATCCCTAACATTATTGAAGTCATCAAAAGCCAGTTCTCTACAACAGCGCCATCGGGAACTGGTTCAGACAAACAGTCGGCGTGCGCCATGGATGCCTACTCTATTAAACACGCTTCCACATCTTCCTAGAGCGCATAAATGTCAGATGCCCTTGCAGATCACAAAGGCACTGTCAGCTTAGGGGGTAGAGCAATCTCCAACCTTTATTTTGATGATGACATTGATGGATTGGCTGGAGAGGAACAGGAACTTGAACAGCTGGTATAGAGGCTTGATACCACCTCCAGAGCGATATGAAATGGAAATAAGTGCAAAGAAGGCCAAAATGATGACCAAAAACCACCAATGGCATCAACAAGGGCATCAAAGTCCAATGCCAATCCCTCAACACAGTGCATAGCTTCAAATATTTAGGAGTCATTGTATCAGACAATAGGTCCCGACAGGAAATCCTCTCCAGGATCGCACAAACAACTGCTGCCCTGACAAGGTTGAAGCCCATTTGTAAAGACAGAGCAATCAATCTACACTACAAGGTAAGGCTGCTGCGCTCCATTGTCACCTCCATCTTCCCATACGCTTGCAAAACAGGGACCGTCACAGCAGATCTACAACGAAGAATACTAAACATAGAGATGAGGTGCTACAGAATACTTCTTGGCATTTCCTATACCCAGCACATCACCAGTGATGAAGTCAGATCAGACAGTACAGACAGGCCATCACACAAGCCATTGGAGAACACGATTACAAAAACGGAAACTCCGATTGGATGGCCTCGTCACCAAATCATCAGGTCTTGCAAAGACCATCCTGCAAGGCACGGTGCAAGGATGCAGAATAAGACGGAGATAGAAAAAGAAGTAGGAGGACAACATTCAAGAATGGACTGGCTTGACACTGAGCGAAGGCTTGAGGGTTGCTGAGGATAGAGAAAGATGGAGTACGCTGGTTAAACGATCATTTGTGGTGCCCCAAAGACCTTTTAGTTACGGGATAGGATAGGATAGGATCAAGACTGATGGAGGTTTACTGGAACATAACGCTAAGCTGTTGTAGCATTATTGGAATACATGTGCATGGCTGATCTGATGTAGTCTTGTTGGAACAAAAGGCTGAATTGATGTAATCTTGTTGGAACAGAAGGCGGAACTGATGTAGTCTTGTTGGAACAAAAGGTTGAACTGAGGTAGTCTTGTTGGTAAAAGGCTGAACTGATGTTAAGAAAGTATTAAAGTGGCAATTCCATTTAAAATAACTGTAGGTAGGGGTCAAGACTTTTGAGGTCAATGCGCAGTGGGCAGCCAGTACATCAATTCTCCGAGGACGTATTCGGAGTTGTTTTTGAGATGGAGTGAATAAGGTAATGAAAGACCAAACAAGCATTTAACCTTTTTTGTTCCCCATGGAACACTGCGAAACTTCAGAAGTTCAGACCACAAAAGAGCTGAATAATAAATTGAATTTAGAATACAAAAAGTCCCTACTGACTATTTCCACAGCTAAAGTTTGTGTGTGCTTCCTTGACAACTCCTGGGATATTATATTTCCGTAACTAGCTTAATAAGATCTTGCGACATTTATGAACTATAACTTCTCTGTTATTTAATGTATGAACTCTCTTTGGTAAATTTTCAAATAAATGTTGTTGACTTATCTCAGCAGACTTAAGGTTAGTTCCATGTGATCCCTTAATTAAGATTTAATTCATAAATGTTGTTGACTTATTTCAGCACAGACGTGTTAGTGCCATATGGGACCTTAATTAAGGTTCAGAACAATTGTATTATTTTATGTCTTTGAACTTTTCTTTTATCGGAGTCTCAAATTCAAAGAGTCGCGCAAGGTGATCATAATCTGCATCCCCAATAAAACAGTTTACTGATTATGACGTAAAAGGAAGGATCATGCAGAGGATTGTCAAATTTGATAGTTTATTTTTGGTTTTACATTAAAAATCTGAAGGTCACGGTCACACGCCTCACAGGTCGAGTGTTCTGTCTCCTTACGTTTTATCGTAGTTTACCTGTTTTATCCAAGTGTTTTGTGTCGTCATCTGTTAGGGATGTATCCTAAGGATTGGTGTTTCTGTCGGAGTGCGAATTGTGTTCCTCCATACATCAGGTTGTTGGTACTTTGGATTTTTGCTCTCGCCAAGCTATGTTCCATACATTGTGTTCAGTGTCAGCCATGTTCTTTTTCACCTGCCTTGCAAGTGCCGTTACAGCGAGGTCATGACTTTGACCCTACTACAGGTGAGCGAATTGTACTACACTACCCACGCGCTCAACTTTTATCAATGAATGCTGCGCAGTTGACCCCTGACCTTGTGATTCGCTTGAGAGAATTGTGTATCGGCCGTGACTTGCCACGTAAGCGAACAAGGCGTGGTGGTAGAAGAAAGCAGAGACGCATTCTTGTTGTTACAAATGATCGACTGTGTACACCCTGTTATGATGAAGAAGATGGCGTGTTTGGTGACTCGCAGCCATGGACTGTTGACAAGACGGTGCCGTGTTATAGGCCTACTCAACGTGGTGTAAACCACAACAACCTTGGTCACATTGCTCGCCGCCCTCCGTTGTCCCTGCACGCTGATAAACATTTACGCATTGCCACGTTCAATGCTCAGTCTCTTGGACCAGCTGAAAAATGCACAGCAGTGTGTGAATTTATCAAAGACAGACAGATAGATATAATGTTCATTCAGGAAACCTGGTTTCGTGTGAAAGGTGATGAGGGAAAGTGTGCTGATCTGGCACCATCCGGATTTACTGTTAAGTCTTTCCCTCGCTTGCATTTTGGTGGAGGCCTCGCCGTTGTTTACAGAGATACTCTGACCAGTCACCTGGGTTTCACGTCCACTTTCTCCTTCATTCATTCCTCTTTCGAAGTTGTTAAAGTGACACTTTCAGTACCATCTATGCAATCAATTAACTTCTTTTGTTTGTACCGTACTTATCCCGGTCCTGATTTGGCTCGGAAGAGTCCGCTGGACCTAAAGCAACAATAAATCAATCAATCAATCAACCGTACTTATCCTAGCAAGAAAAATAAGCTTACACTACCAACTTACAGATGTTGTTTTTTTCCAAGAATTTCCTGAAATGCTTTATCATTGTAATAATTTGTCTGGCTCGTTTGTTGTTGTTGGAGATGTAAACTTTCATTATAATGAACCACATCTTTTCAGTATGGTCAAAATGATCAGTTTTTTTAACATGTTCAGTCTTTCACAATCTCTTAATCAGCCAACTAATAATAAAGGTAATATAATTGATTGGGTTATGCACCGTCCTAAAGACGATATTGTTCGGTCGACCACCGTCACTCAGGAGCTTGCTTCTGACCATTTTTGTGTGGTCTGTGACCTCAGTGTTGTAGCTCCTCCTACCCCTTGGGGTCATGAGCAATCTTGCCACTGTAGATTGTTCTAACCTATAAAGGGAAAAGTGAAAACCTGTCTTTCCTTTATAGGCATGACCGATTCACTGCGGCAACAGTACCCCCGTTGGAGTGCCGGGGGTTTCAGTATAAATAGTATCCCCACTTTCTGGAAATTTAGTGCTTTAAATTCCCACTGTCGCTGTCTTCCTCATTTGCTCTTTCCCATCCCTGCTCTGTCCTATCACTCTGCTATACTATCTTCTTCTTCGCTAGATCAATGACCTACCTTTTTTCTTGAAAACTCTTCCTGGACAAGACTCCTTGTTTGTGTATCAGGTCTGTTGGATCAGCTTGGGAGTGCTGGACGCTTTCTGCCGGGTGGTCACTAGGGCTTCCTATGATGTTATTATTTAGCAATATAGGCATTTTATATGTATGTGTTTTGTTGATAATTTATAATGATGTTTGTATTCTATTTTGTTTTTGTAACCGGGGGTTCGAGTAGTTGGGGTAAAGCCTCAGCCGTCCCCTGCGTGGGATGTCTTTATTGTAAAGTGACTGGCCGGTGGAGGGCATTCAGTTTTCCCACTAGGGTTGTTTCAGCAGATCTTTTATGCGGATCGGGGGTTGTCCGGTCCTGATTTGGCTCGGAAGAGTCCGCTGGACCTAAAGCAACAATCAATCAATCAGTAGCTCCTCCTGCCCCTCCTGCTTACAGGGAGGTTCGTAACATGTGCGCTATGGACAGAGAGGCCTTTAAGCGCGACCTCAGTGTGGAGGTGTCTCCAGACCTCTGCCCTTCTATGGAACAGCTGGACGCCACACTGAGTGCTGTGCTAGATAGACACGCTCCCGTCACCCGCCGCAAGGTCAGGGTTGGTCGGTTGGAGCCGTGGTATACGAGTATCAGGGAGGATCTCCGGGGGGCTAAGCGACAAAGACATCAGGCTGAGAGGAGGTGGTTGAAGAGTGGTCTGACTGTATTCAAGCAGATCTATAATGTTGCCAAGAGACGCGTGACACAGATAGTACATAGCGCCAAGTCTGCCTATTTTAGCAAGAAGATTTTAAGCAGTGAGACCAGTAGGCAGCTGTTCGGTGTCTGATCACCTTAGAGGTAAAGAAAGAAACTGTGTCCTTCATACCACGCATCCTTTATGTCAGCTGCCAGACATTTTTTGTAACTATTTTATTAAGAAGGTTGCTGATATCCGCAGTGACCTTGATCGTGATGGCGCCTTTTTGTCATCTGATGATGAGTCCATTGCTGTCTGTGATGCTTCACGTTTTGATGTGTTCCAGCCTGTCACTGTTCAAGAAGTCAAAAATGTTATTATGAAATCAAAACCTACCACCTGTCCCCTTGATCCCATGCCCACTCCTCTGTTGCTTGACTGCCTGGATCCACTTCTCCAAACCATAACTCACATTGTGAATGAATCTTTGTCCACTGCAACTGTACCTATGTCATGTAAAACTGCTGTAGTTAAGCCTTTACTTAAAAAGTCTGGTCTTGATCAAAACAACCTTAAAAATTACAGACCTGTATCCAATTTGTCATTTTTGTCAAAAGTCATAGAAAAGATTTGTCTTGAATAAACTGTTTACCCATTTGAACTCTAACATTTTGCTCAGCCCACATCAGTCTGCATATCGCCCATTTCACAGCACCAAGTCAGCATTGCTCAAAGTTACGAATGACATTCTTCTCGCTCTGGACGAAGGCAAAGTCTCATTGTTGACATTACTGGATCTATCTGCTGCATTTGATACCGTCGATCACGAAGTTTTATTCAAAACACTTGAAAATCATTTTCGCATTTCTGGTTCTGTTTTGGCTTGGTTCAGATCTTATCTGTCCGATCGCACGCAATCAGTTGTAATTAGTGACCATGTTTCCGACAAAGCAGACATGGTATTTGGAGTTCCACTGGGTTCGGTTCTTGGCCCAGTTTTGTTCGTAATGTATACGAAGCCTTTACTGTCGCTGATCGAGAAACATGGAATCAGTAATGAGGCCTTTGCCGATGACACTCAGCTCTAAAAGTCGAGTCCACCAACTGAGATAGGTGCTTCTGTCTAGACCGTGCAGAATTGCATTTCTGATGTAAGGGTATGGATGACGCAGAACAAACTCAAATTAAACGACGATAAAACCGAAGCCCTGATGATAAGCAATAAAAAAGCATCATACACTTCTTCCCTCCCCAATTTTTTCGTGTTGGAAGTTCAGATGTTACTTTCTCCTCATCTGCAAGAAACCTTGGATACTTTATGTCCGATGACATGTCGCTAGATGCTCACGTTACTCAAGTCTGTCGGTCAGCCTACGCCGCTATACGGCAGATCAGTTCCATCCGTTGTTATTTGACGGTTGAAGCCACCAAAACCTTAGTCTGCGCTCTTGTGCTTTCCAGACTAGACTACTGTAATTCTCTTCTGTCAGGAAGCCCAATCAGATTGTTAGTAAATTACAGAAAGTCCAAAACTCCGCTACAAGACTGGTCCTTAAGGCTAAAAAGCGAGATCATATCACGCCATTACTCCATAAACTACACTGGCTCCCTGTACAAGCCAGAATTGACTATAAATTATCTGTTCTTTGCCACAATTTATTTTCTGATTCCTGTCCTTCATATTTATCTCAAGTACTCTCGGTCTATACTCCTTCCCGCCAGTTGCGCTCCTCTGCTGACTCGCGCACCCTGTTCATCCCTAGAATCCGCACGAAATCCTACGAAGCAAGAGCATTTGCTTATTCTGCCCCGAAACAATGGAACACTTTACCAGCACACATTCGACTTATTCCTACCACTCAAGCCTTCAAGCAAGCACTTAAAACACACCTGTTCAGACAATACTACTCTAACTGATCATATTTTATTTTCTGATCCTGTGCTGCTCTCTGAGATTATGACTGTCTTGACTGAGGTTCGATATGCACTATCCCTGCCTGATTCTTAACTTATTGTTTTGTATACATGTATTGTCATTGTCAACGATTTTAGTGTGTGCCGCAGATATGTCCTGATTGTTTTTGTTGTGCTATGCATGGCTTTGTCACTGCTCTTGTATTATAGTTTATGACTTCCTTTTTAAGTGTGAAGTTTTTACATAAAATGTGTTTTTTACATATTCTTAAATTAAGTTTTTAATTGTGAAGCACAGTGAGCCAGGGTATTTTCAGGAAACTGCGCTATATAAATGTACGTTATTATTATTATTATTATTATTATTATTATTATTATTATTATTATTATTATTATTATTAAAAAACAAATTCGTTAACAACAACAGAATGGATATGGGATCACCTTTGCCTAATTTGGCTTTTCTCCTTCCTTCTTTGATACATCTGTTGATGCGCACGTTCGTTCGTTCTTCTTCTTTAAAAATAATTTGCTTCTTTTCATCTCCTTCCTTCACCATCATGTAAACTTGTTTCAATTCTTTCCGTTTGTTCTTTTATTCCTCCTTTCACAAACAGAAAGATGTAGCATTTCTGAGGGTTCAGCGTGGCTTGATGGAGTAATAAACGAGTGGCAGGCACGCAGGCGATCCTGAGTTCAAACTCGACTAGAAAGAGCACGACGGGCTGTAACCTCACAAAAGCAGCCCTCATACAAGTACCTTCATACAGGGTTCGTACGCTCCTTGAACCTCCTTGAATTTTCCATGTCTTGTTCAAGGACCCTTGAATCTCCTTGAAAATAACCAAATTGCCTCAGCTCCTTGAAAACTCCTTGAAATTTCAACCAGTGTATCTATGCATTGCTTGACCTAGAGATTTTATTGTCAAGTTTTCAAAAAAAAAGCCATTGAAAATTAAAAATTAATAAAACAAAAATTATAATATTATTTGTGTTGTTCGACGATCGTAACTTTTGTCGTCTGCTAATGATAAGGGAAGTAACCTCCACAGGAAATTGTTCATTTTCTTGCTGTCGCGCATGCGCAGTTCTCGGTACATATTCTTCGTTCTTCCGCTCTTCCGCTCTTCCGCTCGGTGTACACAGCGAAAAGGACAGCGACACCGCGCATATTTGCTTACTGAAGGGGTAAAAATGCCTGGAGGCGATTGTGTGTTGAATCTTTTGTGGTTATCGAAATCTGAATATGCAGGGTGGCTGCTTGAAAAGAAAGGGAACAAGCATGCATGTTTCTGCCGCGTCTGCCAGAAAATTATCGACATGAAAGTCAAAGTGATGTGTTGGACCAGCTGTTCAGCACACACATGAAAGCAACAAAGGACTAACAAGATCGGGCCCTCAAGATCTGTGGGCTGTTGTGAGGCAGCTGTTACTTTTGTCCCATGGGCAAGCAAATTTGGAGAGAGGATTCTCAATCTACAAAGAGACCAGCACTGAAAATTTCTTCCAGCAGTCCTTGGTTGCTCGCCGACAAGTGCTGAACGGTATCAGGAAGATTGGTGGAATCGACAAGGTGGACATCACCAAGGAGCTGCTATTATCAGCATCTTCTGCAAGGAGAAAGTACCACGACTACCTTGATCAACAAAAGAAAGACCAGGAACAGGCACAAGCGGCAAAGAAGAGGAAGGCACAGGAAGACTGTGTTGATTTTAAGAGAGAAAAAAGGAAGAATGGAAAAGGATGCTCAGCACCTGACTCAAGAGGCAGACAAGCTTGCTGAACAAGCAGAAGAGGAAGGGTGTGCTGAGATTCTTGACTCGGTCAAATGCGCTGAGGAGCAAATCCAAGGAAATAAAGATCCAGTTGGAGAAGATTTCCCGTCAGATTGATGAAGAGATGGAAAAACTGAAATAACTGAAAACTCATTCATCTGTATAAAGTGTATTATATATTAGCCGGTGGTGGTAACTCTTTCTGACTTTTTACAGTTCTCTAACTTGTGTCTAAGGACAACAGGCTTCACAATTATTGTTAAATGGGTATAGACTCGGTAATCTGCATCATCATTATAACTGCAACTTCATCGACATGCAATACTTATGTGTGTAGATTTCATAATTAATATCAACATCAGTATCACCATCAGATTCATGACTGCAAACAATTTATGGATGTCACTGGGTAAGAGATTTTATCCTTTATTTTGACTACGTGTCAATACTTATGTGCGTTTATAATTTTTAAAAACTCCTTGAATTTTTGGAAAAAACTCCTTAAAATCTCCTTGAAAACTCCTTGAATTTTTTACAACAGTTTGAGTATGAACCATATTTGATTTACATGTAGTCCCTGTCAGTCACAGCCTGTTTCTTGGCCAACGATTTCAGTTTTGGGGGTCACTGTACGCTGACTTGTCTACACCAAGCATGCGTCGAAAATCAAGAAGCGTCTTCGCGGTGATACTAATACAAACGTTACGAGAGGAACATAAGTGGTTGGAGTGAGACACGTGTCGGTTGGAGGGAAAGACTGTGGAAGATAAAGGTAACAGAGAGAGAGAGAGAGAGAGAGAGAGAGAGAGAGAGAGAGAGAGAGAGAGAGAGAGAGAAGGAGAGAGAGAGAGAGAGAGAGAAGGAGAGAGAGAGAGAGAGGGACGAGAGAGAGAGACGTAAGACCTTTTTTTGACACGGGAGGGGTGGTGGGGGGGGGGGGTGAGAGAGAGAGGATGTCACGTGGGGTTTATGGGCTCTGCACAATGGAATTATGGACCCTCACGTTTATTCGGTGGGAACTGCTAGTAAGTCACCCTATGAATTACTTTAATAAATTTATTTGTTTAGCTCGTTCTGTGTTAAGGTTGGGGTACAGAAATAGATAGAAAAATGGTAAGAGATTACTGTCACACTAGCTTTCACACGGCTATGAATCATATGTAGACCAGCCACTTGATAACAGTTAAAATCACACATTTATTTCTTCTACTCTATACAAGATTCTCTAAGTACTAATCTAACTTAAAAAGTCTCTTTCAATGCTTAATAGTTCGATCGCTGATAGTCTAGGCAGCTGTTATTTCTTCCTCGGGCACTTGCTAGTATATGTCATGTAGATTTGGACTACTGTGGTCCGTTTTACAGTTTCTGAAGAGTTGGACTACTGTGGTCCTGTTATGATCAGTTTAAGTGCACCTTGGCGTGTTCACTTAACTGCTAGATGGAGCGTGCGAAGTCCTTCTGTGAGGTAGCTTCTGGTCCACCTGGGTAGTTGTGTAGTTGGGTTCCCTTGCCACGCTGTGGGGTCTTGTAGGGGGTTTTGCAAGGTAGCTCTTTCCGTCTTGTGCGGTAGAGTCTCCTCACCCAACTAGTCGTTTCTGTGGAGTGGGGTGCACAGGATAGCTCGGGATAGCTCGGGATAGCTCGCCTGCTCGTCTGTAATATAAGAGACGAAATTCTGCACAACCCTGAATAATCGGTTTGTGCAGAGCGTCTCACTGAAAGCCAAGTAGCCCTCAGTGATAGCTCCACATCTCTATACATAAGCGACGAACATTCTGCTACTTCCGGGGTCCACTGGAATCTCACTCTAAATTCCTATACATACATAAATATCAAACGTGTCTAACTATACACATACAGAATTAATAATATTATAAACATTCAGTGGTACAGCCACTGGTCCGCAAACATACATATAAGTTAAACAACAGTGGTTCCGTACGGGATACAACATGGCGGCGCAACCGGTCGTGTTTCGCCTCGTGGTAGGCTCTTCCACGTGGTACGGTCGGCAAATTCGGATTAACAATTCACATTTATGCATAGCAAATTCCACAAACATAATTTCCACAATAATATAAATATATCACGATGAAACAGAAGGGTGTTCATTTACCTGTTTGACAAGTTCAGGCCCGTTGTGACTTGATAGAATTCGGAGATTCTAAATCCTGCTTCCTGGTCTATGAGTGAAGATAGTTCTCTGCTAGCTAAGTAGATGTTACTTCTTCCTCGTCTCACACACGACTGACCAAAGCTGTGTTAGGCTCTGACACAGTCAAAACTGCTCTACCCACTTAGCCTGCTTCTGATTGGTTAAAACGGTCCGATTCAAAGCTCTCATTGGGTAAAATGTTTACGACTCTCGCACACAGTGCTGAGTCACTAAGCTGTGTGGGGGTCTGGCTCGCTGTGTGTACTTTTATTGCTACTGTGTAATTTACTGACTCTCTACTGTTACAAAGACTACACAAGGCTAAATAGTCAACTTGAGGGGCCGGGTAGCTCAGTTGGTAAGAGCGTCTTGCTAGTAACCGAAAGGTCGCTGGTTCGAATCCCGGATTGGTCAACGTGTGATCATATTATTTTCCCCTTTACCAACAACTGGCCCGCTGGTGTCAGTATAAATCGGTCCAGTAGTCACCTATATGCGAAAGTGTCGTGTGACTATAATCTACAAACAACAACAACAACAACAACATAGTCAACAAGCAGAGTTAAAACTAGTCCTAACGCGACAGAGGAGAGAGAGATAGTCCGACAGAGAGAGAGAGAAAGAGAGAGAGAGAGAGAGAGAGAGAAAGAGTAAGAATAAAAACTAAGCTAAACCACAGGGGACATAAACAAAAGAAGAATGGGTCCGCGATAGCAAAAGGAAATTGGACCTCGATCGCGCAGCGGTAGATAACACACAGCCATTTGTATTATATAGGCTTATAGGAACGGTATAGGATCAGAATGCGTCTTTGACGAAACGAATAGGGCGCTCAAACGTGTTTTATTCTCAACCCGTGTAAGAACAAGTATGTAATCTTCCCTTAAATCGTGGCGATATCGGCCTAAGCTAGTTGAAAGTTCAGCGAATTTTCTGTGCATGTATTTTGCATACAAAGGGCGGTAAGTCACGCAGACGATCTTTTGACTAGTCTGACACAGATAACACTAAAGATTACAACATTACACAGACGAAGAGCACGCAGAAGACACTTACAATTGAGCAGCTACCACAACAGAGTCTAGAGAACAAACGATCGGTCAATACTCATGGGAAAAATTGCAGGATTAAATAATAAACACTAGACTGAAAGATGAGGTAAGGATTGTTATAATTATTTATGGAAAAAAATCGTAACTATTACGAGGGCATCCCAATAGAGGTTCTCGTCCCGGGAAAAGAGCGGGGATCAAATCCGCGAATGAATACGCTCTAGATATGAAAGACGACGTATACAATTTGTTATATAAATAGAAGTGGATAAAACGTGCCAAATGCACGATTTTCTCGATAGCAAAGCAACTTGATGGAAAAGGAGTTCTCCGCCTGTTTCCTTAAAGGATCCCCAGTCGAGGACTAGGTTAATGTTTTGACGAAAATGGGTTTACCCTAAAGTTGCCATTTTTGTTACATTACTCAATGCTATGGTGAGCTTTCGTAACTCAAACCAACCGCTACTGCTTGAATGTTCCATTCCTGTTCTGACAGGGAGTGTTTGATTGATTGATTGATTTATTGTTGCGTTAGGTCCAGCGGACTCTTCCGAGCCAAATCAGGACCGGACAACCCCCGATCCGCATAAAAGATCTGCTGAAACAACCCCAGTGGGAAAATTGAATGCCCTCCACCGGCCAGTCACTTTACAATAAAGACATCCCACGCGGGGGACGGCTGAGGGTTGACCTCAACTACGCAAACACCCCGGTTACAAAAACAAAATAGAATACAAACATCATTATAAATCATCAACCAAACACATACATATAAAATGCCTATAGTGCTAAATAGTACATTCATAGGAAGCCCTAGTGACCACCCGGCAGAAAGCGTCCAACACTCCCAAGCTGATCCAACAGACCTCATACACAAACAAGGAGTCTTGTCCAGGGAGAGTTTTCAAGAAAAAAGGTAGGTCATTGATCTAGCGAAGAAGAAGATAGTATAGCAGAGTGAAGGACAGAGCAAGAATAGGAAAGAGTAAATGAGGAAGACAGCGACAGTGGGAATTTAAAGCACTAAATTTCCATAAAGTGGGGATACTATTTATACTGAAAACCCCCGGCACTCCAACGGGGGTACTGTTGCCGCAGTGAAGCGTCTTGCCTATAAAGGAAAGACAGGTTTTCAACTGTGGCTTTCACTGTTCCCTTTATAGGTTTGAACAATCTACAGTGGCAAGATTGCTCATGACCCCAAGGGGTCAGGGAGTGTTTAACACCAATACGCTCTACCATCTAATGGATGATATTGTTAGCGCTACAGCGGTAGCGGTAACTAACGGAACTTACAGATTAAAAATAATATTTGTGTATGTGTGGGTGTGTTGCTGCAAGCTACTACTTTCATTGGGGCAACATTCACTGTGAATGTTAAATGCATCTGTGAAGAGGGCGTGGTCAAAGTGGGAACCTTTAACTTAAGAAAGACATTGGGCGATGTATAGAATGGCACAAATGTTTTAAGAATGGCATAACAACGTGGGATGACTAGACCGCCAATTCGTGCTAAAACTCTTAAAAACCGACAGCTTAACCCTTCCCTTTTCGCCAAAGGGTGTGCTGAAGGCCAAGCGGCCCTAGCCCACGCAGAAGTTTCGAGGTTAGGCAAGATCGAGTCTGGATAGTTGTACTGTACTGTGACTGCTGGGCCCGCGACAATTAAAAATGTAGGTAGAGAAGCGAAACACTGCGAAGTGATTAACCTTCACCAACGAGAGGAGAGAAGACAGCGCGGACACAGTCCTCACAACCCTAGTCCAGAGGAAAAGCAGGTTGTTCCGTAGGATCAAAATATATCTGTCTGTCCCTGTCTGTCTCTCTGACTCTGCTTTTTTTCGGATCGTTAAGCTTTATGAATGGTAATACAATCGTGGTAAAACTACAACAACGGCTTTTCTGCCTGCCTCAAAGAAAAACTAGATGCGATTAATTAAGAAAGCCGACTCTCTCTCTCTCTCTCTCTCTCTCTCTCTCTCTCTCTCTCTCTCTCTCTCTCTCTCTCTCTCTCTCTCTCTCTCTCTAATTTTGTGCACCTTTTTGATTCTTTATACATTTATTGAATTATTAAATGGTTGGTTAATTAATCAGTCTTATGTATGTATGATTTATGATTTGCTGATTTGGTTTATTAATTTTATTGTAATTAGCAGGTTGTGTTGGAGTTGTTGTTGGTTTTTTGAAGGTGATTTACTAGAGTGTTAGGTTTATCTTACAGCAGTTTTTTAACATTATTTTAGACTATTTATTAATTAGATTTATATATTTTTATGAAATTCATTTCTGTTGTAAAATCCTATAGTAAACATAGAGGAATTTTTTAAAAAATTTCTTTTAGTTTTTAAATTTTACTTTTATTTGTTTATATATGTAAAGCTTTATGGTATGTTTTACGTTTTATTGTAATCCCATCTCCCATTGCAATGAACTTTGTTTACGCAATAAAATGTCTTACGTCTTACGTCTCTCTCTCTCTCTCGCTTTCTCTTCTCTTCTCTTCTCCTCTACAAATAAAAAAAAAAGTATTTCTTCTGAAGATAATTATCTGATTCTGGTCTCTCCTGTTTTTTTACAGGAGTCCTTCCCTTTGCCAATATACTCTTCAAAATCTCTCTCTCTCTTTCTCTCTCTCTCTCTCTCACACTCTCTCTCTCACTCTCTCTCTCTCACTCTCTCACCACTCCTTCTCTTCTCCCTCTATGAAAGGGTCGGGTCGGACGTGCCTTAGGGCGTCTTTAAGGGAGGGCAATGGCCTGTCTTGCATCGTCTTGCCTTATTCTTAGCTCCCTTGATTTCCTTTTAAAGGAAAGTTCTAGCTTTGCAAAATGGTGTGATTGGGGCAACATCGGAGCTGCCATCCTCTGAAAGTCCACAGGTCCAGTTGTTTGGTTTTTTTCCTATTGGGTTGAAAAGTTAAGAAGTTAGTGTTTTTTTTGTATTTCTCAATAACACAATAAAGTTAGGATCTATGTTCAGTTCGTTATATCTCTAGATCTATAGCACAATGAAGTTAGGATGTTCAGTTTGGTATTTTATAAATAGCACAAAACCAAGTTTCGTCTAACAATTTCTAATACTTATGATCTCTCTGCCTTTAAAACCTATGTATGAGTGATGAACGTGTTTTATTGTACATGTTAGACATAAGACATAAGACATTTTATTTCGCTTCAACTTTTACATCGAAGAAATCTTGGTGCGCATGGGGTACTCAGTTGTGTAGGCCTATCTATATATATAAATTGCTTAGCCGGAAGTCCTTCTTCGACACTACTGTAAAGTTTGTCCGGTATGGACGCTGATCTCGGCAAGTGCTGGGTGCTGGGTTTCGGCCTGTTGTGCGCTCAAAACCTGCGAAATCGTTATAGCCGACATTTCCTTACCGAACGTTTAACCGTTTCTGAGATAAATAAATAAACAAAATGTCCACAAACTGCAATAGCCTCATTCCGCGCGCGGTTTCCATTCAACCCATGTCAAGAACTTGCCGTTCCGTAATACCGCAAATTTTGTTTTATTTCCATTCAAAACACTTTTGCACTCATGTCACCAATCTTACAAAATTTTGTGTTTAAC
The DNA here is from genome assembly GCA_036898135.1 of Oncomelania hupensis. Taxonomy (NCBI): domain Eukaryota; kingdom Metazoa; phylum Mollusca; class Gastropoda; order Littorinimorpha; family Pomatiopsidae; genus Oncomelania; species Oncomelania hupensis. Next base: position 37,986,362 of record CM072525.1, read on the forward strand.
TAATTAAATTTGATTAATTAAAAATCGAATCGAGGTTTCAGCATGTTTTCTCATATAGACCAAAAAATTGATATTCTTTGAATGAAAGCTTGGTAGCTCAGTTGGTAAGACTTTTGCCTGCCGTGCAGGGGACCCGAGTTCAAATCTCCGGTGGGCCATATTTTTTTTTAATGTTTTTTTTTTAACACTACAATATGGATATTTTGCTTTTTAATTTAGGCTTTTTGCCTTTAACTTTATTATTATTATTATTATTATTATTATTATTATTATTATTATTATTATTATTATTATTATTATTATTATTATTATTATTATATCTTACATCAAATTTTATTGTAAAACCCTGGTGTTTTTTATGATTTCTATTTGCATTATTCTATATTCAATATTATTATTATTATTATTATTATTATTATTATTATTATTATTATTATTATTACCAAGGATTGGGATGGGGTGGTACGTGTAGGTAAAAGGGGGTTACGGGTAGGTTTAAAGGGGCATGGGTAGGCATAACGGGGATACGGGTATATATAAGGGGGTATGGTGATGGTCGATTCCTTTCATCCATACCTGCGAAACGATCAACGGGAAGTATCAAGGAGGGTACAGGTAGGTTACAAGGGGGGTACGGAAGGTATCAAGGGGGTATGGGGAGGTATCATCGTCCAAATGAAACTCGCAGACAACAGTTGTCTCTGTCTACATTTTAAACAGCAACCTGTGTACCCTGGCTTGCCAGGGTACAAAAACCACTAGTATATATATATAATTCGCTTATATTTCTACAGAAGAAAAAGCACACAATAAAAGCAAGCAATCCTGCGTGACAAACACAATCATACATACACCTATACCTGCATCAACAACCTTCCGACCCTAGGGAGGTTAAATTAATTATAGATTAACACAATGTCTCATCACGGAATGACTAGAATTGACAAATTTGTATGTAGTAAAATAGTAGGCCTAGAGTGTGTAGAACACATGTGAGCATGTATGTTAGTTACCTCTCTACAAGTCTAATTTAAAAGGGACCCATTTAAATCACGCACCCCCACCCCCCACCCTCCCTCGACAGATCGTTTTAACATTCACACTGAGTGTTGCCCCACTAGAAACAATAAGCTTACACCAAAGAAAAATAGTTATTTTTTAATGGCAACTGCAAGCCAAACGGTCTTGCGCGAAAATCAGCATTTACCATAGGTGGCAATAGGCGGAAGCCATGATATAAGTATCTCGGGAAGTTTTGTTTTCTCGTTTTAAGCAGATAAACAAACCCTACCCCTATCCCAAACACGTACTTTTAAAGCCGCGTGGTTCATTCAGAAATAGGGCCAAAGGTCACGCGGCTATATTGATAAGACTGTCAAACAGGGGAAATCACTCTGTCAGAACGGAAATGGAAAAGTCAAACTTTAGTTTGAGGTTGGTTTGAGCAACGAAAGCTCACTTTAACATCGTTTAATACAATAACAATGCGAATTTTAGGGGAAACTCGTTTTCGACAACGGTAAACAAAACCTTCGTATTGGTGCCCTTTAAATGGAAAAAAGAGAAGATAATAATAATAATAATAATAATAATAATAATAATAATAATAATAATAATAATAATAATAATAATATCCATGTGTATAGTCAACTTTCGATGACCTTATTGTGGGTCGCCATACAACGCGAAACATGGACCCTCACAACAGATCTACAACAAAGAATACAAACCATGGATTTGATGTGCTACAGAAGACTTCTGGGCATTTCATATACCCAGCACATCATCAACGACGATGTCCGACAGACCATCACACAAGCCATTGGACAACACGATGACATGCTCACAGTGGTGAAGAAACGGACACCCCGATGGTATGGCCACGTAACCAGAGCATCGGAACTTGCAAAGACCATACTGCAAGTCACGGTGAAAGGAGGCAGAAGAAGAGGGAGACAGAAAACGAGGTGGAAGAACAACATTCGAGAATAGAATGGCTTGTCACTGAGCTAAGCCACGAGGGTTGCTGAGGAATAGAGATAGATGGAGCACGCTGTTTAAATGATCATCTGTGGTGCCCCCAACGACTTTCGAATTACGGTATAGGATAGGATAGGATACAGTCGCCATTCGTCGGCGAGACGAGGTCATGCTAAACGGCGGCTAAATCAAGCACCGTTCCCTTCCCTTGTGGAACTTTGACCATTTGAATTGACACTATGACGTCTACGAAAGTCAAACAATGGCGGTCCACGTGCACGTGGACCAAAGTCAGCAATGTTGGAGAAAGGGTTAATGACGCATAGGTGCTTGAATTAAAAGGTGACCTTCCTATCTTCAAGTCACATAAGCTTTTGCAAGCGCCTCCTTCCTTTTCTACAGTCACGGCTTGGACAGATCAGTGCGTTTGATTCACTCATTCATGCAATGTTCAGTGCAAGTCATTAGAAGAGTAGATGGAATTTCAGCACACGCGTATGTTTGTTTGTTTGTGTGTGTGCACGCGCGCGCGCATGTGTGTGTATGTATGCGTGTATGTGTTTGAGAATCTACATACGATTTACATTTTACGGACCCCGTTATTCTGACGTCAACAGAATCTGTTAGAGCTAGGGTTAGGGTTAGCTTTAGCGTTAGAACACTTAAAAGTATTTTTAAAAGGGAACGAAATGACCCATTGTCAAAACAACGTATGTGGCGTTTCGTGAAAATCATAACAACGCGGTCTAAACAAGTGTGTGTGTGTTACTGTGTGTTTGGGTGTGTGTGTTTGTGTGTTTGTGTGTGTGTAGGTGTTTGTGTGTGTGCGCGTATGAGGGTGTGTGGGTGTACGTGTGTGTGTGTGTATGTGTAGGGGGTGGTGTAAGCGCGCGCGTGTATGTGTGTGTGTGGGTCAAAGTTTCGGGTTTTTTAAGTGTGTTTTTTTAAGTCTTTTCTTAACAACTCATATAATATTATTTTGTGGACGAATGTTTTGGCATATCGTTTCAGTCGTAAGCGTTAGTGATCTCTCAATTCTCAGGGCCGACTTTGTGAAGGAGATGCCCACGAATTGCTCTCAGGGTCATCCCCCATTATTTTGTCCACAGCCCCATATTGTTAGTTACAACTCTATATTCCCACGTCTGCATGTATCAACACCGCTATATTTTTCATACAGTGGGCTATACGTATGTTTCCACAGCTATGTGGATCCACATGATCAAACAGCTCAATATTTCCATCGCTCTATGCTTTGTGGAGGACAGGGCTAAGGGAACACAGAGGCCACAGCAACAGCCTACCCAGAAATGACGACCACCAAGGTCTCTGATCCTGTTCAGTCTTTGGATGAAACGTCAAAACCCAAAGTCTGTGTTATTTAATCCATTATAGCCAGTTTATTTATTTATTTACTAACTTACTTAGTTAATCGCTCTTGTATAGCGCTTTTACCGCTCAAGAGCTGCTCAAGGCGCTGGCCGATACAGGATCTCACTCAAGCCGCTCGAGTCGCCCACTTGCAGGCTTTTGGGCGCATAGTCTAACGCCCTGACAACTAAGTACAATCCTGGGCGACTGGGTACGGAGGAAAAGAGCCCTATAAGCGCTGGGTGGGTGTGTGTGTGTGTGTGTAGACCGCGCTCACCGGTCCAAGTCCTGAGCATCAGATTATTTCAAGTCCGTGCGTTGCGTACACAGTTTTATTGGTGACATCCTTCTGGGCCTGGGCTGTGCCCCGTTGTCACCTTTTTACGATTTATACATTGATTTTTGGTTTAGTTTGTCACCTTAGTTGTATTTTATTGATGTAATGGCCGCCACTTCCTTGTCCATGTCTGGCGTTGCTTTGCTGTCACCGTTTTATCAATTTTAAATAATGTTGACTTTAGATTGTTATACATAGAGTTATTTATTAGTATATTGGCTGCCTCTCCTCTGTCAATGTCCCGGCGCTGCCATAGTTATTCGGCAGCGTGTCTATTGTTTGAACCTGCCTACCATTATTTTATCATACCATTATTAATTGTATTCCCTGGTTATACGTTATTTTATCCTTTGCTTGGGAATAACTTGCTGTTCGTATTAATCTTGGGACTCCTCCTCCTCCCAACTATTAGTTTTTATTTCCCATGATTTTTAGCTGGAAAAATTATTATGTAAAATTGTTGATCGCATTCTGGGCTTGTTGTCGTGCCCAGTTTCTAATTGTTTTTTTTGGTGTTTTTTATTTTTTTATTTTTATTTTTTTCACTGTACAGGTGTTTCTACCTTCTTATATTTTATCCTTTTAACCACGAGTATGCATGGTGTGTGGCTGCTGTGTCCCTTCCTTCATTGGCCAGTCTGTATTGCCCATAGACTTTTAGATTCTCCTGAGTTTTAACTGTGGTCCTGAAATTTTATCGTAACTCTTATCTCTCCCCTTCCTTAGGGTCCCTCGTCCAATTTCTTAATTTCTGTCCCCTATACGCTTAATGTGTCCGGGGACGTACATTTTACTCTACTACTACTACTACACAGACTAGACAGACCTCGGTTTATGCTCTCAATGCGAAGGATGAACTAGACAAATCAACATTTATTTGAGATTTTAAAAATATAAAAATATAATTAAAAAATAAAGTAAATAAATAAATAAATAAATAAATAAATAAATAAATAAATAAATAAATAAATAAAAATACAGCCACTTTGGTGTCGCCTACGGTGCAGGCAGTTTACATTACATTACATTACATTACATTACATTACATGATTATTGCTTTAGGTCCAGCGGACTCTTCCGAGCCAAATCAGGACCGGACAATCCCTGATCCGCATAAAAGATCTGCCGAAACAACCCTAGTGGTAAAACTGAAAGCTCTCCACCAGCCAGTCACTTTACAATAAAGACATCCCACGCAGGGGACGCTGAGGCTATACTCTAATTTATTGAACCCCCGTTTACAAAAACAAAATAGAATACAAACATCATTATAAATTATCAACAAAACACATACATATAAAATGCCTACATTGCTAAATAATAACATCATAGGAAGCCCCAGTGACCACCTGGCAGAAAGCTTCCAATATTCCCAAGCTGATCCAACAGACCTCATACACAAATCAGGAGTCTTGTCCTAGAAGAGTTTTCAAGAAAAAAGGTAGATGACTGGTCTAGCGAAGAAGAAGATAGTATAGCAGATTGATAGAACAGAGCAGGAATGAGAAAGAGCAAATGAGAAAGACAGCGACAGTGGGAATTTAAAGCACTAAATTTCCAGAAAGTGGGGATACTATTTATACTAAAAACCCCTGCACCCCAACGGGGGTAGCAGGGAGTTTAAAATCAGTCTTTGATAGTCATTGTTAAAGCTCATTCCTCCCCCTGGTGACCAGCGGATTTCTAGTTGTGTGTTCAAAATTAATTAATTAATTAATAACAAATTATTTTTTAAAATAATAATAATAATAATAATAATAATAATAATAATAATAATAATAATAATAATAATAATAATAATAATAATAATAATAGCAAAATAATAAGAAATAATAAGAAATAAATACCACGCCTTCAAGCTTTCAGAACTTTGTATTAAAAGATCGATCTATTACATATTATCAATCAAAATCAAGTTGTTAACTACTGTAAATCATAAGTAGATAATTTTGAGACGGGGTGGGATTGGGTGGAAGCCTTCCGTTATACACAGCTGATTATCAATGGAAGCAGCATGTAAAGATTTACATCAATGAAAACGATTCAGAATCATTGTAATATATGAACTAAAAATGCCTACGTGTTGGTCAATGTGATGTGTGAAAGTGTCATGGAATAGTTATGTGTGACGAAATCAATGGGCGCGTGCCTGTTTATGTGATCCACTTGGAGGGATGCATTTCTAATATAATAATGGTGGTTTTATTGGGGAAAAAAACGACACCCAAAAGTGAACTTTGTATCGAAAATTTCAATTTAAAACTACGTTCTTTATATTACCCAATCTTTCTTTGATTCCAAGTATGCCTACAAAGGGAAAGAGCAGAGCAGTGTGAATCAGTGTAACTCCACTACGCATAGTTCTGTCAATAGTAAACTAGTCACAGTACATAGTAGACAGAACTGTACTGAAGTACCTTTCGCCCTGTCCATTCTACACGATCATGGTAATCACGTGTGTGCTTAACATGTCTGACCAAAGTAGATTTGCTTGTACTTCATTGGCCCGAAGTGTCAGTCTCGTGTCAAACCACCAATCGACTCTTTACATCGCCGTGAGTGTCGACAGTGGCTATTGGTTGAGTGTTGCCAAATGACTTGGGTTTTAATACAAGGAGAAGAAGAAGAAGAAGAAGAAGAAGAAGAAGAAGAAGAAGAAGAAGAAGAAACAACTGAAGGAGAGAGATGAAAATAGAAAAAAAGAAAAAGAAGACCAGCGCAACAACAACAACAACAACAATAATAATAATAATAATAATAATAATAATAATAATAATAATAATAATAATAATAATAATAATAATAATAATAATAATAATAATTTTGTACAAAAATACTTTATCATCACGTTCTTTTACCTAAAAAGCAAACACTTTTAAATCTCTCACATCCAACTTCTCCAATTCAATGGCTTGAATTTTAAGAAAAACAACAAATAAAGTCCAATTTCATTCATCGTTTTACATCCAATGCTACTCACTTCCGGTCTGCTGCTTAAAATAGATCAGCCAGACTATTACTTCCGGTGCAAGAGTGGCACTTAATTCCTTTAGTTTCGCACTTATACCCTTGACTTTTCAACTCAAAGCTGAAGTGGTACATGGTTCTTCAGTTTTGTATTTAAAGCTCACAAAGTTCAAGACCGCAGTTTCGCACTAAGGTATACTTGAATGATCATGTACTAAAAACTTTAGCGGCACTTTGTCCTAAGGTTTCGTTCTTCGTTTAATAAAGTGTAGTACTACTAGGTTTTATTGTGGCGCCCCGAGGCCTATTTTTCCTTAGTCAAAGAAACCGGTTTCTGCGAAAACAGAAAATGTGTCTCAGGCTGACATAACAACCATTACAGACATAATAACGAAAGGTACGATATACCCGTTTGCTTTAAATCAGCGCCTTGAGTAGCTGTTAATATCCTATCATATCCCGTAACTCGGAGGTCGTTGGGGCACCGCAGATGATCGCTTACCCAGGGTACTCCATCCTTCTCTTTCCTCAGCAACCCTCATGGCTTCGCGCCAGCGTCAAGCCAGTCCATTCCCGAGTGTTGTCCTCCCACCTCTTTTTCGGTCTCCCTCTTCTTCTACATCCTTTGCAAGGCCTGATGATCTGGTGACGTGGCCATACCATCGGAGTTTCCGTTTCTTCACCTCTGTGAGCAGGTCATCGTGTTGTCCAATGGCGTGTGTGATGGTCTGTCGGACTTCGTCATTGGTGATGTGGGTATAGGAAATGCCCAGAAGTCTTCTGTAGCACATCATCTCCATGCTTTGTATTCTTCGTTGGAGATCTGCTGTGAGGTTCCATGTTCCGGAAGCGTATAGGAAGATGGCGATGACAAGGGAGCGCAGCAGCCTTACCTTGGAATGTAGCCTGATGTTCCTGTCTTTCCAAATGGGCTTCAACCTTGTCAGTTGTTTGTGCGATCCTGGAGAGGACTTCCTGTGGGAACCCATTAACTGATACAATGGCTCCTAAGTATTTGAAGCTATGCAATGTGTTGGGGGATTGGCCTTGGACTTTGATTTCCATGTTTGTGCCTTTGGTGTTGGTCATCAATTTGGTCTTCTCTGCACTTATTTTCATTCCATAGGCTCTGGAGGTGATGTCAAGCCTATGTATCAGCTGTTCAAGTTCTTGTTCCTCTCCAGTCAATACATCAATGTCATCCGCAAAACGAAGGTTGGAGATTGCTCTTCCCTCTATGCTGACTGTGCCTTCGTGATCTGCAAGGGCATCTGACATGATGCGCTCTAGGAAGATGTTGAAGAGTGTTGGAGAGAGTTGACATCCTCGACGCACACCGATTGTTGTTCTGAACCAGTTTCTGATGGCGCTGTTATGGAGGACTGCACTGGTGGCCTTGTCATACAAGCTTTTGATGACTTAAATGAAGCTTTAATATAGAAAAGCGATATATCGGGACGATATAATAATAATAATAATAATAATAATAATAATAATAATAATAATAATAATAATAATAATAATAATAATAATAATAATGTACGAAAACCATAACAATAATAATAATAATAATAATAATAATAATAATAATAATAATAATAATAATAACAATAATAACAATAATAACAATAATAACAATATACTAATATACAATAATAATAATAATAATAATAATAATAATAATAATGTTGGAACGATAAAATAACTTTAAATAATTATTTTTAAAAAATAAATTAATTAATTAAAAAACATAATACTACTACTACTACTACTACTACTACTACTACTACTACTACTACTACTACTACTACTACTAATAATAATAATAATAATAATAATAATAATAATAATAATTATAATAATAATTGCTAAACAAACTTGAGACCTAAATGCGGGTAAAACTCTGACTGCTAGCTGGAGTCCTACGCCCATCTTAACAAAGAGGACCGATGGAAAGTACGCTAATTTTGCCACCTATGCGCTGGAACTAACTGCACCACGTTGAGCGAGGTGTTCAGATGGCTAGTGCGGACACACAGTTTAAGATTGGGTTGTGTGTGATGGGAGAGGCGGCTGGAAGTGGGAAACTTCGTGGAAACCACCAGCCTCTAGATCTTGAAAATCGTCCCTCTATCAACTAGGCTAATAACCAATTTAGGATCTTAAGCGTCACGTCACGTCTTTTTTTTCTCTAGACATTTAAGGGCTTTTTTTTAAAGCTGAAGACATCTCGAAGGTCCTCATTTTATTTTAGTTTATTTTTCTTTATATATTTTTTTTAAAACCGGGAACCAATCAAAATTGAAATCCAATTAACGCCGATTTGCTCAAGGGAGGCAGACAGTGGACAGTGGCGCTTCTTACCGAGGCCGTGAACCATTTAACAGACAAGTATTTAAAACCTCCGTTTAATGAAAGCAGGCAAGAGGGGCCGGGTAGCTCAGTTGGTAAGAGCGTCTTGCTAGTAACCGAAAGGTCGCTGGTTCGAATCCCGGATTGGTCAACGTGTGATCATATTATTTTCCCCTTTACCAACAACTGGCCCGCTGGTGTCAGTATAAATCGGTCCAGTAGTCACCTATATGCGAAAGTGTCGTGTGATTATAATCTACAAACGAAAGCAGGCAGTAGAATCATTATGCTGAGAAAGTAATGGAACAGACACGACCAAATCCTCCATTTAGCGAAGAGCAGTAGGTTAAAAATACAACACATAAAAATAGTGTCCAAGCTAGGAAATAATGTCGTGTGCGTACATTACTTTCATTAAATCACATTTCCCGGCTAAAAATGTGTTCCAGAATTAAATAGACAGTAGGATTGTTTGTTATCAACAGGAAGTGATAGATACGATGAACATATCCATTAATGAAGTGGGTCTACATGCTGTGCTATAACGAAGAGGGTCACTTTGACATCTAGAACATTTTGCTCATCCTTTTAATTTTAATAAGTAAACATCACTTTCGCAGCAGATTCGTTTAAGTTTTGCACGTACCTACAACAAACATCAGAATCAGAATCTTTCCCAACAAACCGCCAAAGAGAAAAATTATTTCGCAATGTACAACAATCCTAAATAACGTTCGAAGCTTCAAATTTGTGTCGGGATTTCCTTTCGTACAAACCCTATCGGTATAAACAACACTTTTGCAAGATATGGTCTATTTTATCAATTTAACAGAAAACAACACCTTAAGAGCATTTTTAACCAGTTATATCTCTTACCAGCTTCTGTAGATACTATTGTTAGCTCAAGAATGTTCGCTAGCGTTGCTATTAATAGTCACAATAACTTAAGGAATTTATTCATTAAAAAATCAAAACTAAACCTTCGAAAGAGTTTTTTCTTTGGTTGCTTTTTCCAGTGGGGCAACACTCACTGTGAATGTTAAAAGGATCTGTCAAGGGGATGTGGTCAAAGTGGGTCCCTTTTAAGAAAACGAAAACAACAACAACAAAACACGTATCTGCTGGCGATATTGATACAGCGTTGACAACAAGATGTGTAAATCACTGTAACTTGGCCAACAAAAACAGGAGATTGGAGTGAATGCTTGGACATAATTCTTATCCTATCCTATCCCATAACTCGAAGGTCGTTGACACACCACAGATGATCGTTTAAGCAGCGTACTCCATCTGTCTCTGTCCTCAGCATCCCACAAAGCTTCACTCCGTGTCAAGCTGATCCATTCTCGAATGTTGTCCTCCCACCTCTTTTTTCTGTCTCACTTCTCTTCTGCCTCCTTGCATCGTGCCTTGCAGGATGGTTGTTGCAAGACCTTATGCTCTGGTGACGGAGTTTCCGTTTCTTAACAATTGTGAACATGCCATCGTGTTGTCCAATGGCTTGTGTGATGGTCTGTCGGACGTCGTCGTTGGTGAGGTGATGGGCATAAGAAATGCCAATACGTCTTCTGTACAACTCATCTCCATGCTTTGTATTCTTCGTTGTAGATCTGATGTGAGGGTCCATGTTTCACAAGAATTTGGGAAGATGGAGATGACAATGGAGCGCAGCAACCTTACATTGAAGTGTAGACTGACGGTCCTGTCTTTCCAAATGGCCTTCAACCTTGTCAGGGCAGCAGTTGTTCGTGCTATCCTGGAGAAGACTTCCTGTTGGGACCCATTGTCCGATACAATTACTCCTACATACTTTTTTGAGGCTATGCACCGTGTTGAGGGATTGTCTTTGGACTTTGATGCTCGTGTTGATGCCATTGGAGTTGTTGGTCATCATTTTGGACTTCTCTGCACTTAGTTCCATTCCAAAGGCTATGGAGGTGGTGTCAAGCCTCTGTACCAGCTGTTCAAGTTCTAATTCCTCCCCAGCGAATCCATCAATGTCATCTGCAAAACGGAGGATGGAGATTGCTCTAACCCCTATGCTGACTGTGCCTTCATGATCGACTTTGCTCTCAAACAGATTTAAAGTTTAAGCGTTTTACATCTCCGGATGAGAATATATACCGAGGTATAGTCTGTGGACGCATGCATTCCATCGCACGGCCTTTAAAAGGTGCTGACCTTTAATAATGATCTGACATGCAATAATGCTATGATAATGACAAACAATTCTCTTGACCCTTTAAACAATGACTAACTAACGAACTATGCCAAACAGTTGATTTTGATGACACATCACAATAAATACAATAATCTTTTTACAGTGTTTTTGTTTACCCGTGAGCTAGCAAAGATCCTGACGCTCATGTCCATGACAAAATGCACCCAGCAAGCACTAGGTCCTTTCTTTCCAAAACACCTCGGTTGTCCAGGATTGTGCAGCTCAGTTGTCTGGAGCGTTAGACAATGTTCATATTGCAACATGTTGGCTTCTCTGGCAGCATCAGTAAGATCTCGTTTAGGCCATCGCTTAGAGCAACTCTAATTGAGCTGGTAATGAGCTATGCAAGTACATATATCTAACTTAATCAAGCGACTTAAATGTGTTTTTTAGGGGAATCAATCAATGTATTCTATGTATAATGTCTGTTCACACATGTTTGTGATATTAGACAATTAAAATGTCGGTTTTTAAACAATTTTATCTATTTTTAAACAAAATAAACGATAAACAATATAAATGTATACCAACAGGACATTACTTTAGCAATTATTTTAACAACTTCTGTAACATATTGATAATACTTCAGATCTACGTCTACGGAATGTCCATTTTTAGTTATGTTATGCCCGTAATTTACAAGGATTCCCTTTATTGACTTTCAAGGGAAATATTCACGACAATGACCAAATCTCCCACCTCATTACATCACCATCGTCAAATTGCAACATCCTGCGCAAAGCAAACAATCCCACGCGTGCAAGGGAGCCAGTGTTTTGTTTTGTTTTTCCATTGACTTTGTGGGCTATATCACCACAGGGCACAGCGTTAAACAGCCAATAATAGCAGCCATCCATCAGCCTCTTCTTCTTCTTCTTCTACTTCTTTCCCTTCTCCCTTTTCTCTTGTTCTTTCTCTTCTTCTTTCTTTAAATTTTTCATCCGATTCGTCCTAATCTCTCTCTCTCTCTCTCTCTCTCTCTCTCTCTCTCTCTCTCTCTCTCTCTCTGTATGTATGTACATTTCGGTACATTAATTTTCTTAGTAATTTTGTTTTTATTCTTACCATTGTTAAGGTTTGTGTTAGTTTCAAATCAATTTTATGTTAATTATGTTGTTTGTTCTGAACTTTTTTTTTTTAATAAATGTTACAATTTTATTAAGGACTAGCTGTAAGACAGGTCCATAGGACCTAATGCTATTATCCAATTAAAGGTTTCAACTTCTCTCTCTCTCTCTCTCTCTCTCTCTCTCTCTCTCTCTCTCTCTCTCTCTCTCTATATATATATATATATATATATATATATATATATATATATATATATATATATATATATATATATATATATATATATATATATATATCATTAATGTAGTTATTGTTTTATCGAATACATGTTATGTCTATATATCGGAAAATGTTGAGTGTGAATAATACGTGGAACGATTGTAAAATTAAATTCTCTCTCTTCTTCTTCTTCTTTTTATGATACACCCTATTGTTATTCATTCCTTTCTTTCTTGCTCTTTTTAATTTTTACTTCTTCCTTTTTTACTCATAAATCCTTTTTCTCTCCCTCCCCTCCCTCTCGTCCACACCCCAAACACCCTTCTCATTTTCGTAATGCATGAGATACATGCATGCGTCCTGAGCGCCATCTTGATACTTTGTGCCTTCTTCTCTTTCTTCCCCTAACATCATGTTGTTCTAGAAGTTTCGACTAAAGCAGTGTCGCTCTTTTTTCCTTCTATTTTCATCTTCTTTTTTATTCTATGGTTCTCCTCCTCCTTAGTTTTCCTCCAGCAGTTTCACTTCCCCTTCTGCCTGCTCTCACCCTTCCTCTCCTTCTGCCTGTTTTTCATTTCTTCTTCAAATTCTCCTCTATCCAACCTTTTTTTTTGATATCCCCCTCCTTCTATAACTCCTGGCCTTTCTCATCTTCAATCTTGCCTAAATAGACGATATCTCCAATGCTAATTGTTTTGAACTTGTTGCAATTGGAGAAAATTAAAAGTTGCGTGCGAAGAGGATGGTAGGCGAATTACCTCCCTTCCCTTCTGTTTCATCGGCATGCATATGGGTCCAAGTCCGTGACTTGCATCACCTTTTAAAGTCCGAGTACTCTCTCTCTCTCTCTCTCTCTCTCTCTCTCTCTCTCTCTCTCTCTCTCTCTCTCTCTCTCTCTCTCTCTCTCTCTCTCTCTTCCTCCTCCTTTTTCCACCTCCTCTTCTTTCTTCTACTTCTGCTTCTACTTCTTGTTTTTGAAATCTCATTAGAGCCTTGTCCGAATGATGGACGGAATCTGTGAGGTTTGATAACAAACTTTTAATCACCTGGGAGGTCGATCCAGTCAGCTTTCCCTTAATCTTCTTTATTTTATTTTACTTTAGTTTAGTTTATTTTCGATTATTTTATACTATCTTATTTTTTATTTAACAATCCTCTGTTTTATTCCATTATTTTAATTAATTTTATATTAATTTTAAAAAAAATATTTTTATAGTTTCTTTCAAATTACATTATTCTATATTATTGTTTTTATTTTTTTTTTATATTACTTTGTTTTATCTTTTCTTTTAAATTTTATTGAATTGTATTTCTGAAATATTTTGTTTTCATTGAATTTATTTTAGTTTACTTCAAATTACTTTAATCTATCTGATTGTAATTTTATGGTAAGCTAATCTCATTTCGTTCCAGCCACACTGTTGTTTTGACACACACACACACACGCACACGCACACTCACACATACACACACGTACACAAACACACACACATACACATATACACACACTCAAACGCACACTCACACACACAAGACAAAACAACATAGTGCGAATTTGGAGCTAAGATCTTCGTCAGGCAGGAAACAAACACACAACAGAACAACACAGTTATACTTTCAAACAAGAAATCCAAGAAAGAATTAACCCCTTTACTGCTATTGACGAGATAAGTCGTCATACAATAGTGTGGCAAATGATGTCAAGGACGTGTTATCTCTTCATCCTCATTGTGACTTTTTTTTTAAAAATTTGTCACTGTACAGTTAAACCAATACACACCATTGAAAAGCTTAGAACATTGGCTAAGTGTGATAACCCTTTAATTGGCGTGTGGCAGCCTGCCCACCCCCCCTCCCCCTCGTCCCTACCTCACCCCACCCAACTAACGGCAAAGATGATACATGCGTTAAATGGGGTCAGAGATGAAAGGAACGCAATAACGCGCATCTACTCATCAAAATAACAACAAACATGATGCGATTGCAACCCCCTCTCAATCTCACTGTCTGTCATTTGGACTACAAATAACTTTAAAAAAATAAGATTTGTTTAAAACCAAGTAAATTTTTTAAATAGCCTATTTGTTTAGAAAAATAATTTGCCTTTTATAAATGTTTAAATGTTACTAAGTTTATAAGTGTTACCCATTTATTTCTAATACTGTTCAAACAAGATTTTTTTTTTGGTAATTTTTTACAATCGTGATTCAGATTTGCCTGGCAACTTGTTGTAACTCAGTGCAATTCTTCCTTCGCATTGGCATTGTTAAATGATTTTTAGAAAGGAGGCAAGAATCATCATCATCATCATCATCATCATCATCATCATCATCATCATCATCATTATCATCATCATCATCATCATCATCATCATCATCATCATCATCATCATCATCATAGGTGAGTGATGGTCTAAAAAATTCAAAATTGGAAGTGTGAAAAATTCACCGAGTAAAATCACCCAGAGTTGTCCTACCTTGTGCGGACTTTCTATCTATCCTATCCCATAACTTGAAGGTCGTTGAGGCATCACAGATGATCTTTAAACCAACGTACTCCATCTTTCTCTGTTTCATGGCTTCACTCAGTGTCCAACCAGTCCATTCTCGAATGTTGTCCCCCCACCTCTTTTTCTGTCTTCCTCTCCTTCTGCATCCTTGCATCGTGCCTTGCAGGATGGTCTTTGCAAGACCTGATGCTCTGTTGACGTGGCAATACCATCGGAGTTTCCGTTTCTTCACCACTGTGAGCGTGTTGTCCAATGGCTTGAGTGATGGTCTGCCGGACTTAGTCGTTGGTGATGATGTGCTGGGTATAGGAAATGCCCAGAAGTCTTCTGTAGCACCTCATCTCCATTCTTTGTATTCTTCGTTGTAGGTCTGATATGAGGTTCCATGTTTTGCCAGCGTATAGGAAGATGGAGACAAGGGAGCGCAGCAGCCTTACCTTGGATTGTAGACTGATGGTCCTGTCTTTCCAAATGGGCTTCTAGTGAACCTTGCGGACATTCTTTGCAAACAAACACAGTTTCTTGCCTATAATTTCTGCTTTGTTCTCCATCAAACCTTGCATTCAGGTGCTAGTGAACCTTGCGGACATTCTTTGCAAACAAACACAGTTTCTTGCCTATAATTTCTGCTTTGTTCTCCATCAAACCTTGCATTCAGGTGCAATCACGGCTTAGCTCCGATAGCTCGGCTGTGCACTGCCCTGCAACCACATTTCCCGAAGAAAATTTTCACCATGGGGTAGCTTTCAAATTGTTCTGAGTCATGCTTTGATGATATGCGCCCGGATAACTCTTAAGTAACTAAAAGCAAAACAAAAGACAAGTTACCTCCCATTTCCGAATAAGGCCTATAGAACGCACAAAATATTGTATTCGAATTTGAAATAAAAGGTGTATCCTTTTAATCCATTAATTTTCCTATATGGCATTGTTGTTGTTGTTTTAAAACAGATTTTAGCTAATATGTCGCCGTTGAGGCAGGAAAGATAGAAGTCGATAAATCATGAGTCATTGCGAAACGTCAAATCTGCCCTGGAAATCGTTGGAGTCGGCAAGCAGCTTGGGTCAAATTTCAGCTTGCTTTTCTCAGCACATTAGTTTGTTTGACATCTAAAGCAATCTGGGTTCAACAGTGTCAGTTGAGTGCATCCTAATTTGTATGTTATCTGTAACAAGGTTGTTGGCTCTGTGTGTGTGTTTGTGTGTGTGTGTGTGTGTGTGTGGGGGGGGGGTGTGTGTTTAGTGGGTGGGGTCGGTGGGGAATTAAATAGCAAGTGATCAGCACAGCGTTCAAAACTAATTTATCAAACACAATAATAATTTATTTATTACAAAAGGGTGGTTGAGTGCAGCTATTGATTTTAAAAAAAAAGTTTTTGAGTGTGTGGGGTGAGTTTAAATAGCAAATCAGCACAGGGTTCAACATCTGTCAAATAAAATTTATTACTAACCTGTTGGCGTTGCAGAGAAAATAATGGAGGAGCTAACTACTTGTCTGCTAACAACTTGGTTGAAAGAGGACTCTCCCCTGATCCGTATAAAAGATCTGCCGAAACAACCCTATTGGTAACACTGAAACCACTCCACCGACCGGTACTTTACAATAAAGGCATCCCACGCAGGAGGCTATACTCAAATTATAGAAAAAAAATACATGATAAATTATATATATATATATATATATATATATATTATATATATATATATATATGTATATATATATATATATATTATATATATATATATATATATATATATATATATATATATATATTTTCGATGATTTTATTATTTAGCAATATAGGCATTATATATATATATATATATATATATATATATATATATATATATTATATATATATATATATATATATATATTATATATATATATATATATATATATATATATAATAGAAAACCCTAGTGACCATTTGGCGCAAAGCGTCCAATATCCCTAAACTGACCTAACACACCTCATACACAAATGAGGAGTAATCGGAAGGGTTTTCAATTAAAAAAAAGATAGGTGACTGGTCTAGCAAAGAAGATAGTATTATAGTTTGATAGAACAGAGTAGGAATGAGAAAGAACAAAGGAGAAAGACAGCCACAATGGGAATTCAAAGCACTCAATTTCCAGAAAGTGGTGATACTAATTATACAGAAACCAGGTATTGCATTCAAGTTATCACACATGACCAAAACAACAACAACAACAAAAAAACAACAACAACAACAACACACTCACACAAATTAAAACCAACCAACAAAAGAAACGGACGACACAAAAAACAGGGTAGGCAATAATTAGGAGTTGGGAACCAGTTGAATTAAGACTGAGTTGTTGGGTGCAAACTAAGGTCGAATGTAAAACCAAATTGTAAATTGCTTTATCGCGTGCACGTACGTGCGTGATCTGAATGTTGGCGTGTTCTTTGGTCTTGCAATATTTGGGGGGGGGTCTTTTTTCCATGTTTCGTTAACACTGTCACACACCAAAGTTTCCCTGTTTGTGGACTAAAGACGTATTGACCTGACTTGGCAACAATAAAAAACTTGCAAACCAAACATGTATACATAAATGAAGTAAGCATTTACTTATGAAACAGGCAACGGTTAAGTTAACACTTCTTAGCAAACTAAGTTAGTGGGAGAACCTACACTAACATCACTTTTGTTGTTGCTGTTTCCTGTGATTCATTGCTATTAAGCTTGCAGTGATGTAAGCCTTAGGATGCTTGCTTGGTCAAGCCTTGTAACTGGAGGTCAAATGAATTACAAATAAGTGGCTGAAGGAAAATAAGAAAAACAAGAAGAAAAACAACAAACATGGATAGAAAAAAGAAGAAAAAAAGGACCTGTGGTTTAAAAAAAAAAAAAAGGGGGGGGGGGGGAGGGGACAGGCCAAACAAATTTAAAAATACAAAGTGGAAACATAGAATGATAGGCCAGTAACTGAGCTATCGGCAAGCAACGTTTAATCTTCCTCTCCTATCCTATCCTATCCTGTCCCGTAACTCGGAGGTCGTGGGGGCACCACAGATGATCGTTTAACCAGCATACTCCATCTTTCTCTGTCCTCAGCAACCCTGATGGTTTCGCTCAGTGTCAAACCAGTCCATTCTCGAATGTTGTCCTCCCACCTCGTTTTTGGTCTCCCTCTTCTTCTACCTCCTTGCACTGTGCCTTGCAGAATGGTCTTTGCAATGCCTGATGATCTGGTGAGGTGGCCATACCGTCGGAGTTTCCGTTTCTTCACCACTGTGAGCAGGTCATCGTGTTGTCCAATGGCTTGTGTTATGGTCTGTCGGACTTCGTCGTTGGTGATGTGTTGGGTATAGCAAATGCCCAGAAGTCTTCTGTAGCACCTCATCTCCATGCTTTGTATTCTTCGTTGTAGATATGCTGTGAGGGTCCATGCTTCGCAAGCATATAGGAAGATGGAGATGACAAGGGAGCGCAGCAGTCTTACTTTGGAATGTAGACTGATGGTCCTGTCTTTCCAAATGGGCTTCAACCTTGTCAGGGCAGCAGTTATTGGTGTGATCCTGGAGAGGACTTCCTGTCGGGACCCATTGTCTGATACAATGGCTCCTAAATATTTGAAGCTATGCACTGTGTTAAGGGATTGGCCTTGGACTTTGATGTCCGTGTTGATGCCATTGGTGTTGTTGGTCATCATTTTGGTCCTCTCTGCACTTATTTCTATTATATAAGCTCTGGAGGTGGTGTCAAGCCTCTGTACTAGCTGTTCAAGTTCTTGTTCCTCTCCAGCCAATCCATCAATGTCATCCGCAAAACGAAGATTGGAGATTGCTCTACCCCCTATGCTGACTGTGCCTTCGTGATCTGCAAGGGGATCTGACATGATGCGCTCTAGGAAGATGTTGAAGAGTGTTGGAGAGAGTAGGCATCCTTGACGCACACCGATTGTTGTTCTGAACCAGTTCCTGATGGCGCTGTTATGGAGAACTGCACTGGTAGCCTTGTCATACAGGCTTTTGATGACTTCAGTAATTTTAGGGCTGATGTTTTACACTTTCATTGTTGCCCATAGAGCTGCATGCCAGACTCGGTCAAACGCTTTCTTAAAGTCTATGAACACATGATATAGATGTTGTTGGTGCTGTAGGTATTTCTCACAGATTATTCTGAGGTTGAAAATCTGTTCAGTGGTACTTCGCCCTGCCATGAATCCTGCTTATTCGTCAGCTATGATTTGTTCAGCCTTGGGGTTTCAACCTGTTGAGTATTATTTTCAGTAGGACCTTGCTGGGATGGCTGATGAGGCTGATGGTGCGGTAATTTTCACACTCCTGAAGGTTTTTTTGGGAAGAGTGATGACAAGCGATTGGGTTCATGGTGTAGGCCACTCCCCACTCTGCCAGATCTTGTTACAGATGATGGTGAGGGCATCAATCATCGCTTCTCCTCCTGCTTGAAGCAGTTCCGCGGGTATGTTGTCCACCCCAGCTGACTTCCCTTTCTTCAGCGATTGCACTGCTGCCTCAACGTCTTCCCGGAGAATTGGGAGGATTTCTTCTTCTTCTCTGTTCTCGGGACATGCCGGAACTGATGGGTCTCCATTTGATGTATGGTTGTAAAGGTCAGAGCAGTTCTTTGTCCATCTGTCCAAGACTTCTTATTCTTCTGTAAGGCATATGCCAGACTTGCTTTGGATCGTGGAGATATTGGGCTGTTTAACACTTCAGCCGCTTCAGTCTGGTAAGCCTTCTTGCTGTTGTTCTTGTTCAGACTGTTCTCTTTTTCCTGGCATTGATCTTCTATCCTGTTCTCCTTTGCTGTGCGCATGTTTTTCGGATGTCATTGTTGAGTTTTCGGTATGCATCAGCTCCCTGTGAGGTGTTCTTTATCTTTTTCATCTCTCTTCGTTTATCACACAGGTCCAAAAGTTCAGATGTGATCCACATCTTCTTCTTTGGCCGGTGCTTTCCAAGGATCTCCGTGGCGGCATCTGTTACAGCTGAGTTGAACGTGGTGGTCATGGTGCTGACATCTACTTCCACAGCTCCCAAAATGAGCAGTGGTGCAAATTTTCCTCCAATTGTGGCCTGAAATATTTCTGCCACCTCCGGGTCTTGCAATTTGTCCAGGTCAAACTTCAGTCTAGTGCACTTTGCTGTGTTTACTCTCTTCAAGTGAAGCCGGAAAGACATCATCACGAGATCGTGGTCAATTCCGATGTCTGCTCCTGGAAAAGTGCGTGCCCTGCCAATGTTGATGCTTGATCTGAAGCGTTTCTTGACCATGATGTAGTCGATTTGGTTGTGATGCTCCCCGCCGGGACTGTGCCATGTCCATCGTCTGGATTTTTTGTGGAGACCAAGCGTGTTTGCCAGTACATGCATGAGATTGTTGTATCTGGCAAACTCCAAGAGCCTTATAGCCCTGTCATTTGTCTCGTTGTTGCAGTGGGGTCCACATGTGTCTCCCCAGTTGTGGTGCGCATCTTGGCCAACTTTGGCATTCCAGTCGCTTTCCACTGTGTTTTTCTTCGGCACTTGGTTAATGACAGCCTGTAGATTTTCATAGAAATCCTCCACTTCGCTGTCGTCATAGTCTGATGTTGGGGCATAGGCCTGGATGATGGTGATGTTGAAATTGGCTGCTCTCAGACGGATGGCAATGAGTCTACTGGAGACTGGGCGGCAACCCATGACAGTGGCTAAAATCTTCTTGTGGACCAAGAATCCAATTCGTGCCTGTCATCTCTACCGCTGAAATAAAAAGTGTGTGGCCTTTGTCGGTCGTTGTTTCACCTATACCTTTCCAGCGCAGTTCGCTGATCCCTAAAACGTTCCATCGATAGTGGTCCAGCTCGTGGGCCAGTTCTTCTAATTTTCCCTCCGCATTTAGGGTCCTGACATTCCAGGTTCCTATGACGATGTTATTTCTGGTGCGGATCTTGCTAAGTTGTCCACCAGTAGCACACTTATCACCCCTGTCCTGGTGGCCAACGGATGGCGCGGTCCTTTTTGACCCGGGCGACGATCGATCCGGTATGGAGTAAATGGTTTTATTCATCATGCAGTGTGTCTTGGGCAAGAAAGACCTGGCAGGGCCCAATCCTCCCTAGGCTGTTGGCCACAACCGATGTGCACAGTGTGGTTTGCCTTGGCCCCGAGCACGTGGTCGTTGAACCTGTAGTAACATGAGGTTCCTCCGTCCTGGCCGGTGACTTCTGTGTAGAAGACTTTCGCCCAGTAATGCCGTGCATCAGACATCACCCCTGTTAGTCGCCTCTTACGACACGCCGGAAAACGTTGGATTTATTCTATTCAGTGCCCGAACCCACAGGACTCAACGGAGTCATGATTTAGAGAAAAGCATATGTAGAAAACATGAAGCCAGCGACCTTTGCGGTAGAGCAAATATGATGGGCGGGAGGCTGACCACTGTCCCAGGTAATGTTCCTGTTTAGTTTGATTAAACTCCATTTACAGGTTCATAAAACATGGCGTGCAAGAGATCGACCGACCGACCTGCTTATAGACAACAGAATGGACTAGTTCAGGTTCCCGTCTATTCAAAGTGTTACCAGATTTTAATTAATTAAAAAAAATAAAAACCAAACAAAACACATACG
>CM072525.1:38010491-38062991 GCA_036898135.1 Oncomelania hupensis
AAGAAGAAGAAGAAGTAACAGAAAAAGAACGTAAGGGTTCGGTGTCCGTGGTGTATTGTTACATCATCAAAATCCTCTGTGTATAATTGTCAATGTGCTGTCGAACCATCATAAGAGGAGGAGCAGGGAAAAGAAGAAGAAGAAGAAGAAGAAGAAGAAGAAGAAGAAGAAGAAGAAGAAGAAGAAGAAGAAGAAGAAGAAGAAGATTTATCTCGAAAGTATAAGACGAGAGCATAAACTGAGGTCTAGTCTGTCCAAGCATGCATTCCCATCGAAAACATCCCGACGCTCAGGTCGGAAACGAATGAGCATCTTTTAAATACATTAAAATACCCAGCAAGTATCAGGCTCCTGCCTCCTTCTCCCTACACCTCCTCCCATTTTATCCCCACAATCGGGGATTAAAGATTGCTCAGTTTTCAAGCCAACAAGGGAGCCAACAATGGAGCCAACTTGCGTATCGCGTAACGCCCCCCCCTCCCCCCCCCCCAAAAAAAAAAAAACCACAAAAAAACAAGCAATATATTTACAGCATATTATGCATTGAAGTATACACTACAGGCTTCTCGTCTCGACCACATTTGAATAGGACTGGAAGAAGAAGATGACATAGTAACGTCTGGTCTACTGGGTAGTGTTGCGTCATCAAGTTAGCTCCAAACGCTATTTACTGTCATGACGAATGCGATGCCGTCACAGCAGAGATCAGCCTCAACGACCCAATAGAAAATGACGAGATGCACGCAGCTGTCAACTGAAGCCTTCCCATGGGATTTCAAACTGTCCATGCACGTCTCATTAATGTAATTGATACACAGTGAGACACCCCGCTTCCAATGCTAATATTCTACGGCTATGACACCTTCAGATTCTATAGATCTGCTGAACTAAAACGAATTCTAAAGGATGCGTCGTGCTGGAGAGTGGAAAACAAAGCGTCAAATGTTCTGATATAAGAAAACGTTTACGTCCTTCAAAACAATCTGCGTTTAGTGAATTTGGACATAGCAGCAACAATAAAAACAACAACACATGTGTTTTGCCGAAGTATTTGCTGGACATTTATAAATACCCGAACATGTCCATCAGAGATTCATATAATTGGCTACCATTAGTTCACCTATTCATCCATTGGTTGCTTCTGATCATGTGAGTACGCCACAAAGGTAACATTAAACAACGCACGTAGTCACAGGCAAATCGGACTGACCAGTGACCACTATAAAAAGGTTCGACGATCGCTTGGGGTTCGATCCGTCCCCTATACGCTTATGTGTCCGGGGACGTTAATCTACAAAACTAAACTAACCTTGGGATTCGAAGTCCCCTATATGCTCACAGTGTCCGGGGACGGTAATCTACATAATGAAATGAATTGGGATTCGAGATCGTAGCTTGTTGATTGGTGCTCGCAACGTTATTCTCATTATTGAGCATTCGTTTTGTAAGGAAACATTCGCTGTACAGAATTAATGGCCATCATCACGATCATCATCATGATCATGATCATCATCACCATCATCATCATCATCATCATCATCATCATCATCATCATCATCATCATCATCATCATCTTCATCATTATCGCCGTCATGGTCGTAATCGTCGTCATCATCAGCCTGTCAAAGAATATGGGTATACTACAAAGAGGAATCATAACACGATTCTATGCGAAACGAGTGACGTCAGCGACACCACGGCGACACCAAGCGGCTGCGTGGCGGAGCAGGTCAAGGGAGGTAAACAGACCACATAGCAACATGTAAATACAGACGATATTGCTTGACTGTATCAGCGTCTTTTTGTGATGAATCCCGAACATATTTGTCAACAAAATTACTGTGTAATGTGTAGGAAATTGACTCCCTGCAATAATGATGGGATATTTGCACATTTGTTTTTCGTCAACAACGTGTTACAGAGCTTACAATTTACATGGAAATGGTGAATAAAAACAGTTCAATTCTACTTATTTTATTTTATTTTTTTAAATTCATACAAACATGAGGCCTTTTTATGATATTCAAGTTTGTGCTGTTGGAGACTGAATCATAAAACAAAACTATTGCAGCATGCCAGAGTGCTAAATTGTATTCATAAATTAATATCCCTCATTGAATAGTGATTAGTGGGCTAAAGAACGTTGGTTGTCAATTAAACAAAAGGGAACTTGTGAAAATTTAACACTGCTTTGAATAATCATAACTATTGTCAAATTCAGTTCAATTTGTAAATATGTTATTGTTTCCTTTGGTTTGGTTTTCTTTGTTGTTTTTGTATGATTACTTTTTTTTCTTTTCTTTAACGCTTGTTGTTGTCTTATAGTCCGCCCCACAGTTTGTTTGTTTGTTTGTACATTGCTTAAGGTCCAGTTAATTCTTCAGATTTGTATCAGGACCGTTGGACAGGACAGAGCAATACAAGACAGATGACTCAGCTTCATGGCACCTCACACGGATCATGTTTACAAGGTCATAAAATAAGGAGGCGCTGGAGACGCAGAGTATTCACCTCAATTTTTCGAACTCCAGGTTTAAAAAACAGTATAAAAGGAAATATAAAAATCTTAAATACTAAACATAAGTAATTACCAGGCAGAATGTATTTTAGTTGCTGGCATGGTGGCTTTGATGTGGCCATGTCACAAGATCAAATGGACTATCCAAAATAATCTTACAGGGGACAGTACAAGGTGGGAAGAAGAGAGACAGACAGAAGAAGAGGTGGGAAGATAACATTGTAGAGTGGACAGGCCTGAGATTGAGTGGTGCCGTAAGAGAGGCAGAAAACAGAGAATTGGAGAGAATTGATTGCCAAATCATCAGTGGTGCCCCCACGGTTCACAAGACTACGGGATAGGTGAGGTGGTGAAGGTGATGGTGGCTTTATTCTGCTATATGGCACTAGTATTTGCCTTTGCCTGCCTGTTAATTTCTTATGTTTATTATTTAATATATTTATATTTCCTTTTATACTGTTTTTTTTAAAAACCCGGATTTCGAAAAACTGAGATGAATACTCTGCGTCTCCAGCGCCTCCTAATTTTATGACCTTGTAAACATGATCAGGGTGAGGTGTCATGAAGCTGATGTCATCTGTGTTGTATTGCTCTGTCCTGTCCAACGGTCCTGATACAAATCTAAAGAATTGCCTGGACCTTAAGCAATGTACAAACAAACAAACTGTGGGGCGGACTATAAGACAACAACAAGCGTTAAAGAAAAGAAAAAAAAAGTAATCATACAAAAACAACAAAGAAAACCAAACCAAAGGAAACAATGACATATTTACAAATTGAACTGAATTTGACAATAATTATGATTATGCAAAGCAGTGTTACATTTTCACAAGTTCCCTTTTGTTCAATTGATAACCAACATTCTTTAGCCCACTAATCACTATTCAATGGGGGATATTAATTTATGAATACAATTTAGCACTCTGGTATGCTGCAATAGTTTTGTTTTATGATTCAGTCACCAACAGCACAAACTTGAATATCATAAAAAGGCCTCATGTTTGTATGAATTTTTAAAAAAAAGAAAAAATAAGTAGAATTCGAACTGTGTTTATTAAAAACAATTGTGCAAATATCCCATCATTATTGCAGGGAGTCAATTTCCTACACATTACACCGTAATTTTGTTGACAAATATGTTCGGGATTCATCAGAAACACGCCGATACAGTCGAGCAATATCGTCTGTATTTACATGTTGCTATGCCGCGGATGATTCTTCTTTGTAGTAAACCCATATTCTTTGATCCTGTAAAGCTTACATAAATTATTGTGCTCTGTTTAAAACAGTTCATTTCAAAGCTAAAGAATTTGGCCATTGTACGCCTTCGCTCATATTTTATGTTAGATCAAACTAATTTCCTTCATTTCTCTGCCTCACGCCAAGAATTCAACTCAAACACAGGGGAAAGAAAATTACAATAAAATACAATATAAAAATTATTTTCATTTCCTACCGCTCGTGTTATTTTGTGGTTACGGGCATTTAATTATACAGTTGTCGTTAGGGTTTTTTAACCCACAAACCCAGTCTTGAAACTAAACGTGATTATTCCGTCCCTCTGTTAATTGCATTGACAAACCTTATAAAAGAGTCTGAAGGGATAAATAAACTGCCAATTTCCCTTTGAATATTCATCAACACTAGGCAATTAGTTTTTATAGACACTTTCTCTCACGAAATATGACAATATCCTCGTAATTTCAACACATTACTCCGACAGTTATAAACTGTCTCACGTGCGAGCTGGTCTTATCAGACAAGTGCCTATTAGAAAAGCGATTAAGCTGTCCAAAACTATTATATCACAGAAGGAAATATAAGCACTAATGAAAAGAAAAAAGACAAAATATCCCTGATCTAATTCATACGGGAAAAAAACCCCGAAACGCACTTGTAACAGCCCCACGTTAAAAAAACAAAAAAACATAGATCTAAATGTCTATTGGCAAAGTTTTCTTGCGTATACTTACCAATACAGTCTATCATCCTAGCTTTGACTGTGGTAAATGTGCTAATCTAACCATAAATATGATTTAATTTGATTTCATATATATATATATATATATATATATATATATATATATATATATATATATATATATATATATAGAGAGAGAGAGAGAGAGAGAGAGAGAGAGAGAGAGAGAGAGAGAGATATATATATATATAGATAGATATATAGATATATATAGATATATTTTTTTTAAAGACGATTGTCACGTAAATATTTAAGAAACGGGCAATTGTAAAACAAAACCAAACAAAAAAAAAACACACACACACGCGCGCACACACACAAACACACATACACCACAAACACACAACAGCAACCCTTTCGTACCACATCATCCAGTACCATTTCCATTCAAAATAAATTAACGAAGGGTACAACTGAATCTGACATACTACTACTACTACTACTACTACTACTACTACTACTACTACTACTACTACTACTACTACTACTACTGCTATTACTACTACTACTACTACTACTACTAGTGGCTTGTCGTCAAGTGAATATTTATCAAACTATGCACCCATTATCATTAAACTAAAAATACATGTACTTTTTATTAACAAAAAAATTTGACACGCATTCTAACGATACTCTGTTTGTTTCGAAATAAATTGAGAAAGCTAATCAACTGAGCCTAACATTGATGCGCATGCCAATAATAATAATAATAATAATAATAATAATAATAATAATAATAATAATAATAATAATAATAATAATAATGGATGCTATCTACGCGCCTTTCCCCAAATCAATCAGGCTCAAAGCGCGGCGATATGTATGCCTACCAACATACACGCTCACCTGTCTCATCCACCCTCACACACACACGAACAACAAATATACATCCATCACTCAAACAGGTGGTGTAAAGGCAGGGAGATCGCTATTGGAAAACGGAAAAGAAAATCGAATTTTTATTTGTGAAATTTTATATTGTGACTGCGTCCGGTACTATTATTGCATAATAATAATAATAATAATAATAATAATAATAATAATAATAATAATAATAATAATAATAATAATAATAATAATACAACCTATAATTGCCCAGATAGAATAACCAGTATGCAATAATTCTTCAGAAAAAAACAACAACACAAAAACCAAGCAATTCCTGCACAATTCCCCAGTACACTGCCGTTTCTAAATAAATCAGCAAAACTGACAATGCTAATTGAAATTTGTCAATTTCATTCAAGCAGCCAATTATTTCTGAGAAAACAATTTCACTCGGATTGGTTTTCTTTTAGTTTTTTTTTTTTCAAAGATGATAATGCAGAACCTATAACTGAATCTGACAAAATAATCAACTGGCTTCAGATCTGATATTTGATGATTAACCAATTGAAAAAAGAAAGATATTAAAAAAATGATCATAATTTTCTTAAATAAAGTTGTAAAAATAAAAATCAAACAATAACAAGCAATGCCAAATTGTTCGAAAACTATTCTCCGCTTACATTTCAATCAACAATATTGATTTTTAGCCGTTTTTAGATATGTGGTAAGTGCGCTATTCGGATACTTCAGCTTCTAGGTTGGATCTTCTCACCAATTCCTATTTGTTGTCATATATATAGACTAGGTGATGACTTTCTCCTACGCTCTCTTTGTCCTCATTTAGTAAGCTGTTCAATTCATTCTCCTTGTTCTTCTCCTCCAAATCTTGGGTATTTCTCCTCATCAGCTCCTACGTTATTGTCAAATGTTCTAGTTAATGTCTTTTCTCATCTCCCTCCTTCTCTTCTTTCGCCATCTCCTGATATTTCTTCTCTTCAACTCCTATTCTTGGTAATCTCTACATTAGTTATTTATTCGAATGACAGTACAGTATTAACCGAGATCTAGTCAGTACACCTATGGCCTTCATCGCGCGGACTTTAAAGATGCTGAAGCTCATGTCCTAGATAGCTGAGCGCATGTCAAATACTTGAACACACCCAGCAAGCACTAGGCCTTATTAATATATGTCACCCGTCATAACAAAGGGGTACCAAAGGTGATATTTTTAGGTTTAGAGTTATATATATTTTCTGAAACTAAAAGAAAATACCTTATTTTAATATATGACCCATAGATATATATATAGATATATATATATAATATATGACCCATAGATCTAGGTTAAAAACTCAAGAAGTTATATATATGATGTTTATTAAAAAATATCGTTGTAAAAAGGATTGTTTTAGACATTATTTGAAATAATTACCGCTAAATACATGCAATTATTGACATTATTTTCATATTTACAGCTTAAAATATGGCTTAATATTTTGATAGGAGACAGATAAATGCCTACGCTAACCAAAAATGCAAAAAAGTCAAACTGACCCAGATTGACCCAAACTACCTTTATCGGGCCCTAGCACAGAATCACAGATGCCGGCTTTGGTACCAGTTCGGGAAATCGGGTCACATATATTCCCCTTCGCTCATATAGGTTGTGTAAGAGGGGCCGGGTAGCTCAGTTGGTAAGAGCGTCTTGCTAGTAACCGAAAGGTCGCTGGTTCGAATCCCGGATTGGTCAAAGTGTGATCATATTATTTTCCCCTTTACCAACAACTGGCCCGCTGGTGTCAGTATAAATCGGTCCAGTAGTCACAAACAACAACAACAACAACATAGGTTGTGTAACGCAGCAAGCAGCAAGATGGCAGACACGTCTGGGAAGCTGGAGTTAGATAGACCCCGTTCTCGGTCACCGCCTAGAGCAGTTCTTTGAGCTGGAAAAGCGCTATAGAAGAACGATTAATTCACTGTATCCTTCATTTCCACTTCTATCTCCTTTAGTTTTCTCCCCCTCCCACGTAGATCTATTTTTCGATCCGCCAACTCATATCCTGCTTTCTCGCCCTTTCAACGCTTCACTTGGCTTGATGGTCTCCCCTTATTTCTTCCGCTCCCTCCGGTGATGTTCGTCGTTTATACATCCCTCACAACGTTTTGTCCGGAAATATTCGTGCACCTTCCCGGAAACATTCGTGCATCTCCTGACCGAAAAACAAACCAACAACAAAACAACAGCTAGTATCATATTTTGACTGGAAATTATCATAATATCTGTCCGGAAATATTTGTGCATCTTTTGATCGGGAGGGGGAGAGGAAGCGGATGAGTGGGGTGGGGGGGGGGCGGGTAGATCGGTGATAGAAGCAAGTACATTTTCGTAACGGAAATATTTAGGCACACATAGTGCCCGAAACTAATCATGCATCAGGCAGCAAGGAAGCCTATCAATCATCCCTTCCTTTCTGCCAGGAAACTATAAAATGGCAACATTTAAAAAATATATATTTTTGTCAAATGATGATTTGTGGTCCGTGGCATTTGACAGTGCGCGGGATGTAGTTTGCACGCGTCTTGGATGCTTTGGGTTTAATCTAGAATATAACCAATGCCCCGAGCAGCTCTTTGGGCTGCTAAGTGCGCTATTCAAGAGAAACCCCTTTGCCTTGCAAGTCGCTTTGGAAGTCAGCGTGAATCTGCATTGTCGATATGGAAACTGTGCATGCACCCCTTGGGGTCATGAGCAATCTTGCCACTGTAGATTGTTGTACCCTATAAAGGGAAAAGTTGAAAACCTGTCTTTCCTTTATAGCCATGACAGATTCACTGCGGCAACAGTACCCCCGTCGGATTGCCGGGGGTTTCAGTGTAAGTGGTGTCCCCACTTTCTGGAGATTTTGTGCTTTGAATTCCCACTGTCGCTGTCTTCCTCATTTGCTCTTTCCCATTCCTGCTCTGTCCTATCGCTCTGCTATGCTGTCTTCTTCTTCGCTAGATCAATGACCTACCTTTTTTCTTGAAAGCTCTTCCTGGACGGGACTCCTTGTTTGTGTGTGGGGTCTGTTGGATCGGCTTGGGAGTGTTGGACGCTTTCTGCCGGGTGGTCGCTGGGGCTTCCTATGATGTTGTTGTTTGGCAGTATAGGCATTTTGTATGTATGTGTTTTGTTGATAGTTTGTAATGATGTTTGTATTCTGTTTTGTTTTTGTGACCGGGGGTTCGAGTGGTTGGGGTGGTGCCTCAGCCGTCCCCTGCG
Organism: Oncomelania hupensis; assembly: GCA_036898135.1. Taxonomy (NCBI): domain Eukaryota; kingdom Metazoa; phylum Mollusca; class Gastropoda; order Littorinimorpha; family Pomatiopsidae; genus Oncomelania; species Oncomelania hupensis. The sequence goes on from CM072525.1 coordinate 38,019,084, forward strand.
TGGGATGTCTTTATTGTAAAGTGACTGGCCGGTGGAGGGCATTCAATTTTCCCACTAGGGTTGTTTCGGCAGATCTTTTATGCGGATTGGGAGTTGTCCGGTCCTGATTTGGCTCGGAGGAGTCCGCTGGACCTAAAGCAACAATCAATAAATCAATCAATCAACCTAAAGAGTTGGGACTGGAGTTTATTGACATATAAGTCTTTGCTTGATGCTATCCTTCTGGGGAATGGGGAATAATACATCAATACATGGTAACCATACAAAACGATGGTCACTACATTTCGAATATACCCTACATTCCAGCACCACTCTGAACGTAAATAATCGTGCGAGAAACCTACAATTTCTTTTTACCGAGCTTATTCGTGCTGAAAGGTGCTAGCCTTTCCCAAAATTAATAGTAGTCTGCTACACCAACCGGAAATAGTATTCGTTCAATAGACTGTCATGTTCGGAAATGAACTCAAGCTGTCTATCCAGGAAAATGTTCGCGCTACTGGGTCGACCAACATGTATTCGTACGAAAGACTGCTGTCACTTCAGGAAATAACTATTATAATTTCGCCACTATCATGACTGGAGAAAGGTTTGAATTTATTCATTTATTGGCTGGAAAAAATCCTGCAGCTGTCTGGCCAGAAATATTCATAGTTGGTCCTACTATACTTATTACATGGATATTTCACACGACACAACCACAGCATTTTGATGAAATATATGCACGTAAATATTCGCCATCCCGTCCGGAAATATTCGTGCAATGATCATTCAGGAACATTTTGTGAACTAGCTTCCGCAGAATAAAACTTATGATAACATTTCGTGACTATCAAACATGGAAGAAACAAATGAGAATTTTGAATTCGAACAAAGAAGGTTTTTTTCCCCCGAGTGTTGGTCATTAACGTTTGTGTTTAATATCTGTAATATCGACCAAAGCTTTTTTTTATCTTTGGTATTTTAAACGATGCAATCACACGCAAAGACACAACGAAGTGAATTATATAAACGTATGCAAAAAATAAGTAGTGTGACTCAAAAGGATTTTTTTAAAAATTCGAGCAAAATAAAATTAATATTATAGAATCTATTAGGCTTCTCATAAAACAAAAAATGATTACTCCTCTGCAACATATTAAAAAAACAAACTTGCCGGTGTTGTTATGACAGAATCTTGTAGCACGCACGCAAGGGGGAGATTTTCGCAATGTTTTGATTAGACAAATAATTAAAAGAACTAATCCCCCCAAAAATTTTAATTGGATTTCAATGAAACTCAATCGATCCTATCTTTTAACGATTCCAACAGAATGACCAGCACCTCTCCCCTTCCCCTCCAATCCCAAGTGTTGCTCGAACAGCATGCCAAAGAACCTAGTCAGACCAGAGAGAGAGAGAGAGAGAGAGAGAGAGAGAGAGAGAGAGAGAGAGTTGTTTGTATGCGTACGTGCGCAAGCGTGTTTGTGATCTGTGTTGTACATTAGGAACACTCACTTTCAAAAGGAGATCAGAGAGGCCAACAGACGGAGCAAGGCGGGAGGCTGACAGACGTAAAACTGGACCCTACCCCTCCTCCACCAAACCCTTCCGCCCCTCACCCTCCCCTCCCACTCCCCTAGCAGGGGGAGAGAAAGAGAGAGAGAGAGAGAGAGAGAGAGAGAGAGAGAGAGAGAGAGAGAGAGGTACGACAGTTTACATTACATTACATTACATGATTATTGCTTTAGGTCCAGCGGACTCTTCCGAGCCAAATCAGGACCGGACAATCCTTGATCCGCATAAAAGATCTGCTGAAACAACCCTAGTGGTAAAACCGAAAGCTCTCCACCAACCAGTCACTTTACAATAAAGACATCCCACGCAGGGGACGGCTGAGGCTTCACCCCGAACCCCCGTTTACAAAAACAAAATAGAATACAAACATCATTATAAATTATCAACAAAACACATGATATAAAATGCCTACATTGCTAAATAATAACATCATAGGAAGCCCTAGTGACCACCTGGCAGAAAGCGTCCAATATTCCCAAGCTGATCCAACAGACCTCATACACAAACAAGGAGTCTTGTCCCGGAAGAGTTTTCAAGAAAAAAGGTAGGAGACTGGTCTAGCGAAGAAGACGATAGTATAGCAGATTGATAGAACAGAGTAGGAGTGAGAAAGAACAAAGGAGAAAGACATCGACAGTGGGAATTTAAAGCACTAAATTTCCATTTTTTTTTTTTTTTTTTTTTAAATCAGTTTATAGTCCCCTCTCTTCCCGTTAAGGATTTTCAGAGAGGAGACTCTGATACAAAAATTTCCAGAAAGTGGGGATACTATTTATACTGAAACCCCCGGCACCCCAACGGGGGTAAGTACGACAGTTATGAGAGCAACACGCTGAGATAATAGAATGGGATCATTGTAACACTCGGGTATCGACTGATTCCTTCGACCGTTTACAGACAGAGATTAGGAAGACAGCGAGAGACAACTAGAGATTATATGTAGATGAAAAGACGGTAGGAGGGTTGGGAAAGACACGCTACGAGAATAGAATACGTTCATATTATTTGCTTTCAAATAACATTGTGCCATCGACTTCATCCATCTACCGCTTGCACACTCTGTTGGTTCAACAGTCTGCGGTCGGCAGTCTAAACGCCGTAACGTGATCAGACCTTAAAGAACGAGAGAGAGAGAGAGAGAGAGAGAGAGAGAGAGAGAGAGGGGGGGGGGGGGCGGAAGTTTAATTTAATTTACGTATGTCTTAACTAGTGGACTACGTGACATTCATATTAGTTGTTGTGGTGGTAATGATGACGATGGTGATGATGATGATGATGATGTCGGTGATGAGGGTGGTGATGATTGTGATGGCGATATGAAGCTGATGATTGTGGTGATAACGATAATGACGATGGTAGTGATGGTGATGATGATGATGATGATGATGATGATGATGATGATGATGATGGTGGTGGATGTGGTGGTGGTGACGGTGATGATGATGGTGGCGTTGTTTGTGATTGTTATATATTATTGTGCTGTGTGGAATAGGGGTGGGGGCGTTGGTGATGTTGTGTTGGAGATGGATCAGGTATTAATGGAAAGGGAGACAGCCGGAAGTTCGATCTTATAGTCTTATGCATAAATCGAACATGCCTTTGTCTTTGTGTTTGTGAGTGTGCCCGTCTTTCCCCTCTGTAGGAATCCTTCGTCTGGGATTGTCATTATTCCAATAGTTTATTTACCATGTGACTCCTTATAGCCATTACATTCAAAATTGTCTTAAAAATGTGTGAGCTTATAAAAACAATTGTTTCGTTTCATTCTAAATTAATTATTGTGTTGTATGGAATGTATTGAAGGCAACTAATTCTTTTGCGCTGCATTGTAACTGTGATGTACACTTTGTGCTTCCGTGTTGGCTGAAAGCTCCTTCTGGCAAGAGAACTTAATCAAATTGAACTGAAAATTTAAATTGATTCAGATCGTCACCAGATTTGGCATAAGCATACGTTATGTCACCGTGGATCTTTTTTACGGCATTGCTTTTTTTTTTCTCAATTGTTCACAAATATCCTCAATTTACAAGCGAAATTCTCAATCAGCAAGCTTCGAAATTGCCGCCATCTTGCCATCTTGGCTTCCGAACGAGTTATTCTACCACCCCACCCCACCCCACCCCTCTGTAACTAATTGACGCACATCGAATAATGTTGTCTGCTGTGAGAAGGTGTATATATGCATGCTCTTTTGGTGATAGGGGTGACCATGGTAGTGCTGATGGTAGCATGATGTATGTGGGGGGGGGGGTATAGGGTGGTGGGAGGGGGTAGAAGGGGAAAGTAATTATGGTTGTGAGTGGTGTGGAGTCAGCTTGCATGGTGGTCGCTCTGGTGAAGAAGAGCCGGCACTTACTTATAGATGTGTCGGCTTCTGGACTACGTGACATTGGTCTTAGATGGTTGTGGTGGTGGTGGTGGGGACGTTGGTAGTAGGATGACAGGGAAGTCAAGTTGGAAGTTATTATGGAGCTAGTGAGCTGTGTGACATTGTTAATGGATTGTTGTAGTCGTGATGACGATGGTGGTGAAGGCCCATGATGTGCTATTGCTGGTGGAAGTTGTGGCGCTGCTTATGATGAGGAAGAGAAGGAAGAGGGGGCAGAGAGCAAGTAGAAGGTGACGGTAGCACTGCTGCTGCTGCAGCGCTGATGATGACAACGATGAAGACAACGATGAAGACAACGATGACGATGATAAGCATGCAGGCGATGACAACGATGATGGCAATAACAATATTAACAATACTGACAATGACCCTGATTAATCCCAAAACCCAAGTGCAAAAAATGACTCCCCCCCCCCCCTTCCTCCCCCTCTAAATGACGTCACCAATACCGTCATGAAGGACGTTATATAACTACACCGCTCACCTGAGGGCGGAAGGCAGCGCGAGGACGGTCATGACGACGAAGACAGCGACGCAGACAATGACGGCTCTGTTCCGGTTGCAGACGGCTCGGGCTCTGGTAGGATGACAAACCATGATGTACCGCTCCACCGCCACAGACACCGTCAACCACGACGACACACACGTCGGCATGTTGAAGAAATAGTGCGCGTATGGATACAAGTAAGCGAAAGCCTTGTTGCCGATCTCGTCATCCGTCCTCAGCAGCAAAATAGTGCAGAAGTAGAGGAGGTCGTTCAGCAGCTTGATGGAGTCCGCCACCGCCAGAGCTGACAGAAAGGCGTTGGTGGACGTCCTCATGTTGCGTTTGGACAGGACTAGGAGCGTGAGAAGGTTGCCGCATAAACCTGGGATGCAGATGCACGGGTAGAGAATCAGCCCTGTGATAAACCGAGCCGTCTCGTAGAAGGCATCGTAGGTCTCATCGTGCGGCATAGACTCGTTGCGGCACCAGTAAATAGAGTGGTTCATCGAATCGTTCAGCGTCCCGTTCCCGTACACCGAGGGGTCAAGATAGAAGAATCCTTCACCTTCACTCTCACTCTGTGAAACGTTTTCAAACGACGCGTTAAATGATGATGCGTTACTGTGTAGCCAACTGTTATTGACTGGTGCAGTACTTCCGCTGTAAAATACACTTTCATTGGTCCACGTTTCCGACACTCCTTTGTGATAAGTAGTTTGATTGGTCCACGGTGAACCCTCCGTAACGACAGAAGAGGTATAATTGGTCGCGGCGACGCCATTTTCGTTGATGGAACTCGTCTGGGCCATAGCAGACTCATTTATGGTTGAGAGTAATGTGTTTGCACTGGGGCTAGCAGTGAATGAAGCCATTGAAAGGAGGATGCTTTCCACCCACGGTTACAAAAGTTTGATTTATAATAGTATTGTACAAATCAACTCAGACTACTTTAACATTACCATTGTTGTGTAGGGACCACAGCATTGGCATTGGCTAAAATTTCCAGACAGAATCGTGCTATCGTTTTCTCGTTCTTCTTTTCTCTACTTCTTCTTCACAACTTTGACGAAAAGGTCTTTTTTTCCCAGAAATTAGACGATTACATTTTTTTTTATCCGATGGGATATTGTTTTTCATTTTCTTCTTCTTTTTCTTCTTCTTGAAAGAAGTATTAATCCAAAGAATAAGATTTCTAATTTAGTTAGTCATATTGGTCAGCGTTGTAATTTTAATCCAGGGTTAAAACATTCTTCTTCTGCTTCATCTTCATTTTGGAATTGACCCTATTTCCAACTGAATTGATCTTCTTCTTTCTGAAGTTAGTACCATTACTTTAATCAGATTAGATTCTTATCTTACTGTCATTACTCCTCCTTCTCCTCTTCTTCCTCTTTTTCTCCTTCCAGATACAATCCGGATCAACAGGCTGATCGTTATTAGTGTTTCATTGGAGTTGCTGACGAACTTGAAAATGTTAGATTGTGTGGCCCACAACAGTAACTGGATTATATGCTGCTCGTGCTCGTAGACTGGACAAATACGAAGGAAAGTGATGATAATACATCACTATAGAGTTTTCTTCATCCTCCTCTTCCTCCTCTATTGTCTAGTACTTATTAATGACCGGATGCTTGGACGACAGATTCGCACCGTCTACCTCGTGTGTCAAGCTTTAGTATGACAGGTGGCCTTACGCGTTCAACTAGTAGATTGTCTACGCCATCTGTCTTTTCAATATTCACATTGTACGCTGATGTTTTACTCGCTTTAGTTCAGGGATGACAAGAAAATCTTGCCGGTCTGGTAATAGCAGAACAGGTGGCTTTGCAGTTTTCGGAAATTGGTCACAAAAACTGTGGATCACCTTCAAAAAAATTTTCAGAAATACTGTTGTTCAGTCATACAAATGCGTCATTCCCAGAAACAGATTGTTCAATCATATGAGTGTGTCATTCCCAGAAATAGATTGTTCAATCAAATAAATTTGTCATTCCCAGAAATAAGTTGTTCAATCATATGAATTTGTCATTCCCAGAAATACATTGTGCAATTATATGAGTTTGCTATTCCCAAATATAAGATTGTTCAATCATGTGAATGTGTCACGTTCCCTTTTACATTCAATCGCATTGTACTTCGATGATGAAGTGTACTGGCTGTAGGTTTAACAAGACACTTTTGCAAGTGTGGAAATGGTAGAAAAGTTCTTTTTGGAGTTCTGGGAAATTGTTCTCCCAACTTATGGAAATATTTCAGTCAAATAAAATTCCGAGAAAACGATTGTTTAGTGACATGAATGTGTCACCTTTCCTTTTTAGGACAATTGCACGGTACATTGGTAATGGACTGGCTTTAGGATCGACAAGAATACACTGCCTGTCTAGAAGCAAAGTTTTCTACTTACACACTGTCACTGTTTTAGGGAACAGGTCTGCTTTGTGGCGGAAACGTTCTTACACGCTTGTTTGAAAAAGTTAAAACGTTCTTCACGTACTGGCTGACATTTTGTTATCGAAAGTTCCATTACACTTCACGTGGAGTTGCAATAAATAGGTTGATTTCAGTTGAAACCATTTCTTTTTCGCCCTCTTTTTCTTTTTTTCTTTTTCCTGACTTTCTTCTTCTTCTTCTTCTCCTTCTTCTTCTTCTTCTTCTTCTTCTTCTTCTTCTTCTTCTTCTATGCTTGCAGCCAATTTTCCCAGAGTTAACGTCACTCCAAACAAACCTGCGGACCTGTTGTCTTATTTAGCACCCTTCACCATGGAAGATTCACTTATTCTAGTAATCTTCAAAGAGCGTATGGCTTGTCTACACTTGTGGCTGGACGTATTTCAATTAGGTGTAGCGTTAAAAGGTATCTATAAAAATACATAGTATAAATGTTGTATGTTTTCAGCGCGAAGGATTTTGGAGATGAAGGCAGAATTAAAAACGGTACACTTGATTCCTGATAAATGTCGAGAATTGCAGATTCAGAAACACATTGTTGATACTGAATTATACACTAAAATTCAACAATAGCACAAGACGAATATATCGACAATATCGTGCTAAGCACTACATCAATAATCTAACACTGATCCTCAGTCATACCATAAGAAAAGTAAGCTGCATGAAGTCGTTGATAATCCAACGACAGTTGTTGATTGTTTACGTGCAGAACTGGTGCCTCGATAATACAATACCACGAACAGAATGCTCTCATATCGTAGGCACCCGGTGGAATTCAATAATGTCGATTCTCTTCCCGAAAGCTCAAAGACGAAATTTCCAGAACGTTTCTACACTTGACACATTATTTTGTGTAATCTTCATGGAAAATAAAGAGAAAGTCTCTCTCTACGTGATCGCTCGTCTGGCTGGCTAGCTGTGACAGCCGGGAGGAATGAGTTTTCAAACCTACTGTTCTCACAATCTGTGACTCTGGATCTTCGTCCTGGGATTCCGTTTGATCCATATACGTCGTCTCAGACCATTCCCCTCTAACGCTGCTCACCAAACACTGCAACAGAAAGAAAGAGAAATTGTACCAGAACCAATGCAAAAGCTTATACCTGAATTACGCCAAATGTGTAACATTATATATGACAAAACACAGCGTTTCCAGTAGATTTCGGCTATCGCTTATTTGCAAGGATCATTCCAGAATAGTAAAATAAAATTAAATAATAAATAAATAAATACTAAATTTTAAAAACATTGTTGTTTTTTTAACAAAAGAAGGATGTAGTCTCACTACAAGTAAATAAAACCCAGTGATTGCGGTGGTCCCTTCATCATTTTAACCATTTCAGTGCTTTATGTGACATAGTCGGGAAAGATATCCCATATCTGAACTGAAGACTTAACATTGCAGTCGGCAACACAAGTGGCTTTTTGTTTTGCTTTTATTGCTCTCTCATATGCAAGCAATGTAAGATGCAGTGTTGAACAGATGGGTGGATGAAGGGAGCGGTGAGGAAGGGATTAACAGAACTACCGAAAACAGACAGACTGGCAATTGTCTGCGTCTATACAAATGGCACTGGGGTCTCGCGGTACCGCTTGCAATCGTTGGCGTACATTGTGCGTTGTTGTGTATGTTTATTACAATCAATGTTGCAAGCAGTAAATACAGGATAATACAATACAAAATACTAACACTACAATATGATTGTATACAATACATTACAATACAACACACACCAGATATCAAATAATACTATAACACTGCAACACGATACCATACTATGCAAGGCAATAAACATACACCGCAGTTCAATACAACTTCATGGCCTCATTGGATTTGACTCACTATAACACGCGTGAGATTAAAAAAACACCGATTATGGGGTGGAGGGCAGTAGTGAAAGGGTATTGAAAAACCTTTGCACAATTAACCTACATTTTGTCATTGTAAAATATATGGGTTTAGTTGTTGTTTTTTTGTTTTTGTTTTTTGTTACTTTATTGAAATGTTCAAAAGATAATCCTGTCAAGGTTTTCTTCCAGCTTTCCGTACGAGAGCGAGAGAGAGAGAGAGAGAGAGAGAGAGAGAGAGAAAGATTTGTATGAGTGCGTGAGTGTTTGTGCATGCGCGTCTATGCATGGGGGTATGTGTGTGTGGATGCATATAAATCTGCGTAAAATCGACTTGCACAACAAAAATATAAATAATTAAGTTAATAGAAAATCAAACAAAAATAAATTCGCCGACAATCAAACAGATTTTCCTGTTGTCTTGCAGTAGTTATTTTTTTATTTTTTTTTTCAAAGCTAAAACAAGAAAACGATTGGGTCAGCTTTACCAATTGTCTGAGTCATCAAACATAAATTGTTCAATATTTGAAGAGGATGTTCACAAAAACAGGAGACACATTTGACAATGTATCAGATGCGTATATATTTGCAGATTACATACAGGTTTACTTGCTGAAACTAGAGATTTCGTAAAGAAAAATATCTCATGAAGAAAAATAGTAAAGATAAAGAAGACTGCAAAGCCAATAAGACGAATGATACTTACGTTGGTCAATAACAAAGCTAAGACATTGGAGGAAGAAGGAGACGAAGAAGAAGAAGAGGGTTGAAAAGAAGAAGAAGAAGAAGAAGAAGAAGAAGAAGAAGAAGAAGAAGAAGAAGAAGAAGAAGAAGAAGAAGAAGACAACGCCGGTTCAAAAGAAGAAGAAGAAGAAGAAGAAGAAGAAGAAGAAGAAGACAACGCCGGTTCAAACGAAGAAGAAGAAGAAGAAGAAGAAGAAGAAGAAGAAGAAGAAGAAGAAGAAAACGACGGTTGAAAACAAGGAGAAGAAGAAGGTAGGGGAGGAAAGAAAAAAGGGAAAAAAAAAGAAGAAGAAACAGCAATAACCAGTTTGACTCAATTGAACTCAACAAATGAGGTTAATTGTCTTTTAATTGTGATTTAAGTTCGAACACACGTCTTGACAGAATAAAGGACACAGACACACTTACCCCGATACACAAATACCGACGGTAATTAATCCCCCCCCCCCTCCTCCACCGCGTCTCTCTGTCTGTCTGTCTGTCTGTCTTTCTGTCTCTCAAGCATACATGGCTCAAATGCATCTAACAAATAAATTAGATAAACTGGTTAGATTGAATAATTAAGAGCAAAGACACAATTAGACACACACACAAAAAAAAAAATACAGTCAAACAACATAGCGTGTAATTAAATGTAGAGCTGCACATGAAATGCGTAATATGGATTTCGTTCACCTTGACTTATTTTTCAAGCTTGAGAGTCGCACACAGAGTTCGTGTGGCAATTTTGCAACAAGGCTGGATTTGAAATCTGCTTAAATCTTTCTGGAGATACGGTGTGAAGCGGAAATCAATATAGCTTTAGCGAGTTGTCAAACTGTTCACGTAGCTCTTAACGTACAACATAAATTTTCGAAGTTCAATGAAAGTAAGTGACTGCATGGCCTCAGCGACCTGAACTTTAACTCTGTGCAAAATGTAATTGTAACTGAAGGTGCGCAGTAAGCTTATTACTAGGGTCCATCAACGCAGGGATTCCAAGTTTCTTTGGCATACTGTTCTTGAGATATCTCGTGCAACAGAACGGCCAGACAGCATGTTCCAGTTTTACCAGGTTTCATTTTGCTATCCTTTACTGTCGGCATCAACGGATTCCGAGAATTGTTTCATCATCATCAATCCTCACCATCATCATCATCATCATCATCATCATCATCATCATCATCATCATCGTCGTCGTCGTCGTCGTCGTCATCAACATCATCGTCATCACCATTTTGTGTACGACTTATATGAACCCAAGTAAATAAAAAAAAAAGAGCACGATAGTAAAAAAAAAAAGGGGGGTGGGGGGTGGTGGTTTCAGAACATGACATTCTGTCACGTGGGGTTTATGGGCTCTGCACAATGGAATTATGGACCCTCACGTTTATTCGGTGGGAACTGCTAGTAAGTCACCCTATGAATTACTTTAATAAATTTATTTGTTTAGCTCGTTCTGTGTTAAGGTTGGGGTACAGAAATAGATAGAAAAATGGTAAAAGATTACTGTCACACTAGCTTTCACACGGCTATGAATCATATGTAGTCCAGCCACTTGATAACAGTTAAAATCACACATTTATTTCTTCTACTCTATACAAGATTCTCTAAGTACTAATCTAACTTAAAAAGTCTCAGTCACTGCTAATAGTTCGATCGCTGATAGTCTAGGCAGCTGTTATATCTTCCTCGGGCACTTGCTATAATATTTCATGTAGATTTGGACTACTGTGGTCCGTTTTACAGTTTCTGAAGAGTTGGACTACTGTGGTCCTGTTATGATCAGTTTAAGTGCACTTCTGGGTGTACACTTAACTTTCTTATGGTGCGGTCGAAGTCCTTCTGTGAGGTAGCTTCTGGTACACCTTTGTAGTTGTGTAGTTGGGTTCCCTTGCCACGCTGTGGGGTCTTGTAGGGGGTTTTTCAAGGTAGCTCTGTCCGGCTTGTGCGGCAGAGTCTCCTCAACCAACTAGTCGTTTCTGTGGAGTGGGGTGCACAGGATAGCTCGGGATAGCTCGGGATAGCTCGCCTGCTCGTCTGTAATATAAGAGACGAAATTCTGCAAAACCCTGAATAATCCGTTTGTGCAGAGCGTCTCACTGAAAGCCAAAGTAGCCCTCAGTGATAGCTCCACATCTCTATACATAAGCGACGAACATTCTGCTACTTCCGGGTTCCACTGGAATCTCACTCTAAATTCCTATACATACATAAATATCAATCGTGTCTAACTATACACATACAGAATTAATAATAATATAAACATTCCGTGGTACAGCCACTGGTCTGCAAACATACATATAAGTTAAACAACAGTGGTTCCGTACGGGATACAACATGGCGGCGCAACCGGTCGTGTTTCGCCTCGTGGTAGGCTCTTCCACGTGGTCCCGCAAATTCGGATTAACAATTCACATTTATGCATAGCAAATTCCACAAACATAATTTCAACAATAATACAAATATATCACGATGAAACAGAAGGGTGTTCATTTACCTGTTTGACAAGTTCAGGCCCGTGATGACTTGAGAGAATTCTAAGATTTTAAGTCCTGCTTCCTGGTCTATGAGTGAAGATAGTTCTCTGCTAGCTAAGGAGATGTTACTTCTTCCTCGTCTCACACACGACTGACCAAGCTGTGCTAGGTTTTGACACAGTCAAAACTGCTCTACCCACTGAGCCTGCTCTGATTGGTTAAAACGGTCCGATTCAAAGCTCAAGTGCTGAGTCACTGCGATGTGTGGGTCAGGCTCGCAGTGTGCTGTAATTGCTGCTGTGTAATAGTCTAACTTCTCTACTGTTACAAAGACTGCACAAGGCTGAATAGTCAATGAGCAGAGTTAAACTAGCCAATTCATGACAGGCTCCCTCAACTGAAAAAAGGCGATGACTACTGGATTCGACCTTTTTTTACTACAGAGCCTAGTTTAACACTGCACTATCCTAGGGTCCTATTTACAAACTAAGTAAGTTGCTCTACCTGAGCTGCACTGCTGTGCCAGGTAGCTATGGACACTAGTGACAGGGTTTTATTGGGCGGGGACGAATTCTGGTGCTGTGGCCCTTAGTTGTGTTGGGTGGGCGACAGCTGCTGTGTCCTCCACGAGATGGCGACTGAGGTAGTCGGCTCCGTGGTTCTCTTTGCCGGGGATGTACTCGATTTGGAATGAGTATGCCTGAAGGGTGAGTGCCCATCGCATCAGGCGAGAGTTCAAAGACTTGGAGGCTGCCAGGAACGATAGTGGTTGGTGGTCCACCTGAACTGTGAAGTGGGTCCCATACAGGTAGAGTTGGAATTTCTGTATGGCCCAGACTAGTCCAAGACACTCTTTCTCCGACGTGGCGTAGTGGGTCTCGGCGGGTCTCAATTTTCTGCTGGCGTAGGCGACAGGGAATAGCGTCTCCGCATTCTTGGGGTCGCGCTGTAGCAGTACTGCTCCGAGGCCTAAGTCGCTTGCGTCGGTGCGAAGAACGAATGGCTGAGTCAAATCGGGTAGGTGGAGTACTGGCGCCGATGTCATTCTGTCCTTGAGTGTTTGGAATGCTGTCTCGCATTCCGCTGTCCAAACTACTTTGTCCGGGGCGATTTTCCGGGTTCCATTTGTCAGAGGTACGGCGATGCTGTTGTAGTTGGGGATGAACTTCTGGTAGAAGCCGCAGAGTCCTAGAAACGACTGTACTTCCTTTTTGGTCTTGGGCCTAGGAGCGTCGAGTAGGCGTTTCACAGTCTTTTCTACCGGTCGCAGGCTTCCTTGACTGATGGTGTGTCCCAGAAATTCTAGTTCTGTGAATCCAATCTGACATTTGGTGGGTCTTGCCGTCAATCCCGTGTCTCTGAGGCGGGCGAGTAGTTGTTGTAGGAGCGTGACATGTTCCTCCCACGTAGGCGTTGCGATGAGGATGTCGTCCATAAACGAATGTAGGTGCTCGCTGCTCAGGGGTGCCAGGAGTTTTCGCATCATGGCGCTGAAGATGCTGGGTGCGTTGTGGAGTCCGAATGGAAGCACGTTGAATTCGAAGTGTCCTTCCATAGTGCTGAAAGCTAGGTACTTTCGGACTTGTGGTTGTACTGGTATCTGGTAGTATCCTTTGCTGAGGTCGATGCGTGAGAAGTACTTCGCTCGCTGTAGCTTGGCAAATAGGTCGGTCTGGTCCGGGAGTGGCTCTGGCTGGAACTGCGTTACGGCATTCAGGAGTCTGAAGTCGATGCACAGTCGATGCTCTCCGTTGGGTTTTCGCAACAATACCGTGCCTGCGCTGTAGGGTGAAGTAGACTCTGAGATGATTCCGGCTGCCAGTAAGGTGTCTATCTCTTCCTTGATGGCTCGCTGCTGCGACAGTGGCATCGAGTAGAGCTTCTGGCGGACGGGTGTTGGGTCGGTCACCGTTAAGGTTACTTCGACGAGGTCTGTCCTCCCTGGTCGGTCTGTTAGCACAGTCTGATGTTGTCGAATGACCTGTAGTACTTGCTGTTGCTGTTTAGCGGCTAGGTCTCCGTTGAGTATCACGTCTTTGTAGGTTTCTTTGGAGTGCAGGGGGTACTCTACTGCATTGGTCTCCATGCTTTCTCCTTCTTCCGCGATGGCGATGGCTAACAAGTTGTGAGTGCTGGGGGTCGCTGGTCGGTCCGTATATTTCTTGAGGAGATTGATGTGGTGGTATCGGGCTCTCCCGTTCACCTCTACTTGGTAGACTGTCTTGGATTTCTTGGCAGTCACCCGGTACGGTCCTCTCCAAGCGATGTCCAGCTTGTTGGTTCCACTTGGAAGTAAGAGTAGCACTTGATCGCCGACTTGCAGTTCTCTGTCCTTCGCGTGGCGGTTGTAGTACTTCGCCTGACGGGCTCTTGCCTTCTTCAGTGCTTCACCAGCTTTCTTCCACGTTGCTTTGAGGGTTTCCTGCAGGTCTGCGACGTACTTGGTGGCACCTCTTGGTGTGTCGTCTATCTTGGCTTCCGTCCAACTTCTGCGTAGGGCTTCTAGCGGTCCTGCGAGAGGTCTGCCGAAAAGCAAAGTTGACGGGGTGTAGCCTGTGGCTGCATGGGGCGTTTCTCTATATGCGAACAGTGCCGCATTCACGTAGGTGTCCCACGCTTCTGGGTTGTCGTCGGCGACTTTCCTGAGTATGGTGAGAAGGGTTCCATTCAGTCTTTCTACTTGTCCGTTGCTGGCTGGGTGGTATGGTGGTGTGCGAATGTGATGAACTTGTATCAACTCGAACACGTCTTGCATCAGGCGGCCGGTGAACCGAGATCCGTTGTCCGTTCTAATGCTGTCCGGGAATCCGACTCTGGTAAAGATGGCGATGAGTGCATCTGCGATCTTCTTGGTGTCGATCGCTGGCAACGGGACTGCTTCGCACCACATCGTACATGCGTCGACGAGTGTGAGTAGAAATCTGTTCCGCTTCTTGGTCATGGGCAGTGGTCCTACTATGTCTACTGAGACTTGCTGGAATGGCACGCCGACTACTACCGATGGTCCTAAGGTAACTGGTACGGTGTGATGTCGCGGGGAATATCGTTGACATTGGTGGCAAAATTTCACGTAGCGCTTGACATCCTCCGTGATTCCTGGCCAATAGTAGTGTGCGCTGATTCTCTGCACTGTGGCTCCAATTCCCATGTGTCCGCTGAGTGGCATGCTGTGGCCTAGTTCTAGTACTTGGGCTCGAAGGGTGGCTGGTAGTACTAGTTGGGTGTGATCTCCATCTCCTTGTCGATGAAGAACTCCCTCTTCCATGTAGAAGTCTCCCTTGTGCGGGGGTGTGTGCGCCTTGGGTAGCTTCTGGAAGCACTTCGCTATCGAGGTGTCTTCTTTCTGTGCTGTTTTGATCTCTTCGAGTCCTGGATTCGGAGCGAACTCGGGCTGGGGTGGTTGGGTTTTAGCTTGGGCCCTGGTTTGCACTGCAGCTATCTCTACAGTTTTGGGGGGCGTGCCTAAGAACACATACCTACATCCTAGCACTAGATCATACAGGGGTTTCTGTAAAACAGCTGCTTGGATTCGTCCTGTGACGTACCTACTCTCTACTTCTATCCAAGCTATTGGGCAAGTAGTCGTCGGTTTCGTCAAGTCTGCTCCTTGTAAGTCGACTGTCTTGTCTGTCAAGTCCGCGCGCGATACAAGAGATTCGCTAACTATCGCGTCGTATGATAGACCTGTGTCATACAGACAGTTCGCTTCTTTTCCGTTGACCTTGACTGTGTCTGTCACCGATGGGTGATCTCCGATCGTGTGTGGCTTGTTACCGCTGCTTTGAGTTAGAACTCTGTGCGCTGGCCGGCTTTCGCGCTCTTCCCTACGCTGTGCGGCCAACTTGAAACATTCTGCGGTGGAGTGATTGTTTCTGTTGCAGAACGAACAATACCGTCTCTGTTCTGCAGGACCTCTTTTCCCGAATTCCGTGTTGGGTCCTTTATTTTGCCCAGGTCTGGGGTTATTCGGCTTATTCGCGGTGCGCTCTTCCCGGTTAGGGCTTCGTTTCTGTGCCTCTTTCCCGTTAGGCTTTAGGTCTCGCCTGAAGCTCTTGGCTTCTCCGTGTGCGGCCACGTACCTATCTGCGACCTTGACCAGATCCTCCAGTCTTTCCGCGCCCTGCTCTACTGAGAATGTCCTCAGCTCGGGGGTCATGGTTTCCCGTAGCTGTTCCCATACTAACAGTTCTGTCAGTCCATCATACGTCTTAGCCGTGGCTGACTGGCTAATCCACTTATCCAGCGTTGTGGACAACCGATCCGCGAACTGCGCATAGCTCTCTCCTTTCACTCTCCGGTTGGTGCGGAATTTTTGCCGATAGCATTCTCCTGTCAGTTCGAATCCCGTTAGGAGTGCCTCTTTTACTTTGTGATAGTCAGTCACTCTGTCAGTCGGTAGCTTACTGTAGATGTCATAAGCCTTTCCTCTAAGCCCTTGACTAAGCTTAAAAGACCAATGAGTGGGATCTAGTTTGTACTCTGTTGCTAGACGCTCAAACCTAGTCAGATAGAGATCTAGACCTTCCTCTCTCTCATTGAATGTTCCCAGTGGAAATGACATTCCTTGTACAGGGTTGGATGCTACCTCTAGCTGATCTGAGTGGGGAGGGGTTGAGGAAGAACTTGAAGCTCCTGATCCCAATCTTCTTAGCTCCAACTCATGCTGTCTGTCTTTTTCCTTTTCTGCCCTCTCATACTCCCATTTCCTAACTTCTGCTTCTCTCTCTGCTGCTAATGCTGCCTTCTTCTGTTCTCCTTCTAATTCTAATTTCTTCTGTTCTCTTGCGGCTTCTAACTCTGCTTTCTTTTGCTCTGCTTCTAATTCTGCTTTTTTCTGTTCTCTTGCTGCTTCTAACTCTGCTTTCTTTTGCTCTGCCTCTAATGCTAGTTTCTTCTGCTCTGCTTCTAATTCTGCTTTTTTCTGTTCTCTCTCTGCGGCTCTCTCTGCCGCTTCGAGTTTCTTCGCCTCTCTCTCTGCTGCTCTCTCTGCCTTAGCCTCCTGTTTCTCTACCTCTGCATTGATATACGCAATTAGGTCTCCCCCTGCTAAGTGTAAAGCTTCCCCTAATTCCTTGAAGCGCAATCTCAAGGCCACTGGGTCCGACATTGCCAAACGTGTCTATGAACAACCTCTGAATCACGTGGAATACCAAAACACTAGCAATATTGCAATTCAATAACAACAATGCAAAGACAATCAAATTCGTAATCAATAATAGAATAAAACAAGAGTCAAATGGCATACAACAGTTACTTAAGCAAAACCTGCAAAAGAACACTGCAACATACAGGCACAAAAATAATTGAAGCAAAAAAGTTTTTAACTAAAGAATAGTGCACCACAACTGATCAGTGTTATACCCTTACACTATTCTAAGTTATTCTACTACTGCTGTTATCTAATTTTATTGTACTTAGGTCCGGTTATACCCAATTCCTATTATACACAGATCCTGGCAGGCTCGCCAATTAAAGTGTCACGTGGGGTTTATGGGCTCTGCACAATGGAATTATGGACCCTCACGTTTATTCGGTGGGAACTGCTAGTAAGTCACCCTATGAATTACTTTAATAAATTTATTTGTTTAGCTCGTTCTGTGTTAAGGTTGGGGTACAGAAATAGATAGAAAAATGGTAAAAGATTACTGTCACACTAGCTTTTACACGGCTATGAATCATATGTAGTCCAGCCACTTGATAACAGTTAAAATCACACATTTATTTCTTCTACTCTATACAAGATTCTCTAAGTACTAATCTAACTTAAAAAGTCTCAGTCACTGCTAATAGTTCGATCGCTGATAGTCTAGGCAGCTGTTATATCTTCCTCGGGCACTTGCTATAATATTTCATGTAGATTTGGACTACTGTGGTCCGTTTTACAGTTTCTGAAGAGTTGGACTACTGTGGTCCTGTTATGATCAGTTTAAGTGCACTTCTGGGTGTACACTTAACTTTCTTATGGTGCGGTCGAAGTCCTTCTGTGAGGTAGCTTCTGGTACACCTTTGTAGTTGTGTAGTTGGGTTCCCTTGCCACGCTGTGGGGTCTTGTAGGGGGTTTTTCAAGGTAGCTCTGTCCGGCTTGTGCGGCAGAGTCTCCTCAACCAACTAGTCGTTTCTGTGGAGTGGGGTGCACAGGATAGCTCGGGATAGCTCGGGATAGCTCGCCTGCTCGTCTGTAATATAAGAGACGAAATTCTGCACAACCCTGAATAATCGGTTTGTGCAGAGCGTCTCACTGAAAGCCAAAGTAGCCCTCAGTGATAGCTCCACATCACTATACATAAGCGACGAACATTCTGCTACTTCCGGGTTCCACTGGAATCTCACTCTAAATTCCTATACATACATAAATATCAATCGTGTCTAACTATACACATACAGAATTAATAATAATATAAACATTCCGTGGTACAGCCACTGGTCTGCAAACATACATATAAGTTAAACAACAGTGGTTCCGTACGGGATACAACATGGCGGCGCAACCGGTCGTGTTTCGCCTCGTGGTAGGCTCTTCCACGTGGTCCCGCAAATTCGGATTAACAATTCACATTTATGCATAGCAAATTCCACAAACATAATTTCAACAATAATACAAATATATCACGATGAAACAGAAGGGTGTTCATTTACCTGTTTGACAAGTTCAGGCCCGTGATGACTTGAGAGAATTCTAAGATTTTAAGTCCTGCTTCCTGGTCTATGAGTGAAGATAGTTCTCTGCTAGCTAAGGAGATGTTACTTCTTCCTCGTCTCACACACGACTGACCAAGCTGTGCTAGGTTTTGACACAGTCAAAACTGCTCTACCCACTGAGCCTGCTCTGATTGGTTAAAACGGTCCGATTCAAAGCTCAAGTGCTGAGTCACTGCGATGTGTGGGTCAGGCTCGCAGTGTGCTGTAATTGCTGCTGTGTAATAGTCTAACTTCTCTACTGTTACAAAGACTGCACAAGGCTGAATAGTCAATGAGCAGAGTTAAACTAGCCAATTCATGACACATTCGTCTGACAACATCTTTTATAAAATATGTTTTTATACTCTCAACCACCGGCGGACGTATTTATCAGTGGTAGAGCGTTCGCCTGGCTCAGCGATGACCCAGGTTCGAATCCCGTAAAAATAAAAGTGTTAATTTTTCGCAGTCCACCTTAGCCAGGATGATTGATTTGATGGTTGATATTAGATCCACACCCTCTACTTTTCTGAGAGGATTCTCCTGTACGCCATATTATCGCCAAGGGTGGGTGTAGATGTTACACTTCCAACATAACTTAGGCACTGAAAGCTGCGTCCCACTGCCCTTGAAATTTTAAGTTTACTAGACATAATTATTTCAAGAAAAGTTCAAGTTTAAAAAGTGTTAAAGATTCAAGACTCAAGAATACTTCATTATCTTATACACATAAATTATATTAAGACACGTTTTGCTTCCAGTACGAAAAAAAACACGATTGAATTACATGTAATGCAATTCAAAACATTCATTCATTTTTGAAGCTGCAATTCAATAGCAGAAGTATTTACAAAACCAGAACAAAGGTTGATTTTAAAAAATAACGAGATTCGAACAAAAATTATTACTACAAGTTACAGTCTTATACTTGAAAAAAATAAACGATGAAAAAAACAACATGGTTTGGGAATAAATAGATTTGTATTTGTTGCTGCCTAAATAATTACAGTAAATAAAGTACGATCGTAAAACTTAAATACAAATAGAAATGTACTATTGAGAACTCGAATAGCGCTACTAGATCTGTCGACTCTTTTTCACAACAGCCACAGACAGACGGATATAGTGAAGACTCACCACGTCATCATTCTTTATCATCTCTTGTCTCTCCAAAGGCCCGACAGGTCCCCGTTGGAGGTTTCAGTATAAATAGTATCCCCACTTTCTGGAAATTTAGTGCTTTAAATTCCCACTGTCGCTGTCTTTCTCATTTGCTCTTTCTCATTCCTGCTCTGTTCTATCAATCTACTATACTATCTTCTTCTTCGCTTGACCAGTCACCTACCTTTTTTCTTGAAAACTCTTCTGGGACAAGACTCCTTATTTGTGTATGAGGTCTGTTGTATCAGCTTGGGAATATTGGACGCTTTCTGCCAGGTGGTCACTAGGGCTTCCTATGTATGATATTATTTAGCAATGTAGGCATTTTATATGTATGTGTTTTGTTGATAATATATAATGATGTTTGTATTCTATTTTGTTTTTGTAAACGGGGGTTCGATAAATTAGAGTACAGCCTCAGCGTCCCCCTGCGTGGGGTGTCTTTATTGTAAAGTGACTGGCTGGTGGAGAGCTTTCAGTTTTACCACTAGGATTGTTTCAGTAGATCTTTTATGCGGATCAGGGGTTGTCCGGTCCTGATATGGCTCGGAAGAGTCCGCTGGACCTAAAGCAATAATGATGTAATGTAATGTAAGGCCCGACAGGTTGCGGGTTTGATGGATGGGTACTGTACTGGTTATTATCAGGAAACTGCGTGTGGTGTCCGACGGATTTCATGTAAGTAAACACTCTTTGTTTCCTCTTTGAGACCTTCGTACTAAATTTAGCAAAATACAATTTTAGGGCTTAAAAACGGAGAGACCGCACAAAACTCTAAAACAAATTAAAGTTTAAAAAACACACTGAAATTTCTGTTGACGTGCGCGATGAATTTGCGCGAGGACATATCCGTCTAGAAGCTTTACAAAAGGCTACACTGATGAATGAAATCCACAGAGAAGATCGATGAGAGAAAGATGATGGGGAGATTAAAGACGGAGGAAGAGAAGAAGGTGCCGGGTAGCTCAGTTGGTAAGAGCGTCTTTCTAGTAACCGAAAGGTCGCTGGTTCGAATCCCGGATTGGTCAACGTGTGATCATATTATTTTCCCCTTTACCAACAACTGGCCCGCTGGTGTCAGTATGAATCGGTCCAGTAGTCACCTATATGCGAAAGTGTCGTGTGACTATAATCTACAAACAACAAGGTGCAGAGGAAGGGATGGACACAGGTGGAGGTAGAGAGAGAAAGAGAGAGAGAGAGAGAGAGAGAGAGAGAGAGAGAGAGAGAGAGAGAGAGAGAGAGAGAGAGAGAGAGAGAGAGAGAGACTTTCAACATAAACTGAAAAAGCAAAACTTGTTTAGCGATGACTTGCCAAAGACCTGGACCAATGAGGCAATAGAGCAGAAACGGGAAGTTGCCACTAACTTAGGTAATGTCCCTATAAGGAAGTGTAAAACAATATCGGTTCAGTGGGTCTTTAAATATGGCGAGCAACGGACTTTCGAAAGACAAACCGACCGATAAGACTTGTTTCTTTCGTTCCGATTCTCGACTATTTCGACGATAATTCTAGAGAAAACTAAAAGAGAGGAAACTTTTAAAAGTATTGAAGAGATAAACAGGCCTTCAAGAATGCAGAACAAATCTGACTTCTGAAGAAACTTCTTCTGCAGTGGCTTCAAAAATGCAGGCAGGACAGCCTGGAGTCTGCAGCCACAACATAGTTATACATTCAGTCCACAAACATTCGGTTTTTGTCTAGCTGAAAATCCAAATGTTTTCTCATAGCGTGCTTTGCTTGCGTGTTTAGGTGAGTTAACTTTTGAACCGATATAGAATTGTGTTATTATATTTTTTTAAATCTGCCCAAGCCTATTTAAAGAGATTTTTGTTCCCCCACCCCTCGCAAAAAAACACAATAAAAAAAATAAAGAAAGATAACAACTATTTTTGGGGCTGCAGATCGTGTGATTTCTTGTGGCGTGCTTTTGATTTTCCATCTTTTGAGCGTTGGCGACCGATAGCGTAATATGATTGTATTTTCGCAGGGTGCTCAAAGCCTGTCAGTTTCGTCCGCACGTCGCGTTTTCCAAACAGGGAAGACACAAAATGTCACGCACATCCGGCTAGCCCGCAGCCATCTGCTCTCTCTATACATGTCTGGTCTGCACCCACAAAAGGAGCACTATGTAGGGTTGAAGATATTGTGTGTTTTTTTCCCAAGAGGACTCTCTTTATCCAAGCATCATCTTAATATAATGTTGGCAATCGGCCACTTGGTTATCACCAAGCCCAGCTAATCTACACAGAAAGGGGCACCATTTTGGGTTGAAGATTTTCTTTCTTCAAGAGGACTATCCAAGTATCTTCTTACTGTGTTTGAAATCAGTCACAGGGGCTTTTCGCAAACCGAGCTGGCCTACACTAATACAGCGAACTTTGCGACTTAGCCATCTGAATCTTTGTCACAATTCCACAAAACCACACCACTAGTAGCAGAGAAGTGATCACTCAAGGTGCTGGCTCAAATGAGGATTTTTGGATCCATCTCGCCCAAGACGTCAAAGTGTGGAACCCAGCCCAATAGCACAGTCAAAAAGACTGGACAGGTGACTTACTCTGGTCGTCCTAAATCTGTAAAACGTGTTTATGTGAGCCTGCCATCTGCCTTTTTGAAACAAAAAACATCACCCAAACGTGTGGGGATGTAGAACTCCTACTCCTACTACTACTACTTCTACTACTACTCCTACTACTACTACTACTACTACTACTACTACTACTACTACTACTACTACTACTACTACTACTACTAATGGATGCAATATGCGCGTTTTCCCCAAATCACCAACCAGGCTCATAGAGTGGCGATCTGTACCAACATACACGATCAGATGTTTCACTCCACTCCCTTTACAAGCACAACCAACGCACACCTATCAAACACTCAAACATCTGACATTCAAACATTCTAAAGCATACTTCCATGATGATGATGATGATGATGATGATGATGATGATGATGAATGATGATGATGTTAATGATGATGATGATGATGATGAATAATGATGATGTTCACGTTCACTTGAATAGCGGTGAATTCCACACTGACAGCATGCTGGTGCAGTTTTTAACATGAAGGCGTCTAAAGGTACTTTAATTTTGAACGATATAATGTTGGCAGTGAATATAGATATTAATGGGATATCTGAAGCTGGAGGTACAGGTTAGCCGAGTGCCATTAAACAATGCAAGGGAAGAGAATAACAGTGCTAGAAGTAGGACGCACGTCTCCACAGCAGTTCGACTCACAGCCTATATAGTGTAAGTGAAGTTCAAAATGGGATTTAAAAAACAAACAAGAGAAGGAACTTGGAAGATAGCACAACGTGTCTACATCTTGTAGAAATGAACTAATAAGATAAATGCGAGCATTCCTAAATCAGACTCTGAGCGCGGCGATCTGTAACCAACATACACGCTCACGTGGTATAGACACTCACAACAATCGCACAACAAACACACAAACATGTGCTGTAAAGGCAAGGGGCATTTGGAAGACGGAAATGAAATCGAATTTTATTTTGAAATGTTTTGACTGAATCCAATATCATTGTTGAAGCGAGGGAGGCAACCTTCGTACCTAAGTCGCTTAAGTTCGTCCACTGCGAGGGTCGAACCCGGGACCTTTGGCACAGAAGTCCTGTCATATCCTATCCAGTAACTCGAAGGTCGTTGGGGCACCACAGATGATTATTTAACCAGCGTACTCCATCTTTCTCTGTCCTCAGCAACCCTCATGGTTTCGCTCAGTGTTAAGCCAGTCCATTCTCGAATGTTGTCCTCCCACCTCTTTTTATGTCTCCCTCTTCTTCTGCCTCCTTGCACCGTGCCTTGCAGGATGGCCTTTGCAAGGCCTAATGCTCTGGTGACGTGGCCATACCATCGAAGTTTCCGTTACTCCACTGTGAGCATGACATCGTGTTGCTCAATGGCATGTGTGATGGTCTGTCGGACTTCGTTGTTGGGGATGTGCTGGGCATAGTAAACGCCCAGAAGTCTTCTGTAGCACCGTATCTCCATGCTTTGTATTCTTCGTTGTAGAACTACTGTAAGGGTCCATGTCCCGCAAGCGTAAAGGAAGATGAAGATGACAAGGGAACGCAGCAGCCTTATCTTGGAATGTAGACTGATGGTCCTTTCATTCCAAATGGACTTTAACCTTGTCAGGGCCGCAGTTGTTTGTGCGATCCTGGAGAAGACTTCCTGTCGGGACCCATTGTCCGATATAATGGCTCCTAAATATTTGAAGCTATGCACTGTGTTGAGGGATTGGCCTTGGATTTTGATGTCCATGTTGATGCCATTGGTGTTGTTGGTCATCATTTTGGTCTTCTCTGCACTTATTTCCATTCCATAGGCTCTGGAGGTGGTGTCAACTTCTGTACCAGCTGTTCAAAATCTTGTTCCTCTCGAGCCAATCCATCAAGGTCATCTGCAAAACGGAGGTTGGAGATTGCTCTACCCCCTATGCTGACTGTCTTCGTGATCTGCAAGGGCATCTGACATGATGCGCTCTAGGAAGATGCTGAAGAGTGTTGGAGAGAGTTAGCATCCTGGACGCACACCGATTGTTGTTTTGAACCAGCTCCTGATGGCGCTGTTGTGGAGGACTGCACTGGTAGCTTTGTAATACAGGCTTTGGATGACTCCAATAATGTTAAGGCTGATGTTGTACACTCTCACGGCATAGGAACTAGATCACTATCAACTGAGCTATTAGGCCACTAGGTTTAGTCTGTAAACATTCCACCCCCATTGACTTTAGGTATACTGACGCTCATGTCTTATACCGGTGAGTCCTAGAAACATAAACACGCCCTGAATGGACTAGATCCTATCCCTTCCTCCATCACCTCTTCCCCCATGTCCTGGGTGATGACGTTCTTGAGGCTGCCATTATTAAAGCAGGCATTTATATTTTGTTTCCATCAACGATGATGAGCTTCGGACTGAATCTCCTCCATGGAAATTACGTACCCCAAACATTAACTGGCAATTGTCCGCTTTCCTCAAAAACAATACATCTGAAACCGTCTATAACCAACTTTATTTAGAACAGTGTGCTTTATACCCAGGATATGAGAAACTTTTTACAGACGGGTCAAAGAAAGGAGACTCGGTTGCTGCTGCGTCGGTCTCTGGGAGACACCTAGACCAGCCTTTGCAACAGCGTCTACCTGATTTTTGTTCTGTTTCTACAGCTGAGCTCAAGGCAATTCATTTAGCTCTGCAACAGGTTTATCAATCCAAAAGAACCTCGTTTTTAATCATGTCTGATTCACTGTCAGCACTCCAGGCTCTTTCCACGAGAAAGATATCACACAGAGATCCATGACCTCCATACACAACTTGTTTCTGAGGATAAAAAGATAGTTTTTATGTGGGTCCCTGGTTACATGGGCATCCGCGGCAATATTGCAGTGGACAAAGCGACTAAAGAAGCTCTGCATCTCGATTTCTCTTCAGAGATTTTCCAGTGTGTTCCTTACTCTGACCTGCGTTGTATGACTGGATCTTATTGTAAACGGCTGTGGCAGACTGACTGGTCTAACCATATCAATAACAAATTATTTCAAATTCTTCCCGATTTGTCAGCTTCTTTGCCTAACTTTGCATCCACTCGCAAAGAAGAAACAGTTTTGTCTCGTCTTCATATTGGGCATACTTATGTCAACCACAGTTTCCTTTTAAAAGGAGAAGAACCACCACGGTGTTTTGCATGTGATAAATCCTTTTCCGTTCGCCATTTCATGTCTGAATGTGCTGATCTGTTTGGTGCAAGAGAAACATATTTTGGTTCAATACCTTTCAAAGAGATTTTTAAAGTATGCAATAGTCAACACCTGTTTCAAATATTATATGATGTTGGTTTGTTTTATCGCATATAAATCATGTCGTCTTGTTTTGTGTTGGTTGGATTGTATTGGTAAGGCTGATTTTATTGATTTGCTTGAAGCAAGAGAACGTATTTTTAATACATCAGATTTAAAGAAGATTTTTTTAAGAGGTTGCGTGTGAAAATTTGTTTCAATATTTAAGAGTAACAAGCTTGTTTTTATAAGATTTGATCCATTTTATTATATTTTAAGATAATGCCTCTCTGGTCCTGATTTGGCTCGGAAGAGTCCGCTGGACCTAAAGCAGCAACCATGTAATGTACTGTAATCTTGCGGCTGCCGCAGTTTGGCTCAGAAAGTAACCCGAATGTCTCCCGTATGATGGACGAGGAAAACAAAAATAAAATTTTAAAAAGTCTTGGAAAGTTAGTAGTAGTAGTAGTAGTAGTAGTAGTAGTAGTAGTAGTAGTAGTAGTAGTAGTAGTAGTAGTAGTATAAGGCGCCTAAACTTGTGAAAGAATAATTCGAAGCGCGCCCACAGATAATAATCTATGTTTTTATTGTGTTTTTTTTTTTAAAGTACAAGGTGGGGTGGGTGCGTACGTAGAACAACATGAGCGGTTAGGTGTACAGAGTTAGGTGTAC
Source organism: Oncomelania hupensis (assembly GCA_036898135.1). Taxonomy (NCBI): domain Eukaryota; kingdom Metazoa; phylum Mollusca; class Gastropoda; order Littorinimorpha; family Pomatiopsidae; genus Oncomelania; species Oncomelania hupensis. The sequence goes on from CM072525.1 coordinate 38,045,347, forward strand.
AGACAGAGTCATGTGTACAGACAGCGTTAGGTATACTGACGAGTTGTTAGCATATGGGGTAATCAGCATTGCGCAAAGAGGTGAATTTTAAGAGATTTGAAAGAAGAGGTTGGTTTTTGCCGCAACGAGAGATGGAGCTTGTTCCAGAGGGATGGACCGTTAGAAGAAAAGGTCCAAAGACCGACAGACACATGTTTCGTGCGAGGGATTTGAAGCAAGAGACGGTCAGAGGCTGAGTATGTAGCAGTCAAATGTTCATGTAGCAGTCAAATGTTCATGTAGCAGTCAAATATTTTTGTCAAAAGTGTTTGTACGTTGTCCAGGGAGTCACTGTCATGAAATTTTGAATCTTCGGTATAGGAATGAGAGTAACTGTGATGAGTTTGAATAATGTGCGCCAATGGAGAGGTATACATGTATAAGGTAAAGATGACACGGCTCAGAACAGAACCCTGAGGGACGCCTCAAAAGAATCTGAAGGGGGTGAACGGAAGTTGTTGACGTCGACAGATTAACAACGGTCAGAAAGGTAGGATGAGGACCACAGTAGAGCAGTGCCAGTGATTTCAAAAGAATGTTGAAGGCGTCGGAGCACAATGGAGTGATCGATAGTGTCGAAAGCAGCAGAAAGATCGAGAAGAGTGAAAAGGAACATTTTGTTTTGGCGGTAGAGGTAAGGTGGGGTGGGAATAAATAGATCTAGGAAAACACCAGGCTGACCCATGCACTATATTACAGCCAAAATACGCCATTCATTATCTATGATACAGGTCCAAACAACAGCATGTTTCTAAAATTACACATCCAAAGGTCGATTTCATTGGAAGTGTGTGTCTGTCTGCCAGCACAAACCCATACACAGGATGAGACTTCGATGTTCATGCACGCACTCTCTCTCGCTTTCTCTCTCTCTCTCTCCACACACACACACACACGCACACACACATTAATACACACACCCTTATCTCATTCCCAACCAAATGCTTCATGTTTCAAATTCAAATGCATGCCCGACGTCCATTTTGCGGGAGATGGTCAGACCACGTGAAGCCATACAAAAGGATGGTTGGCCAAATGTAAAGATGAGGCGCTCCCTTATTATTGGCATCTGTAGATTTACTGTCCTGCTCTGTTAGCCTAGCACCCTTAGTCGTTCGATATGATACATGCAAACTGCATTCAGAATTATTATATTGTCACATTGATGGGACATAGATCATATAAATGAAAACGTCTTATTTTTTTCTGTTTCGTTCCCTCTTCTATTCCTAGTCCTATTTCTGTTTCTTCTTCTTCTTCTACTTCTTTTTTCATCTTCTTCTTTGTTATCTACTCCTCTTCTCTTTTTTTTTTCAATCTTCCTTATTCTGAGTTGCTTCGTTGGCTGGTTCTTATTCTTATTCTGCCTAAGTGTCTTCCTCCTCTTCCTTCCCGTCATCTTGCTGTTATTTCTTCTTCTTCTTCTTCTTCTTCTTCTTCTTCTTCTTCTTCTTCTTCTTCTTCTTCTTCTTCTTCTTCTCCTCTTCTTCAACTTCTTTTTCTTCTACTTCGTCCTATTCGATAATGTAATACAAGCAAACCGCCCTACTGTGATTTTGTGGCCATGATAGAATCAGTAGATCTCATTTGAATACTTAATGTATACTATCCTCCTATCCTAACCTGTCCCGTAACTCTAAAGTCTTTGGGGCACCACAGATGATCGTTTATCCAGCGTACATCATCTTTCTTTGTCCTCAGCAAACCTCATGGCTTCGCTCAGCTATGCTTTGTATTCTTTGTTTTAGGTCTGCTGTGAGGGTCCATGTTTCGCAAGCGCATAGGAAAATGGAGATGACAAGAGAGCGCAGCAGCCTTACCTTGACGGGTAGACTGATGGTCCTGTATTTCCAAATGGTCTTCAACCTTGTCAGGGCAGAAGCAGCTGTTTGTGCGATTCTTGAGAGGACTTTCTTTCGGGACCCACTGTCTGATACAATTGGTCTTAAATATTTAAGGCTATGCAATGTAATGAGGGATCGTTTTTGGACTTTGATGTCCGAGTTGATGCCATTGGTGTTGTTGTCGTCACTTTGGTCTTCTCTGCACTTATTCTCATTCCATAAGCTCTGGAGGTGGTGCTAAACCTTTGTACCAGCTGTTCAAGTTCTTGTTCCTCTCCAGCCAATCCATCAATGTCATTCGCGAAACGGAGGTTTGAGATTGCTGACTGTGTCTTCGTGATTTGCAAGGAAATCTGACATGATGCGCTCTAGGAAGAGGTTGAAGAATTTTGGAGAGTAGGCATCCTTGACGCACGCCGGTTGTTGTTCTGAACCAGTTACCAATGGCGCTGTTGTGGAGGACTGCACTGGTGGCCTTGTCAAACAGGCTTTTGATACTTTAATAATGTTAGGCTTGATGTTAAACACTCTCATGGTTGCCCACAGAGCTGCCAGACTCGGACAAACGCTTTCTTGAAGTCTACAAACACATGATATAGATGTTGTTGGTGCTGTAGGTATTTCTCGCAGAGTATTCTCAGGTTCAAAATCTGTTCAGTGGTACTTCGCCCTGCCATGAATACTGATTGTTCTTCAGTTATGCTTTGTTCAGCTTGTGGTTTCAAACCGTTGAATATACCTTGCCGGGATGGCTGATGAGGCTGATGGTGCGGTAATTTTCACACTCCTGAAGGTTACCCTTTTTGGGAAGAGAGATTACAAGCGACTGGGTTTATAGTGTAGGCCATTCCCCACTCTTTTTACAAATAATGGTGAGGGCAGCAGTCATCGCTTCTCCTCCTGCATGAAGCAATTCTGCGAGTATGTTGTCCACTCCCGCTGACTTCCCTTTATTCAGCGATTGCACTGCTGCCTCAACATCTTCTCGCAGAATTGGGAGGATTTCATCTTCTTCTCTGTTATGAAGACATGCTAGTGCTGATGGGTCTCCGTTTGGTGTTTGGTTGTAAAGGTCAGATCAGTACTCTGTCCATCTATCCAGGACTTTTTCTTCCGTAAGGCATATGCCAGACTTGCATTGGATCGTTGAGACCTTGAGCTGTTAACACTTGTCAGCCGCTTCACAGTCTGGTAGGCATTCTTGCTGTTGTTCTTGTTCAGGCTGTTTTCTATTACCTGGCGTTGATCTTCTACCCAGTTCTCCTTTGTTGTGCGCATGCCTAGTAAAATAAATTATGTATTCATGTTTGTTTTTTTAAACAATATTCGCGGAAGGGGCAGAAGAAAAGAGTAGAGAGAGAGGAGGGATTGGGGGTAGGGGGTTGGAGTAAATTATGATACTCAGAAGTATAGGTCATGTGTTATGTTGTAATCCATTAAATGTTTGATTCGATAAATGACGAATGTCGATTTTTTTAAAAGATGATTTGGGTCCATCTATTCACTAAAAAAGCATTTTTATGTTTGCTACGTTGCGGCCAAAGAAACACATTAGCAGAGAGAGAGAGAGAGAGAGAGAGAGAGAGAGAGAGAGAAGGGGGAGGGGACTTTACTGATACACAGCCAAAGATGTTGGCACGGAATGTTAGTTTATCGTGTGACATATATAAAACTTAGATCATGGACTAGTGCGCTTGCCAAAGCACACTTGGTGCCTAATAGGTCAAACGAGGATTTGGTGAATTAGGACAAGGGGGAAAGGTGCTAGGCTCCTATCCTGGATACGGTAACACCCTCGCTATAGAACGCGTCGCTCTCAGTACTGTCATATCAAAGAGAAGTTTGAGACAATGAAAATTCAAGTGCAGAGAGGACGGTCGCTATCGTATCGTATCCAGAGACGAGCGAATGTGGACTCAATCAGGCCTACAAGTTCATGTATATATAGCTTTTTCCTGCTCAAGGCGCTTATCGATACAGGACATAACTCACGCCGACGGAAATAAATATATATAGCCTATCTGTGAAAGGGGAGTGCTACATATATTGCATACCAACACATTCCATGCACTGTCTACATTAAGGATTATGTTACGTATCTTGACACTGCTGTGACGTAACTGTCAATGCCATGTGTTGCATAATATTGAACAAGCACAGATATTGCACACTGATGCATTACACTAGTATACATAGTTGGCGGTAACCCCCTCTACACCTGCTCTCTCTCTCTCTCTCTCTCTCTCTCTCTCTCTCTCTCTCTCTCTCTCTCTCTCTCTCGCTCTCTCTCTCTCTCTTTGTGTTTTGCAATAATAGAGTGTATTTACCTTTGATTTGATTTTGCGTTGTAGCTAGAACAGTAGAAGCTTTCTATAATGTTAATAATTTTCAGCGGTCGATATTGAGAATTGTCTGGATTTATTTGTTTATTACCGATCGAAGCTTCTAGACCTTACTATTATAGTGTAAACGCTGGTCCAATCTAAACTTTATATGACGTAAGGCAATGCTTAGTTCCGGTGACGAGTTTTATTTTGATTGGGTGTTATTGCGTTATGCTGGAATGTTCGAACTTTTTTCTCGATCGCAGACAGGCTATATAAGTAATGCACTGTTTTGATATGATGATGAATATTGTGGTCAAGGTGGCGACGTGGTGATTCGTCCTTAACGCTAACGCAACAGGACATTAAGCTTGGTTATTCCTTCCTTGTGGGGATGGTCTTTGTAGTGATTTTCGGAAAGCGATCTTGAATGCAGTTGTTGATGTTTGCTGAATAAAGTTGGAAAACTTTTTATGACGACTCCTGCCTTGTTGCTGAGTGAACAGGCTGCGCGGATAAACGAATTCGAGTTACACTTCTCAAGATCCAAGCATCGGGACTGAATCGATCATTGTTAAATACCGTGTACTGTAACACACACTCTCTCTCTCTCTCTCTCTCTCTCTCTCTCTCTCTCTCTCTCTCTCTCTCTCTCTCTCTCTCCCTCTGTCCCACCGCAATAGCTCAGTGGTAGTTTGTTCACCTGGCACACGGATTGATGCTTTCTTAGTTTCAAGTGAGACAGGCATTATGCAATAACTGGTTTCTTTCATAACGGGTCATTGACCCTTCAACAATTTTGCACTTAACACAAGGACGTAGCGGTGATGAGGAGAGCGGAGGGGGTGGTGACGTGGGGTGAGGGCGGAAGGTATGAATATTATTGTGTATATTTTATGGCATATTATATAATTATTGTATCGATGGCTGATGTATATTATATTATGTAAATGTGAAGTGAGCTTAAGATAGACTAGGGATTAAAAAATGCCAATATTATAAATACATTATGTGGAATCTGCAGTATATATTGATAGAATGCATAATAATAGACTATTATTATATAATGTGGAGGAGGGTTAAGAGGCAAGCGTGTGAAGGGGTATTGTCAACAATGCAGACATCATAGCTTGAATGTCGATTGTTTTTAAAATTAATAATAATAATAATAATAATAATAATAATAATAATAATAATAATAATAATAATAATAATAATAATAAGGATATTTATATAGCGCTTTTTCCCAATGAACAATATCAGTTCAAAGCGCAGTACTCACGCATTCATTCTAAACATCGAGCTTCATACAAAATAAAATCAGGTACTTGCTAACAAACAAGAGACGAGGAAGGGAGGGAGGAGGTGACAGCTAAGAAGGGATGATGGGGTGGGTGGTAGCGGTGGTTTGAAAAAAATTAGTAGTAGGCTTAGTAGTAGTAGTAGTAGTAGTAGTAGTAGTAGTAGTAGTAGTAGTAGTAGTAGTAGTAGTAATTATTTATTTATTGTTTATAGGGTTCAGTGAACCTTTAGTGGTCACAGCTGGACCACAATCATTATTTATCCAGTAAGACATACAACCTTAACAAAGTACAGCTTGGTTAAAAGAGGACCCACCTACGCATAAAAGATCTGATGAAACAAATTCTAACGGCAACGCTGAAGACACTCCACCAGCCGGTCACTTTACAATAAAGGCAAAAAAAACACACATACATAGAAAATACCTACATCGCTAAATAATAATTACCTCAAAAAGCGTCCAAAAGACCCGAGCTGACCCAACACAGATGAAGATTGTAAATTAATAGAATAGAGTAGGAACAAGAAAGAAGAAATAAAAATGAAACAAACAGTATAAATTTAAAGATAATAATAATAATAATAATAATAATAATAATAATAATAATAATAATAATAATAATAATAATAATAATAATAATAATGGATGCTACACTCACCTTATTCCTAAATCAGGTTCAAAGGTCGGCGATCTGTAACCAACATACACGCTCACATGTTACAAACACTCCTGCGTACACAACAAACACACATTCATCACTCAAACATGTGGTGGTTTTATGGAGTAAAGGCAAGTCGCTATTATAGAAGATGGAAACAACATCGAACTTTAGTTTTGAATTGTTATATAGACTCCATGCCATGCCAATAGTATAGGAAGAGAGGACACCGGAATACCCGGAGAAAACCCTCGGTATATTGTATTTGATATTAGTATTATTAGTTAGATCCTGTATCGTCCAGCACCATGACAATGAAAAGGGATATATAGGACAATTGTATAATTATATGAGCATACATTTTATCTGTAGATACCTGCGCTTTACAAAACCATCATCATCATCATCATCATCATCATCATCATCATCATCATCATCATCATCATCATCATCATCAACGTCATCATCATCATCAACGTCACCACCATCATTATTATCATCAATGTCACCATCATCTCGCCGTAATCATCATCATCATCACCATTATTATCATCATCACTATCATCGTGATTTGTCATCGTCATCATCGATTTATTATTCATTACTCGTTAATTGCTTATTACATGTACATAGAATGTATCTATCAAAACAACAATGTGTCTTCCACCCCTACGACGACGACCTTCATGCACCCTCAGACACAACCTTTAAATTCTTTTTTTTTTTATATAGACACACACAAAATGTCTGAACATATAAGTAAATTGTCATTTATAAGCGTGAATGAAACGTTGCATCAGTTGTTTGGCATCGCAATTTTGATCTTCGCACCCACTTTCATTAATACGTGGCTCGGAATAAATACTTCAGAAATGCAATAATAATCACTGATCCGTTACAGTATAGAGTATTGAACAGCGGCGATGCATATTTGTATATTTGGTTCAGAGCACTCTCATTTTACAGCAATTATAAGCAAACGCATTTGAAATATTGCCGATGTGCAAATGGATATTTCTTGTACAACGTAAAAGCTCTGTCAGTAAAAATGATACGTAAATAGAATATGATCGGATTCTTAACACCTACAAACATGTTTCCCTGCCAAAACTAGATTGTATTAAAAAAACACCGAGATTTGATGTAAATATTTAGGAATATCTAGGAATATTTATTGTGTACCAAATAAAAAGTCCGGCGAGGGAAAGGCGGAGAAGGGGTAGAGGGGGGGGGGCACAAACTATTTGTTTTGTTAATCGTTGTTACATAGCGCTTTGCTAGTTAAAGAGCTGCTCAAGGCGCGGGCCGCTACACGATCTAACTAAGGCCCCCCCCCCCCCCCCCCACACACACACACACCCCTCCCGGGGTGACCCTTTGCTGCCTTAGTCTGAATAATTTATGCGCGTTGAGCCCGCAAGGGGAATTGCGCTTAATAAGAACACTTCATTATTATTATTATTATTATTATGAATTAAAACTCGGGGGAAAAGAAATGATCAAATTCACCAGAAATAAAATCGAGTTCCTTGCCAAAGCGAGATTTGCGGCAACCTAGGGATCATGGGAGATAATAGCGTATACCTCAGTAAACATTTACGAGAAAGCTGCTAGTAGTAATTACAAGCTGAAATTCATAGGAACATGAGAATTTTGGATTCATGATCAAATGATCCCTGCCAAGCATTTAGGGTTTTTGCTAGCTAGCGCTACACACACATTTTCAGTGCGGGACTTGAATTTGCAAAATTTACTGAATGTACAGAGCTATTGGAGACAGCATATTACCAAGCAAATAATTAATTATCCACTTTATGAATGGGGCTGTATGATCGAGTTGAGGGAAATGTATAATGTCTCATCAAGATATGAGGTTGCACGGCGATACGGAATCTACTTTCGTGTTTATTATAATGAATTTGGAATGCCCGTCAACAGTGGAAAAACAAGTTAGTGTAAATTGAAATTCTCATTCATCCTATCGGACGAAGGGCAAATCCGAGGTTTAGTGCAGGCGTTTTGTTTTAAATACCGTTCGAGTTTATTTGTGACAGTTTATTATCCCTTTCTATCGGGAAATTGGAATCTAGGCCATCACGGGATTCGAATCGCGGTCATCGGCGTGCCAGACCAACGCTCTTGAACACAAATAGCACTGAAACAACCCACATGCGATTGACTAAATGGGGTCACGAAAGGACTCTGGCTGTGTGCATAGGAGAAGATAGATTTGGAATGTAGAGCTAGTATACGAGAGAGATTGATTGATTGATTGATTGTTGCTTTAGGTCCAGCGGACTCTTCCGAGCCAAATCAGGACCGGACAACCCCCAATCCGCATAAAAGATCTGCCGAAACAATCCTAGTGGGAAAATTGAATGCCCTCCACCGGCCAGTCACTTTACAATAAAGACATCCCACGCAGGGGACGGATCAGGAATGGGAAAGAGCAAATGAGGAAGACAGCGACAGTGGGAATTTAAAGCACTACATTTCCAGAAAGTGGGGATACTATTTATACTGAAACCCCCGGCACTCTAACGGGGGTACTGTTGCCGCAGTGAATCAGTCATGCCTACAAAGGCAAGACAGGTTTTCAACTGGGGCTTTCACTTTTCCCTTTATAGGTTAGAACAATCTACAGTGGCAAGATTGCTCATGACCCCAAGGGGTATACGAGAGAGAGAGAGAGAGAGAGAGAGAGAGAGAGAGAGAGAGAGAGAGAGAGAGAGAGAGAGAAATAGCAACGCTCATCTTTACAACTATCATCGTTATCAAACACACCCCTACCTCAACCACCGCCATCACCACCATCAACAAACAGCAAAAGCAATAGCAAGGAGCCTAACTTCATCACAAAAGAATAAAACGGATTGCTTTTAGTGTAATTATGGGTATCTCCTCCATATCCATAGAAGCCCAATCTCCTGCGAAACTAATTAATTCATGAAACAACTCACGTACTGTATGCGGTGAAACATTGATGTGAAACTACCGGTCCCTCAACTACTGCAATGACCTCAGCTGCTGTCTGTGACGTCACATCCTTGAGTGGTGCATGCTGGGAAGGGCTTGTTGCAGTGATGTAAGATCCCCTTCGGCGACATCCTGGTGTCTGAAATAGAGAAATCATATCGGTCATTTGTAGGAGGAGGCAACAACGTACTGAAAAAGGTTAAAGTTCAAAAGTGAAGAATCTTTCGCTCATCTGGAATAAAAGTACATTGACTCGAGGGAAAAAATATTATGAACTAAAACCTAATATGGGGACATAGGCGAAACTGCAGTCTTCTGCTTCTTGGGGAAGTAGACATTTCTTCTTCTTCTTCTTCTTCTTCTTCTTCTTCTACCACTACTTAATACTGCTACTCCTCCTTCTCAAAGGTGAAGAACATGCTGTGACCTTTAGCTAATCTAGAATAAAAGTACATTGACTCGGAAATAAATATTATTATCAGTCTTCTGGCTCTTGGGGATGTAGACCTTTCTTCTTCTTGTTCATGTTCTGTTTGATGTTTTTTTTGTTGTTGCTTTTCTTCTTTGTTGTTGTTGTTGTTGTTGTTGTTGTTGTTGTTCTTCTTCTTCTTCTTCTTCTTCTTCTTCTTCTTCTTCTTCTTCTTCTTCTTCTTCTTCCTCTTCTTCTTCTTCCAAACCTCCGTCGTGTTATGGCGAAGGCCATCACTCCCCCCTTTTTCTAGCAGGTTTAATGCCCACGGCAATTAATTTAAGTACATTTAAATATTGTATTTCAACATTTTTCCCTGCCCGATGGTCAGTGATATTAAAAACCATCAGTCAACAAATAAACCTTTAGAAAAGTGCATTAAGAGTCTTTAAAGTGTATTGATCAACCCTTAAAGTGTATTGATCAACCCTTTACAAAGTACACATGCGTCTTTCAAACTGAACCAAATTCCAGTCAGATAGAAACTCAATCCAATTTCTGCAACAGTCACGTCATTGCAAAAGAGACGAACTCCCTTGGGCGGGTTAAGAAGAGAAAAAAAAGTTAACTTGCAGAAATTGAAACGGTCCGGATCCACTCATTCTTTCTACAACTTGTTAGAATTATGTGAAATAAGCTCCCCAAAAGCTCTTTAGATCGAGTTTTTTTCCCCAGATGTGCACTTTTTCAACTCGCAACTCGAGATCGACCTCACGGCATCTCTTTGATCTGGAAAGGTACTCTATATGAATGCTCATTTTGTGTTGGATACTATATATATATATATATATATATATATATATATATATATATATATATATATATATATATATATATATATATATATATATATATATATATATATATATATATATATATATATATATATATATATATATATATATATATATATATATATATATATATATATATATATATATATATATATATATATATATATATATATATATATATATATATATATATATATATATAGCCTACTGTGCAGCAACGAAATGTGAGGAATAAAAACAAGGTAACTACACTACACACAAGACTTCTGTGCATTTCTTATACCCAACACATCACCAACGACGAAGTCCGACAGACCATCACACAAGCCATTGGACAACACGATGACCTGCTCACAGTGGTGAAGAAACGGAAACTCCGATGGTATGGCCACGTCACCAGATCATCAGGCCTTGCAAAGACCATTCTGCAAGGCACAGTGCAAGGAGGTAGAAGAAGGGGGAGTCCGAAAAAAAGATGGGAGGACAACATTCGAGAATGGACTGGTTTGACACTGAGCGAAGCCATGAGGGCTGCTGAGGACAGAGAAAGATGGAGTATGCTGGTTAAACGATCATCTGTGGTGCCCCTACGACCTTCGGGTTATGGGACAGGATAGGATAGGATAGAACTACACTCTAATAACATGTATAGCTTGTGAGACACCCACCATGCTCCTGTGCCATCCCGCTTCCTAATGTAGTGGCCCCATTGGCCTTACGTCTTACGGTTTATGCATTGGGTTATGAGATTTTTCACTGACGAGAATTTTGACAGGCGTCCACACCTTATGAGTTTGGTTGCCATATATATTTGGCTTACGTTTTACGGCTTATGCCTTGGGTTGGAGGTAGTGGCGCCATGTTCGAATTTATAAACGTGTTTAGCTGTGTAATTTCACTACACCAAGGCTCAAGACGATGTAAGGTACTCTTTCACGATTTGACTATAATATAAACATTACTAAGATCTACACGCAACAAGTGAATTCATTGCCTGAGCTCGCCAAGTCGTGTGTAGCAGGCAACGTGTGTTGCATGTGGGAGGAGTTTAGATGACCTCTAAACTCGTGACGTCACACTCTCACTTCTGATTGGTTCTTGTAAGCCGGGCTTACGTATTTTTGCAGAAGAAATCAAACATGCGCTATAAGAGGGGCCGGGTAGCTCAGTTGGTAAGAGCGTCTTGCTAGTAACCGAAAGGTCGCTGGTTCGAATCCCGGATTGGTCAACGTGTGATCATATTATTTTCCCCTTTACCAACAACTGGCCCGCTGGTGTCAGTATAAATCGGTCCAGTAGTCACCTATATGCGAAAGTGTCGTGTGACTATAATCTACAAACAACAACAACATGCGCTATCCTTGTGAAATTTTACGTTAGCCAGTACGCAAGGAAATACATAAGGAATTCATAAGCATAGCACAAGTGTGGCGGGGTGCGCAACACAAGTGTGGCCGGGCCTTAAGTCACATACTGGTCAAAGTCTCGTTGTAAATGAAGCCTTCTTACATAGTATTTCGGGCTCGTTTCTCTTAATCAATATGTTAGTCGACGCAACACATCAGAAGCTAGTTCAAATGCATTTTGCCGAATGTAGGTTACAAATAAGAAACAAATCGGAGGAAGAAATAATTCAAGCAAATACAGAAACTCAGAATTCGAAATATAACTAAAATTGTATTGAATTACCCTGAAACATTTTGAATAAAGGTAGGAGTGACTAAGAATCAATCTAAAATTGTGTAATATAATTCGAATACTTTGTTCGGGTTTAGAAATACGTGAGACATTTTCGACGAGGGCGTTTTCAGGCCAAAGACTGCAAGTGTGGCGCCTCTAGCGGCTTGAGTTGGATCCTGTAAAGTCCAGAGCCTTGAGCAGCTCTTGAGCTGAACTGCGCTATATACGAACGATAAAATAAAATAAAATAAAATAAAATAAATTCAGATTGCTATTAAGGTCCAGTCACGCCTGTGAATAATCAATCAAACGGAGAACAACCTCTTTAACATTAAAGCGTGTAAATGTGGCGGTATTGGAGGCGACTGGTTCACGCTTGGAAGAGAAATTGTCTACCTTCCATTTGTTGGTTAGTCTAGCCATGGGAGGCTCCAGCTGTGCAAATCCTTTGGTGTGGCCATTGGTTTTTGTAGGACAAGGCGAAACGAAATATGTTTTCCCCGCCTGACCATTCGTCTTCTGCTTTTGGTGGTGAGCAGGACTACATCATCGGCAACACGTTGTTCATCGTTGATCGTTAAACACATCAAATGGCCTTTAATATCCGATGGTTGAATCGTACGATGACTCCTTCAAATAATCATTGTTTCTAGGTAGCCAGCCTTCCAAGTGCCGTCCGCTGCCCGATCAACCAAATGACTACTGCACCTTACGGGCTACACTCAAAGCGTTTGGAAAATAGTGCAAAAGGCAGCAATCAGCAAATACGACGACCGAATCCATACAGGTCTAGCAAATTTTTGTGTGTTCTGTTTGTTGGAAGAAGAAGAAGAAAAGAAACAACAGCAACAAGATGATGATGATGATGATGATGATGATGATGATGATGATGATGATGATGATGATGATGATGATGATGGCGAGGACGACGACGACGACGACGACGAAGAAGAAGATGAAGAAGAAGAAGAAGAAGAAGATGATGATGATGATGATGATGATGATGATGATGATGATGATGATGATGATGATGATGATGACGATGAGGGGAAGGAGGAGGAGGAAGAGGAGGATCAAAGAAGCGGAACGTGAATCATGGTCGATGCAGATAGTCGAACTACCCTACGAAAATTACAACTTCCTTAGGGCGAAATTGGACCTAGTTTTATCCCTCCCACTCCGCTTGGAGTGCATTAGGTAACGTTTGGCTAAAGAGTACTTTGTCTGATAGCCATTACACAGGACAGAAATTAAAAGAAAAAGAACCGAGAACGTCTAGGAACAAAGTCAGCTGAGTAGCATAATATAGGAAGAATGAAGGGAGAGACAGGAAATAGAGAGAGAAGAAGAAGAAGAAGAAGAAGAAGAAACGGGAATGGAAAGAGAGAGATGAGTTAGCAAAAGGGAAAGTTAGTAGAGTTGGCTCTTAGAGCTATCGAGAAAGCTCTCGTAAGATCTCATGTCATCTACGAGACGCAGAGAGCCCTTGTTCGCTTACAAGCAGCAGACAGGGCTAGAAAACTATCCGGAGTAAGGTTCTGGTATTACTCTCCATCCAACGATAACGTCATTGACAGTTATCAATTTCATGTAAGGAGAGAGATGAGCGCGTGATGTATCAATGTAGTAGTTGTAGTAGTATTAGTAGTAGTAATAGTAGTAGTAGTAATAGTAGTAGTAGTAGTAAGCTTGGTAGCTGGGTATTAGTAGTAGTAAGCTTAGTAGTAGTAGTAGTAGTAGTAGTAGTAGTAGTAGTAGTAGTAGTAGTAGTAGTAGTATCATCCTGTTTTGCAATAGGACAAAGGGACTCAAATGCAACACATTCTTGTTCTGTTCCCCATGAATAATATCCCAACAACCCAATATTGGCTCCTATGTATTGCGTCGTGCAACCTTATAACCTCCGACAGCGTTCATGGAAAATAAGTGCAATCGAAAGAAACGAAGAAGCAAGAAGAAGGAGAAGACTGTTCCCCATGAATAATATCCCAACAACCCAAAATAAACCCCTATGTATTGCGTCACGCCAACCTTATAACCGGGAACATTTTTACAGCGGAACTAATTACAATATTAATGAGTCAATCTTTTATAACTGATTTGACTAGTATTCCTTTAAAAATAACAATCGTTTCTTATTCAAAATCAGCATTATCGGCTTTGTCATCTTGGGTAAGTAAAGAGAGACAGGAACTGCTAACAGAAATAAACATGTTATGTCATCAAATCATTACCAAGGGATCGGATATTTCATTAATTTGGATACCTAGTCTTTTACATAAATTAAGAAAGTAATTGTTGACCACATCGCAAAAGGTGCTGCGTCTTCAGACGCATCCATTAAATTATTTTTCAACTTGACAACAATTAAAATTACTAACGAAATAAAACGATGTGCTTGGAAACAGTGGAATGAGAAATGCAAGCAAGAGGTCATTGAAAAACATTCCTTGGATAATTCACAAGTATCAAAAAATGTTATATCTATTTCAAAACCTTTTCATATTAACAGTTTATTTCACAGAGTAAGGCTAAATGCTTGGCGTGCTCGTTTCATAACTCCTCCAGCACTTTGTAATTGTGGTAGCATTTTGAATGTAAATAACTTAATATTTGAATTTCAACACAATTAAAACCGTTTTCAGCCTTTACTCATTAGATTAAATAAATTAAAGCTACCTATGTCAATCTCAAGTATTATATATATCCAGAAGAACATTCTGATTGGTCATTAAGTTTAATGCTGATAGGTTTAATTAGAAATCGTGAATTATTCAATTTCTTTTAATTTTTGTTGTTGTTTTAACTTCTAAAAATTAGTCTAGCACTTTTTAAAAATCTGTGTACCTAATTTATTTTATTAGGCATTAACAGTTTCAATAAATATTTCTTATTTATTTATTTATTTTGGGATGGGATAGAAGGGGGCGAGTGGGGAATTATTTATTAATTTGTTTTAATTTTGATTTATTATTTATAATTTTTCTTTTAGTTTTTATGGGGAGTTGGGAAGAGTGGAGAGGGTAGGGGCCTGGAGGCCCAACTTCCACTTTCTGTAAGACGCAAAATGACATGTATAAATACTTCGTTTTTCACAGGTGAAGTTGAAAGATTCCTTTTTTTTCTTTTGTTTGTTTCTTAATGTGAACTAATTGTTATAATGGAATGTATGTTGTTAAATGGGCATGTGTATGTCAGTAGTATGATGATTTCTCTGGTTTAATTAATTAATTAGGAAAATAGCTATGATCTGCGATGTGATGGTAGATTTTGTAAATTGTTTATGTTACGTTAGTACAATTTATATTAATCTGATGAATAAAAATTGATACAACAACAACAACAAAATCGCGAACAGCGTTCATGGAAAATAAGTGCAATGGAAAGAAACGAAGAAGGAAGAAGGAGAAGAAGGAAGAAGAAGAAGAACAAGAACAAGAAGAACAAGAACAAGAACAAGAAGAATGATATATATTACGGATGCTATTTATGCACTTTTCCCCAAAATCACCAACAAACACTGCCACATACACAACAAACACACATCATTACTCAACCATGTAGAGTAAAGGCAGGGATACGGTTACTAAAGAAGAGGAAAAGAAAATATAATTTTATCTTGAAATGCGTCCAGTGCCATTACTAAAGGAATGGATGAAACCGGAATACCCTGAGAAAACCCACGGTGACTTGAAATCTAGTATCTAAGCCACATATATTATAAGTTGGTCTCTTGCAGGATTCAACCTTCAGCTAACCAAACCGGCGTCTAAACCAACAGCGCCACTTGGCCACCCATTAAATTTGATTTCACAACTTGTTGTGATGACCCGAAGCTTTAAGCAAATGACTGCAAATTCACTTCTGATGTTTCCAAGGACAGAGAAATGCCGCACAAGGCCCCCAAATAAAATATCTACGCGACGTCCACAACATTTCAACGGGAGTATTACCTTTGCTTCCTACGAATATTTGGGTCAGCTAGAGAGCTGAACTGGAAACTTTACCAGAAACCGATCCAACTTTTCTTTCGAGTTCTTGCTAGTGGTTGAAGTTCGCTTAGACACATGTATTACAAGTGTTTAAAAGATTTGTCTAGGTCAGACAAACCGGAACGTTTTTTATCCATATTTCTGGAAAGTGATAGCATTAGTAATATTACTGTTAGATCTGATTCTTTTTATATTAAAACCACTCACTCATAAGTCGCTGGCAATAGAAACCAGATTGAGGCCCTGTAAGGGTTGAAGGAGTCAAAATATGGTCTACATTCATAGCCTTTGCATGTCTAGTATTATTAAAATTTTGCTCCAACAACATATGCAATCACTTGCAGAGTGTCAAAATTGTCGGCAAATCATGTTGGCAATCGCAATATCATTATTTGAGTTGACTAAGAATCGTACTTGACTAAACGTGCAACATTGTTTATTGCTAATCTGAAGCTCTGTTTCAGGTATAACATGAACCTCTGCGTAGAGTAGGCGTGCCAGGCGAGTTCCGTTTCACAATTATTGTTGTGTTAGTGTTCATCATCATTATCATCATCATCATCATCATCATCATCATCATCATCATCATCATCATCATCATCATCACATCATCCTCATCATCCTCATCATCATCATCATCCTCATCATCATCATCATTATCATCATCACCATACTCATCATCGTCATCATCATCACCATCATCATCGTCATTATCATCATCATCATCACCATCATCTTAAAAATAATAATAATAATAATAATAATAATAATAATAATAATAATAATAATAATAATAATAATAATAATAAATAAATAAATAAATAAATAAATAAATAAAACTAAACTGTGACTCAAACGCCAAAATGGAGTTTGCTAGTGATTGCGAAACGGACCCAATGTCGCCTCCTCCCTCCCAATTCCCCAACCCTCCCTCCGTACCCTCCAACCCACCTTACACGTCATCAAACTCTTTCCCAACTATGCGCTCCTCTTTCCAAAAAGCTCCACTCCACTCAAACAATCATCTACCCTTGCTACGCTACACAATCTCGTCGCCCCCTATCCATCCAGACACACTCACACAAACAAGGCAGGGATGATGTGCCACACTGTGGACGCTAGGAACAATTATGTTTACACAGTCTTGGTGCCCTCTCAGAGAACAAAGAAGCAGTCGACGATCAACTGGAGTGATATGGAAGTAGCAGTTTTACACAGTGGACAAATCCCCAAAGCCGTACGGCGTCGCGGATTTAGCAATACCACCCCTGGCAGGATGTTGCACATTGTTGTCGCGGATGGTAAGTGAAAGGGAGGGAACTGTGAGAGGCAAGGAGAAGTTGGGTAGGTGGGGGGAGGGGGAGGGGAGTGGAGGTGAGGGGAGAGGAGAAGGATCGGCGGAGGAGAGGCGTTAAACTGCAACGAACTCGTGCTACAGGTCGAGAGCAGAATATCACGCCTTCTACCACTCGGATTCTCATGCACAACTGAACTATAATAACGGGATACAATTACCAACGCCAATGCCAAAGCACGCACACACTTTCACAAAGATGCTCGCGCCCA
>CM072525.1:38067991-38124151 GCA_036898135.1 Oncomelania hupensis
TTTTGAATAAAGAGGGGAAAATGTGAACGCTGTGGACAGTAACGTTGCTTTGACTTCTCAAAAGAGTAAAGGTGCAGTCTGACGGGAAGTGAAACAGAAGCAAAACAGCCAGTAAAACACGAAAAAATCATAGTTTTGACGATGTTTATCGTGTGACTAGACATAAAGCATAACAGCAGCAAAGCGCCGAAGTGAAGCAAAGCCGATGCTTTCAGTGTTTGAGCGTGCTCTAAAATTGTGGGTTGTTTCGCTGAAGCTTTTGATTGCCAGCCAATCAGAAGAGCCGACGCACAAAAACGAGGTTGTTATCATTTCAGCGATCATGGCGGCATCAAAAGCTACTGGGCCATTAGCAAATCTGAAACAAGACGATACGTTTATTCTCATCGATCTAATTCAAAGCCACGAGGCATTCAGGAATGTTCGAAGTTAAAATTACAGAAACCAAACCCTGAAAAAGGCCCCATACGCGTAAAGGGAGGTAACTAATTTACAACTTATTGCACATTGCTTCCACACAGACTGCTAATGCAAAACTTCTCATCGTGTGACCAGTTCACAAAGCAAAGCGTTAGAAACGCACTTGCATCTAGAACCAGATGCTTTGCTTTGTTTACAGCTTTGCTTCTATTTCACTTCACGTCAGACCGCACCTTAAGGGACAGGGACAGAGCGCGCTCTGTCTACTACACTATGGCACTGCTCGAATATGGTCACCACGCTCTGGGTCGTGGAACGCCTCGTTATGTCCAGCGCGGTCGAATCATCCAGTATGTCCCCCGCAAGACGAACAATATGGTATGGCCCTCCAAATTAATGCCTTAAAATAGGAGATAATCAGACTTCTTGTAATGAAGTTTATATCATACTGACCGGTACTTAGTTTTTGCATTGGGTCAGCCAGCTTTCATACCATTTATACCCTCGTGTACGACATAAGAGAATACATTTCACCAAGACAGGTAAGAAAAACTGTCTCCTACGTTAAGACTGATAAAATAACACAAAGCACGACCAACAGAAGGGTTTAAATCTTCTTGCTTATCAAAGTCGAATTACTTGTGGATACTGCTTTTCATGTTAAAGTTTTAGCTTAGCTTAGTTTAAACTCACGATCGGTACAAAAATCAACATTAAATTTGACTGGGTAAGATCCCCCGCAAAAATGCGCGGGAACATTACCAGATCTCCGCGGGAGACCTTACCCACTGAGAATCGAGTACCACAAAATAAGGCTAGATTAGAGCAGCTTATCCGCGGTGCTGGTGCCCGAAAACGCGCATACAAGGCTGCACGGTATCGAAGATTAAACAGCGAGTATTAGAATAGTGATTCAAATGGTAGTTGGGGTTAATTTGTAAGAAATCAGTACCTCTCTGTATAATTTGCACGGACTTCGGTTGAAAATCGAACGCCACTGTTCACGAGTACACAACAAGACTTAAGTAACATATTGCACATATAGCCTAGGCAATTCAACTTCAGTAAATCCGAAATAAATAATGTGATCTGCTACAACATACCTTCACAGGTCAATTCTTTTGCGAGGCATCAACCCTGCTTCCGCGTGCAATGGACCGAAATGAGTGTCGTTCCTGCGGTGTACACTTAGACAGCGTTCCACGGTCCAGGGCATCACTGAAATAAGTACGACTATCAAACCCTAGGTCCGTAATGGAAAAAGGCTTGTGCATACAGTTTAGTTGAAACTAGACGAAGTCTACCCTCACTGCAGATTGCATTTCGCCTGCAAACCTTTAAAAAAATTTTAGCCCACTGAAGGAGCTTTCTCCGCTGGCCATTTTTTTTAGGTCTGTCTGCTTTCTTCCAAGCCTGACCACATCTCAGCCTTTATAAGGTTGCCAACGAATTCTATTCCTAACCACTGCGGATTACACGTTTGGTTGAAAAATTGGATTACGTAATGGCATCTACATTGCATTCCAGCACTGGGGGAAAAAAATGAGAAATCATCGGTCGAACCTCATTACGTCTCCCGGCGTTAAAGGTAGGCCTCAGCTGCTGAGACTAGAGAGAGAAAGAGACCTCGTGTAGTCTCAAGCCATGATGTATGGATAACGGTTGTCGTTCTCCGCCAGTTCCATTCCTCCTTCATTCGTCTTCCTTCTTTCTTCCAAACTGATGGTCAGTAGCGGTGTACGATATGCTACTTAATACATGGACAATGTCCGGATGGAACTAGGCTAATAAGGCCTACCTAATGGCCGAAGCATCGTGGGTTATTATCCAAGTTCCATCAACCTTGGCCACGTCCTATAAAGAGAAAGGAAGAGGTTACAGCAAAGTTATCTACATTGTCCTAATCCCACAGCAGACACGCTATTCGGAGCCATCCTTGTCGCTCGAGATGTACTGCATCGAAGACGGCATGAACGTAAAAGGAACATAAATGGCTGCGCAGAGACCGTGAAGAGGAAAAGGGGAAGGAGGAAAGAAATAAACACGTTAGCACAGTCAGCAGACGATAATTTGTTTTCTTCTTTACAAGAGACTGGTACTAATCGACGTAGTGACAATTTTACGAACTTTCGTATCCACCTCTACATCTCCTGGCTAGTAATGTTTGCCTTGTCCTTTTAAGGGAAAGGGTGAGTGTGTGTGTGTGTGTGCGTGTGTGTGTTGCGTGTGTGTCCATGCGTGTGTGCGTGCGCGCGCGTGGCTGTGTGGCTTAGGTGAAAGGGCTCCCGAGCTATTTCGTCTTCATCTTTTCTACAAAGGATGGATGGATCGGTGGGTGTGATTTGGGTAGTGGTCTTTGCAGTGTACTCTTTTGCAGGTGTGTAGATAAAATGTCTGAATGCAACTAAGCAGACATGCTTACCTCCTGTCTTCCTTTTAATTGTGGGAATTTGTCCACGTGTACTTCTTTTGCTAATGTGCCTTTGCCTTCTACTCCTTTCAAGACTGACAGACAGAGAGAAAGAAGGAAAAGACAAAAAAAAGGCAGACAGACAGAAATACAGAAGAAAAGAAAGGTGAAGAAAGAGAGAGAGAGAGAGAGAGAGAGAGAGAGAGAGAGAGAGAGAGAGAGAGAGAGAGAGAGAGAGAGAGAGAAACAATTAGTCGCATAATTATCCAATGAATAAGAAAGAAATTTAATCAACACATGCGCTAGTAGATAAACTAGGGAGGGATTGAATCACCAAACAAATTATTAACCATCAATTAAAACGGCATATGAATAAACCATTTGAACCATTCTCTTCTTGCTGCTGTTGTTGCTGTCACCAATTCTTGCTGCTGCTACTAATGATGATGATCGATGACGATGACGATGATAATGATGACGACGACTTCGACGATAACAATGATATTGATGATGATGATTGTCACAAAAAGCAAAAAGAGTGTTTGCGTGGAATAATTTGTAGGCCTATACTGCACGTGTTATTGTTGGTGTTAGCTTCGCCTGAGTCACGCTTCTTGTGCATGTGTGTTTGAATGCTCTGTGTGCAGGTGATTTTTCATATAGGCTACACTGCCGGGTGTATTGGTAGGCTTCGGAAATTGCAGATTTGGTTTTCCACGTGCTAGGGATTGTTTTTTTTAATTATTCTTTATTTTCCCTTCCTATTGAGTTGTTAGTTGGGGTAGGTTGGTACACTTCATGATAGTCATCCGAAGAAAGAAGTTGTCTGCGCTCTTGTGTGAGTTAGAGATACTTTTTGGAAGTGTGTATGTGGATTTATTTATCTGCTCACATTGGACCATAGTTACTATGTGCTCCTGGCTGGATATGTTGTCGTCCCGGGTACCACCACTGGTTGCTGGTAAGGAGTCAAATACTATTATTTTTGTTCTTTCCTTGGCTAGCATCCTGCCTCATTGTGTGGTTGCGGTCGTGGTGTGTTTGCATTTCAGTTGTTTTGTTTCGTTGTTCAGTTATCCCTTCCCGATTATTCCGAGGGTGGTATATGGGGGGAGGGGGAACATTGAGTGCTGTGGATGTGGTACGTTGAAAGAGTTTTCATTTTCATTCATGTATCTCCAGTCATCATGCTGTCGTTATCATTGTTTTTCGTGTATATCAGTGTTAGTTTATTATCGTGATGGTATCGTTGACATTGTGGAGTGGGCAGAGGCGGTACTTAGTGAGCTCTAGATTATTCTTGGAACAACTTCATTTAGTGGGACAGAAGCTTAGCATTTGTTTGTGTATTTGCAGAACCTGCTGGTGTTCTTACTTTGGAATAACAGAACCCCTGGTTGCATTGTTAATTATTACGCCGTTACTGTGGGTCGTCTGCCATCCACCACTGTTTCCTCCACCCCCTCATCCCTCTTTTCTTCGTGCTGACTTTGGACGTAAAGGGCTACTTCCCCTTGCTCTAACCTTGTCCCCAATCACTAAGCCCTGTCGCATCCGATCGCCCTTCTACCCCAAACTCCCTCATCGTGATTGCGCAGCACCCAGGGTTATCAGCGTCGCTGGTGGACTCAATTCGTCGCTACGCTTTCATCAGTTGGCGTTGTAGCTAACGTGCTTCTTTTCCCCTCGTCATTTAACTACGTCTAAGTGTCTACGTTCAACTTTAATAGTCATCGACCATCGTGGTGTATAAGCGTTCACAGCGTCATCACTGAATAGCAAAGTCAGAATTCTTCAAACCTTCAAAACACTTAGTGTATTAACGACTTTCTGTGGATAGTGATCGCCGGCTATTGGACCGACTGACTGATTACCACTTTTCTTTATACTTCATCTTTCATCTTCTCTCACTCGTTGATTCATCCATTAATTGTGCTTCATTCACTCACCTGTTCGTTAGCTCATACGTGTCATCATCATCATCATCATCATCATCATCATCATCATCATCAACATCGGCGTCATCATCGTTGTTGTCATATGGTTTGAGTGTAAAGTTGTATGTTGTACGAATGAGAGTGGGTAATAAAATCGTCAGTTTGAAATATACTTCTTGTGTTTGTAGTGGTTAGTTAGGTAGAGCGGGTGCGTGAGGGAGGGTTCAAGCACACAACCCCATACGGGTCGTGACATTTGGTGGCAGCGGTGGGATCTGATATAGGTAGAGGGAACGTAGCTTAGTTTAGGTTAGTTTGTTTTGCGTTGGTGTGTGTGAGCAGTTGGGGTCTACATTGGAGGGGTGGGAGCCGGGCGTACTCTGCTTGGTCAGTGTGGATGTGTCGTGCACTGAGGGATAGTGTGAGGTTTTGCGTCTTACCCGTGGCTGCGGTTGGGCCCACTGTAGCCAGGTCTCTCAGGGAGTTCCGGCTCTCCAACCCGTAGAAACCCAATAGGTTTTTCCTTGGTTGTGTTTATTGTAGTCTTTTGTTAATTGCATCAAGGTTAATTATTGAAAGCTAGTGGGCTAGCAGTGTTTCACCTTCGTGGTCTGCGCACTGCGTTCGATACTGAGTTGGTGGGTCAGTGCTATTAGACTTTGGTGAGGAGCATGGCTGAATTGAGGTCAGGAAAAGCGTTGAGTAAAGGATTACAGAAAACTGAAGGTGCAGGTATCACCGTCACTACGGTGGGTAATGTTACGGTCACATCCGCTACTGTCACTCAGGCACCATTCATTTCATTAACCACCGCCACCACTCTAACTTCTACGCCTTTGCCAATCAAATCAACAAAGACATACTTCTCTGGTTCTTTCACTAGCCCCGAAACGTCCTCTAAGACGGCGGCGTGGTATGCCCAGTATAAAGCCATCGGGATAGAGATGGGTCTTAAAGATGTGAATCTGGCGAGGTTCGTCATGGACAACGTCCGTGCGGAGGAAGAGAAAAATGAAAGGCGCGAGAAAGAGGAAGTCGATCGTAGGGAGCGGGAAATTGAGCGCTTGGAAAGGAGGGAAAAGGAAGAGCGGAAGCGCCGAGAGAGAGAAGAGACTCGTCGGATGCAAGCGGAAAGAGAAGAACGAGAGAGACAGGAACGTGAACAAGAACGAAAAGAACGTGAACTAGAGCGACAAGAAAGAGAAGAAGAGCGGCGTTCGCGGCAACAACAGTTTGAAGTGATGGCGAATCGATCAGCAGCTGACATGTCGGCCATCAACGGGTCGACCTCGAACTCCGCGTCGTCGTATCGTGTGGAAATCCCCTCTTTCAACGAGAAAGACGACATCGATGCCTACCTTCAACACTTTGAGAGGATTGCCACTGCTAATAAGTGGTCGCGTGATGTGTGGGCGGCACGGTTGTCTCCGTTGCTAGAAGGAGCTGCCCGCGACTCCTACCTTCGTTTGAACTCAGCTGATGCTGACGACTATGAGAAGTTGAAGAAAACCCTTTTGGAGAGGTTTCATCGCACGCCTGGTTATTACAGGAGGAGGTTTAGAGAAACGAGGAAAGAAGCTAGTGAGACTTTTGAACAGTTCTTAGATAGATTGAGGACGTTGCTTGAGCGTTGGTTCCAAGTAGCAGAGAAAGATATTAATGACGCTGACGACGTTGTTGACGTGTTCCTGATGGAGCAGTTGATGAGCACATTGACTCCCGAGCTGGAGCAGTACGTCAGAGATCGATGGCCCTCTACTGCCAAGGAAGCCGCATCTATTGCCCATCGCCACCTGGAAGCGAAGAGAGACGCCCATAAGAGAGCAAGTGCGCCGCCTCCGGCGGGGATAGATTCTCCCAGGGACAAGGACAAGGACAAAATTGAGAAAAGGGATCCCAGTAATTCAAAAGGGGTAACGTGTTATAAGTGCCATAGAAAGGGACACCTGCAAAGAGATTGCAAGTCAATTGTGAGTGCTATTTCACAAGCCGATCAGAGGAAAGAAGCGGCAACACCACCAGTTCTTTGTCGGGAATGTGAGAAGCAAATATTCCAACCAGTTGTACAGGTGAAGGTGAACGGCGTTGTCGTGAACGGTCTCAGGGACACCGGTGCTGATGTTATTGCCGTAGCAGCTCGGTTAGTGAAAGAAGAAGACTTGACTGGAAGGAGTACAAGTATTGTTTTGGCCAATGCTGAGCATGCTGTCCAGTGCCCTATTGCTCTAGTATGGTTGGATTCACCTTTTATCCGTGGGCGAGTGGAGGCTGTGGTTATGGACAGCGCATGCCATGACGTCATCATAGGGAACGCCGCAACTTTTCTGGGTGGAGAGACGTTGCCTGTGCCTGTGTATGCTAAGCGAGAACTTTTGTCGGCGGTGCAAACTCGTAGCCAAGTCAGAAAGGAGCAAGGGCCTGAGCAGCCTGTGCCCGTGGTGAAACCCTGTGGGCTGGATGTGACGCCCTCTGAGCTGAAGGATCTCCAGAACAACGATCCCACGCTAGAACGAGCGCGTGGAATGGCCTCCGCTCAGATTCACGCGTCCACGGGAAAGAACAAGTTTACATTCAAACAATCCAAGGGGATTTTGAAACGTGTCTTCGTGAATCAAAAGGGTGAACACCATCAGGTGTGCGTCCCTCGGGGATTGCGTCGAGAAGTAATGCGCCTAGCCGCAAAGAAAACAAGGGAAATAATTTGGTCAGAATCCTATTTCCTGCGATTTATATTGAAACTGATAGTTTCAACTTAGATGGGGGGATGTGTCACAAAAAGCAAAAAGAGTGTTTGCGTGGAATAATTTGTAGGCCTATACTGCACGTGTTATTGTTGGTGTTAGCTTCGCCTGAGTCACGCTTCTTGTGCATGTGTGTTTGAATGCTCTGTGTGCAGGTGATTTTTCATATAGGCTACACTGCCGGGTGTATTGGTAGGCTTCGGAAATTGCAGATTTGGTTTTCCACGTGCTAGGGATTGTTTTTTTTAATTATTCTTTATTTTCCCTTCCTATTGAGTTGTTAGTTGGGGTAGGTTGGTACACTTCATGATAGTCATCCGAAGAAAGAAGTTGTCTGCGCTCTTGTGTGAGTTAGAGATACTTTTTGGAAGTGTGTATGTGGATTTATTTATCTGCTCACATTGGACCATAGTTACTATGTGCTCCTGGCTGGATATGTTGTCGTCCCGGGTACCACCACTGGTTGCTGGTAAGGAGTCAAATACTATTATTTTTGTTCTTTCCTTGGCTAGCATCCTGCCTCATTGTGTGGTTGCGGTCGTGGTGTGTTTGCATTTCAGTTGTTTTGTTTCGTTGTTCAGTTATCCCTTCCCGATTATTCCGAGGGTGGTATATGGGGGGAGGGGGAACATTGAGTGCTGTGGATGTGGTACGTTGAAAGAGTTTTCATTTTCATTCATGTATCTCCAGTCATCATGCTGTCGTTATCATTGTTTTTCGTGTATATCAGTGTTAGTTTATTATCGTGATGGTATCGTTGACATTGTGGAGTGGGCAGAGGCGGTACTTAGTGAGCTCTAGATTATTCTTGGAACAACTTCATTTAGTGGGACAGAAGCTTAGCATTTGTTTGTGTATTTGCAGAACCTGCTGGTGTTCTTACTTTGGAATAACAGAACCCCTGGTTGCATTGTTAATTATTACGCCGTTACTGTGGGTCGTCTGCCATCCACCACTGTTTCCTCCACCCCCTCATCCCTCTTTTCTTCGTGCTGACTTTGGACGTAAAGGGCTACTTCCCCTTGCTCTAACCTTGTCCCCAATCACTAAGCCCTGTCGCATCCGATCGCCCTTCTACCCCAAACTCCCTCATCGTGATTGCGCAGCACCCAGGGTTATCAGCGTCGCTGGTGGACTCAATTCGTCGCTACGCTTTCATCAGTTGGCGTTGTAGCTAACGTGCTTCTTTTCCCCTCGTCATTTAACTACGTCTAAGTGTCTACGTTCAACTTTAATAGTCATCGACCATCGTGGTGTATAAGCGTTCACAGCGTCATCACTGAATAGCAAAGTCAGAATTCTTCAAACCTTCAAAACACTTAGTGTATTAACGACTTTCTGTGGATAGTGATCGCCGGCTATTGGACCGACTGACTGATTACCACTTTTCTTTATACTTCATCTTTCATCTTCTCTCACTCGTTGATTCATCCATTAATTGTGCTTCATTCACTCACCTGTTCGTTAGCTCATACGTGTCATCATCATCATCATCATCATCATCATCATCATCATCATCAACATCGGCGTCATCATCGTTGTTGTCATATGGTTTGAGTGTAAAGTTGTATGTTGTACGAATGAGAGTGGGTAATAAAATCGTCAGTTTGAAATATACTTCTTGTGTTTGTAGTGGTTAGTTAGGTAGAGCGGGTGCGTGAGGGAGGGTTCAAGCACACAACCCCATACGGGTCGTGACAATGATGATGACGATGATGATGATGATGATGACAACGACGACCACAACGTTGACGATAATGATGATGATGATGATGATGATGATGATGATGATGATGATGATGATGATGATGATGATGATGATGACGATGATGATTTTCATCACCTTTTATTGATTTCCTAATCATCGTTAGCACTATTTGCGAAATAAGAGTTTTGATTTCTTGCTAAACAACATTTCTTTTCCCGAGAATATTAACAAAGAACAACAGCAATATCGTCATTGTCCTTTCATCATCATCTCCTTCTTCTTCTTTTTCTTCTTTTTCTTCTTTTTCTTCTTTTTCTTCTTTATGTCATCGTGTAGCTATTGGACAAAAAGAAACGGAAACTTCGATGGCATTGACACGTTACCAGAGCATAATGTCTTGCAAAGACCATCCTGCAAGGCACGGTACAAAGAGGCAGAAAAAGAAGGGTTCGTTAACAGCGGTGGTAGGACAACATTCGAGAATGGACTGGCTTGACACTGAGCGAAGCCATGAGATTGGCTGAGGAGAGGAAAAACTGGTTAAACGATCATCTGTGGTTCCCCAACGACCTTCGAGTTACGAGATAGGATAGGATAGGGTAGGATAGTTTAGTGTGGATTTGTTAAGCACTTCTTCGAAGGTGACTTCCGTGCAAGAGACAGACAACCAAGGAAATTTTCTTCAAGATAGAGACCCTATTATTTTAGTACAACAGGAATTTAAATCTTATACGACAGAATCCACCTCCACACGATCCCCTCCCAACCTTTTCTCAAGCCCACCCCCGTCCCATTCAACCATATTTCCCCAAACCCACCACATTTCCTCCCTAATAATCTCTCTCCAGCGTCCTCTCTCAGCTCTGAAAACATTCCGAAATCCCCTCCCTCCCTCCCCCTTCCCCAGCTCTCCCTACCTCCCACCTTTAACAACCAAGCAACTCCCTGCCTTCCAAATCTTCCCGCCTACTTCAACTATTCTAATTTGACTTCCATGTTTTTTTCCATTTTCGCCCTGTCACAGCCAATTTTAATACAAATAGCACCTTGGAGGAACCAACCTTAAGTCATTATTACTGAGTACTGGAATCAGGATAGGTCTGTCTTGCTGTGTTATTTGTTAGCCCACGTTATGGCCTTTCAGCGAAACCTGATAACATTGTAATGAAGGGAAGGAGGCAATATAAGCGAAGAGAGAGGCATAACCACCACGAATAATAATCCTATCCTCTCCTGTCCCGTAACTCGAAAGTCGTTGGGGCATAACAGATGATCGTTTAACCAGCCTACTCCAACTCTCTCTGTCCTCAGCACCAATAATAATAATAATAATAATAATAATAATAATAATAATAATAATAATAATAATAATAATAATAATAATAATAATAATAATAATAATGGATACTATCACGCGCTGTTTTGTACAATCGAACTCATTACGCCGCTTTCTGAAGAGCTACATTACATTACATTACATTATTATTGCTTTAGGTCCAGCGGACTCTTCCGAGCCAAATCAGGACCGGACAACCCCTGATCCGCATAAAAGATCTGCTGAAACAACCCTAGTGGTAAAACCGAAAGCTCTCCATCAGCCAGTCACTTTACAATAAAGACATCCCACGCAAGGGACGGCTGAGGCTTCACCCCAACTTATCGAACCCCCGTTTACAAAAACAAAATAGAATACAAACATCATTATAAATTATCAAAACAAAACACATACATATAGAATGCCTACATTGCTAAATAATAACATCATAGGAAGTCATAGTGACCACCTGGCAAAAAGCGTCCAATATTCCCAAGCTGATCCAACAGACCTCATAAACAAATAAGGAGTCTTGTCCCGGAAGAGTTTTCAAGAAAAAAGGTAGGAGACTGGTCTAGCGAAGAAGACGATAGTATAGCAGATTGATAGAACAGAGCAGGAATGAGAAAGAGCAAATGAGAAAGACAGCGACAGTGGGAATTTAAAGCACTAAATTTCCAGAAAGTGGGGATACTATTTATACTGAAACCCCCGGCACCCCAACGGGGGATCTGAAGAGCTGGCTATAGCAGAAGATATATATAAAAGAGCAATCAAGATACTCTATAAGTCTTATAATATAAATACAGATGTTACAACTAATGAAAAATGCAAGGAACTCCGAATAATACCACTTCAAAAACAATTTATTTTTAATACAGCTATCCTTATGTTCAAAATCACACACGGAGAAACACCTGCATACCTTGATATCTTCTTTACTAAGCCATTTGATAGGCATAAACTTTATAATTATAAACTACCCCTCCCTCGCATTGATTTATACAAAAACATCCTATTATTTAATGGAGCTGCTGTATGGAACTCTCTCCCTCTGGTGTGTAAACATTGCGACACAATATTTTCTTTCAAAAATAATCTATATAAGCATCTGGAAAATTAATTATAAAAGTTATATATTTTTATATGATAACAAAGCTTTTCATGTATTATATTTATTCTTGTTATTATTATTATTATTATTATTATTATTATTATTATTATTATTATTATTATTATTATTATTATTATTGTTGTTATATTATTATTATTATTATTATTATTATTATTATTATTATTATTATTATTATTATTGTTGTTGTTGTTGTTGTTGTTATTATTATTATTATTATTATTATTATTATTATTATTATTATTATTATTATTATCTTGATTATTATCTTGATTATTTTTTTTTTAAATTATTATTATTATAAGGGTGGGAGATAGTGAAAGGTGGTTGCCTACAATTGTTTAAAGATAATGATGAAGATGTTGGTGTGATTGTGTGTGCATGTGTGTGTGTGTGTGATTTATATGATTTCTAAGTTAATGTTAAAGGTTCTTACTGTGTTATTTGTTAAGGGACAGATTGGAAGATTATACTTATTAATTAGTCTAAAATCTTTATCCCTAATAAAAAAAAAGTTTCAAAGTTTCAAAGAAGTCGGAATAGAAATATCTTTTTTTAAAACATTTTATATTGACTGCACCAACAGCATCTATATCATGCTTTTGTAGACTTCAAGAAAGCGTTTGACCGAGTCTGGCATGCAGATCTGTGGGCAACCATGAGAGTGTACAACATCAGCCTTAAAATTATTGAAGTCATCAAAAGCCTGTATGACAAGGCTACCAGTGCAGTCATCCACAAAAGTGCCATCGGAAACTGGTTCAGAACAACAATCGGTGTGCGCCAAGGATGCCTACTCTCTCCAACACTCTTTAACATTTTTCTAGAGCGCATCATGTCAGATGCCATTTCAGATCACGAAGGCACAGTCAGCATACTCCAACCTCCGTTGGGGATGACATTGATGGATTGGCTGGTGATGAACAGCTGGTACAAAGACTTGGCACCACCTCCAGAGCCTACGGAATCGAAATAAGAGCAGAGAAGACCAAAATGATGACAACAAGACATATGGCATCAACACGGACATCAAAGTCCAAAGCCAATCTCTCAACACCGTGCATAGCTTCAAATATTTAGGAGCCATTGTATCAGACAATGGGTCCCGACAGGAAGTCTTCTCCAGGATCGCACAAACACCTGCTGCCCTGACAAGGTTAAAGCTTATTTGGAAAGACAGTCTACATTCCAAGGTAAGTCTTCTGCGCTCCCTTGTCATCTCCATCTTCCTATACGCTTGCGAAACATGGACTTTCACGACAGATCTACAACGAAGAATACAAAGTATGGAGATGAGGTGCTAAAGACTTCTGGGCATTTTCTATACCAGCACATTACCAACGACGAAGTCCGACAGACCATCAGGCAAACCGTTGAACAACACGATGACATGCTCACAGTGGTAAGGAAACGGAAACTCCGATGGTATGGCCACGTCACCAGAGCATCAGGCCTTGCAAAGACCATCCTGCCAGGCACGGCGCAAGGAGGCAGAAGAGGGATACAGAAAAAAGAGGTGGGAGAATAACATTCGAGAATGGACTAGCTTGACTCTGAACGAAGCCACGGTGCAAAGAGGCAGAAAAAGAGGGGCTCATAAACAGAGGTGGTATGATAAAATTCGAGAATGGACTGGCTTGACACTGAACGAAGTCATGAGGGTTGCTGAGAACAGAGAAAGATGAAGTACGCTTGGTTAAACGATCATCTGTCGTTCCATCAACGACCTTCTAGTTACGGAATAGGATAGGATAGGTTAGAGTGACCGCATCCAATACTATTATTGAAGGGATAATTAATTATAATAATTATGATACGACTACTACTATTACATGTACTACTACTGCTACTGCTGCTACTACTACTACTACTACTACTACTACTACTACTACTACTACTACTACTACTACATGTATAATATAGGGGTTTCCCCTCAGTATAAATCAAGTCAAATCTCGTAGAAATATGAATTTGAAATTTGGAATTTTTTAAAATGATTTAAAATGTTTGAAATGATTTGAAATTACGAACGTACAACTATGGATTGACGTATTGTCGTCATCATGGGTATTTGTTTGCCGTGTACGATGTTTATGAGCAATATTTTCATTAAAACAAAATGCACGACGGCAAGAGTTATCTATCAGTGTCACTTTAGACTTATGCCATAAATTGGTTCTTCCAGTATTATTATATTATTGTGAACTACGATGATTTGAAAATATTGCTATATCAGAAAAGTTACATATGAAGTTTCTTAAAATGTCGGTTCATTTAAATCGTTGTAAAATAAATAATATGATACTGGGAGAAACTGGTTTATTTCCCCAATCTCCGCGTGTCAAATGTAGGATGATTCGATTTTGCACAAGTATTCAATCAACAACGTCTGCCTAATGTTTATGTCGAATGTATAGACACATAAACCAACTGGGTTCAGATTCTAATTTATCATCACAATGGTTAAACTATATCAAGACTATTCTCGTTCAGACTGTTTATGACTGTGAATAGAAGACAACATTTTAGGAATAGAGCATCGTTATGAAAAAGAAAAAAAACACACCAAAAAACCCACATCTTTTTAAAGAATAATTTTATTCAGACGTGGAAACAGGCTCTTGATGTAAGCAGCACATGTTTCTTCTGCAAACGTAATAAATTACAATTTGGTCGTGAAAAGTATATTTCTCAATTACCTGACATTTATGTTCATACATTGATAAAATGTTATTGTTCGGATCATAAAGTCACAAATACAATTAGGAAAGCAGTAAGGTGTAATAAGGAAAGAAAGAGTTTGTAGGGACTGTAATTTGGGTAGGGAACTGTAATATGGGTAGGGCGGACTGTAATATTGGTAGGGACTGTAATATGGGTAGGGACTGTAATATGGGTAGGGCGGACTGTAATATTGGTAGGGACTGTAATATGGGTGGGGACTGTAATATGGGTAGGGACTGTAATATGGGTAGGGTCTGTAATATGGGTAGGGACTGTAATATGGGTAGGGCCGACTGTAATATGGGTAGGGACTGTACTATGGGTAGGGACTGTAATATGGGTAGGGACTGTAATATAGGTAGGGTCTGTAATATGGGTAGGGACTGTAATATGGGTATGGACTGTAATATGGGTAGTGACTGTAATATGGGTAGGGACTGTAATATGGGTAAGGACTGTAATATGGGTAGGTGGACTGTAATATGGGTAGGGACTGTAATATGGATATGGACTGTAATATGGGTAGGGACTGTAATATGGGTAGGGACTGTAATATGGGTAAGGACTGTAATATGGGTATGGACTGTAATATGGGTAGGGGGACTGTAATATGGGTAGGGACTGTAATATGGATATGGACTGTAATATGGGTAGTGACTGTAATATGGGTAGGGACTGTAATATGGGTAAGGACTGTAATATGGGTAGGGACTGTAATATGGGTATGGACTGTAATATGGGTAGTGACTGTAATATGGGTAGGGACAGTAATATGGCTAAGGACTGTAATGTGGGTAGGGACTGTAATATGGGTAGTGACTGTAATATGGGTAGGGACTGTAATATGGGTAAGGACTGTAATATGGGTAAGGACTGTAATATGGGTATGGTCTGTAATATGGGTAGTGACTGTAATATGGGTAGGGACTGTAATATGGGTAAGGACTGTAATATGGGTATGGTCTGTAATATGGGTAGTGACTGTAATATGGGTAGGGACTGTAATATGGGTAAGGACTGTAATATGGGTATGGACTGTAATATGGGTAGGGACTGTAATATGGGTAGTGGGGACTGTAATATGGGTAGGGACTGTAATATATATATATATATATATATATATATATATATATATATATATATATATATATATATATATATATATATATATATATATATATATATATATATATATATGGGTAGGGACTGTAATAGGGGTAGGGACTGTAATATGGGTAGGGACTGTAGTATGGGTAGGGACTGTAATATGGGTAGGGACTGTACTATGGGTAGGGACTGTACTATGGGTAGGGACTATAATATGGGTATGGACTGTAATATGGGTAGGGACTGTAATATGGGTAGGGACTGTAATATGGGTATGGACTGTAATATGGGTATGGACTGTAATATGGGTAGGGACTGTAATATGGGTATGGACTGTAATATGTAGGGACTGTAATATGGGTAGGGACTGTAATATGGGTATGGACTGTAATATGTAGGGACTGTAATATGGGTAGGGACTGTAATATGGGTATGGACTGTAATATGGGTATGGACTGTAATATGGGTATGGACTGTAATATGGGTAGGGACTGTAATATGGGTATGGACTGTAATATGGGTATGGACTGTAATATGGGTAGGGACTGTAATATGGGTATGGACTGTAATATGGGTAGGGACTGTAATATGGGTAGGGACTGTAATATGGGTTTGGTTGGGGATGAATGTCACCCTTTATTTTGAGTGTCCAAAACACAAGCACATTCGACAAATGTTTATTTGTACGAAATATTTATCGTGCAAGTCAATGTTATATAATTTGTTTCAGGAACGAAAACATGTGTAACTAAAATTGAGTAAATGTATAAAATCAGGAAATTAGTAGACCAATAAAAATAACAATATGGGCACAATGTTATTGTTTTGAATGATACAGTTGGAATATTAGCAAAGTTACAGGTATTTTTTTACAACTGAATTATGATTATGACGCTTACGTTTTTATATCTTTCAAACACACACACACAAACACACCCACACACACACACACACACACACACACATCCACACCCACACACACACACACACACACACACACGTTTGTAAGAACGCCGCTGTTATGACTTTTATGAAACGCCACATTCGTTGTTTTGGATTTTTTTTTTCAATTTGTCAGTTTGTTGAAGCTAACCCTAACCCAAACCCTAACTCTAACCCTACTACAAACCCCAACTTTTAATCTTACCCTAAGCCGAACACAGGCGTAAAGGTACACTGTTTTGACGTCAAAATAACGGGGCCGTCAAAAGAACGTAGATAGATATAAGGAATGTGTAACAGTAACGGCGTTTCTACAAACAAACAAACAAACAAACAAACACACCACACAAACATACGCGCACAAGCACACAAACGACCACACCCGACCACTAACACTTGATATTTTAGTCCTCGTGAACCCACCCATCACGTTGGGCACAGAACTTTAAAAAAACAAAGAAAGCGTGGGGTAGAGGCTTGGGGAATGTGACGGGTAGGGTGGTGAGAAAGGGAGTGGAAGGTCCGCCCTCAACTTTAAAACGGCATTTAAAAGAATATCATCTCGGATTCTCAAGTTTTAAAACCCTTCCTTGCAGGGCAATTGTAACGATGCATTAGAAGAAGAAATAAATGTGTATTTCAAAGGCTGACGCGGTGGAGGTCAACAGATTTCAAAAGATAAAAATTTAAGGTAAGGCCTGACTTTGGGACAAAATCCCTCTTTCTTGCGTTTCGGCACATTGCTTTAATTTAATGATTAATCGGCTAGGTTTAAGATTTTCTCGTTTTATAAAAAAGGCATGAGGGGATCAGCAATGTTCCAGTCCAGTTAGACAATTACAATGAGCTTTATATGTTTTCTTCGTTTCTCCTCGACGATAAAATTTTGCATCGATCCTACTTTCTTGTTTGTTTCCTCTATCTGTCTCTGTATGTCTGTCACCCTCTGTCTGTCTGTTTCTCTCTGTCTTCCTGCCTTTATTCTTTCTATTGTTGTCTGTCTCTTTTCGTTGTCTGTATCTTGTCTCTGTCTGTGACGTGTCCACCTCTCTCTTCCCTGTCTGTCTGTGTCTCTTTCCCTGCCGTCTGTCTGTGTCTGTCTCTTTCTGTCTGTCTGTCTCTCTCTCTGTCGTCTGTCTGTATCTGTTTGTCTCTGTTTCTTTACCTGTCGTCTGTCTGTGTCTGTCTCTCTCTCTTCCCTGTTGTCTGTCTGTGTCTGTCTGTCTCTCTCGCTCTCTCTCTTTTCCCCCTCTCTCTCTCTCTTTCTCTCTTTTGCATAACAAAATGTCCATTATTCTTTTTTTTCCTTCTCTATTACATTTCTGTAGCATCTTTCCTTGATCTTTACGCATTAGCGTTCTCTACCCTGACAATGCTAGCAATGCATCACATTGTTCACAAAGGTTTATTCCGACGAGTTTTGCTTCTTTTTTGTTTTCCCTTTTTCTTTCATTTCTTCCAACTTTTCACCATGAAATTACCCACCGGACTTAGAAAACAAATCGAAGACAATAACTTTACTGTCGTTACGTTTACGTTAAATAGATTAAAGTCCCCAGACACATGGCATATAGGGGACTACATTTACTGTCAATGACTCAACTTCCAGATATAATTTTCTTGTCAGGCCTGGTTATCTCCCTTTCTTTCTATCATATTACTGGCGATTGATGTGTTCTGGATCAGTAATCATGATAACTAACATGCATCAATTGATTTTGCTATTTCACCAACCTTTCCTTCCTCCTTCCTCCCCCACCCCCACCAAGTCCCTCAAGCCCCTCTCTTGTTATGAAATGAAATGGTTCCAGTTAAAGGTTTTATATTAATTAGTGTTAGTTTCCTTGTTACGAAGTTAGAGATTTATTGTTTTCTCTGTTAATTTTTGAAATGTATGTTTATCTACGCATGAATGCGGATGTATGATTAAACTAAATCTGTGAGTGACTCAAAGAAGGACTGATTGTAAGGTTAGCAAATTAATGCTAAAATGGTTTTATTCTCGTAATAAAATATTGAATCCCCCCTCACCGCCGCCCCCCCCCCTCTCTCTCTCTCTCTCTCTTTCTCCATCTCTCTCTCTCTCTCTCTTTCTCCATCTCTCTCTCTTTCTGCTAAACGCTTGCGTATCCAGAGCCTGCCTCTGTCCACCCTTCTAGTACAAGAATTACCGGTGTGACATCCTCACAGTTCCTAGTATCTTAGCTGGGCTGGGAGCGAATGGGAGCATTCTGATTGGTCGACGCGTTACAAAATTCGACGCATGCGCACAGTGCTATCATGGTCTTTGGTTTGAGTTAAGAGTTTAGGGTTAGGGTTTGGGTTAGGGTTAGGGTTATGACGCCTAAGAACTTCGTGAAAAAGCCGGCCCGACATGACCTAGCGCATGCGCAAATGCGCTCGGATAAACTAGGATACCCGGAACTTGAAGGATGTGACACCGGGCTCTTTAAACGGGCTGTTGTGACGACACGTGGGTCCCACCGCGGTAGCTCAGTGGTAGAGCTTTCGCCTGGCGCACCTGCAGATGACCCAGGTTCAAATCCCGTGGTGGGCACAATAAAAGTGGCCGTTTTCCACCGTCCCATCTTAGCACAATGATTGCTCTTGTGGTTCAGTGTTGATTTAGGTCCCTATCTCCTCTTTCCCTGGGATGGTTATCCCCGTCTGCCATATCGCCCATGGTGGGTGTAGACGTTAAACCTCAATGTTCGTTCATTCGACACGTGGGGAGGAACAAGGAAACCGAGGAGTTGTGGTTTGTGAAAAGGAGGAGAGTGAACCACCATCGATTAAAGAGTCATGTAAGAAAGTCGACTTTTCTGTCATCATCAAGGTGTCAAACTGCGGGTTTTCTCCTAAACAGGCGAACATTTCACTACATTTATACAATGTCACAAAAACAAAATACAAACGACCTACGCCTCATGCAATAAACCACAAGAAGAAAAAAGAGCCTACGCGCCATGTTGGACCTAGAAATGAGACACTAAGCTTGCCCCTGCCAGTCAAAACATGGACCAGCGCGTTAGGCCCCACCAAACATGCCTTATTAATATGCATAAGCTTCGATTTGCCTTCTTGACTTAATATTCCCCAAACTGACCCCTACACCTTTTACTTTTGCACTGCACTGCTTAGAGGGAGTGACCGGGGAGAGGGATGGGGGTGGGGGTGGGGGGTGGGGGTGCGACGGATAAACCGAGGGTGCTGAATGGATGCAATCTTCGGAGTGAACGATTATTCCAAGATGCTCTTTCTGTGTATAATGTTTTTACTGGGTCCCCGCGTAACTCAGTGGTTAGAGCGTCGAGCCCGTGTTCCGAAAGGTTGCGGCTTCGATCCCCGATAGTTTCAAATATTACAATGTTCTCCCTGCTGTTTGGCTACTCGGCTACAAACGGGTACGTTACTTAGCTTTAACATTGACCCCGTGTGGCTCAGGTGACTAGACTGCTCAATTTAGCAAATAATAATTAGCGTTGTTGTACGCATTAGCACTTTTGAACTATTGTTAATACAACAACCAGACATACATTAAACAGTGATGCAACAGCCATGTTTACTCTAATCTACTCTTTAGCGCCAAACGTCTATTTTGAAACAGCTGATAACACGACAGACATATAGGACACAGTGCAAAGCACCAGACTAATCTGTCCATCTTAAGCATACGGAGAGAGAGAGAGAGAAAGAGAGAGAGAGAGAGAGAGAGAGAGAGAGAGAGAGAGAGGAGGGGGGATAGAGAGGGAGAGAGAGAGAGGCAGAGAGAGGGAGAGAGAGGGAGAGAGAGATTGACAAACTGATAAAGACACACAGGCAGGGATAGACATAGAGAAATATATGATGACAGGAAAGTAGAAAGACAAAGACATAAATAAATAAATAAATAAATAAATAAATAAATAAATAAATAAATAAATAAATGCAGCAATCATAATTGATCGTTGACAAACGCATTAATTATTAGGTAGTCTTTCATTTAAAAACAAACTGAGGAATAGGCAGTGACCAAAACAAAAACATGTTCTTTTATAGATAACATCCTCAAGTGGTGAGGAAAAGAGCAAAATGAAACTCTTTCTCCCACCCGGAAGCATTTAGTTATTTTGTAAATAAACACATTCTTGTACCTATTAATAGCAACAGACTTTGGCTAGTCCGCCAACGTTCTGGAGCTAAAAAATAGCAGCTACCAAAACCGGTAAGAGACACAACCGGTAAAAGACAATTGCTCGTAAAGTTGTTGGATGAAGGTTGATAAAATAGACCTACCCCGGGCTCCAAGGACGAAACACTTCAAGCCGCTTGGTTCTCTCAGAGATAGGGTCAAAGGTCACAGGGCTATACCGTTTTAAAACAAGGAAAATCATTCCCTGTCAGAACTAAATGGAAAATTCAAACTTCAGCGGTTGGTTTGAGCAATGAAATCCCAATTTATCATTGTGTAATGTAATAACAATGCGGATTTTAGGGTATCCCGTTTTTAGCCAAAAGTAAACAACGCCTTCACATTGGGGACTTTTATATAAATTTATACATCGTTTTGTTTGCGCCTACTATTGGCTAAAATTGAATCTGAATTTCCGTGACCGACCGTCCAACAGGTCAAGAGAAGTAAGACTAAGTGGCTAATCTCCGTTTAGAGTAGAGGCACAAGCGCCGAGCATATTAAGGCCACGAACTTGCTCCAAGGCGTTGTTGCAAAATTAACTCAGCGGGAGTATTGTGTGCGTGTGGTATAGAGTAAAGCCTGATAAATGTTATTAAGGATCTAGTCTTTGTGACTTTGTGCCTGTGTGCCTGTATGACAAGGGTACCAGTGCAGTCCTCCACAACAGAGCCATCGAGAACTGGTTCAGAACAACAAGTGGCGTGCGTCAAGGATGCCTACTCTCTCCAACACTCTCCAACAACTTCCTAGAGCGCATCATGTCAGATCCCCTTGCAGATCACGAATTCACAGTCAGCATAGGGGGTAAAGCAATCTCCAACCTCCGTTTTGCGGATGACATTGATGGATTGGCTGGAGAAGAACATGAACTTCAACAGCTAGTCCAGAGGTTTGATATCACCTCAAGAGCCTTTGTAATGGAAATAAGTGCAGAGAATACCCAAATGATGACCAACAACGCCAATGGCATCAACATGGACATCAAAGTCCAAGGCCAATTCCTCAACGCAGTCTATAACTTCAAATATTTAGGAAAGATTGTATCAGACAATGGGTCCCGACAGGAAGTCCTCTCCAGGATCGCACAAAAACTGCTGCCCTGACAGGGTTGAAGCTCATTTCGAAAGACAGGACCATCAGTCTACTCTCCAAGGTAAGGTTACTGCGCTCCTTTGTCATCTCCATCTTCCTATACGCTTGCGAAACGTGGACCCTCACAACAGATATACAATGAAGAATACAAAGAATGAAGACCTCTAGGCATTTCCTATACCCAGCACATCACCAACGATGAAGTCCGACAGGTCACCACAAAAGCCATTCGACAACACGATAACATGCTCACAGTGGTGAAGAAACGGAAACACCGATGGTATGACCACGTCACCAGAGCATCAGGCCTTGCAAAGACCATTCTGCAAGACACGGTGCAAGGAGGCAGAAGAAGAGGGATACAGAAAACGTGGTGGGAGGACAACATTCGAGAATGGACTGGCTGGACACTGAGCGAAACCATGAGGGTTGCTGCGGACATAGAAAGATGGAGTACGCTGGTTAAACGATCATCTTTGATGCCCCAACGACTGTGGAATTACGGGAAAGAATGGGATAGGATATGATAGTCTTTGTGTAGACTCGCGAGGTGACGTTATAAAAAAAAAAATCACATTTCTTAAAAGCTGCTTCCATGCTTATCTGAAACCGTTCACTTGCAGGAGGTCAAAGGGTAAAAAGACAGCGAATCAGCGTAGAGTCTCTTGTTGTGACGTTGTGTGTATATCCTGTCTCGGCGATAGCCAGACCCATACCTCTTCATAACGCCGTGAAGCATAAAAGACACCGCGCACGTAAAATAGATTTCACGTTATTATATCGTCCTCTGCCCTGCAGCCAAGCTTAGTAAAAGGTCATTCGTCTTATATGCCGCGCTTGCTAGTTCAGTAGGCTTATACTGTTTAAGGAGGCCCCACTCTGCCCCCCCCCCCCACCCCCTTCACAGATCTTTTTAACGTTCACAGTGAGTGTTGCCCCACGAAAAAAAGCTTACAACAACAACTCTTTCGAAAGTATAGCTATTTGTTAAAGAATACATTTCGGAGTTTTTTGTACCTAGTAATAGCAACGGTTAGCGCTAAAAATAGCATCTAACAAAGCCGGTTAGAGATAGAACCCGTAACAAAATATTGTTCGTTAGGTTATTTTGTTTTAAGTTGATAAAATAGACCCTACCCAAAACACCAAAGACGAAACACTTAAAGCTCCGTGGTTCTTTGACATAATATTAGGGTCAAAGGTCACACTGGCTATGATACTGGTATAGTTGGCAAGGTCTCCAAACCATCACTGACTACAAGAAGAAAGGACGCCAAGCTGATGCTGACGACAAGCAGCTCCCAGATAAGCTGAACGAGTTCTATGCCAGATTCGACAGACAGAACACCATCCCTGTCACAGTCTCCCCTCCTGATTCTGCTTCCCACCAGCCTCCACCTTTCACCATCACAGAGTCGGAGGTGGAGTCTCTCCTCAAGAGGCAGAACAGCAGAAAGGCAGGTGGTCCTGACGGAGTATCAGCCCCCACCCTCAAAAACTGCTCCTCCCAACTGGCTCCAGTTTTTACCCAGATTTTCAACTCCTCCCTTCTCTTGTCCACTGTCCCCCGCTGTTTCAAGACCTCCACCATCGTACCTGTTCCCAAGAAACCCCAAATTAGCTCCCTCAATGACTACCGCCCTGTGGCCCTGACCTCGTTGGTGATGAAAGTGCTGGAGCGCCTGGTACTCAAGCACCTCCAGTCCGCTACCAAGGGCAAACTGGACCCGTGCCAATTTGCTTACCAAGCTAACCGGTCTGTCGACGATGCCGTCGCCCTGGCCCTTCACTTCATCCTCCAGCAGCTAGAAACCCCTAATCGCTACGCCCGCCTTCTCTTCGTAGACTACTCGTCTGCTTTCAACACCATTGTCCCCCAGACCCTGTTCGACAAGCTTCAGCTCTTCAAC
Source organism: Oncomelania hupensis (assembly GCA_036898135.1). Lineage (NCBI taxonomy): Eukaryota > Metazoa > Mollusca > Gastropoda > Littorinimorpha > Pomatiopsidae > Oncomelania > Oncomelania hupensis. The sequence continues at coordinate 38,091,604 of CM072525.1, forward strand.
CTCTCCCCCTCCATCTCTTTCTGGATTCTGAGCTTCCTCCTCAACCGCCCCCAGTCAGTGAAAATAGGCAGCAACATCTCGCAGTTCCTGACCCTGAGCACAGGCGCACCCCAGGGGTGTGTCCTGTCTCCTTTTCTATACTGCCTGTACACCAATGACTGCACCTCCCATCACGAGTCAGTTCAACTCGTAAAGTTTGCCGATGACACCACCGTTGAGGGCATCATATCCAATGGAGATGAGTCAGCCTACAGGCAGGAAGTCGACCTGCTGGTGTCATGGTGCAATTACAACAGTCTCGAGTTGAACGCCTCCAAGACCAAAGAGATTGTGATCGACTTTCGTCGGAACGCCACTCCCATTGACCCCCTCTTCATCAACGGCCAGCCCATCGAGACAGTTGAGTCATTCAAGTTTCTGGGCTCACTCATTTCCTGCGACCTCACCTGGGATCTCATTACCGACTCCATCATCAAGCGAGCACAGCAGAGGATGTACTTTCTCAGGCAGCTCAAAAAATTTGGCCTGAGGAAGGAAATCCTCACCCAGTTCTACCGCTCTGTGGTAGAAAGCGTTCTAACATTTTCCATCTGTGTGTGGTATGGGGGTGCATCCCAACAACAGAAAGAAAAACTAGACCATATTGTCTCCGCTGCCAGCAAGATCATTGACACCGACCTCCCCTCTCTGGCCTCCATCTATACCAAACGCCTGATGAGCAGAGCCAGAAAGATAGTGGATGATGCCTCCCACCCCGGATACCACCTCTTCGAGCTGCTTCCTTCTGGCAAAAGGCTCAGAACTATGAAGACCCGTACCTGCCGTTTCAAGAACAGTTTTTTTCCACAAGCAGTGACAAACCTCAACTCCTTGTCTGGCACCCGATGATCCCGGACTATCTCAGTGACTTATGCATGAGAGAAAGAGAGAGAGAGAGAGAGAGAGAGAGAGAGAGAGAGAGAGAGAGAGAGAGGGGGGGGGGGGAGAAGTGAGTGAAAGAAAAACAGAAAGAAAGAGAGGAAGAGAGAGAGAGAGAGAGAGAGAGAGAGAGAGAGAGAGAGAGAGAGAGAGAGAGAAGAGGAAGAGGAAGTGATAGAGAGAGAATTTATAGATGTATGTAGAGTGCTTGTGTAAGATAAGAGAAGAGAATTGAGAGAGCGGGAGATAACGGAGAAGAGCGCGCACGTGTGTGTGGATGTGTGTGTCTATTTGCTTTGATCATTCTGTTTCTACTCATTTCCAGTCAGTATTATTCCTAGTCTTGTATGAGTGTGTCAGCAAGTGGATGGTTGCGCGTAGGTGTGGTTGCCTTTGTTATTGTGTTTTGTATAAATATGTGTGCCAACATCAAAGTGTATTCCTCGTGCTTGTCACCTGGCGAAATAAAGTTCTGTTATCTGATATCTGTTATCTGTTATCTGTTATCTTTCCTGGCACACCCGAAATGGTAAATTCGCCATATCCTTCCAATTAGGACCTTTTAAGGTGCTCCTGTTTAGCGTTCGTGGTAGCAGGCTGGTCTCTAATGCCTAAGTTACTAGTGCCGAATGAACGGACGTGAAGTGGGTTCGATTCGAAATAATTAGCGAAAGAATTAACATAGGTAAGCTTATGATTTTTGTTACGTCTTCTGCTCGTCCTTACTTTCAATGCAGTCATCAACAATTTCAAAAAATCAAAAATAAACTTTCCATTTCCATTCTGCTTCCTACTAGCGACCCCCTTGCCTCTACATCACATGTACGAGAGTGATTGATGTTAAAATCTGTTGTGCATGTGAGAGTGTGCATAACATGCGAGTCGCTTTGAGCCTGATTGGCTAGTTTTAGAAAACGCGTGTATATAGCATGCAGTATTCTATCTGTCTGTCTGTCTGCCTGCCTGCCTGTTTGTCTGCCTCTATCTCTCTTTCTTTCTCTCTTTCTAGCTTTCTTTACATCAACTTTCAATCAAACCATTTTGGGATGAGAGCTTTCAAGAATGCAGCTCCAAATCTCTGGACCACTCTGCCGACAAATGGGCTGAATGCCAAAGCAGCTGAGGTCTTAAAGATAACAATGATGACACATCTCTTTGCCTCACAGCAAATCAGGTTTCCACAAACCCTCGCACACACACACATACACACACACATACATACACCCATACATACATACATACATACATACATACATACATACATACATACATACATACATACAAATTCACCTTTACACTCACTCAAACTCAAACTTTCTCAAACGCAATGGCTTTATGACTATCCTATCCTATCCTGTCCCGTAACCCGAAGGTCGTAGGGGCACCACAGATGATCGTTTAACCAACATACTCCATCTTTCTCTGTCCTCAGCAGCCCTGATGGCTTCGCTCAGTGTCAAACCAGTCCATTCTCGAATGTTGTCCTCCCACCTCTTTTTCGGTCTCCCTCTTCTTCTACCTCCTTGCACTGTGCCTTGCAGAATAGTCTTATGACTACACTATCCCATTGTTATTTGCCCTCTACTTCCTCCTTCCTCCCCTCAACCTTATGAGGCAGGAGGGGAGGATTGAGGGGGGGGGGGGGGGTCTGCTGAGGAGATAGGGTCGGAATAAACTTGAAATCCGATGATTGCAAAATGACGACTGTATACAGCGTAGTTAAATTCAATCCCATTCAACACATTTTTATCAACTCTTACAAGGAATTCTTATGACAGGCGTTAAAACATTGCACAAATAAACATAAAACGCATTCGGACTTTAAAAAAACCAACAACATAAGATATAAAATGTAAAACTGCATTATGCAAACATAGTATTCAAATCTAACGCTCTCGCAACTCCCCTAACACATATATACACACACAGGCACACACACACAATTCATTTTGCATTATAAAACTGACATATAACATAAAAGTATCACATGTAAATAACTCGTCTGTCACCTCCCCATGACTGTTTATTGCGTAATAGTTCAACTTACATCTTGATGTCTTCGCTTTTGCTCTCGGTCCACACACAGTATATCGGGCAAAACAAATATATAACAATATAAAAAGAGTCTGGACTGGGCGATTCTTGTGTGAGGGAAGCTTAGAAGATGGTGATTGGTAAGAGGAAACACTATAGATCGGAATTAAGACTGTGACAAACTGCCTCCGACTCCCCGTGAAGACATGGTTTAGTCAGGATGTGGTCGAGACGTGTCGATTGAATGACATCCATCCCTTTCCAGGATGTGAATCATGGAAAGGACAAAAAAGCATCAACATCGGTGTCTGGTGTCTGCAGCGTTATTTTATTTTTTCCCGTTACTAATATTAAACAGTTTGTGAAACTACAACATCAGCAACTACATGTATATTGTACTTCGCAGAACGATGTTTAGATCCTTACGACATTCATTGACACTAACAACAAATAACTCCGTCTGCCACAGTGTACCTCATGACGGAAAATCCTAATATATAATAATATATTAAGAATAGTGTCATTACTGAAGAAACAATAAGTACGTTTCTTTCATTTCTGTAGGACGTTTGGCCCCATGCAATAGGGCTTCTTCAGGACAATTATCTGAAACAAACATGTACGGACAATTAACTAAATAATTATAATATAAAATGCTTAATAGTCCATCAATTAAAAATATATATATTTAGTTCACAACAGGATTCTGAAACACAATCCCCAACTTACATTTGGTTAAATCCGCTTGCTTGTCAGCTAAAATCTAAAACTATAAAACTATCATTTTTAGAGGTCGAACATTATAAATAAAACAATTCAGAACTCTCAGTATCAGAATGATTTATAAGGCCAACAAATAACAACCGCAACCACATTCTCAATAATAACACCACACTCGTGACCATTTTCACTAACATCATTACAGCCAACAACATTAACACCAACACTAACAACGCCATCATCATCACCACGACCAAAAACACCAACAACAACGCCTGCAGCAGCAACGTAAATTTTATGAACGTTGTGACTTTTGTTAAAATGTTGGCCTATCTCTGTCGTCACGGTGACCTAAAAGTCGGTGCTTGACCTCCCTTTACTCACGTCCGTTCTACCTATATGGCATGGTCACTGTACTGCCCACTGAATAAAATAATAATAATAATAATAATAATAATAATAATAATAATAATAATAATAATAATAATAATAATAATAATAATAATAATAATACAGGATGCTATGTACGCGCCTTTCCCCAAGGCTCAAAGCGCGGCGATCTATACCAACATACACGCTCACCTGTCTCATTTACCCTCACACACACCAAATACACATACATAACTCAAACAGGTGGTGTAAAGGCAGGGAGATCGCTATTAGAAGACGGAAGAAAATCGAATTTTTATTTTTGAAATTTTTATATTGACTGCATCCTGTACCATTATTGAAGGGAGGGAGGAAACCGGAGTGCCCGGAGAAAACCCTCGGTGACCTCATAATGAACATGGAAGCTGTATGTCCACGTCCCCTAATGGCGATGTGGCAGGCGGTGATTACCATTCAAAGGAAGAGGGTGTAAGGCCCCAAATCAACACTAAGCCACCAGAGCAATCATACCACAAAAGACGGACAGGTGCAAAACGGCCACTTTTTTCTGGCCCACCACTGGATTGGAACCTGCGGTAATCGGTGATCCAGGCCAATGAACGACGCTATACTAAATGATGATAATACTACATCATCATCATCATCATCATCATCATCATCATCATCATCATCATCATCATCATTATCATCATCATCATCATCATCATCATCATCATCATCATCATTATCATCATCATCAGCATCAGCATCATCATCAGCATCAGCATCATCATCATCATCATCATCATTATCATCATCAGCATCAGCTATCGAGAACAAATTATCGATAACAAAATAATATGAAAACGATCAAGAAAATGTTACTTCCTTAAACCTCAAACATGATGAGTTTTCTTATAAAAATAATTAATACAATAAATTTTAGAAAATGATAATAATTTATTAAAAAATAATTTTCTCTCAAATCAATTGTTTACAAATTCCCTAAAATGTACTTCGAAGTAAGTCGAGTTCACCAAAAATATTATCGAAATAATATTTTCAAAAGTTATATAACTAAAAAATCAGAAATAAATGCATAGTTTATAATTAGTTATGAGATTGTCGCTCTTTGAGCCTGATTGATTTGGGGAAAGGCGCGCATATAGCAGCCAGTAATAAAATTATTATTATGCAATGCAATATTCAAAAACAAGAAAATATCCAACGTACCAATTCAGTGTGAAACAGATTCAAATATCTGAAATAATTTGTAAATTTACTAAGATAGGTGCCGTTTTCTGTTTGTTTGTTTTGTGTGGTTTTTTGACATTTTGATTAAAACATTGATGAGCTTTTAGACAAATTGTCAAATCGCTGTACACAATCTTTGCACAATCATGTCCTAAGCTCTACACCTTGTTTGTTTTAGTGCCTTGAGTTGATTGTGGCAGGGGAGATCCAATAAATATTTTTGTTGTTATACTGCACAGAGATTTACATACAGTACATACATATACACTATTGCAGTGACAACATAGATTTTGAAAGGTGGTTACAGAAATAATCTTTACTAGATTCTAACCTTCCAGCAAAAAGGGGAACATTAGCAAGCTCTATCCTCCCCTTTTGAGTATAGTAGTAATAGTAGTAGTATATGCTATTAGTAGTATTGTAGTAGTAGTAACAGTAGTAGTAGTAGAAGTAGTAGTAGTAGAAGTAGTAGTAGTAGTAGTAGTAGTAGTAGAATATATCCTAGTAGTAGTAGTAGAAGTAGTATATCCTAGTAGTAGAATGTATACCTAATAGTAATAGTAGTAGTAGTAGTAGTAGTAGTAGTAGTAGTAGTAGTAGTAGTAGTAGTAGTAGTAGTAGTAGTATCGTACTTTCAAATGAATTTCTAGGTCTCAATACACTGTGATATCTGTCATTGTTCCAGCCTACATCTACCTCATTATGAACACTTCATGCCCTGTTGATGATCTTTAGGTTTGGAAAATATTCCATTTGAAAATGAATTTTGTGGACATATGTCGTTTCGTCAGATTATTCAGAGTTTACTTTATATTTTTTAACATATATGTACAGGTTTCTTTCTTCGAATCTAAGCAACCGAAACCTTTTGGTATTTTGCCAACAATATTTATACCCCTTATTTTTTTGAGTTTGAATCCATAAAAACATGTTTTTTTTTAACCAAAAAATATTGAGATACTTTGGTTTGATAATGGCAAAGTAGGACTTGATGATACTTCCAGTATATAAACACTGCAACGTTGACCTGTACGTTATATGGAATCCATGTCCCGACACAAGAGCCAAAATCGTGCAATGCCCGTGTGGTATGGAATTCCCCTTGTAAAATATTTATTTTCACCCTTTTCAGCTAAATAATCTTTAATAAGAAACATATTTTCTAAATAATAATTTGTTTACAAACAAATGTAAGATGTCTCTGAATAATCTATTTTGCCGGTAAATAACTTATTATGCTGAGGACAGAGAAAGATGGAGTATGCTGGTTAAACGATCATCTGTTGTGCCCCAACGACTTTCGAGTTACGGGATAGGATAGGATAGGTGATTAAGAGGTTCCAGACTACTTTTGTTTAATAAGGATAAGTTGGGTTTTTTCCTGATTAGCTAACATATATTCGTTTGCATTTACTAAAAGTGCTTGGATCTAAAGACATTACTTTTATTTTTCGTGACAATTTCTTTAGGGGGAGGGGAAAGGCGAGGTGGAAGGCAAGACGAAATATGATTCTCTATCATGATTTTTTTTTTCTCTTATGACTCTTTATAAAAGTTTTAAACACTCCTCCGTTCCCCTACACTCCCTACCCCCACTTCCTATCCCTCCCACACATATACGCTTACATTCTCTCTTTCTCTTTCTTTCTTTCCTCTCTCTCTTTCGCTCTTTCTCTCTCTCTCTCTCTCTCTCTCTCTCTCTCTCTCTCTCTCTCTCTCTCTCACGCACACAAACACAAGCCTTTAACAAAGTTATATCCCCAGCTTTCCCACACCTACCCCCTGCACTTAATGTTTAGATTGAAGAAAGGCAAAATGAAAAGACATCAAAACAGAAATGCTGACAACCCCTTACCCCTCCTGTCCTTTCACCCTCCCCTCCCCCCAAAATTGTCAGCCAACTGAGAAGCGATAGATTTGAATGTTACGAATGAATTCCTGACGGACCACTTGCACTCCAAATATATACTGGAGCAAGGAAAATCAAAAGTGAGGAGACACTCACACAGTCATACAGACGAGCGCGCGCACGCCCACGTAGACACACACCCACACACATTCACACGCACTAAACCTTGGCTACCCTACACACACACCCCACAAACACACGCGCACTCACAGGCATAAACGGGCGGCCAGCTAGAAAATTTATGACTGCACTGCTGCATAAAGGATTGAAAATCCTCAAGAGCGGATTAATCGGACATACACATACATTTGCACGCACACACACACGCACGCACGCACACAAACACGTTTACTTACGATCGGACGCACACGCACACGCACAAGATGGAATAGCCACAAACAAATTCTCTCTTTTTTATTTCTCTCTCACACACACATACACACACACATACTCACACACATACACACAACAAACATACACACAAAACACACGCACGCACAAAAATAACTAAGATGACGAGCCATTCAAATGTATACCCAGACACTCACACATATAGCGGAAAAATAAGCATTTCAGAAATGTTAATTTTTGTCCGTTTATTTTTTATTGTTGTTTTTGTTGTTGTTGAGATCTTGAGCAAAACATGTTTAACAACAAAAGGACTCCAGTGATCTTGACCTTTGCGACAGAGCAATTATGATGCAACGAGATGCAGACCACTGACCTAGATAATGTTCGTAAGAAATTTGGTAAAAATTCGTTCAGTGGTTCCTGAGATATGGCTTCCAACGGACCAGCAGACCCACCGACGGACGGACCGACATTGGGTTAGGTCTGATTCTCCCCCGTCTATCTCAATGTATTTCCAAAGAAGACTGGAAAATGAAAAAAAAACTATGGACAGTTAAGATTTTTATGGGACTCTAGAGCTACAGTAGAGACATTCTCTGCACCGAGTCATCTCAAACACATAAAACAATATTTTGCATGCGAGACGGAGTGATCCCGGCTGACAGACAGTTTCACGTGCTTCGGCGATGGCCACTACTTTTAATAACGTATTTCCCAACCCCCAACCATGGCTCATTCCGTACCCCTACCCTTATACACCATACCTCCAATACACCCCTTATACCTTATTCATCCTTTCCTTCACCTCTTCAACCGTATTAATAACAACAACAATAATAATAATAATAATAATAATAATAATAATAATAATAATAATAATAATAATAATAATAATAATAACATATTATTATTATTATTATTATTATTATTATTAAAAACAATTCATTAGCAGCAGCAGCAGCAGCAGTAGTAGTAGTAGTAGTAGTAGTAGTAGTAGTAGTAGTAGTAGTAGTAGTAGTATCATGTGACTATATAGTCTCATATGGAACTAGACACTCGTGCTGAACAGAATCCCAAGCGAGTCCCTTGGAAGTGAATTTGTATGAACCGTAATTTGATTTGTGTGTTCTGGCCATTGTCATTATTACGCGCACACACACACACACACACACACACACACACCCCCACACACACATACATACAAAAACACAAAAACACACACGCATGCACACGCACGCACGCACGTAGGCACACGCACATACACACACATACGTACACACTTTCACCTACACGTCCCAGCACATCTCCCGATTTCTTTTTTTTTTTTTTTCAAAATTTCCGGCGACAAGTGCAAAAAATACTCCATGGAAAAAAAACTACAACAGAAAAACCAAAACTCCATACTGACAGGCAAATGCATCAACCAATTTTAAATATTAGCCTACGTTACTCCGCCTCCTCCCTCCCCCCCCCTCCCCTCTCTCTCCTACACCTTTGCTGCTGTAATTTAGTCAAAAACAACGAAAGGACACAACCTTTGATCTAAAGCTCGTAAAATCTTTTAGTTTAGTTTAACCTCATTGGTTTTTATTTTGTAATTGATTTCTTGATGGAATATTGTTAACAATTGGTTGCATTTTACAAATAAATAAAGTTATTTTTGTAATAACAAATTATTTATTTTTCCATTTCTGTTGTTGCTGTTGCTGCTGCTGCTGTTGTTATTATTGTTGTTGGAGTTGTTGTTGTTGTTGGAGTTGTTGTTGCTGTTGTTGCTGTTGTTGTTGTTGATGATGTTGTTGTTGTTGTTGTTGTTGTTGTTCTTCTTCTTCTTCTTCTTCTTCTTCTTCTTCTTCTTCTTCTTCTTCTCCTTCATCTTCGTCTTCCTCTTCTTCTTCTTCTTCTTCTTCTTCTTCTTCTTCTTCTTCTTCTTCTTCTTCTTCTTCTTCTTCTTCTTCTTCTTCTTCTTCTTCCTCTATTGTCATTTTATTCACACTTTTGTGTCGCTTCTGTATATATCTCGTCCGAAATGATGTTTGGATTTAGTAGACATTAATAAAATACACCACTAATAATAATGCTACTGCTACTACTGCTGCTACCATTACTACTGCTGCAGCTACTGCCACCACTACTATTACTTTCTTCTACTACTATTTCTTTTTCTTCATCTTTGTCTTCTTCTCTTTCTCCTCCTCCTGCTCCTCCTCCTCTCTCCATCTCTCTCTCTCTCTCTCTCTCTCTCTCTCTCTCTCTCTCTCTCTCTCTGATATTTGAGGTTTAAGAGCTTATCTTAAGAAGCATACACAAAACTGAGACCTGCCTTATAAAAAAAAAAGTCTTCCTGTACCGATAATGACGATCACAATGTTAATAATACAACTATACAAATGGAGTATACTTATAGTAAAGTTCTGGTATTAACTGGTTCCAACAAAATGTCTTTAAAAACATACCTTTCCCAAATGAGTAGCGCGCTGTTAAAACAATCCAGCCTTTGATGTGCTAACACGCACTGAACAGTACCGGAATGGACTATAAAAATACTCTACTTTTAACTTGCTGTGTTCGAGGGGCCAGGTAGCTCAGTTGGTAGAGCGTCTTTCTAGTAACCGAAAGGTACCTGGTTCGAATCCCGGATTGGCCAATGTGTGACCATAATGTATTATTTTCCCCTTACCATCAACTGGTCCGCTGGTGTCAGAATAATGTGACCAGTAGTCGCCTATACGCGTCGGTGTCGTGTGACTATAATCTACAGTTACTTGCTGTTCGAGGGGCCAGGTAGCTCAGTTGGTAGAGCGTCTTTCTAGTAACCGAAAGGTTCGAATCCCGGGTTGGCCAATGTGTGACCATACTATTTTCCCCTTACCATCAACTGGTCCGCTGGGGTCAGAATAATGTGACCAGTAGTCGCCTATACGTGTCGGTGTCGTGTGACTATAAACTACAGTTACTTGCTGTTGTCCTCCTGGCATACCTGATGACCCAGGTTCGAATCACGCTATGGGCACTTTTCATTGTCCATCTTAGCAGTATGATTGCTCTGGTGGTAAAGTGTTGATTTAAGTCCCTGTACCCCTCTTCTCTTGGATGATTATCTTCGTCTGCCGTATCACCAATGGTGGGTGTAAAGGCGGTAAACTTCTTTGTTTATTCATTTATTCATATCCAGCACGTTGGGGAACATTAATTTCCAGTCTTTTAATTTTCTGCAAATGTTTATTTTTTTGGTGTAAGTGTGATACATTTCTGGTACGGTTCCAGTATTGACACTAGATGAAGAAAGATGAAAAAAAGAACTTGATGAAGATTTGCAGATTAAAAAAAAAAACTAACTATAAACTCAGTGTTTCTCCAAAAAAGATTTCTTCTCAAATAGCTACTCTCTTTTGCATGAGCATCCTGTCTTGGCTACCGTTAACCTTAAATTTCTAATGGGCTCTATAAGAAGTATTATTACTGTAATTATTCTTATATTGGTTTCGCTCGGCCGGACACAACTTTGCCGATGTGAACTCTTGGACAGATTGCATTTATCACGACTAGTCTCACATGGCACTTGTCTCAGTTACATCAGTAACGGAGGTCAAAATGTGCTGCAATCAATGTACCACAAACATAGCAGAGATGTACTGGAGTCATGCCATTAGCAAATACAATTCTGACTGGAATTGGTGGTACTGCATTTCTGTACCGGCCTTTCTTGTCGTGTAAACTGACAACTGCGCCTACTGTATGCACGCTTTTCGCTGCGGTGCTATTTGTAGAATCAACATTGATGCTACTTATGGACACATAAAGATAAACACGTGACCTTATCGATTTATCCCCAAACCGTACTTTTGAAAGAGGTTATATATTTACAATACAATACAATACATTACAATACATCTTTATTGTCCGACTTTTACATTACATACATAAAATTGGAATATGGCTTTTGGCGTGGGCGTAAAACAACTTGAATATTAATTTTATCGTCTATGTACGTGAGTGTCTGGAAATACATTTGAATGTCTTGCCATCTTACCTACTCTCCCGTCATTTTTTTTTTTGCCTCACCTTCACAGTCTCTTTTCTCTCATATCCTTTTCCACCCCTGAGCCCTCACAACCTCCCCCCCCTCTCTCTCTCTCTCTCTCTCTCTCTCTCTCGCTCGCTTCTGTCTACCTTATTCTCCCGCGTCACCTTCCACCCCCCCCCCATTTACCCCCATTCCTTTTCTTTTTGTCTTCCATCTTCTTCCTCCTTCTTCCTGGTGTCATTTCATACCCACTGGAATCCGAAAATGATTTTCGTGACAGCCAGCAGCCATGAGAAATTGCTCATGCACAAAATAACGATCATTGCTTCAGTGGCCCGAGGCGGTACATGTGTTCTTGCAACTCCCTTTATCACTTACACTTATCCGCTGACGGTTTTGGGGGGATAGGGAGAGAGTGTGTGTGGGAGGAATGGGAAACAGGGAGATGTGAGGGTGGAGTTGCTGATTTGGAGGGTGGGTAGGTGTGGAGGTGAGGGGAGAGTAGGCGAGGGGGGGGCGGCTAGTCTAATATATTTTGCGTCACCTAAGCGGATTAAATACGGTTTATCCTTGCAACTCGGTCATTCATTGTCAATGGTTATACGTACAGCCTCAACTCTGAGAAGAAGTGGTTTGTGTGTGTGTGTGTGCGTGTGCGTGTGTGTGTGTGAGAGTTTTGTTAGGGAGTATTTATTTAGTTAGTTAATCGTTTTTATATAGCGTTTTCCAGCTCAAGAGCTGCTCAAGGCGCTGGCCGATTCAGGATCTCTAACTCAAGCAGCCTGAGAGAGTGGGTGTATGTAGGTTTATATGTGTACATTATAAGCGACACGCCAAACTGTCACAGTATTTTTATTACTAAAGATGCCTTGACCTGACTTATGGCGTCCACTGGTTGTGGTGGTGATACGTTGATTTGTTTGATAGGGATGGCTGTGTGTGAGAAAGAGGTGAAGGGGCTGGAAAGAAAGTGGGCCGGGTAGGGGTGTTTGAAGAGGAGGTTAATAGAAAAAAAAAGTTACATGATTACATTACATTACATTACGTTGCATGATTATTGCTTTAGGTCCAGCGGACTCTTCCGAGCCAAATCAGGACCAGGCAACCCCCGATCCGCATAAAAGATCTGCTGAAATAACCCTAGTGGTAAAACTGAAGGCTCTCCACCAGCCAGTCACTTTACAATAAAGACATCCCACGCAGGGGATGCTGGGGCTATACTCTAATTTATCGAACCCCCGTTTACAAAACCAAAATAGAATACAAACATTATAAATTATCAACAAAACACATACACATAAAATGCATACATTGCTAAATAATAACATCATAGGAAGCCCTAGTGACCACCTGGCAGAAAGCGTCCAATATTCCCAAGCTGATTCAACAGACCTCAGACACAAATAAGGAGTCTTGTCCAGGAAGAGTTTTCAAGAAAAAAGCTAGGTGACTGGTCTAGTGAAGGAGAAGATAGTATAACAGATTGATAGAACATAGCAGGAATGAGTAAGAACAAATGAGGAAGACAGCGACAGTGGGAATTTAAAGCACTAAATTTTCAGAAATGTTATGTCACCTATAAATAAAATAAAGAAAATTTATAAAAGGAACAAATACATAACGTTCTTGCAATCTTTTGAAAACCGTCCCTGCAAGGCTGAATACCTCGGTTAGTACTTTTTTTTTCGCCGGTTCTTTCCACTACTTTCCCACACATTCTAGATGATGCGCGGAATCTTTTAACTGGGAGAGTCGGGACGTTGTTTGCAGCACCACGGATGATGGTGGAGCTGGGACGAGGAAAAGTGAGTAGAAGCTGCAAGAGGAGGGGGGGGGGGGGAGTGAGGAGGCTCAAAAGAAGAGGGACAGGGTTGTCATATTTGTTCACCTTTGCAGCTGAAATACATGCATCAACAACAGTCTTATTTGCATTCTAAATCACGATCAGCCTTTCTCAGCAGCTGGGACATTTCTTGTCTTTTTTTTCTCTCTCTACTGTGGCAAGGATGGGAGGTAGTGAGCGGTAATATATGTTTCATCCTACAGGGTAAAATTCAGGTCGCTTTATTAGCAAACGCACGACAGCAGCGCCGCACCGCCTCTAGGACCAAGGCGAAAATAGGCATTATCCCTAAATAAACCGAAAGTAGAGTTGCTTCCCCTGAAAACGGTACAAAATACATGTTTACAGTACGCCTAAATAAACCGAAAGTAGGTCAATGAGAGTTGCTTCCCCTGAAAAGCGGTACAAAATACATGTTGACAGCTATTTAGGAAGTACTCCTATTGCATGCTATTTTAAATCATGCGAACTCAAACCTGTATAAACCGATGCAAAGCTCACTTGGCACGAGACTCACATGAAAAACTACGATGGCCAATGAGCACAGCCTTTTTTTTTATTTTGGTAGTAAAATGGTTTAGAACCAATGACCACCGAAGCGCGATGATGATGATGATGATGATGATGATGATGATGAGGAGGAGGAGGAGGAGGAGGAGGAGGCGGAAGTGCAGGTGAAGGGAGAGGTTCCTGATAATGATAACCATGATCGTGATGATGATGGCTTTTATGAAATTTGTCCTTCTAATTTCTACTCTGTTCTATCAATAATAATAATAATAATAATAATAATAATAATAATAATAATAATAATAATAATAATAATAATGAATGGTACTTATATCGCGCAAATCTCACATTGTGACTCATTGCGCACCCACTCGCATTCATCCATTGTACATCCTGTCATTACAACACATATGGCATAATATTACAATGAAATAAAAACAAAAATAATAATAATTATTATTTGAACGCAAGCTTGAACAAATACGTTTTCAGTTGCGATTTGAATGTTGCCAAGTCAGATACGCCTCTCATGTTTGCCGGCAGCGAATTCCAGAGAGTAGGCGCAGCAAAAGAAAATGCACGTTCTCCGAAAGTTTTCATATTTCGGAGTGGCGCTGTTAAAAGACGTTCAGACGAAGAACGTAGTGCCCGAGTTGGTTTATAGGCTACAAGTGCATTGGCTAGGTAGGATGGTAGTGTGCCTTCAAAGAACCGAAATGCCAAAATGCAGACCTTGAATTGAATGCGAAACTTCACCGGCAGCCAGTGAAGCTTGCATAGTAAGGGAGTGGTGTGATCCCTTTTCTTCCGTTTCAAAATAAGACGCGCTGCGTTGTTTTGTACGCGTTGAAGGCGATTTATTTGTTCAGTTGGAAGACCCACCAGAACAGAATTGCAGAAGTCAAGCCGTGATGTCACAAAAGCATTGACAAGAGCTGCACACGCTGACTCGGTTAAAAACGGTCGAATAGAGGCAATACGCCTCATCTCGAGAAAAGTAGCACGACAAATAGTACCAATTTGATCTTGCATTGACAAGGTTTGGTCAATTTTGACTCCAAGATAGCGCACGGAGTCTTGGTACGGAATGCTGCTGCCATTTACAACTAGGGAGTCGCTGCCGACCTGCCTGAGACACGAGGCTTTGCCTACTGGCATGATTTCAGTTTTTTCAGTGTTCAATTTAAGCTTATTGCTATCCATCCAGGAAAGAACATCATGGATGCAAGTTTGAATCTACTACATTATCTTCTTCGTTAGAGCAGTCACCTACATTTTTTCTTGAAAACTCATTTGTGTATGAGGTCTGTTGGGTCAGCTTGGGAATATTGAACGCTTTCTGCCAAAATAATGGTCACTCAGGCTTCCTATGATATTATTAGTTAGCAATGTAGGCATTTTATTTGTACGTGTTTTGTTGATATTTTATAATGATGTTTATATTCTATTTTGTTTTTGTAAACGGAGGTTCGATAACTTAGAGTATAGCCTCAGCGTCCCCTGCGTGGAATGTCTTTATTGTAAAGTGACCGGCTGCTGGAGTGCCTTCAGTGTCACCACTAGGGTTGTTTCGGCAGATCTTTAATACGGATAAGCCAAGCTGATTTTGTGGTCCTGATTCGGCTTTTAATCCGCTGGACCCTGTAAGCAATGAATAACTATCTAACTCAGCTTCCAAGAGTCAAAACTCCTCTGTTTACCTCTGCTGTTATCAATCGGTTGCTGTTGCGGGAAGCTATTTAAAGGGGCTCACTTTGATCATGCTCTCTCCACATACCCTTTTAACATTCACAGTGAGTGTTGCACTACAGCAAAAAGTAAGCTGATAACAAACAAAAATAATTATTTCAAAAGTGTAATTATTTTTAAAATTAACAAATTCGTTTTTTAATGTTATTTTTAAATGTTATTTTTTATTTTTTTGTTTTTTTTTTCCTCTATTAGACCTAATAGGAACCGCTAGCCAACAGTCTAGAGATACAAAAATAAAATGAAATAAAATAAAATAATTAAATTAAATTAAAATAAAAAGCATCTACCAAAGCCGGTCAGAGACAAAAACAACCAACAACATTGCTCGGTGATGTTCTTTTTGTTTGTTATAGGTTGATACATTTGACCCTACCTTGCACCCAAGACCACCAAAGACACACTCTTTAAGCTTCGTGGTTCACTCGCAAATAGCGTCAGAGGTACACGGCTATGGTATTTAGGTATCGGTTATCAGGGGAAATCACTCCATGCCCACACCAACTCAACCAAAAGCTTTTTAGTTTTGAGGTTAGGTCAGCCAGGCTAGCTATAAATAGCTTCGCCGATGCTGTTGTTGTTGTTTGTAGATTATAGTCACACGACACTTTCGCATATAGGTGACTACTGGACCGATTTATACTGACACCAGCGGGCCAGTTGTTGGTAAAGGGGAAAATAATATGATCACACGTTGACCAATCCGGGATTCGAACCAGCGACCTTTCGGTTACTAGCAAGACGCTCTTTCCAACTGAGCTACCCGGCCCCTCTTCGCCGATGCTTGTTTGTTTGTTTGTTTGGGTAGATTTACGCCCCCTTTTAATAGAAGGGAGGGTGCAGGCAAGCTATAAATAGCCCGCAGCCAGCAAAATGTGGAGGCACTAAACAGTGCTGCTCACATAGGCATTGAGCTGGTGTGTGCCAGAACCGAAATGGAAAATTCAAGCTTTAGCGTTAGTTTGAGCAAGGGAAACCTCACTTTATCGTTGTGTACTGTGATAACAAGGCCAATGTTAGGGTAAACCCGTGTTCGCCAATAGTAATCGAAACCTTTGGAATGGAGACCTTTCATATCGTAGTCTGTGTAGGTGCGGGCCATCGGCATGATTTGTTTACTGACAGTGCTATACCTATCCTATTATATCCTATCCTATCCTATCCTATCCTATCCTATCCTATCCTATCCTATCCTATCCTATCCTATCCTATCCTATCCCGTAACTCAAAGGTCGTACGATGAGGCACCACAGATGATCGTTTAACCAGCGTACTCCATCTTTCTCTGTTCTAAGCAAACCTCGTGGCTTCGTTCAGTGTCAAACCAGTCCATTCTCGAATGTTTGTCCTCCCACCTCTTTTTCTGTCTCTCTCTTCTTCTGCCCCCTTGCACCATTGACATATATCGAGTGCTTTAATAATTCAAGGCATGCTGCGTACGTATTTGGTCATACTGGATATCGAAACGCAAGCGACGACATATCTCACAACGGATTAGCATTCAAACATTGTTTACGTTTTGTCGAAAACGGATGTATCATAAAGTTGGCATTATGATTTCATTAAACAACGATAAAGCTCTATTGCTTTCATTGCTCTAGCTTACCTCTGAAGTGTGAATGTTATATTTTGGTTCTGAGAGGGAGTGATTTCCCTTGTTTGTAACGGTACTATAGCCGTGTGACCTTTAACCCTATTAACCCTAGTGAAGCATGCGTCTTTGATGTCTAGGGTAGGGTAGCTGTATCAACCTAAAACGAAAACCTTACGAACAATTTTTGTTCAAGGGTTCTGTGTCTTACCGGCGTTGGTAGCTGCTGTTTTACCTCCAGAATGTTGACTGGCAAGCCAACGGTTGTTGCTAAAAATAGGCCCCAAAATTACGGAATGTATTCATAAAAATAAATAATAATAACGAAACTGCATGTCCACAGAGTTTTTGTGGGTTTTTTTCTTTGGGGAAGGTGTGTGGTTTTTGTTACCTTTTTCCCAGTGAGACAACACTCACTGTTAATGTAAAAAAATATGTCGAGGGTGCATGATCAAAGTTGGGCCCTTTAAGCAGAAATTCACTTACAGTTCTAGAATATTCTGTGGTTTCACTACTTTTCGTTTGCTCGGCTCAGTTCAGCTCAAGATGGCCTCTCAGCGCTCGGGAATGTCCGTACGCGCTCCGCACCCTGTCCTTCGTGAAGAGATTTTTCAATGTTACTCTAATTAAAGTTCCAATTGTGGTCTGGCTTTAG
This sequence comes from Oncomelania hupensis, assembly GCA_036898135.1. Taxonomy (NCBI): domain Eukaryota; kingdom Metazoa; phylum Mollusca; class Gastropoda; order Littorinimorpha; family Pomatiopsidae; genus Oncomelania; species Oncomelania hupensis. Next base: position 38,109,534 of record CM072525.1, read on the forward strand.
ATAAATTATAGTATATATATAAGTCTCGCGTGTGTACAATGGCAGTAACTGTTACAGCTTATTTACGCCCCCGCGATAATAATAACGTACCACGTTTCAGATGACTTGACAATTGCACACTCCTTTGTATTGCCCAGTTGGATGCCGTGTATACAGCTGCGACCATCCGTTATTTTTTTTATATACAGGTGGTACGAACTAAGGTATAGGTGATAACAGCCATTAAAACAGCTGGGGGAAAATGTGCGACTTTAATAATTAAAGCTGAACCGCTCTAGCAAACAAAGAAAAAACGACGGTAGGAGGCGATAATGCTTCATTGAACAACTCCACTAAAACTATCTCCCTTCTGTTGCCAGCGTGTTAAGATTTTGCCCCGTCAATGAACACGAACAGGCGGAAATTGATATAGTAATAATATGAATGGTAATTTGACGCTCCTAGGCTAGTAGGATGAGTAGACCAATTATTGCCAATGCAAGACAAGTTCTTCATATAGCCCACGAAAATATAGATGGATTTCAACATCCATTGTCAATGTATTAATACATTATTATTAGAGACTATTGCTTCAGCTAATGAAACTATATATGTAAAAAAAAGAAATCAAACAGGATTGATGTCTTTGTTAACAAAGAGAGGTTTTGTTTATAGACAGTATTACACGAACGTATAAACATAAACGTGTTATTATTTAATTTTCCTTAGCTTAGTTTGGGAATCCTCACTTTCATTGTTACTGCACAAAACATTGCTAGCGTAACATGTCACGTGACTATTGTTGTTGTTGTTGTTGCCGTACTCGGGTCTGTATTCAATGAAACTTTAGTATTAAGGCGGCTCAATACAAGAAAACAACACAACAACTAGGATTATGGGAACAACCGCGGCAACCACCACCACAACAACAACACATTGATTTATTTTAATAATGTATAATATGAAAGATAAATATGATAGTGAATAAACAGGTGTCAGAGAGAGAGAGAGAGAGAGAGAGAGAGAGAGAGAGAGAGAGACAGACAGACAGACAGACAGACAGACAGATAGGCAGACAGAAAGCTATTTATATTGTACAATAATTATATTCTATAAAAGGAGGTCCACAGGCATTCAATCTCACACATCCATCTACCTACGCACACAATTTACACTTGGGCAATAGGCACGGTGTCTTTAGACTATAGCAATAAACAACAATACGGTATGACTACAACTGTTGTGGTTTTGTAATAACACCACTTCTACATTGACTTCCTCTTGCGTTCAGTGAAGCCTCACATCGGCTTGTTCATTTCGATGACTGCGGTGTTCTCTATCTCTCTGTCTCTCTCTCTGTCGAACTCTCTCTGTCTCTCTCTGTCTCTCTGTCTCTCTCTCTCTCTCTCTCTCTCTCTCTCTCTCTCTCTCTCTCTCTCTCTCTCTCTCTCTCTCTCTAGCACTCACCGGTCTAGGACGTCAGCATCATGATCTACCGTGCGATGGTATTAGCATGATTAGCATGTGTGCACAGACTAAACCTCGGTTTATACTCTACTTCGAAGATCTGTTTTACGTTTGACTAAAAAAAATATATTATCATACACTTATTGAAAACAATTGCTTACCTTATCTGATTTGACCAAATATCTTATGAACATTACCAGTGGCCTGACTTTAAGTATACTGACATAATTAACTTTTTAAAATGAACTAATTAAATATGTGTGTATTAATGCATGTGTAGTCTAAAATCATGTTATCATTCATAATATATTATGTTTTAAAAATGTTTTACAACAATTACAATAAAAGACTTTAATAATAATTTGAAATAACAACAATTCAATCTAATCAATTTATTTAAAGGTAGTTCTCAAATTAGTGATTTTATACTAAAAATGCTTTCATGATGAGGACAGAGCAAGATGGAGTTAACGCTGGTTAAACGATCAACTGTGGTGCCCCAACATTTTCGAGTTACGGGAAGGATATGATAGGATCGGATACTAAAAAAAACAAAAACTGACGAATAAACAATGCAACTTAACTTAAATGATAAGAAATTTAATTTCCAAAATTCACTTATATTTTTTGGTAAACCTTTTTACATGACATTAGTGATATTAGGCTATACATTTAAAAAATAAAGAAAACAAATGTTAACGATTAAACAATGCAACTGTAACCTAACTGATCAGACAATTATTGTCCGAAAAATGTTATAACATTTAACATAAAAACTATATTATTAAAAAATAATGTATAACAGCCTGCAATACAAGACATATTTAAGTATAAAAAAAACACAGTAGCATAGCCAGTAATTAAAAGCGATAAAGCACAGTCAATAAAACTCACAACTACACTGTAAATAAATAATGTGTGTGTGACATGAATCCATATGGCAATATGTAAAGTAGAAAACACAAAAACGTTGAAAATACTTTAAATTTAAAAAATGAACTGAATTTGACATTTTGGGGGCTGTTACACTCGTTTGGTGTTTTTCTATCAGTAGTTTGATTCAGCCCCAATGCTTGATTCCTGATAAGTATAACTCAGAATCGATTATCCACGCAACCTGTTCACTCAGCAACAAGACAGGGGTCGTCGTATGAAGTTTTCCAACTTTATTCAGCGAACATCAACAACTGCATACAATAGCTTTTTCCACTTTTTACAACTTTCAACTTCTGTACTTTTGAAACAGTGCGGCAATTATATAGTCTCTTTATATTCCAGAGAAAGAAAGAACATTCGGGCAAGACACAATTATAACCAATCAGAATAAATGTCGTCATCACTGTCTTACGTCATAGGCTACAACCATATTTAGGCTAAAAGAATCTCTCAGCTGTTACTACACCCATCGCGAAACTTCGATCGATAGTAAACAACCAACTCTAGAAAATTCTCAAATAATATCGACCAACTAAAATTACCAACATGATACAAAGCTTCTTCTAACAACAACGCAAAATCAAATCAAAGGTAAATACACTCTATTATTGCATGCTTTGCAAAATAAAACGATCAGATCTAACGCGCGCGCCGCAAACGTAACAGGGGCATAATAAATGCACACGATCTGTTGTTCTCAGTTGCTACCCATCATGGAACTGTTATTGGACAAATAATGCTGATGACCCGTAGCTATTATTGAGTATCTGGCACATCTGAAAATACCCACAGATATATTAGCTGAAATAAATTGATAATTAATATTAATGACAAATTGCATACATACTGCGTATTAGAGTATGTTTATGCATACCAGTTAGTTATTTATTGCTTACAGGGTCTAGCGGACTGCAAAGAGCCGAATGAGGACCACAAAATCAAGACCACAACTTGGTTGAAAGAGGACTCACTCCTGATCCGTATATAAGATCTGCTGAAACAACCTTAGTGGAACATTGAATGTACTCCACCAGCCGGTCACTTTACAATAAAAGGCATCCCATGCAGGGGACGCTGGGCCTCTACTCTAATTTATCGAACCTCCGTGGACATAAACAAAATAGAATATAAACATCATTATAAAATATCCACAAAAACACATACATATAAAATGCCTACATTGCTAAATAATAACATCAAAGTAAGCCCTAGTGACCATTTGGCAGAAAGCGTCCAATATTCCAAGCTGACCCAACAAACCTCATACACAAATGAGGAGTTTTAGAAGAGTTTTCAAGAAAAAAAATAGGTAAGTGACTGGTCTAGCGAAGAAGATAGTATAGTAGATTGACAGAACAGAGTGGGAATGAAAAAGAACAAAGGAGAAAGACAGCGACAGTGAGAATTTAAAGCATTAAATTTCCAGAAAGTGGGTACACTATTTTAGACAGAAACCCCCGGTACTCCCCACGGGGGTATGCTTGCATTCAAGAGCATGTTTATAAAACAGACAAAAGAGCGATGTTTGTATATTTAGTTTACAAAAATATAATACTGGTACACGATGCATTAACGTTAGTATCACAGGCGCTTGTATCTGGACACGCGAGCGCCTATGCCTGTGACGCGTTTCCAATTGGTTATCTGTAGTATAGATAACCAAAGGGAGTCGCGTCGCAGGGATAGGCGCTCGCGTGTCCAGATGCAAGCGCCTGTTGTTAAAACAGTTAACCAAATGGAAACGCGTCACAAGCATAAGCGCTCGCCTGTCCAGATGCAAGCGCCTGTGGTTGGCATATAGCATGAACATAATAAACAGCCCTCTCAGTACCAGTGACCTCAGTTGTTCACAGAGCATGAGTTTGGCAAATTTTCTGGATAATTGAATGCACATTATAATATGATGATTATATATGCCTCAATTTATATTCCCATGTAGAATTGAGTACGAGTGAGTGTGTGTTTGTGGGTATGTGAGAGTTTGTGGGCGTGCATGGTTTACTTTTTAAAACATTTATTTTTTTCTCTTAGATCATTCAATGTCTTTATGATGTATGTATGCTGTTGTAGAGTGACTGAATGTTTTTGTTTTACCGCATCACCAAAAACAAAATTTTATGTAGTTTGAAATCATTGGGTAAAAAAGCTCTTGACTTGAGTGAGCGTGTGTTACAGGTCGCCTCCCTTTGAGTCTGATTTAGAAGAAAAGGCGCATATTTTCGACATTCGGTATTATCTTATTGAAATCTGGGAGTGCAATTACAGGGCAGAACTGTGTCTGATTTACTACATAATTATGCTGCATGAAACAATAACAATGGGTAATGTTTCGTCAGCTTTCTATAGAGCCGCAATACCAGTATAAAGCATCCCTCTGATAATGATAACATTCACATGATATGCTGTCGCTGATGACCAGTATCTAGCCGTCGTGTAATAATAGTAACTGTAACTTGACAAATAATACTGATGAACCGTAACTGTTACTTAGTATTTGGAACAATCTGAATATACACACAGTAAAGGGACACAAGGTATACCTACTCTGCATAAAAATGTATACTGAATTTTGGGTTTCGGATCGTCTGTAAAATCTAATCCCGTTGGATACTGTTCTATGCAAGCAAAAACGAGGCTTTACGTCCTATATTTTATAAAAAGTTAAGGACAATAAAATTGGGCTAAAAAGCCCTCATCATACATATTTGCCAGACCAAGTCTGGTTGCCTTCCTCAGTCGGGTTTATAAGCAAGGAATAGAATGCTAATTACATAGTTTTAGCGAAGGAGGTCAAGCGTCATTTGTATTTTAGTACCCTTTACATTCGTGTTAGTAATCAGTAGTAACTTAGTTTAACTGCTTACCGCTGCTAACCATCATTATGTTACGTCTTGAGATATTAGTTTTAGGTTATTATTTGATCGGTCTGTCTCTGATTGTCCATTTGTCTCTGACTGTCTATCTGTCGCTGTCTCTATTTGTAACGGCTAATCAATAATACTGTATAACAGATCTAGCCACCAACTGTAATATATTCCTGCTGTAATATATTCCTGGAGAGAGAGAGAGAGAGAGAGAGAGAGAGAGAGAGAGAGAGAGAGAGAGAGAGAGAGAGAGAGAGAGATTTTACGTTTGGACATCGTCCATGTATTCACCACAAAAAAATGCAAACAATAAAACAAACACAAATTCTTCGGGCCACCAGCCCCTAGAAAATATGGTTGGTCACGCGGTTGACAAAATTGTTGTACCTGATCTCTCAAGAATTACAATGGCGTTTACTTTCGTTAGGTTATTATATCAGCTCAATTGTATCTGCTCATAAAATTCAGTTCGTATTTTTAGTGCATGAAAAATAAATAGTAATACTCTCCATACATTAAACTTTAATTCGCTCTGCAGTATATATACGAATGTACAGGAAAAAATAAATATTTTTGTCTAAGGTCACTATACAGAAAACAATCGGTTACAAGATGATTCTCAGATCTAGCCACCAACTTTAATATAATCCTGGAGTGAGAGAGAGAGAGAGAGAGAGAGAGAGAGAGAGAGAGAGCAAGAGAGAGAGAGAGAGAGAGAGAGAGAGAGAGAGAGAGAGAGAGAGAGAGAGAGAGAGAGCTGGCGAGATCTCGAGAGAGAGAGACACACACAGAGACAGACAGAGGCAAACACAGGCAAACAGAGAGACAGAGAAAGACAGACATAGAGAGAAAGACAGACTGAGATATAGACAGAGAGATGGAGACAGACGGAGAGAAAGAAGAGAGACAAGAGACGCACAGAGAGCCACAGACAGAGAGAGAGGGGGAGAGAGATGGACAGAGAATATAGAGACAGAAACGAACAGAGAGAGTCAGAAAGACGAGGTGAGAGACAGAGAGAGTACAGAGACAGAGAGTACAGAGTCAGAGACAAACAGAGACATAGAGAGGCAGAGGGAAGTGTGGAAAGGTGGGAGAAAGGAGGAGGGAGGATGTGGGGGGTGAGCAACAAAGTAGCAAGCTGAACTTTCGTAATATTCTAATGAAGACCATTTGCTCCAGCCTCATTATCACTTGATACTTTCCCATAATAGTTTTTACGGTAACAGTGTCATTTTTATAGACGACGTGACCATAGGGGGAAAACGCCTAACAATGGGAGAATTAACAAAGGGCCAAATAACAAATTGACGAATTAACAATGGGGCAACTAACATTGGGCCAAATTAACCATGGGATAAGTAACAAAAGCCGAACTAACAATGTGATAATTATCAACACTGTTACATTCATTCATAGCATTACACAATACATGTAGAAGAGGAGGAGGAGGAGCAGAAGGAACAGCAGGAAGAAGAAGAAAGGGGAGGAGAGAGAGATAAGGAAGAAGATAATGAGGAGGAGGAGGAAGAATACTACTACTACTACTACTACTAATAATAATAATAATAATAATAATAATAATAATAATAATAATAATAATAATAATAATAATAATAATAATAATAACAACAACAACAACAACAACAACAACAATAATAATAATAATAATAATAATAATAATAATAATAATAATAATAATAATAATAATAATAATAATAATAAAAATAATAATAATAAAAAAAATAAAAATAATAATAATTATAATAATAATAATAATAATAATAATAATAATAATAATAATAATAATAATAATAATAATAATAATAATAGTAATAATAATAATAATAATAATAATAATAATAATAATCAGCAGAGTTGATCACAAACCTTCAATAATTGTATTGTAATAGTCGATTTCAAAGAGCTAATTATGTCGGACGCACTCTTACCACCTTTCATACAAGTATTCACGGCACACTGTCTTTAACACGTGGATCGTCGTAATGGAAGGATTACAAAATACATGTAAGAAGTGGAGGAGGAGGAGGAGCAGAAGGAACAGCAGGAAGAAGAAGAAAGGGGAGGAGAGAGAGAAGGAAGAAGATAATGAGGAGGAGGAGGAGGAGGGAGAAGAAGGAATTGGAGGAGGAGGCGGAATAATAATAATAATAATAATAATAATAATAATAATAATAATAATAATAATAATAATAATAATAATAAGAAGAAGAAGAAGAAGAAGACGAAGTAGTAGTAGTAGTAGTAGTAGTAGTAGTAGTAGTAGTAGTAGTAGTAGTAGTAGTAGTAGTAGTTCAGGTTCGCACGGTCTTTACAAGTCTTTGAATATTTGGGAAAAATTGCATTGCCATTTCAAGTCTTTATAAGTCTGTAAAAACTGACGTGGGTCTTTGAAAATTTGGGAAAACTGTCAAAGCAAAGTATTTCTTTGCAACAATTCCATATATTTGCGTTTGTTCAATCCAATCGTTAGAGCCGGAAAAAAAAGTTTTAAGTATATTAAAAAAAATTTAAAGGGAAGAAAAATAATAACAAAGGTAGGTAATTCTTACCCATCTTCATATAATTTTAATATGGGCATACCACAAGCGTCAATAATATTTTAAATTTCTGAGGGCCAAACAACACCGACTTCAGTCTGCCATCGACTCCATGCTCAAATCTGCAGACACAAAAAAGCACTGGATGAAGAGAAACATGGCTGCCTGGAACTGTTGGCAGAGTCTAATGCCATCCGAAAAGTTGTCCAAGAAAAAGAAACATCCCTGAAGGAGTTTGATGTGATGTTACTGCAGGGTCAATCTAAATTTTAAGCTTGCTTTTTTTTTTTTTTTTGGTGGGGGGGGGGGGGGGGAGTGTTTTCTTACTTTCTGCTGCTAACCCATTCTCCAGATCAACATGAATGCTATCCAGAGGGTTGAACACTTACTACAATAAGAGAAGGGGAAAAAACACATGTTCAACCAATAATGTTTGCGACTGACCATTTGTTTATTGACATTTGTATTACAAGTCTAAAACGTGCTCACCACCAGGCAGTCATTCAGGTACTGTTTTGAATTTGATTAAATTGACTAACTCCAGAAGAAATTTTGCCATGTCCATGCTGATACTCGACATTTGTAGTTTCATATTTTGCTCTTGATTTTTGTTAGAAGGTCTTTGAAAAGTCTTTGAATGTTAAGGCTAAATGTCTACGAACTACTAAGTAGTAGTAATAGTAGTAGTAGTAGTAGTAGTAGTAGTAGTAGTAGTAGTAGTAGTAGTAGTAGTAGTAATAGTAGCAGTAGCAGCAGCAGCAGCAGTGAAAGATATAGAAAAATGAATGTAGAATTACAAGTGGTTGATAACCTAGAGAGAAGTAATAAAATGGGTTGAAACGTTCTCTTTGCAGTCCGCTGGACCCTAAAACCAATGACTAACTATTGCCTCCTTAAAAAGGCTGCCCCGATTTTGATAAGTGCAGTTGTAACCGTGATCTTGAGCGTGAAATATGCATAGGGAGTTGTTATCAGAGAGTCTATGTTGTTATGCGCGTGCATGTTTACAGAATTCACTTCGTAGTAGCGTCTGTAGTAAACATCCCTTTGTGAGTTCAAACGAGGTCAAAATTAGGCCAAGTTTTGATGTCAGGCCTTTTTGTTCGTCACTTTTTGGTGCGCTGTGTCGGATGTTAGTGATGTGGAAGGTATAAATCATTCTAAGGATGAAGACGTTAATGATGGCATTAATGCTGATACTGTTCTTGATCAAGATATTAATTTTTATACACGTTCTATTTATGCACTGGAATGTAAATGGTTTGAAAACAATATGCATGAAGGAGATTTTCTTTCTTTTGTGTCGTCGTTTCATTTTGTGTGCTTGGTAAAAACATTTGTTAAGACCTTGCTCTAGCCTTTTTTTTTAAAAGGTTTTAAAGTGTTTTTGTCAACCTTCCAAGAAGTTGTCAAATATTGGTAGACGGTCGGGTGATGTGGTGTGTTTGATAAAAGATGAAAGATTGCCTTAAGTCTAACAAGTGAATGTAACTCTCGGTAATTTTGTTGTTGTTTATTATTGATAAAAGTTTGTTTGCATTGTCAAGAGGAATAGTCTATTGTATGTTTGTTATTATGCACCATCCGAAGGTTCTAGATACTATCCTCATGGTGGGGGTTGATGGAGGTGGGATTGCTATGCTTGAAAATTGTTTGTTTGATAATGCTTTAGTACATAATGATTACTTTGTTAATCTGTCTGGTAATTTGAATGGTAGAACTGCTAACCTGTCACACCTTGTTACAGCAGATAATGATCTCTTTTATACCTTTCATTTAAAAGATAATGTTAGTATTCATAGACATTCTCAAGATACAGTTTTAAATGGATTTGAAAAGTCAATGTTGAATACGTGTACTGCTTTACATTTGTGCATTTTGAATGATATGTGTCATTGTGTCCTTGATGTTCGCTACCCATCCTTTTGTGATTTTGGATGCAGCGTAAAAGATTATCTTTTGATGTCCAGTGATCTTCTTCATGGGATGATTGTTTTATCTGTTTTAGATCGTACTGAATGTAATCATATGCCTGTTACCCTTTGTGTTACATTTCCGGAAGATACAAATGTTAATGTTTTGATTCCTGATGATGTTGTTGTCATTGAAAAGGATGTTTGGAAGCCTAATAATGCAGAACAGTTTAAAGAAGCTATAGATTCTGACAGCGCTAGTACAATGTAAGAAAGTGCTATACAGTTGATTTATGTTGATATAAATATGGCATTAGACAGGTTTAACCAATGTATGGAAGATATTGTCATGTGTATTACGAAAAGGGTTCTATTAGGCGGAAGAAGAAAATATGACTGGTTTCATATTGAATGTAACATTTCAAAGAGATTAGTGAGAAGACTGTTAAAGAAATTCCGTCGTACTGATGATAGAACGAATTATTGCAAGGTAAGAATCTTTTGTTTTGTAAGAAAAAGCAGTTCATTGTTGATGTGTTACATAAATTTGTAGCATCTTTTTATAGTCAGCAGGAGTTTTAAGAAAATGTGATTAGTGCTGTTCCTTAAAGAACGATAACTATAAATCAAATTACATTAGGTAACTGATTCAAGCACTTTAAATTATTGTTAGAAAAAGATTACGTTTTTTGCATCTGTCGGTAATGACGATGATCATGATGATATTGAGATAGAAGATGATTTGATTTACAGCCAACCTATCATTTTCGTTCATTGATTTTTTTGTTTATGCAGCAGTTTTATATTTTTTTCCACTTAACAACAAATCAAACGAGAGAGAGAGAGAGAGAGAGAGAGAAAGAGAGAGAGAGTGTGTGTGTGTGTGTGTGTGAGTGTGTGTGTGTGTTACTTTCGTTCATTTTATTGTTTATGCAGTAGTTTTATATATTTTCCACTTAACAACACAAAAAACGAGAGAGAGAGAGAGAGAGAGAGAGAGAGAGAGAGAGAGAGAGAGTGCGTGTTTGTTAAAAAAACAACAACATTGGGAAAAGGTGACAATTTACTTTTTTAAAATTAATGTTCTGCAGTGTTGCAGACGTTCTAGGGAAGTTAATATCCTTTTTCCACGGTTTGAAAAAAAGATGGAAAGAAACAGAAACCCAAAAAATTAAAATAAAATAAATAAAATAAAATAAAATTAGAAGAGGAAAGAAATAATAATAAAACTGGAGTATTGCAAAGTACATTAAAACATTCAAGTAGTACGGATTGAAAAAAAAAAAGATACAGAAAATAAATGAAAGTTTACCAGGAAAAAGGGAAAATGCCAAATAATCCAGCAAGCAGAATTAACTGTAAGTGCTATTGTGGAGCTATTGATGGGTTCCCTTCTCTTGGATGGAGTTGAGCTGTATCATGCATCTGTGTTTCTTTGCCGAGTCGCTGATTCGGAATGTCCCATAAAACGTCTTAGAAAAGACAAAGAAAAATAAGAATAACAAGAGACAAAGGAGGATGAAAAGATGAAAAAGAAGAAGGCAACGAAGAAGAAGAAGAAGAAGACGACGACGACGACGACGACGGCGAAGAAGAAGAAGATATTGGGAGGATGAAGAAGAAGAAGAACATGTTGATGATGATGATGGTGATGATGATGATGATGATGATGATGATGATGATGATGATGATGATGATGATGATGATGATGATGATGAACGCCGCCGCCGACCACCACGACGACGACGACGAAAAAGAAGAAGAAGAAGAAGAAGAAGAAGAAGAAGTAGTAGTAGTAGTAGTAGTAGTAGTAGTAGTAGTAGTAGTAGTAGTAGTAGTAGTAGTAGTAGTAGAAGAAGAAGAAGAGGAAGAAAAAGAAGAAGAAGAAGTAGTAGTAGTAGTAGTAGTAGTAGTAGTAGTAGTAGTAGTAGTAGTAGTAGTAGTAGTAGTAGTAGTAGTAGAAGAAGAAGAAGAAGAAGAAGAAGAAGAAGAAGAAGAAGAAGAAGAAGTAGTAGTTGTAATGTTTATTTGAGCTCCTCGCAAGTATAAGTGCAGAGAATAATTATGTTGTGAGCCTGTACTATAAAGGATGTGACGTACCGGCGCGAGACACGATTATATTTAGTTTTGGATGACGTCGACCGAAGTTTTTGCATCACACGTACACAATGACGTGGTTCCTGCGGTATTTAAAACATTCTTTGGACAGAATAAAATATTGCCAACCAGTAATCTTAATCGTTTCACGGAGTTGAATGTTAGTATATATATAATATTTACAAACAACTTAACAGATTAAGAGAGTTCAATTTCCATGACAGCTTATCAACTTCCTGGATATTGTTTAGCAACGAGAACTGTTAGCTCGGGACTAGACGACAGAACTTTGCCTGAGAAGCATGAAGCAGAAGACCTGGAGTTTGGAAACCTCCTTCGTTCCTCTTTCACGCCTTTTAACAATAACTTTACAGTCGGCAAAGTAACTAGTCAATCCATTCAACGCAGGGTTGAAACTGCAGGATTTGAAGAAGTTCGTACTGGGTCGGACTTCTTCCTAATTTGTTCTCATTCTACCTGTGAGTCGGGTTACCTATTTTGCCGAGTTTCATCGTTGCGGAAGATCCGACGACTATCGTTCATCATTGTATCCACCCGGATTGATCGGTATCATCATGACATTGCACGAAAGACTCTGAAAGAACTTTGCGAATACTTATATGACTCTTCGTATCATCTACATCCTCGATCGTCACTACGTCAATGTTGCTCGAGCTGAGTCCATATTTATTTTATGTGTTGGCTAAGTTAGAAAGCCATCTTACTATCATCCATTCATTAAAAATAAGTTAATGTGAAGTAAAGTTGTCTTTTAGTTTGTAAAAGAGAGATGAGGAAGTGTTTGATGTGTAAAGTTTAATGTTCAACATCATTTCAGACAAATAGCAACACACGCACATAACTGGAAACTTAAACCTTGCCCACTATCTCATCTCAAATTCGTAACAAGTGGGGGCTTCGTCCGACGGATTCTTAACAGTCATAACTCTACTTTTCTTGTTGCAGAACATTACTTCACATTATCCATCTTGTTTTGCATGAATGTTCATTGATGTTCTATTTTGATGTTGAACGTTTTCCATCATGTTCAATACTTATAACTTGTACCATCATGATGTTTAGTAACCACAGGCAATGCAGAATCAAGATTCTGACAGTCATTACCCAGTTATCACTTTGAAACAGAACTTATCGGGAACTTCTGTTTAAAGGAAATAAGTTGACGGAATAACGTATTTTCTAGTCAATCATTCATTTGATTGATGTGCTGGTACTAAATTTGTTATCAGTTTTCGGTCATTGATAGTCGAAATTTGGAGACACTAGGTCTGTGTCAGTACTGGTAAAGCGTGAGGCAACAGACGGAAATTAGTTAGATGTAACTAAGCAGTCTGGACGTTGTTTAACAACTAGATGAAACAGTTCTAGTGAGTCAGTTTATTTGCGGAGGTCAAGTAAACAGTATTGTTAACGACGGGCACTTTAATAGGTCGAAGGCTGTCATGGGAATTGAACAGTAGGGCCGTTAAAGTTTATTTTTTCTAGCAACTCTGTTCTCAGAAGATGTAGAGACAATAGAGTTAGTTAGCGGAACGTTTGATAACGTTACAAGGTTACTGGCTGGTTCGGTCTGCCAAGAAGGAACAGGCGCGGGATTACGTCAGTGTGTATAAGCTGTGGTATATAGTTATACACGAGGAAAGTCTCTGGAAGTTTGTGTATTTATTCAGAGCGGACTGTATCTGATAGAGGCCGCGGAGTAAGTCCTCTTTACAGCTAGTCTTTACATAGTGAGTACAGATGAGACAATAGAGAAATATTTTAAAGTAAATATTATTGTAAGATCTGAGCACTATTTACTACGAGTCAGGAGGGAGATATATCATTGCGATTATTTGAACTAACTGGAGTGAGCGTAGTAAGTTAAAATACATTGTTTTCTTGGATTCAGGTAAATTCATATTCTCGATTTTCTTTTATGAAGTATTTTCTTAGCAATCTGTAGAGGTTTAGCTCAGCTTATAACGTTTTTTCCAACCTTATCCATGAGCGTAACCACGAGGTCGCAATCCAGACAAATGGATAACAACGATTTGGTTGCCAGACTGAAAGCCGAAGCTGAATGTCTAGGATTATCGGGCGCAGACTTGGTGCAGTATGTGAAAGACGAAAGGAAACGCCTCGATGATCAGGAAGCTAAAAAGATCGAAGCAGAAGAAAGAAAGAGAAAGGATGAATTAGAGGCCAAAAAGATTGAAGCAGAATTCGAAGAGAGAAAAAGAAGAGATGAACAAGGGTTTGAATTGGAAAGAATCAAACTCCGAGCTGAGCTGAACGTCAATGATAACGCTTCCAACGATAGAGTTGAGAACCCAAGGCGACACCAAGATAAATTCAAAGTAAAGTTACCTTTTTTGGAAGACAAAGATGATCTTGAGTCTTACCTTAGGACCTTTGAAAGGACCGCCAAGATTCAGTCATGGCCGGAAAATGAATGGGCATCCAGGTTGGGTACTCTGCTCAAAGGTAAAGCACGGGACGTATATTCATTGATGGCTGACGAAAAAGCGGAAGATTATGAAGCTCTAAAGGCAGCCTTGCTCAATCGTTTTCGCCTGACGGCAGAAGAATACCGAAAGAAATTTCGCGCTGCGAGGCGTCAGACAAATGAAACAACGCAAGAATTCGCGACAAAACTAGACCTATGGCTTACGCGATGGCAACAGTTAGCCGGTAAAAAGCGACACATATAAAGATCTTAGGGATCTATTTATGATCGAGAAGTTTGTCGAGGGCGTACCATTCGACCAAGCGAGATTCATTCTCGAAAGAGCACCTGC
>CM072525.1:38124651-38152151 GCA_036898135.1 Oncomelania hupensis
TCTCTGCCTCCATTGTTGCAAGTGTTGATCGCATTACGTTTTTTTTCAATCAGGAGCATTTCAACAAACTATTGGAGACCTGTTCAATGTGGACCGACGAACAGTAGGTAGAATTATTGCCCGATTCTCCTCAATTCTGTCTCGAAGGCTGGGGGAATACGTTAAGCTTCCAGCCACCCAAAAGGAAAGCAGATGTTGTGATTGAGAGTTTTTACCAGTTGGCAGGTTTCACAAACGTACTGGGCTGCATTGATTGCACACATGTTCAGATAATTGCACCTGTCATCAATGAATTTGAATATGTCAACTGCAAAGGCAAGCACTCAATCAATGTACAACTCATCTGCAATGCAGAAATGCTCATCACAAACTGTGTTGTCCGCTGGCCGGGTTCAGTACCTACATGACTCACGCATGTGTGTGTGAGAGAGAGAGAGAGAGAGAGAGAGAGAGAGAGAGAGAGAGAGAGAGAGAGAGAGAGAGAGAGAGAGAGAGAGAGAGAGAGAGAGAGAGAGAAGCATGCCTGTAATTCCTTCCAGAAGGCATATTTCTTGTCCCAGAATATCCAACACAAAATCGTGCCACCATGGTATCGCGGGAGGAGGTCCTCCACCTGTCGGAGGGTGTTTTATTTTGTTCTGAAGGTGCTTCACAGCCTGCATTAAATCTGACCATTTCTTTTTCACTTGGGGAGTTTTTGTCTGTGTTGTCCCATATGCGTTTACACGCATGGTTATTTCATTCCACAGGGTTTGCTTTGTTTTTGCCGTAATTTTGTTGCTGAGCTTGCTGAACAAGTAATCTGAGTGTTGCTTGATCAGGTCAAGCAAGCAGTGAACTTCTCCTTCTGTAAAATTGGCGGATCTTGGCTGGGATACTTTAGTTTTTCCTTCCATCTTTGTGGTCTTCTATTTTTCTCGTTACGTCACGACAGAAGGAGAATACCGTTTTTACCGGGTTTTCCCCAATTTGCGCCAAAAATATCCCAACTTTACTCTCAACGTAAGGCCAAACGTAATACGTTACTCCGCAAGCGACAAAGCATGCGTGGTGACCACCAAGATACGCATTTGCGCAGCTACGATAGACGTAGGCTTTGCGCGTTCGTAAGTCATTGCGCAGCTACGTATTCGTCAAGACCTCGGCCACAGGATACGGTAACACCCTCTCTGTAGAACGCGTCGCTCTCAGTACTGTCATATCAAAGAGAAGTTTGAGACAATGAAATTCAAGTGCAGAGAGGACGGTCGCTATCGTATCGTATCCAGAGACGAGCGAATGTGGACTCAATCAGGCCTACAAGTTCATGTATATATAGCTTTTTCCTGCTCAAGGCGCTTATCGATACAGGACATAACTTACGCCGCCGGAAATATATATATATATAGAGAGCCTATCTGTGAAAGGGGAATGCTACATATATTGCATACCAAAACATTCCATGCACTGTCTACATTAAGGATTATGTTACGTATCTTGACACTGCTGTGACGTAACTGTCAATGCCATGTGTTGCATAATATTGAACAAGCACAGATATTGCACACTGATGCATTACACTAGTATACATAGTTGGCGGTAATAATAATAATAATAATAATAATAATAATAATAATAATAATAATAATAATAATATAATAATAATAACGGATTTTTATATAGCGGGTACTCCAGCCTATGACCAGACTCACCACGCTTTACATAGGCATTACATATAAATACATGCACTCGATAAAACATCACTTTTGCTACAATACACCAAAAGACGGAACAGTAAAGGTACAGACTATCTACAACTATGTACATAAATTACAAAAAAGACAGAAATAGACTATTTACAACTATGTACACAAATGACAAAAAAGACAGAAATAGAATAGCAAATACCTATTCACAGCTATTTATATGCCCGGTTAGGCCCAGGAAGAAACACAGTATAAATATTTACAGCCGTGTATACACTTACGGATCAGACATAGACAAAAGATGAGAGAATGGCAGCGGGATACAAATCAATCTGAATAATGAAGTTTGAAGAGGTGGGTTTTGAGGGCCTTTTTGAATGCTTGTGTTGATTGTATGTTGCGGATATGGAGGGAAGGGAATTCCACTGCTTAGGTGCGGAGTAAGCGAATGCACGTTGGCCGTATGTCTTAGTGCGGGTGACGGGAACCTTGAGTGTGCGAGTGTCAGCAGAAGATCTTAAAGTGCGTGAAGGGGAGTAGACAGACAGTAGATCAGCAAGGTAGGAAGGACAAGAATCTGTGAAGAAGTTGTGACAGAGAACAGAGAGTTTGTACTCTATGCGTGCTTGCACAAGAAGCCAGTGAAGGGAATGTAGTAGAGGTGTGATGTGATCGCGTTTCTTAGCTCGGAATACTAGTCTAGCTGCTGAGTTCTGAACCTTTTGTAGTTTGTCAATGATGTGTTTTGGGGAGCCAGCAAGGAGAGAGTTGCAATAGTCAAGACGAGAAAGGACGAGAGCGCAGACTAGGGTTTTGGTGGCAGGGACTGTAAGATAGTGGCGAAAGGAGCTGATTTGGCGTATGGCCGTGTATGCAGAGCGACAGACGTTGGAGATGTGGTTGTTGAGGGACAGGTCATCGGAGAGAATGTAGCCGAGATTTCTTGCTGAGGATGAGAACTGAATGTTTGTTGTCCCTACTGTAAGCGATGTTGGGAGAGGCGAGAGTGAGGAGGAGGTGTTGTGCTTGTGAATGAGGAGGGCTTCGGTTTTATCGTCATTAAGCTTAAGCTTGTTGAGTGTCATCCATGACTTAATGTCTGTGATGCAGTTCTCCAAAGTCTGAACAGTGGAATTAATGAGAGAGGGGGCGGTGGATTTATACAGTTGTGTGTCGTCTGCAAATGACTGACTCTCAACAGCATGCTTTCTAAGCAGGAGAAGCAGTGGCTTGGTGTACAGAGTGAATAACACCGGCCCTAAAACGGAACCCTGAGGCACGCCGCACACCAAGCCTGCTGTGCTGGAGAAACAGCCATCGACAGTGACTGCTTGTGATCTGTCAGAAAGATAAGAGTGGAACCAAGCCAGGGCCGAGCCAGAGATTCCAAAGTATTGTTGAAGAGTGTTAAAGAGAATGTGATGGTCGACTGTGTCAAAGGCGGCTGAGAGGTCTAATAAGGTGAGAACGGAGACGTTACCATTATCTAAGGCAAGCAACAGATCATTGGTTACCTTTAGGAGGGCTGTCTCAGTGCTGTGGAAGGGTCGGTAGGCAGACTGGTTGGGGCAAAGTAAAGCGTTATCATATAGGTAGGCAAACAGTTGTTTGAGAACAATTTTTTCTATGACTTTGGACAGGAAGGAGAGGTTTGAAACAGGTCTTTAGTTCTTTAGATTATTTTTTGTCTAAACTTGGCTTTTTAAGGAGGGGTTTGATGACAGCCGCTTTGAGCACAGACGGAACAACACCAGTAACCCCCTCTACACCTGCTCTCTCTCTCTCTCTCTCTCTCTCTCTCTCTCTCTCTCTCTCTCTCTCTCTCTCTCTCTCTCCCTCTCTTTGTGTTTTGCAATAATAGAGTGTATTTACCTTTGATTTGATTTTGCGTTGTTGCTAGAACAGTAGAAGCTTTCTATAATGTTAATAATTTTCAGCGGTCGATATTGAGAATTTTTTTGATTTATTTGTTTATTATCGATCGAAGCTTCTAGACCTTACTATTATAGTGTAAACGCTGGTCCAATCTAAACTTTATATGACGAGTTTTATTTTGATTGGGTGTTATTGCGTTGTGCTTGAATGTTCGAACTTTTTTCTCGATCGCAGAGAGGCTATATAAGTAAGGCACTTTTTTTTTATATGATGATGAATATTGTTGTCAGGGTGGCGACGTGGTGATTCGTCCTTAACGCTAACGCAACAGGACATTAAGCTTGGTTATTCCTTCCTTGTGGGGATGGTCTTTGTAGTGATTTTCGGAAAGCGATCTTGAATGCAGTTGTTGATGTTTGCTGAATAAAGTTGGAAAACTTTTTATGACGATTCCTGCCTTGTTGCTGAGTGAACAGGCTGCGTGGATAAACGAATTCGAATTACACTTATCAAGATCCAAGCATCGGGACTGAATCGATCATTGATAAATACCGTGTACTGTAACACACTCTCTCTCTCTCGCTCTCTCGCTCTCCCTCTGTCCCTCCGCAATCGCTCAGTGGTAGTTTGTTCACATGGCACACCGATGGATGCTTTCTTAGTTTCAAGTGAGACAGGCATTATGCAATAACTGGTTTCTTTCATAACGGGTCATTGACCCCTCAACAATTTTGCACTTAACACAAGGACGTAGCGGTGATGAGGAGGGTGGAGGGGGTGGTGACGTGGGGTGAGGGCGGAGGGTATGAATTATATATAATTACATCTTATTGTGTATATTTTATGGCATATTATATAATTATTGTACTAATAATAATAATACAGGATGCTATATACGCGCCTTTCCCCAAATCAATCAGGCTCAAAGCGCGGCGATCTATACCAACATACACGCTCACCTGTCTCATCCACCCTCACACACACCAAATACACACCAATCACTCAAACAGGTGGTGTAAAGGCAGGGAGATCGCTATTGGAAGACGGAAAGAAACTCGATTTTTATTTTTTGAAATTTTTGTATATTGACTGCGTCCTGTACCATTATTGAAGGGAGGGAGGAAACCGGAGTGCCCGGAGAAAACCCTCGGTGATCTCAATAGTCTCGTACCTAAGTGACATACGTTCGCCCCTGGCGGGAAACGAACCCGCGACCTTCAGCATAGGAGACCGGCGACTTATCCACTGCGCCACGAGGCCACCCATCGATTGTATCGATGGCTGATGTATTATATTATGTAAATGTGAAGTGAGCTTAAGATATGCTAGGGATTCAAAAATGCCAATAGTATAAATACATTATGTGGAATCTGCAGTATATATTGATAGAATGCATAATAATAGACTATTATTATATAATGTGGAGGAGGGTTAAGAGGCAAGCGCGTAAAGGGGTATGGTCAACAATGCAGACATCATAGCTTGAACGTCGATTGTTTTTAAAATTAATAATAATAATAATAATAATAATAAATAATAATAATAATAATAATAATAATAATAATAATAATAATAATAATAATAAGGATATTTATATAGCGCTTTTTCCTAAGGAACAATATCAGTTCAAAGCGCAGTACTCACGCATTTATTCTAAACATCCAGCTTCATACAAAAATAAAATCAGATACTTGCTAACGAACAAGAAACGAGGGAGGAAGGGAGGAGGGGAGAGCTAAGAAGGGGGTGATGGGGTTGGTGGTAGCGGTGGTCTGGAAAAAAAATTAGTAGTAGTAGTAGTAGTAGTAGTAGTAGTAGTAGTAGTAGTAGTAGTTATTTATGTATTGTTTATAGGGTTCAGTGAACCTTTAGTGGTCACAGCTGGACCACAATCATTATTTATCCAGTAAGATATACAACCTTAACAAAGTACAGCTTGGTTAAAAGAGGACCCACCTACGCATAAAAAGATCTGATGAAACAATCCTAACGGCTTGAGGGGCCGGGTAGCTCAGTTGGTAAGAGCGTCTTGCTATTAACCGAAAGGTCGCTGGTTCGAATCCCGGATTGGTCAACGTGTGATCATATTATTTTCCCCTTTACCAACAACTGGCCCGCTGGTGTCAGTATAAATCGGTCCAGTAGTCACCTATATGCGAAAGTGTCGTGTGACTATAATCTACAAACAACAATCGTAACGGCAACGCTGAATGCACTCCACCAGCCGGTCACTGTACAATAAAGGCACCCAATGGGGGAAACCTTGAGGGAAACTTAATTATTTGAACCCATGTTTACAAAACAAAACAGAATATAAACAGCATTATAAAATATATATTTAAAAACAACAACACATACATAGAAAATGCCTACATCGCTAAATAATAATTACTTCAGGAAGCCCAAGTGACTCTTTGGCAAAAAGCGTCCAAAAGACCCGAGCTGACCCACCACAGATGAGGAGCTTGGGGAGAGTTTTCAAGAAAAAAAAGGTAGATTGGTTTAGCGAAGAAGATTGTAAATTGATAAAACAGAGTAGGAACAAGAAAGAACAAATAAAAATGAAAGAAACAGTGGAATTTTAAAGATAATAATAATAATAATAATAATAATAATAATAATAATAATAATAATAATAATAATAATAATAATAATAATAATAACAATAATAATAACAATAATAAAAATAACAACAACAACAACAACAACAATAATAATAATAATAATAATAATAATAATAATAATAATAATAATAATAATAATAATAATAATAATAATAATAATAATAATGGTTGCTACACTCGCTTTATTCCTAAATCAGGCTCAAAGGTCGGCGATGTGTAACCAACATACACGCTCACATGTTACAGACACTCCTGCGTACACAACAAACACACATTCATCACCCAAATATGTGGTGGTTTTATGGTGTAAAGGCACGTCGCTATTATAGAAGATGGAAACAAAATCGAACTTTAGTTTTGAATTGTTATATAGACTCCATCCCATGCTAATAGTAAAGGAAGAGAGGACACCGGAATACCCGGAGAAAACCCTCGGTATATTGTATTTGATATTAGTATTATTCGTTAGATCCTGTATCGTCCAGCACCATGACAATGAAAAGGGCTATATAGGACAATTGTATAATTATAGAAGCATACATTTTATCTATAGATACCTGCGCTTTACAAAACATCATCATCATCATCATCATCATCATCATCATCATCATCATCATCATCATCATCATCATCATCATCATCATCAACGTCATTACCATCATTATTATCATCAATGTCACCATCATCTCGCCGTAATCATCATCATCATCATCACCATTATTATCATCATCACTATCATCGTGATTTGTCATCGTCATCATCGATTTATTATCTATTACTCGTTAATTGCTTATTACATGTACATAGAGTGTATCTATCAAAACAACAATGTGTCTTCCACCCCTACGACGACGACCTTCATGCACCCTCAGACACAACCTTTACATTCTTATTTTTTTAAATATATGGACACACACAAAATGTCTGAACATAATATAAGTAAATTGTCATTTATAAGCGTGAATGAAACGTTGCATCAGTTGTTTGGCATCGCAATTTTGATCTTCGCACCCACTTTAATTAATACGTGGCTCGGAATAAATACTTCAGAAATGCAATAATAATCATTGATCCGTTACAGTAGAGTATTGAACAGCGGCGATGCATATTTGTATATTTGGTTCAGAGCACTCTCATTTTACAGCAATTATAAGTAAACGTATTTGAAATATTGCCGATGTGCAAATGGATATTTCTTGTACAACGTAAAAGCTCTGTCAGTAAAAATGATACGTAAATAGAATATGATCGGATTCTTAACACCTACACACGTGTTTCCCTGCCAAAACTAGATAGTATTAAAAAAAAAACGAGATTTGATGTAAATATTTAGGAATATCTAGGAATATTTATTGTGTACGAAATAAAAAGTCCGGCGAGGGAAAGGCGAAGAAGGGGAAGGGGTAGAGGGGGGGGGGGGGGGGGGGGGGGGCACAAAATATTTGTTTTGTTAATCGTTGTTACATAGCGCTTTGCCAGTTGAAGAGCTGATCAAGGCGCGGGCCGCTACACGATCTAACTAAGCCCCCCCCCCCCCCCCACACACACACACACCCCTCCCGGGGTGACCCTTTGCTGCCATAGTCTGAATAATAAAAAGCTGCCATAGTCTGAATAATAAAAAGCTGCCATAGTCTGAATAATAAAAAGCTGCCATAGTCTGAATAATAAAAACTCAGGGGAAAAGAAATGATCAAATTCACCAGAAATAAAATCGAGTTCCTTGCCAAAGCGAGATTTGCGGCAACCTAGAGATCATGGGAGATAATAGCGTATACCTCAGTAAACATTTACGAGAAAGCTACTAGTAGTAATTACAAGCTGCAATTCATACTAACATCAGAATTTTTGGATTCATGATCAAATGATCCCTTCCAAGCATTCAGGGTTTCTGCTAGCTAGCGCTACACAAACATTTTCAGTGCGGGACTTGAGTTTGCAAAATTTACTGAATGTACAGAGTTTTTGGAGACAGCGTAACCAAGCAAATAATTAATTATCCACTTTATGTATGGGGCTGTATGATCGAGTTGAGGGAAATGTATAATTATGTCTCATCAAGATATGAGGTTGCACGGCGATACGGAATCTACTTTCGTGTTTATTATAATGAATTTGGAATGCCCGTCAACAGTGGAAAAACAAGTTAGTGTAAATTGAAATTCTCATTCATCCTAGGACGAAGGGCGAATCCGAGGTTTAGTGCAGGCGTTTTGTTTTAAATACCGTTCGAGTTTATTTGTGACAGTTTATTATCCCTTTCTATCGGGAAATTGGAATCTTGGCCATCACGGGATTCGAATCGCGGTCATCGGCGTGCCAGACCAACGCTCTTGAACACAATTATCACTGAAACAACCCACATGCGATTGACTAAAGGGGGTCACGAAAGGACTCTGGCTGTGTGCATAGGAGAAGAGAGATTTGGAATGTAGAGCTAGTATACGAGATAGAGAGAGTGAGAGAGAGAGAGAGAGAGAGAGAGAGAGAGAGAGAGAGAGAGAGAGAGAGAGAGAGAGAGAGAGAGAGAGAGAGAGAAATAGCAACGCTTATCTTTACAACTATCATCGTTATCAAACACACCCCTACCTCAACCACCTCCATCACCACCATCACCAAACAGCAAAAGCAATAGCAAGGAACCTAACTTCATCACAAAAGAATAAAACGGATTGCTTTTAGTGTAATTATGGGTATCTCCTCCATATCCATAGAAGCTCAATCTCATGCGAAACTAATTAATTCATGAAACAACTCACGTACTGTATGCGGTGAAACGTTGATGCGAAACTACCGGTCCCTCAACTACTGCAATGACCTCAGCTGCTGTCTGTGACGTCACATCCTTGAGTGGTGCATGCTGGGAATGGCTTGTTGCAGTGATGTAAGATCCCCTTCGGCGACATCCTGGTGTCTGAAATAGAGAAATCATATCGGTCATTTGTAGGAGGAGGCAACAACGTACTGAAAAAGGTTAAAGTTCAAAAGTGAAGAATCTTTCGCTCATCTGGAATAAAAGTACATTGACTCGAGGGAAAAATATTATGAACCAAATCCTAATATGGGGACATAGGCGAAACTGCAGTCTTCTGCTTCTTGGGGAAGTAGACATTTCTTCTTCTTCTTCTTCTTCTTCTTCTTCTTCTTCTACCACTACTTACTACTGCTACTCCTCCTTCTCCGGTCCTGATTTGGCTCGGAAGAGTCCGCTGGACCTAAAGCAACAATCAATCAAAAACTCCTCCTTCTCAAAGGTGAAGAACAAGCTGTGACCTTTAGCTAATCTAGAATAAAAGTACATTGACTCGGAAATAAATATTATTATCAGTCTTCTGGTTCTTGGGGATGTAGACCTTTCTTCTTCTTGTTCATGTTCTGTTTGATGTTTTTGTTGTTGTTGTTGTTGTTGTTGTTCTTTGTTGTTATTGTTGTTGTTGTTGTTCTTCTTCTTCTTCTTCTTCTTCTTCTTCTTCTTTCTTCTTCTTCCTTCTTCTTCTTTCTTCTTCTTCTTCCTTCTTCTTCTTTCTTCTTCTTCCTTCTTCTTCTTCTTTCTTCTTCTTCTTCCTTCTTCTTCTTCTCCTTCTTCTTCTTCCTTCTTCTTCTTTCTTCTTCTTCCTTCTTCTTCCTTCTTCTTCTTCCTTCTTCTTCTTTCTTCTTCTTCCTTCTTCTTCTTTCTTCTTCTTCCTTCTTCTTCTTTCTTCTTCTTCCTTCTTCTTCCTTCTTCTTCTTCCTTCTTCTTCTTCTCCTCCTTCTTCTTCTTCCTTCTTCTTCCTTCTTCTTCTTCTTCCTTCTTCTTCCTTCTTCTTCTTTCTTCTTCTTCCTTCTTCTTCTTTCTTCTTCTTTCTTCTTCTTCCTTCTTCTTCTTTCTTCTTCTTCCTTCTTCTTCTTCTCCTTCTTCTTCTTTCTTCTTCTTCTTTCTTCTTCTCCCTTCTTCTTCTTTCTTCTTCTTCCTTCTTCTTCTTTCTTCTTTCTTCTTCTTTCTTCTTTCTTCTTCTTCTTCTTCTTCTTCTTCTTCTTCTTCTTCTTCTTCTTCTTCTTCTTCTTCTTCCTTCTTCTTCTTTCTTCTTCTTCCTTCTTCTTCTTTCTTCTTCTTCACCTTCTTCTTCTTCCTTCTTCTTCTTTCTTCTTCTCCCTTCTTCTTCTTTCTTCTTCTTCCTTCTTCTTCTTTCTTCTTCTTCTTCTTCTTCTTCTTCTTCTTCTTCTTCTTCTTCTTCTTCTTCTTCTTCTTCTTCCTTCTTCTTCTTTCTTCTTCTTCCTTCTTCTTTCTTCTTCTTCCTTCTTCTTCTTTCTTCTTCTTCCTTCTTCTTCTTTCTTCTTCCTTCTTCTTCTTCTTCTTCTTCTTCTTCTTCTTCTTCTTCTTCTTCTTCTTCTTCTTCTTCTTCTTCTTCTTCTTCTTCCAAACCTCCGTCGTGTTATGGCGAAGGCCATCACTCCCCCTTTTTAGCAGGTTTAATGCCCACGGCAATTAATTTAAGTACATTTAAATATTTTATTTCAACATTTTTCCCTGCCCGATGGTCAGTGATATTAAAAACCATCAGTCAACAAATAAACCTTTAGAAAAGTGCATTAAGAGTCTTTAAAGTGTATTGCTCAATTCTTTACAAAGTACACATGCGTCTTTCAAACTGAACCAAATTCCAGTCAGATAGAAACTCAATTCAATTTCTGTAACAGTTACGTCATTGCAAAAGAGACGAACTCCCTTGGGCGGGTTAAGAAGAGAAAAAAAAGTTAACTTAACTTGCAGAAATTGAAACGGTCCGGATCCACTCATTCTTTCTACAACTTGTTAGAATTATGTGAAATAAGCTCCCCAAAAGTTCTTTAGATCGAGTTTTTTTCCCCAGATGTGCACTTTTTCGACTCGCAACTCGAGATCGACCTCACGGCATCTCTTTGATCTGGAAAGGTACTCTATAAGAATGCTCATTTTGTGTTGGATACTATAATGCTTTGGCTTGCAGTTGCAGCATGTTGTGGCACACCCTGTGTCTGACTGTCTGGGAAGACACTTTACTCCCGTTTCCTACTCCTTCGGATGGTTAGTATAAACCGAGGCATAGTTCTGTGTGTTCGCATACATTCCATCATAACGGACTTTAAAGATCCTGACGCTCATGTCTTAACGGTGAGTGCCGGTAACAAGAACACACCCAGCAGCATGCACTAGGTCCTCCCCCTCCGCCTGTGGCCACGATAGTGCTCAGTTGTCCGGGCGTCAGACCATGCGCGACCAAAGGCTGCGGGTGGGCGTCTCGGGCGGTTTGAGTTAGATCCTGTATCGGCCAGCGCCTAGTCTGGTCTAGTACGGCGAGATAAGTGCGCTATAAAAATCCTCAATAATAATAATAATAATAATAATAATAATAATAATAATAATAATAATAATAATAATAATAATAATAAAATAATAACATTTATAGCTTGTGAGACACCCATTATTCTCCTGCGCCCTCCCGCTTCCTAATGTAGTGACCACATTTGCCTTACGTTTTACGGTTTATACATTGAGTTATGAGATTTTTCACTGACGTTTTACGGCTTATGCCCTTGGGTCGGAGGTAGTGGCGCCCTTTCTTATTATGACCCGGTTCGAATTTATAAACGTGTTTAGCTGTGTAATTTCACTACACCAAGGCTCAAGACGATGTAAGGTACTCTTTCACGATTTGACTATAATACAAAAACAACTTTACTAAGATCGACACGCAACAAGTGAATTCACTGCCTGAGCTCACCAAGTCGTGTGTAGCAGACAACATGTGTTGCATGTGGGAGGAGTTTAGATGATCTCTAAACTCGTGACGTCACACTCTCACTTCTGATTGGTTCTTGTAAGCCGGGCTTACGTATTTTTGCAGAAAAAATCAAGCATGCGCTATCCTTGTGAAATTTTACGTTATAAGGAATTAATAAGCATAGCACAAGTGTGGCGGGGTGCGCAACACAAGTGTTGCGGGGTGTAAAACATCAGTGTGGCCTGGCCTTAAGCCACATATCGGTCAAAGTCTCGTTGTAACTGAAGCCTTCTTAGATAGTATTTCGGGCTAGTTTCTCTTAATCAATATGTTAGTCGACGCAACACATCAGAAGCTAGTTCAAATGCATTTTGCCGAATGTAGGTTACAAATAAGAAACAAATCGGAGGAAGAAATAATTCAAGCAAATACAGAAACTCAGAATTCGAAATATAACTGAAATTGTATTGAATTACCCTGAAACATTTTGAATAAAGGTAGGATTATGTAATATAATTAGAATACTTTGTTCGTGTTTAGAAATACGTGAGACATTTTCGACGAGGGCGTTTTCAGGCCAAAGACTGCAAGTGTGGCGCCTCTAGCGGCTTGAGTTGGATCCTGTAAAGTCCAGAACCTTGAGCAGCTCTTGAGCTGAACTGCGCTATATACGAACGATAAAATAAAATAAAATAAAATAAAATAAAATAAAATAAAATAAATTCAGATTGCTATTAAGGTCCAGTCACGCCTGTGAATAATCAATCAAACGGAGAACAACCTCTTTAACATTAAAGCGTGTAAATGTGGCGGTATTGGAGGCGACTGGTTCACGCTTGGAAGAGAAATTGTCTACCTTCCATTTGTTGGTTAGTCTAGCCTTGGGTGGCTCCAGTTGTGCAAATCCTTTGGTGTGGCCATTGGTTTTTTTGTAGGACAATGCGAAACAAACAAGCGTTTTATGCAGGTTAGTGGCAGTAGCCTGCAGAGAGTGTCGTGACACTAGTAGCCGTTAATCCGGTTTACTATCAACACGCTTCCCCGCCTTGCAGGGCAACAAGTTTTATGTCTCTCTTACGACATAATTATTAAATTAGCAGTTCGGGTCGGGACGCATTCTCAAGGTGGTGGCCGAGGGGCGGAAGTCAAATACTCCGCTCGGCTACATAAAGTTCTCCGCAAATAGATGATCGTTCTATTTCCCGTCAACACTCGTCCATAGCGATGAACACGTTGTTCATCGTTGATCGTTAAACACATCAAATGGCCTTTAATATTCGATGGTTGAATCGTACGATGACGCCTTAAAATAATCCTTTTTTCTAGGTAGCCAGCCTTCCAAGTGCCGTTCCGATCCGCTGCCCGATCAACCAAATGACTACTGCACCTTACGGGCTACACTCAAAGCGTTTGTAAAATAGTGCAAAAAGGCAGCAATCAGCAAATACGACGACTGAATCCATACAGGTCTAGCAGATTTTTGTGTGTTCTGTTTGTTGGAAGAAGAAGAAAAGAAACAACAACAACAAGATGATGATGATGATGATGATGATGATGATGATGATGATGATGATGATGATGATGATGATGATGATGATGATGACGAGGACGACGACGACGACGAAGAAGAAGAAGAAGAAGAAGAAGAAGAAGAAGATGATGATGATGATGATGATGATGATGATGATGATGATGATGATGATGATGATGATGATGATGATGATGATGATGATGAGGGGAAGGAGGAGGAGGAAGAGGAGGAGGAAGAGAAGGATCAAAGAAGCGGAACGTGAATCATGGTCGATGCAGATAGTCGAACTACCGTACAAAAATTACAACTTCCTTAGGGCGAATTTGGACCCTAGTTTTATTGCTCACACTCCGCTTGGAGTGCATTAGGTAACGTTTGGCTAAAGAGTACTTTGTCTGATAGCCATTACACAGGACAGAAATTTAAAAAAAAAAAGAACCGAGAACGTCTAGGAACAAAGTTAGCTGAGTAGCATAATATAGGAAGAATGAAGGGAGAGATAGGAAATAGAGAGAGAAGAAGAAGAAGAAACGGGAAGGGAAAGAGAGAGGTAAGTTAGCTAAAGGGAAAGTTAGTAGAGTTGGCTCTTAAAGCTATCGAGAAAGCTCTCGTAAGATCTCATGTCATCTACGAGACGCAGAGAGCCCTTGTTCGCTTACAAGCAGCAGACAGGGCTAGAAAACTATCCGGAGTAAGGTTCTGGTATTACTCTCCATCCAACGATAACGTCATTGACAGTTATCAATTCCATATAACGGAGAGAGATGAGCGCGTGATGTATCAATGTAGTAGTTGTAGTAGTAGTAGTATTAGTAGTAATAGTAGTAGATAGTAGTAGTAGTAGTAGTAGTAGTAGTAATAGTAGTAGTAGTAGTAGTAAGCTTGGTAGATGGGTATTAGTAGTAGTAAGCTTAGTAGTAGTAGTAGTAGTAGTAGTAGTAGTAGTAGTAGTAGTAGTAGTAGTAGTAGTAGTATCATCCTGATTTGCAATAGGACAAAGGGACTCAAATGCAACACATTCTTGTTCTGTTCCCCATGAATAATATCCCAACAACCCAATATGGGCTCCTATTAATTGCATCGTGCAACCTTATAACCGCCGACAGCGTTCATGGAAAATAAGTGCAATCGAAAGAAACGAAGAAGCAAGAAGAAGGAGAAGACTGTTCCCCATGAATAATATCCCAACAACCCAAAATAACCCCTATGCATTGCGTCGCGCCAACCTTATAACCATATTTCATTAAGCATTATCAGTTTCAATAAATATTTCCTATTTATTTATTTTGAGATGGGATAGGAGGGGGCGAGTGGGGAATTATTTATTAATTAGTTTTAATTTTGATTTATTATTTATAATTTTTCTTTTAGTTTTTATGGGGAGTGGGGAAGAATGGGAGGGGGGGGGGTAGGGGCCTGGAGGCCCAACTTAAACTTTCTGTAAGACGCAAAATGACATTTATAAATACTTCGTTTTTCACAGGTGAAGTTGAAAGATTCCTTTTTTTTTCTTTTGTTTGTTTCTTAATGTGAACTAATTCTTATAATGGAATGTATGTTGTTAAATGTGCATGTGTATGTCAGTAGTATGATGATTTCTCTGGTTTAATTAATTAATTAGGAAAATATCTATGATCTGCGATGTGATGGTAGATTTTGTAAATTGTTTATGTTACGTTAGTACAATTTATATTAATCTGATGAATAAAAATTGATACAACAACAACAAAACCGCGAACAGCGTTCATGGAAAATAAGTGCAATCGAAAGAAACGAAGAAGGAAGAAGAAGAAGGAAGAAGAAGAACAAGAACAAGAAGAACAAGAAGAACAAGAAGAACAAGAACAAAAAGAACAAGAACAAGATAAAGAAGAATGATATATATTACGGATGCTATGTATGCACTTTTCCCCAAAATCACCAACAAACACTGCCACATACATAACAAACACACATCATCACTCAACCATGTTGAGTAAAGGCAGGGATACGGTTACTAAAGAAGAGGAAAAGAAAATATAATTTTATCTTGAAATGCGTCCAGTGCCATTACTAAAGGAATGGATGAAACCGGAATACCCTGAGAAAACCCACGGTGACTTGAAAGTCTCGTATCTAAGCCACATATATAAGTTGGTCTCGTGCAGGATTCTAACCCGCAACCTTCAGCTAACAAAACCGGCGTCTAAACCAACAGCGCCACTTGGCCACCCATTAAATTTGATTTCACAACTTGTTGTGATGACCCGAAGCTTTAAGCAAATGACTGGAAATTCACTTCTGATGTTTCCAAGGACAGAGAAATGTCGCACAAGGCCCCCAAATAAAATATCTACGCGACGTCCACAACATTTCAACGGGAGTATTACCTTTGCTTCCTACGAATATTTGGGTCAGCTAGAGAGCTGAACTGGCCCTTTACCAGAAACCGATCCAACTTTTCTTTCGAGTTCTTGCTAGTTGTTGAAGTTCGCTTAGACACATGTATTACAAGTGTTTAAAAGATTTGTCTAGGTCCGACAAACCGGAACGTTTTTGATCCATATTTCTGGAAAGTGATAGCATTAGTAATATTACTGTTAGATCTGATTCTTTTTATATTAAAACCACTCACTCATAAGTCGCTGGCAATAGAAACCAGATTGAGGCCCTGTAAGGGTTGAAGGAGTCAAAATATGGTCTACATTCATAGCCTTTGCATGCAATCTTATAGTCGTCTAGTATTATTAAAATTTTGCTCCAACAAGATATGCAATCACTTGCAGAGTGTCAAAATTGTCGGCAAATCATGTTGGCAATCGCAATATCATTATTTGTGTTGACTAAGAAGCGTGCCTGACTAAACGTGCAACACTGTTTATTGCTAATCTGAAGCTCTGTTTAGGTGTAACATGAACCTCTGCGTAGAGTAGGCGTGCCGGGCGAGTTCCGTTTCACAACTGTTGTTGTGTTAGTGTTCATCATCATCATCATCATCATCATCATCATCATCATCATCATCATCATCATCATCATCATTATCATCATCAACATCCTCATCATCGTCATCATCATCACCATCACCAT
The DNA here is from genome assembly GCA_036898135.1 of Oncomelania hupensis. Lineage (NCBI taxonomy): Eukaryota > Metazoa > Mollusca > Gastropoda > Littorinimorpha > Pomatiopsidae > Oncomelania > Oncomelania hupensis. Next base: position 38,141,174 of record CM072525.1, read on the forward strand.
CATCATCGTCATTATCATCATCATCATCATCGATAATAATAATAATAATAATAATAATAATAATAATAATAATAATAATAATAATAATAATAATAATAATAAATAAATAAATAAATAAATAAATAAATAAATAAATAAAACTAAAATGTGACTCAAACGCCAAAGTGGCGAAACGGAACCAATGTCGCCTCCTCCCTCCCAATTCCCCCACCCTCCCTCCGTACCCTCCAACCCACCTTACACGTCATCAAACTCTTTCCCAACTATGCGCTCCTCTTTCCAAAAAGCTCTACTCCACTCAAAACAATCATCTACCCTTGCTACGCTACACAATCTCGTCGCCCCCTATCCATCCAGACACACTCACACAAACAAGGTAGGGATGATGTGCCACACTGTGGACGCTAGGAACAATTATGTTTACACAGTCTTGGTGCCCTCGTAGAGAACAAAGAAGCAGTCGACGATCGGCTGGAGTGATATGGAAGTAGCCGTTATACACAGTGGACAAATCCCCAAAGCCGTAGGTAAATCCGTACCTTACCGTACGTCGTCGCGGATTTAGCAATACCACCCCTGGCAGGATGTTGCACATTGTTTATCGCGGATGTTAAGTGAAAGGGAGGGAACTGTGAGAGGCAAGGAGAAGTTGGGTAGGAGGGGGGAGGGGGGAGGAGGTGAGGGGAGAGGAGAAGGATCGGCGGAGGAGAGGCGTTAAACTGCAACGAACTCGTGCTACAGGTCGAGAGCAGAATATCACGCCTTTTACCACTCGGATTCTCATGCACAACGGAACTATAATAACGGGATACAATTACCAACGCCAATGGCAAAGCACGTACACACTTTCACAAAGATGCTCGCGCCCAGCGATCTTCACCCACACAAACACGCACACACAAACACACAGACACCAATACAGACGCACACCGACACACATACACAGACACAGACACACACAAACACACACACAGACACAAATACAGACACACAGACACACACAATCACACAAAAACACACAAACACATAATCATTATACGACCCCCAACTCGGCAGGTATTGCAATTATCATGTATTCGGCCCGTGTCTATTTACACGGACGCATTATCTATTATGACATCACCATCCAACCGCCCCCTGTTCCACTACTCCATCCCCCACCGCAACACACAAACATTAATACCACTAAAGCTCATGCCACACGAGCGTCAAATCTACTGGACTTGACGCGAATCGGAGCAATTTTCGACTTCGAAGTCGGAATTTCATTTTGACTTGAATCGCGCAGTGCCACACGAAAGTCGCACATCGAGTCAAACTTGAGGGTTATTGGTCTTGAAGTTTTGCTGTACGTGTGTTGTGATCACGTGATTCGTATTATGCTTCTCATTGGCCAAAAGGTCCGAATCACACAATCGAGACTCGCGGAATTAGAACATGTTGAAAGTCGGCAATCGGAGACAATTCAAAGAATCTGGATTCGCGATGCACAGGGTGCCACACGATAATCAAGGGATTTTGTCGTGATTTCATGAATTGGATTCAAGATTTGACGCTCGTGTGGCATGACCATAACATGGTCAACAACAACGCCATGATCATCACTGCCAACCCCAAAGTCAACAGCAACAACATGATATGAGGATGGCATCTACAGAGTGACATTTAAACACCAGTTGTTTAGACTCCAGTTCTCCTTTGCCAGGGTGGCGCAGTAGCGTAGTGGGTCGGGCACAGGCTAGCCATGTTTTGTGTTAAGCGAGAGGGGTTAGTACTTGGATGGGTGACCATGCTTGGATGCCAGCCACCAAAAGATACCCCCCAAAAAATTAAAACTAGCGCACGATACACTCCAGTCCACCAAGCTGTGACTGGGTACCTGGATCTGTATAGAATCGGTGAAGGTAAAGCAGAGAGGGAGAGGACATAGGCACCGCCCTCATCAAGCTGGCCTAGAAAAAAAAGAGGTTCCAGACGCTTCCTTCCCCAACGACCGAAAAGTTACGGGAACACCTTTACCTTTTTTGCTTTTTTTTTTTTTACACTGTACTTTAAAAATAATATATATGTAATGATCTTCTCGGTTTGACATTAAAATAGCCCACTTCTTAAAAGCATATTTTGTGACGTTGTAGAACATACTTGTTCGACTGCGAACGTCAACATTTCATGAAACACGCTGTATCCGTGAATTCATTCGTCTGCCTTTTGGCTTTCAAGCTGCATGCTAGACTGTATTACCCAAGGGATGCCTTCATCATCAAACATAATGATGGCCTCCCTGTGTCTTGGGATTCAGAGGCTGAATGTATTTTAATCACGGTAGCGCTTATAATGCAGAACTGATGTTTTGGGATTTCTATAATTATGTGGAAATAATTTGAAATAGTCGGGAAGGTTGGGGGGGGGGGGAGGATAGGGCGAGATCAGAACGAATCAAATGTCTGTCTGTCTGGCTGGCTGTCAGTCGGACGATCTGTCGATTCGTAGAACGCCATATCTCAAGAATCACTTAACGGATTTTGACCCAAACTCATCGGAACATTATCTTGGTTAGCGGCATACCTCCGGTGCCATCAGATGGGCTCTTCCGCAAATGTCATGGTAACGGGATTCATTATGTTGATAGACACGTTTTGCTCAATATCAAAACGACGGCTGAAACGATTCTGTTGAGTTACTTCAAAATCATGGGCCAACCTACAGTAGCGGTCCGATTGTGTGTGTGGTTTTAGTGTCTTATCATTTCGATGGAAAAGACATATAAATAACTAAATAAATAAATAAATAAATAAATAAATAAATGAAATAAAGGTCCGGTTGTCGGTCCGTCAATCAGTCTATCGCTCTGAATTTCACTCTTGAGTTAAAAGAACGCTGCTTGTCTGATTTCAAGAATAAGTTAATCGAGAGTCATCATTTTTACTTTGCGGATACTTTAGCTATACTGCTAAGCATGTTAGAACATTGGTATTTGTACTCTCTCAAAGGTCATGGTGCGTCACCGTTTTATAAACATGTTTTGCGCTATGTCTAAATATTGGCTGAACAGATTTTGATTTCTTTTTCTTGGAGATATATCTGTGATCATCTGTGGTGCCCCTACGACCTTCGGGTTATGGGACAGGATAGGATAGGATAGGAGATATATCCGATAGTGGCCTATCATTGCAATGCTTGCCTTTTGTTTCGTTAGGATAAAGCCGAGTCGCAGCACCGCCAACAACAGTAAGAATTGCTTATTTTATCGGCTATGTGTGTGAATGTCTGGAAATACGTTTGATTTATTTAATCGTTCTTATATAGCGCTTTTCCAGCTCAAGAGCTGCTCAAGGCGCTGGCCAATACAGAACCTCTCTCCAAAGCCGCCCATGCCGTCCACTTGCAAGCTTTTGGTCACAAAGTCTGACGCCCAGACGACCGAGCACAATCCTGCGCCACCGGAATGGCTGCCATCTTCATTATATCTATAATGTTGTTAAGCAGTTGAATAACAATGCTAACGCCCTTTTGAATTCTTATCTTATCCTACCCTATCCTATCCTATCCTATCCCGTAACTCAAAGGTCGTTAGGACACCACAGATGATCTTTTAACCAGCGTACTCCATCTTTCTCTGTTCTCAGCAACCCTCATGGTTTCGTTCAGTGTTCTCGAATGTTGTCCTCCCACCTCTTTTTCAGTCTCCCTCTTCTTCTGCCTCCTTGCACCGTGCCTTGCAGGATGGTCTTTGCAAGGCCTGATACTCTGGTGACGCGGCCATACCATCGGAGTTTCCGTTTCTTCACCACTGTGAGCATTGTCGTCATGTTGTCCAACGGCTTGTGTGATGGTCTGTCGGACTTCGTTGTTGGTGATGTGCTGGGGTACAGAAAATGCCCAGAGGTTTTCTGTAGCACTTCACCTTCATGCTTTGCATTCTTCGTTGTAGATCTGCTTGAGCATCAACACTATATTACCCAAGAGTTGTCTACTTCATCCACTATAACGCTGAGCACTCCGTGTCATGGGATTTACATGCTGCATGCGATGGATTTACACAAAGAATGACCAATGAGATAAAAAGCTTCAGTGACACCAAAGGTTTTATGTTCACGTTTCTGATCTGTATATAAATGACTCCAGAGGTTTTCCAACCAACAACAACCAACCATTTACCGTCCACCATCACCCCCCCCCCTGTTCCCCTTAACCTCACCGAAGGGGAAAAAAAGAGATATGAAGTTTTGTATCATATATTTGAGAAGATGACCTGTAGTTGTACTTTGATGTAGAGTTCCTAAAATGCTTTGAAAGCTGGGTTTGTATCGGAAGGCTCGTTAATATGTTGCTTGTATTATCCTATTCTTCTTCTTCTTCTACTGTTATTGTTGTATTGTTTAAATTAGTAAAAAAAAAAATTCGTATGTTTTGGACAGGGTTGCGTTTATGTTCCCGCAGCTGTATGTTTCCAGAGACTTATTTCGAGGAACAGAGTGGCGCAAACTGAGCAGTAAAGACTTTAGAACTGGGAAAACCGAGAGAAATATAAAGGGAGGGAGAGAGAGAGAGAGAGAGAGAGAGAGAGAGAGAGAGAGACAGACAGACAGACAGACAGACAGACAGACAGACAGACAGACAGACAGACAGACAGACAGAGACAGAGACAGAGACAGAGACAGAGACAGACAGACAGACAGACAGAGCTGAGGACACATTAGCGTTCCGGTGTGACATCGTCAAAAGGCCTGGTATCGCCAGCTGACTGGGACCGATTGGGAGCATTCTGATTGGTCGAAATATAAAACGCATTACAAAATTCGACGCACTGCTTCATTCATTCAAATCTGGCAATGTTAACGAGAAAGGGTTAGGGTTAGGGTTAGCTCGGCCAATTTACGACGCCTAAGAACATCATAAAAAAGCCGGTCCAATTTGTACTAATGCATGCGCAATAATGCCAGGCGTTGCTACGATACTCGGTCAAGCTGCGATGCTACACCGGTGTTACATCCTCCAAGTTCCGGGTCTCCTAGTTTATCTGGGCGCCTTTGCGCATGCGCCAGTTTATGCGGGCCGGCTTTTTCACGATGTTCTTAGGCGTCGTAACCCTAACCCTAACCCAAACCCTAACCCTAAACCCTAACCCAAACCCTAACTCTAACCCAAACCCTAACCCTAATCCTTACTAAGACTACGATAACACTGTGCGCATGCGCCGAATTTTGTAACGCGTCGACCAATCAGAATGCTCCCAGTCGCTCCCAGCCCAGCTAAGATACTAGGAACTGTGACGATGTCACACCGGGAATTCACCTGCCCGTGAGAAAATATAAATATGTCAGTGTAATTATTCAAATAAAGTACATTGCCGTCGGAAACATTATTATTATCATCATCATCATCATGATCATGATCATCATCATCATCATCATCATCATCATCATCATCATCATCACCATCATCGTCATCATCATCGTGGTCCATGGCCCGCAAATTTCAATGAGTCCTATTAAAAAGAAGTCAAATCATCATCATCATCATCATCATCATCATCATTATTATTATCATCATCATCATCATCATCATCATCATCATCATCATCATCATCATCATCATCATCATCACCATCATCATCGGCATCGTGGTCCATGACCGCTAAATTTTAATGAACCTTATAAACAAGAAGTCAAATCATCATCATCATCATCATCATCATCATCATCATCATTACCATCATCATCGCCCATCACCACCTAAACCGATGCTTTTCTTCCTCTCTTTCATTGCTACACTTTCCCTCTTGTTTTCTTCTCCTATTCTTTTCCATCTCCTTCCTCCTCTCCCCGTTCTCCTCTTGCTCTACTCTCTTCCCTCTACAGTTTGAACAGACCCATTTTCCGCATGCGGGAACACAATTTCATCCCACCCCACAAAATGTCAAATCTGTCTATTTCGCCTGCTATATACACTGCGGGGTGTCGGATAGTGCAGTGGTTGGAGCACTCGCTACTGTGTCGAAAGTGAAGCACCGTCCGGTGCGGTTAGCACTTGGATGGGTGACCGCTAAGGTGTGAAGCGACAAACAACAACGCCCCCAGTTGACTCAACTGTGATTGAGTACCTACTCTCTTGAGGGTGGGGAAGGTAAAGCAGCGAGGGAGAGAGTTGGGCATCACCCTCATTACGCTGGCCCAAGATAAGTGTGATCTCCAACATCACGCTCCCCTACGGCCACAAGGCTATGGGACTACCTTTACCTTTTTTTTTTTATATACACTGCTGTTCAATACCCCGTCTACTACTAGCTGAGATATCTGCTTGGTCTGTCTGTGATCAATTGCAGCTTTTAGGAGCTTAGTCTGACTCGATGCCCAGACAACTGAGCACAGTCTTGGGCCACAGAGTATGGGGGCTGGGAGAGTGAGGGGGTGGGTGGAGTGTGGGGGTGAAGAACCTCATGCTTCGTGGGCGTATTTGAGTAGCCCGTACACACCCGTCTAGGACATAAGCATCATATCACGATCTTTACAGCGCGTGCGATGAAATGCATGCGTGCACAATCTAGACCTCGGTTTATGCTATACTATCCCATCCCAAAAAGTCCAAACGATTACGCCGCCCTTCACCTACCACTCACAAGATGCTGGGAGAACTGAAAGTGTTGGAGAACAACTGGGCTTTTTGAATAAAGAGGGGAAAATGTGAACGCTGTGGACAGTAACGTTGCTTTGACTTCTCAAAAGAGTAAAGGTGCAGTCTGACGGGAAGTGAAACAAGCAAAACAGCCAGTAAAACACGAAAAATCATAGTTTTGACGATGTTTATCGTGTGACTAGACATAAAGCATAACAGCAGCAAAGCGCCGAAGTGAAGCAAAGCCGATGCTTTCAGTGTTTGAGCGTGCTCTAAAATTGTGGGTTGTTTCGCTGAAGCTTTTGATTGCCAGCCAATCAGAAGAGCCGACGCACGAAAACGAGGTTGTTATCATTTCAGCGATCATGGCGGCATCAAAAGCTACTGGGCCATTAGCAAATCTGAAACAAGACGATACGTTTATTCTCATCGATCTAATTCAAAGCCACGAGGCATTAAGGAATGTTTGAAGTTAAAATTACAGAAACCAAACCCTGAAAAAGGCCCCATACGCGTAAAGGGAGGTAACTGATTTACAACTTATTGCACATTGCTTCCACACAGACTTCTTATGCAAAACTTCTCATCGTGTGACAAGTTCACAAAGCAAAGCATTAGAAACGCACTTGCATCTAGAACCAGATGCTTTGCTTTGTTTACCGCTTTGCTTCTATTTCACTTCACGTCAGACCGCACCTTAAGGGACAGGGACAGAGCGCGCTCTGTCTACTACACTATGGCACTGCTCGAATATGGTCACCACGCTCTGGGTCGTGGAACGCCTCGTTATGTCCACCGCGGTCGAATCACCCAATATGTCCCCCGCAAGACGAACAACATGGTATGAGCCTCCCAATTAATGCCTTAAAATAGGAGATAATCAGACTTCTTGTAATGAAGTCTATATCAACCTGACCGGTACTTATTTTTTTGCATTGGGTCAGCCAGCTTTCGTACTATTTATACCCTCGTGTACGACATAAGAGAATACATTTCACCAAGACAGGTAAGAAAAACTGTCTCCTACATTAAGACTGATAAAATAACACAAAGCACGGCCAACAGAAGGGTTTAAATCTTCTTGCTTATCAAAGTCGAATTACTTGTGGATACTGCTTTTCATTTTAAAGTTTTAGCTTAGCTTAGTTTAAACTCACGATCGGTACAAAAATCAACATTAAATTTGACTGGGTAAGATCCCCCGCAGCTGAACCAAAAATGCGCGGGAACATTACCAGATCTCCGCGGGAGACCGTACCTTACCCACTGAGAATGGAGTACCACAAAATAAGGTTAGATTAGAGCAGCTGATCCGCGATGCTGGTGCCCGAAAACGCGCATACAAAGCTGCACGGTATCGAAGATTAAACAGCGAGTATTTGAATAGTGATTCAAATGGTAGTTGGGGTTAATTTGTAAGAAATCAATACCTCTCTGTATAATTTGCACGGACTTCGGCTGAAAATCGAACGCCACTGTTCACGAGTACACAACAAGACTTAAGAAACATATTGCACATATAGCCTAGGCAATTCAACTTCAGTAGATCAAAAATAAATAATGTGATCTGCTACAACATACCTTCACAGGGCAATTCTTTTGCGAGGCATCAACCCTGCTTCCGCGTGCAATGTATAACCTTTGAGGGAAAAGTTGTACAAGAAAGGAAGATATGAATTATAATCTTAGAGAACAAAGTTGTACAAGGGAATGAGATAGTGGTAAAGGATGATTAAAGATTGCTTAGTCTAGCTTGGTTACAATAGTGACTCCGGTGTACAAAGTGTTAGTATAACGTTGGCACGTGCGATACACATTTCCTTGGTCAGTAATTACTAGCCGGGAAAGTTTATAGTCTACATAGACAGACAATGACGCATACACATGTTCAGACATTCTTTGTGGGCAAGACCATGGTTAGTTTTGATCACGTGATGGGTAATGGGGTGCGGTCAGTCACGTGGTAATGACGTAGGAATTAAGACATCTCCTTAGGTAGAGAAATGCTTCCTGGGAAACTTGTACTATTTAACCCAGAACAGACAAAGGATTCGCTCTCTTATCTCTGACCTCCTGCCTCGTCCAGACCTCTCTTCTGTATAGAAGGCTAGAACTTAGGGCAGTCAGTGTATAATATGTAGTAAATTTAATAATGTAAAGAGACTGCGGGCTCTTTACTCTTGTGCATAATGGGTTAGGATGTGTGTAGGACATTTACTATAAAGCTTGGTGGCTTGCGTTTAGTAGTTGTTTAATTAGTGATTTTGTTATTTAGAGGCAAAAGTGAGATTGAAAGTTAATCAGTAAATGAGCTGATAAATAAGTTAGGGTTGGTCGGTTCTAAAGGTGTGTGCATAGCTTAGATTGCTGTTTTAGTCTATTACTGTTAGTATAGGGTGAAAGTTCGTGATTTTAATGTAGGAAAGAAGGGCGAAAGCAACTGAAAAGATGCGGTAAGAAACAATGAATTTACTTGACTATTATTTGCATTGTTAGTTAGAATATATGTGCATGAAAGTTTTATGTCTCTTGGTTGACATGTATTAGTTAGATTATTAAAATTGTATAAAAATGAAGATAAGCTGTAGTTTATTGTGATTTATTTGAGCGTGTGGCAAACCCTTTTTGGAAGGCAGTGAGGCTGATTCTATTTTGTTTGTCTTGTATATTATAATTTGGTTTGTCATGCCCTTTCCCCGTACAAGTACAGAATTAAGTAGTTTAGATTAACTCTCACAAGATAACGCAAATATAGGGACGCGTTACATTGGTGGACCTGCGGGGTAAACCTTTGTGAACGAAAGTGAGACTGGCTTTATTTTGTATGTCTTGTATATTATAATTTGGTTTGTCATGCCCTTTCCCCGTACAAGTACAGAATTAAGTAGTTTAGATTAACTCTCACAAGATAACGCAAATATAGAGCCGCGTTACATTGGAGGACCTGCGGTTTGTCTAGTTGTAAGGGTAAAATTTTGGTTGAATTAATTTATTTTTAAGTGAGCAAAATTTAGTGTGTAAGATGGGAGACGACTGCGATTTTTCACTGACAGACGCTACAATTCCTTGTCCGCCAGACAGAGGAAAAGTTGTTTAGAGTGTTAACAATGTGCAATGAGGTTAGCTATGTCCCAGGCTCGAAAACCTAATCTACAGGTGCCGATCACTTTTCCAAGGCCACTTAACGCTGACGATAGTTCAATAGAATCCTTAGATTTGGCGGACGCTTATCGCGCGTTACAAATGGACCGAAATGAGTGTCGTTCCTGCGGTGTACACTTAAAAAGCGTTCCACGGTCCAGTGCATCACTGAAATAAGTACGACTATCAAACCCTAGGTCCGCAATGGAAAAAGGCTTGTGCATACAGCTTAGTTGAAACCAGACGAAGTCTACCCTAACTGCAGATTGCATTTCGCCTGCAAACCTTTAAAACATCTTAGCCCACTGAAGGAGCTTTCTCCGCTGGCCAGGGTTTTTGTTTAGGTCTATCTGCTTTCTTCCAAGCATGTTTCGTTTCGTTTGGGTAGATTACCGTCCCCGGACACAGAAGCGTATAGGGGACTTGCCAAGCCTGACCACATCTCAGCCTTTATAAGGTTTTATTCCTAACCACTGCGGATTACACGTTTGTTTGAAAAATTGGATTACGTAATGGCATCCACATTGCATTCCAGCACTGGGGGAAAAAAAGGAGAAATCATCGGTCGAACCTCATTACGTCTCCCGGCGTTAAAGGTAGGCCTCAGCTGCTGAGAATAGAAAGAGAAAGAGACCTCGTGTAGTCTCAAGCCATGATGTATGGATAACGGTTGTCGTTCTCCGCCTGTTCCATTCCTCCTTCATTCGTCTTCCTCCTTTCTTCCAAACTGATGGTCAGTAGCGGTGTACGATATGCTACTTAATAAAATGGACAATGTCCGGATGGAACTAGGCTAATAGGCCTACCTAATGGCCGAAGCATCGTGGGTTATTATCGAAGTTCCATCAACCTTGGCCACGTCCTATAAAGAGAAAGGACAGCAAGGTTATCTACATTGTCCTAATCCCACAGCAGACACGCTAGTCGGAGCCATCCTTGTCGCACGAGATGTACTGCATCGAAGACGGCATGAACGTAAAAGGAACATAAATGGCTGCGCAGAGACGTGAAGAGGAAGAGGAAAAGGAGGAAATAAATAAACACGTTAACACAGCCAACAGACGATAATTTGTTTTCTTCTTTACAACAGACTGGTACTAATCGACGTAGTGACAATTTTACGAACTTTCTACATCTTCTGGCTAGTAATGTTTGCCTTGTCCTTTTAAGGGAAAGGGTGAGTGAGTGTGTGTGTGTGTGTGTGTGTGTGTGTGTGTGTGTG
>CM072525.1:38154651-38187151 GCA_036898135.1 Oncomelania hupensis
AAAGAAACGGAAACGTCGATGGCATTGACACGCTACCAGAGCATAATGTCTTGCAAAGACCATCCTGCAAGGCACGGTACAAAGAGGCAGAAAAAGAGGGGCTCGTAAACAGCGGTGGTAGGACAACATTCGAGAATGGACTGGCTTAACACTGAGCGAAGCCATGAGATTGGCTGAGGACAGAGAAAGATGGAGTAAACTGGTTAAACGATCATCTGTGGTGCCCCAACGACTTTCGCATTACGAGATAGGATAGGATAGGGTAGGATAGTTTAGTGTGGATTTGTTAAGCACTTCTTCGAAGGCGACTCCCGTGCAAGAGACAGACCACCAAGGACATTTTCTTCAAGATAGAGACCCTATTATTTTAGTACAACAGGAATTTAAATCTTATACGACAGAACCCACCTCCACACGCTCCACTCCCAACCTTTTCTCAAGCCCACCCCCGTCCCATTCAACCCCATTTCCCCAAACCCACCACATTTCCTCCCTAATAATCTCTCTCCAGCGTCCTCTCTCAGATCTGAAAACACTCCGAAATTCCCTCCCTCCCTCCCCCTTCCCCAGCTCTCCTTACCTCCCAGCTTTAACAACCAAGCAACTCCCTGTCTTCCAAATCTTCCCGCCTACTTCAACTATTCTAATTTGACTTCCATGGTTTTTTCCATTTTCGCCCTGTCTCAGCCAATTTTAATCCAATAGCACATTGGAGGAACCAACCTTAAGTCATTATTACTGAGTACTAGAATCAGGATAGGTCTGTCTTGCTGTGTTATTTGTTAGCCCAACATTATGGCCTTTCAGCGAAACCTGATAACATTGTAATGAAGGGAAGGAGGCAACATAAGCGAAGAGAGAGGCATAACCACCACGAATAATAATCCTATCCTCTCCTATCCCGTAACTCGAAAGTCGTTGGGGCATAACAGATGATCGCTTAACCAGCCTACTCCAAATCTCTGTGTCCTCAGCACCAATAATAATAATAATAATAATAATAATAATAATAATAATAATAATAATAATAATAATAATAATAATAATAATAATAATACATGATAACATCACGCGCTGTTTTCTACAATGGAACTCAAAACGCCGCTTTCTGAAGAGCTCGCTATATAGAAGATATATATAAAAGAGCAATCAAGATACTCTACAAGTCTTATAATATAAATACAGATATTACAACTAAATGAGAAATACAAGGAACTCCGAATAATACCACTTCAAAAACAATTTATATTTAATACAGCTATCCTTATGTTCAAAATCACACACGGAGAAACACCTGCATACCTTGATATCTTCTTTACTAAGCCAGTTGATGGGCATAGACTTTATAATTATAAACTACCCCTCCCTCGCATTGATTTATACAAAAACAGCCTATCATTTAATGGAGCTGCTGTATGGAACTCTCTCCCTCTGGAGTGTAAACATTGCGACACAATATTTTCTTTAAAAAAAATAAAAAATAATCTATAAAAGCATCTGGAAAATTAATTATAAAAGTGATATATTTTTATATTATAACACAGCTTTTCAGGTAAATATATATTTTAATATGAATTATTATATATTTATTTATTTTATTATCTATTTATTCTTGTTGTTGTTGTTATTATTATTATTATTATTATTATTATTATTATTATTATTATTATTATTATTATTATTATTATTATTATTATTATCTTTATTTTTTTTATAATTATTATTATTATAAGGGTGAGAGATAGTGAAAGGTGGTTGCCTACAATTGTTTAAAGATAATGATGAAGATGTTGGTGTGATTGTGTGTGCATGTGTGTGTGTGATTTATATTATTTCTAAGTTAATGCTAAAGGTTCTTTACTGTGTTATTTGTTAAGGGACAGAATGGAAGATTAGACTTATTAATTATTCTAAAATCTGTATCCCTAATTAAAAAAAAGTTTCAAAGTTTCAAAGAAGTCGAAATAGAAATATCTTTTTTTAAACATTTTATATTGACTGCATGCACCAACAGCATCTATATCATGTTTTTGTAGACTTCAAGAAAGCGTTTGACCGAGTCTGGCATGCAGATCTGTGGGCAACCATGAGAGTGTACAACATCAGCTTTAAAACTATTGAAGTCATCAAAAGCCTGTATGACAAGGCTACCAGTGCAGTCATCCACAAAAGTGCCATCGGAAACTGGTTCAGAACAACATTCGGTGTCGCGATACAAGCGCCTACTCTACGCATCCTCGATAATCTGCTATAAGTCCAGACAATGTGTCATAGACAGTACGTCATAGACAGTGACGATAATAATATTGTTTTCGGAATGACGCAGTATGCGACATTGTTTTTATTTAGTGTAGTTCAATTTTAGATTATTGTTACCATAGACAATTTGTGTACTATCCTTTCGATTGGCTGGATGTGGGAAATATCGTTAAGAAAAACCATTCGAGCGACCATCTTGGAGGGCAAGGAACATATGTTTACGCCAGACCACTATTTCGGATGACTGAGGTCATAAAGTTGGTTCAAAAAAGCTCGTCTCACCCTAAACAACACGTGTCGTAGACACCACAAACGAATCCTGAGCTGGTAAGTTACGATTCGATGTGTGAAGCTGGGGAATGGGTAGTCTTGTGCTTGTGTCCATTGCGCCATGCGAATCATTCATCGTCCTTCATCAAGGTGATTCGTTATTATTCTTCAATGTATGCAAATTGTATGATAATAGTTATTTTAACATGTTGTTCTCGTTTCATATAAATTCTTCAGCGCGTGAAGTTTATATGGTGATAGTTAATTTAACATGTTTAGCTTAGTTCATAAAGAATGTTGGTGCATTCTTAAACATTGGAACAGTGTGGATGAACAGCGAGGAAAGAACATTATTATGTTTTGAGAATAAGATACAATAACCCGTGAATATGCAGGGTTCTTATTCAGACAACGTCAACGGCGTTCCTCGCTGGTCATTCAACAGGATACAGATTGTGTATTTAGTCCCTGTTAATTTGTCTGTGCGCAGGGAAAGGATTTTTGTTTTTGCTTCCTTCTTCATAATATTTTCGACTGTCGGATTCCTGATATGATCGTTTAACCTACTTCCACCCTCAACGCTTATTCTTCTGATGACATGGAGCTCGTCATATCCCTGACGTCCATGTGAAGCCAGCTGGACGATAATCCTTTTGGTCAAACGTGAGGACAGAATTAAGTTAAACAAAAGAGACAATTCTTCTTCTCCATCAGGGAATCCACGTCAGATAAGTGACAATTTTAATCAACAGTGAAATTCTTTAGAACCATGATTTCACGGGTTTTTGTATCACATCATATGAAATAAATGTCATCAACCATCAACCAGTGGTATTCTTTTTTAGTTGTAAAAAAGCAAACAGGACGAATGAATAGCCAGTAATTTCTTTTATTCTTTATTTTCTATTTCTCAACATTATTTTCTTGTTTCTTATCGATTTTAGGCATAGTAAAAAGAGGAAATTGATTCTATTCATATAAAATTCTTTTAATATATTCATTCACCCTTTAACATCAATATATATATTAATATAAAATATATATATAACGCGACAATGGGGGCTCGTCTCGTGATAGTTGGAGTCACAATCACTTTTTAAGTCGTGTTACCACTGGTGGTGATGATATTTACTACATTGTACATGTAAATTATCATTGTATCATTCATTTGTTCAACGCGGGAGGTTGGCGGGAGCCGCTCTTACAAATGGGCGGACTTATGGACTACCCTACCAACCAATGTAACATCAGCTTCCCACGTCGATCATAAGTTACCAGTTATATTTGCAGATATAATTAGGTTGCATATTTATAACCTTATGCAAACGACTCCCAGTACGTGTTGTCAATCAAATGTTCAGCAGTAATTTCGGGTATTACATGCTGTAAAAGAATAGGCAGAACGGTGGTCTATTTTATTATCTCAGTCTTAACCGATTGAGTGTTTGAAGCTAATATTGGAATCCTATAGTATTTGTTGTTATAGTGAATCCGGAGACACGAGGACCTGTGTCAATATTAGAAGGAGAGAGAGAACAAGTTATAATTTAGTACAAAGACTAAATAACTTGTTGACCTACTAGTCACCTTTGAAGGTAAGGTAAATGTTCTATGTTCAACGGACCGAACAGTAGACAGACAGTAGCGTCGCGCTTAATAGATCAGTGATAAACGGAATAATCACACAGGATCATTAAGTCAGTTTTGTAGCCTAACATTTCTGTTCGCCGAAGTAAGAGCGACATAGAAAATTAGAAGAATACTCGTAGTGAGAGAGTATTAGCAGAAGGGTCTAGTAAACTCATCCGCCACAAAGGAACGGACCGCGAGTTATACTAGAGTGTATTTTTTAATTTATAAATATACACACAGTAAATCCCTGAGACACAGGTGTATCATCCAGGGTGGATTGTATCTGTGTGGCAATCAAATAAGGCCACGTACAGTTGATCTTATTAGGCGAATCAAGGAAAAGGTAGCAGGATAACTTTTGTGAATTTGATAAGTTTAGCTACTGGATTCGAACCTAGACAGTGACACGTTATCACAATTCTAATTACATTACAAGAATGAATTAGAATCTTTGAGTTCGAAGTAGAACTGGTGTTAACAAGAGGGTGCCATTGCCGGATACACAAAACTCTTCTTTTCAAGTTCTTGGTTTTATGCTGTTAATACGCAAATAGCAAATAACAGAATTTGCGGTAAAAGCGTATAGTTATAACGAATCCATTGGGGTTGTTCGAAGATATTTCAAAGAGTTGCCATTTTGGTATTTTTTTTCCTCCTCGGGAAAATAACGTCATTGACGTGACGTAATCGGCGTGACGAAATCGGAACTTTTCGAACGCTAATTTATTCTTTCCTGTCGTATTACATTTTTGGAATTCGTAAATGACGACTCGTGCTCAAGCGAAAGCAATGGAAGCCAACGATCCTTTCCTAAAGTTTAAGGCCGAAGGAGAAGCGTTGGGGTTGTCGGGTCCAGATCTTGTCAATTACGTCAAGGAAGAGAAAACGCGTTTAGCTCAAGCTGAAGCTGAAGAAAGAAAGCGTCAAGCTGAAGCTGAAGAAAGAAAGCGACAAGCTGAAGCTGAAGCTGAAGAAAGAAAGCGTCAAGCTGAAGCTGAAGAAAGAAAGCGACAAGCTGAAGCTGAAGCTGAAGAAAGAAAGCGTCAAGCTGAAGCTGAAGAAAGAAAGCGACAAGCTGAAGTTGAAGCTGAAGAAAGAAAGCGTCAAGCTGAAGCTGAAGAAAGAAAGCGACAAGCTGAAGTTGAAGCTGAAGAAAGGAAGCGTCAAGCTGAAATCGATGAAAGGAAACATAAAGCAACATTGGAATATGAATTAGAACTCGAACGAATTCGTCACGTGAACAGTGACAACACCAACGACAATGCTGCCGATCCGTCGGATTCTCGTTCATCGCAGTTTTATCAGGAAAAACTGAAGATAAAACTACATTTTCTGGAAGACAAAGATGATCTGGAAGATTATCTACGCACATTTGAGAGAACGGCTAAGATTCAAGAATGGCCAATTAATCAATGGGCTCCTCGCCTAGGCACCTTGCTAAAAGGGAAAGCGAGGGAAGTCTACTCTATGTTGAGTGATGCTGATGCCGGCGACTACGGAACATTGCGGCGATCATTATTGTTCCGATTCCAGCTGACGGCTGAAGAATATCGGAAAAAATTTCGAGAGGCCAGAAGACAGCAAGGAGAATCAACACAAGAGTACGCTACCAAGTTAGATCTCTGGTTATCCAGATGGCAGGAACTTGCAGGGAAAGACAACACATATGACGATCTGCGTGATTTGATACTGCAAGAAAAGTTTCTTAGTGGGATACCGTTTGATCAAGCGCGTTTTGTCAGAGAAAAGGAGCCGGAAACGATGGGCGATGCAATAAGATTTGCTTTAACCTACGAATCAGCAAAGCAAGCCACTATGTCTGATCATGAAAGACCCAGGAATAGATTCGGAGATAGACTCAAGCATAGTAGAAGGAAAGAAGATGAGGAAGGAGATAAAAAGAAGGTGGAGGTTTGATTGATTGATTTATTGTTGCTTTAGGTCCAGCGGACTCTTCCGAGCCAAATCAGGACCGGACAACCCCCGATCCGCATAAAAGATCTGCCGAAACAACCCCAGTGGGAAAATTGAATGCCCCCCACCGGCCAGTCACTTTACAATAAAGACATCCCACGCGGGGGACGGCTGAGGGTTTACCTCAACTACGCGAACCCCCGGTTACAAAAACAAAATAGAATACAACCATCATTACAAATCATCAACAAAAACGTATACATATAAAATGCCTATAGTGCTAAATAATATAATCATAGGAAGCCCTAGTGACCACCCGGCAGAAAGCGTCCAACACTCCCAAGCTGATCCAACAGACCTCATACACAAACAAGGAGTCTTGTCCAGGAAGAGTTTTCAAGAAAAAAGGTAGGTCATTGATCTAGCGAAGAAGAAGATAGTATAGCAGAGTGATAGGACAGATCAGGAATGGGAAAGAGCAAATGAGGAAGACAGCGACAGTGGGAATTTAAAGCACTAAATTTCCAGAAAGTGGGGGTACTATTTATACTGAAACCCCCGGCACTCCAACGGGGGGGAAGGTGGAGGTAACGCAGAAGCAGCTCCACAACGTCAGGACAAGGAGGCCTGAAGTAACCTGCTATACTTGTAACCAGCAAGGTCATGTGGCGAGACAATGCCCAAAAGGAGGGAAAGAAAACAAAGCAGCCGCCGCAATAGCTGGAAGTATGAGGCAGGAGGATGTACAGAGTCACGGCAAGCTCTGTTCATTATGTACGGCGATACCGTTCTCGCCAGAGTGCCAAGTAGAAGTAGAAGGAAAGCAAGCGACGGCATTGCGCGACACTGGAGCGTCGATCACCATCGTCGATTCCAGTCTCGTACCCGAGCGATGTTTGTCAGGAGAGACCATTGAGATAGTGATGGCCTCGTCGCCTGCAAAGTTAACACTACCAATTGCGACGGTACACATGAACACACCATTCTTTGAAGGGAAGACCGTTGTGGCCGTTATGAAGCAACCGGTAGAGCAAGTTCTTGTAGGGAACTACCGTAAGTCTGAGGATGGGAACCTGACGCCTGTTCCAGTTTACGCTATTCGAGAAGTGTGCGCAGCAATGCAAACTAGAGCTTCTGTGGGGAAAACAGATAAAACATTGAAAACATCCAATTCTCTGCTCGGGGATGTCACTCCAGTGGAGTTGGGACAAGCTCAGAAGGAGGATCCAACCCTGGAGAAAGCAAGAAAGCTAGCTGACAGTGAGACCAAGCATGGGAAAGGAGGGCGCAAATCAACTTCTAAAACCACCTACAGCTGGAGAAAGGGAATTTTGTACCGTACTTTTCTCCAAAACGGTAAAGAGACCAAACAAATTGTTGTCCCAAAGAAATATCGCAACGAAGTGTTACGATTGGCCCATGACACGCCGATGTCAGGACACCTGGGTGTAACCAAAACCAGGAAGAGAATCTGGAACGATTTCGTATGGCCCGGAATCTGCGGAGACATCAGACGCTATTGCGCGTCATGTGACATATGCCAGAGGACGTCACCGAAGGGTCAAGTTCGGAAACTGCCGTTGGGCAAGATGCCAATAATCCACACACCTTTTGATCGTGTGGCGGTGGATATCATCGGACCTATCTTACCAGCGTCCGACAGGGGGCACCGCTATATAATCACCATGGTGGACTATGCTACACGCTACGTCGAAGCCAAACCATTAAAATCCATCAAAGCCGAAGATGTGGCCGAATCATTGTGGGAAATGTGGACTCGCTTAGGTATTCCGAGAGAGATTCTGACAGACAACGGATCTCAATTTGTAGGATCCCTAGCTGACGAAGTGAACAGGCTATTGAGTGTGAAAGGCCTGAGGACCACACCAAGACACGCACAGTGTAACGGGTTGGTGGAACGTTTCAATGGTACCATCAAAAGTATGCTGAAACATCTTTGTCAAGAACAACCAAAAGAATGGGACAGGTTTATTCCTGCACTTCTATTCGCTATCAGAGAAGTACCGCAAGAATCACTACAATTCTCTCCCTTTGAGCTTCTTTATGGACGAACTGTACGAGGACCGTTACAGATTCTGAAAGAGCTCTGGACACAGGAAAAACAGACAGAAGAAACTAGGACCACATTTCAGTATGTGATCGACCTCCGGAACAGAATTGAAGAAACCTGTAAAATCGCCAGAGAAAATCTTGGAAAAGCAAGCGCTAAACACGCGAAACATTTCAACATGAAAGCAAAAGCACGAAAATTCAACGTTGGAGATAAAGTTCTCATGCTTGTTTCTGATAAAGCCAACAAACTGCAGATGCTATGGAAAGGTCCGTATGTTGTCACTGACCGCATCAATGAATGTGACTACAAGATTGCAGTAGGAGACAATGAGAAGATCTACCATGCTAATGCACTGAAACTGTACGTTGAAAGAGAAAAGCAAGTGAAAACTCATATCGTCGCCGTTGTGATGATCGACGAACATGAACAGAAAGGTACTACTGAGACAAAAGATAGCATACCCGTGATTCAGATGGAAAATGCCAAAGGACCAGCAGATATTCATTCATTGGACAAACCGACGGAAAAGCAAGACACAATGAGCAATTTCATTGATGACGTCATGGTAGCAACTGAGACGTGGGAGGAGCACGTGCAAGTCCTCAAAGCAACGTTGGATAGATTACATGAGTGCAATCTGACAGCAAAACCTTCCAAATGTTATTTTGGATTTGAGAGCCTGTCATTTCTAGGACACATAGTTGGTCAAGGTACAATTCAACCAGAAGAGGACAAGGTTGAAAAGATCAGGAACGCGCAACCACCGAAGACGAAGAAAGACTTGCGCGCTTTCTTGGGTCTAGCAGGGTATTATCGGAAGTTCGTGCCGAACTTCGCTACGCTCGCACTGCCGCTGACTGAAAAGACGAAAAAAGGGCATCCTGAACGAGTTCAGTGGGACGACAAATGCGAAAAAGCATTCACGTCACTCAAGCGAGAGTTGTGCAAGAAGCCAGTCATCTGTCTCCCTGATCCAGAGAAACAGTACGTCCTGAGGACGGACGCATCAGACAGAGGCATTGGCGCTATCCTGATGCAAGACCATGGTGATGGTTTACAACCAATCGCGTACGCCAGCAAGAAGCTGAGTGAAACTGAAGGCCGGTATGCCACGATCGAGAAGGAGTGCATGGCAATAGTATGGGGAATACGGAAGTTTGAACAATACCTGTTTGGAACAAAGTTTGTTATTGAAACAGATCACCAGCCTCTACAATATCTGCAAAAAGCAAGGACAGAAAACGGACGGCTGATGAGATGGGCCATACAACTCCAACAGTACAACTTCTCTGTACGTGTCATTCCAGGCAAAGACAATATCGGGGCAGATTATCTCAGCCGCTCGATGTAAGTGTAAGGAAAAATTGCATTCTTGATTTTTCACTTAAGCGGGGGGATATTGTCGCGATACAAGCGCCTACTCTACGCATCCTCGATAATCTGCTATAAGTCCAGACAATGTGTCATAGACAGTACGTCATAGACAGTGACGATAATAATATTGTTTTCGGAATGACGCAGCTGAAGCTGAAGAAAGAAAGCGACAAGCTGAAGTTGAAGCTGAAGAAAGAAAGCGTCAAGCTGAAGCTGAAGAAAGAAAGCGACAAGCTGAAGTTGAAGCTGAAGAAAGGAAGCGTCAAGCTGAAATCGATGAAAGGAAACATAAAGCAACATTGGAATATGAATTAGAACTCGAACGAATTCGTCACGTGAACAGTGACAACACCAACGACAATGCTGCCGATCCGTCGGATTCTCGTTCATCGCAGTTTTATCAGGAAAAACTGAAGATAAAACTACCTTTTCTGGAAGACAAAGATGATCTGGAAGATTATCTACGCACATTTGAGAGAACGGCTAAGATTCAAGAATGGCCAATTAATCAATGGGCTCCTCGCCTAGGCACCTTGCTAAAAGGGAAAGCGAGGGAAGTCTACTCTATGTTGAGTGATGCTGATGCCGGCGACTACGGAACATTGCGGCGATCATTATTGTTCCGATTCCAGCTGACGGCTGAAGAATATCGGAAAAAATTTCGAGAGGCCAGAAGACAGCAAGGAGAATCAACACAAGAGTACGCTACCAAGTTAGATCTCTGGTTATCCAGATGGCAGGAACTTGCAGGGAAAGACAACACATATGACGATCTGCGTGATTTGATACTGCAAGAAAAGTTTCTTAGTGGGATACCGTTTGATCAAGCGCGTTTTGTCAGAGAAAAGGAGCCGGAAACGATGGGCGATGCAATAAGATTTGCTTTAACCTACGAATCAGCAAAGCAAGCCACTATGTCTGATCATGAAAGACCCAGGAATAGATTCGGAGATAGACTCAAGCATAGTAGAAGGAAAGAAGATGAGGAAGGAGATAAAAAGAAGGTGGAGGTAACGCAGAAGCAGCTCCACAACGTCAGGACAAGGAGGCCTGAAGTAACCTGCTATACTTGTAACCAGCAAGGTCATGTGGCGAGACAATGCCCAAAAGGAGGGAAAGAAAACAAAGCAGCCGCCGCAATAGCTGGAAGTATGAGGCAGGAGGATGTACAGAGTCACGGCAAGCTCTGTTCATTATGTACGGCGATACCGTTCTCGCCAGAGTGCCAAGTAGAAGTAGAAGGAAAGCAAGCGACGGCATTGCGCGACACTGGAGCGTCGATCACCATCGTCGATTCCAGTCTCGTACCCGAGCGATGTTTGTCAGGAGAGACCATTGAGATAGTGATGGCCTCGTCGCCTGCAAAGTTAACACTACCAATTGCGACGGTACACATGAACACACCATTCTTTGAAGGGAAGACCGTTGTGGCCGTTATGAAGCAACCGGTAGAGCAAGTTCTTGTAGGGAACTACCGTAAGTCTGAGGATGGGAACCTGACGCCTGTTCCAGTTTACGCTATTCGAGAAGTGTGCGCAGCAATGCAAACTAGAGCTTCTGTGGGGAAAACAGATAAAACATTGAAAACATCCAATTCTCTGCTCGGGGATGTCACTCCAGTGGAGTTGGGACAAGCTCAGAAGGAGGATCCAACCCTGGAGAAAGCAAGAAAGCTAGCTGACAGTGAGACCAAGCATGGGAAAGGAGGGCGCAAATCAACTTCTAAAACCACCTACAGCTGGAGAAAGGGAATTTTGTACCGTACTTTTCTCCAAAACGGTAAAGAGACCAAACAAATTGTTGTCCCAAAGAAATATCGCAACGAAGTGTTACGATTGGCCCATGACACGCCGATGTCAGGACACCTGGGTGTAACCAAAACCAGGAAGAGAATCTGGAACGATTTCGTATGGCCCGGAATCTGCGGAGACATCAGACGCTATTGCGCGTCATGTGACATATGCCAGAGGACGTCACCGAAGGGTCAAGTTCGGAAACTGCCGTTGGGCAAGATGCCAATAATCCACACACCTTTTGATCGTGTGGCGGTGGATATCATCGGACCTATCTTACCAGCGTCCGACAGGGGGCACCGCTATATAATCACCATGGTGGACTATGCTACACGCTACGTCGAAGCCAAACCATTAAAATCCATCAAAGCCGAAGATGTGGCCGAATCATTGTGGGAAATGTGGACTCGCTTAGGTATTCCGAGAGAGATTCTGACAGACAACGGATCTCAATTTGTAGGATCCCTAGCTGACGAAGTGAACAGGCTATTGAGTGTGAAAGGCCTGAGGACCACACCAAGACACGCACAGTGTAACGGGTTGGTGGAACGTTTCAATGGTACCATCAAAAGTATGCTGAAACATCTTTGTCAAGAACAACCAAAAGAATGGGACAGGTTTATTCCTGCACTTCTATTCGCTATCAGAGAAGTACCGCAAGAATCACTACAATTCTCTCCCTTTGAGCTTCTTTATGGACGAACTGTACGAGGACCGTTACAGATTCTGAAAGAGCTCTGGACACAGGAAAAACAGACAGAAGAAACTAGGACCACATTTCAGTATGTGATCGACCTCCGGAACAGAATTGAAGAAACCTGTAAAATCGCCAGAGAAAATCTTGGAAAAGCAAGCGCTAAACACGCGAAACATTTCAACATGAAAGCAAAAGCACGAAAATTCAACGTTGGAGATAAAGTTCTCATGCTTGTTTCTGATAAAGCCAACAAACTGCAGATGCTATGGAAAGGTCCGTATGTTGTCACTGACCGCATCAATGAATGTGACTACAAGATTGCAGTAGGAGACAATGAGAAGATCTACCATGCTAATGCACTGAAACTGTACGTTGAAAGAGAAAAGCAAGTGAAAACTCATATCGTCGCCGTTGTGATGATCGACGAACATGAACAGAAAGGTACTACTGAGACAAAAGATAGCATACCCGTGATTCAGATGGAAAATGCCAAAGGACCAGCAGATATTCATTCATTGGACAAACCGACGGAAAAGCAAGACACAATGAGCAATTTCATTGATGACGTCATGGTAGCAACTGAGACGTGGGAGGAGCACGTGCAAGTCCTCAAAGCAACGTTGGATAGATTACATGAGTGCAATCTGACAGCAAAACCTTCCAAATGTTATTTTGGATTTGAGAGCCTGTCATTTCTAGGACACATAGTTGGTCAAGGTACAATTCAACCAGAAGAGGACAAGGTTGAAAAGATCAGGAACGCGCAACCACCGAAGACGAAGAAAGACTTGCGCGCTTTCTTGGGTCTAGCAGGGTATTATCGGAAGTTCGTGCCGAACTTCGCTACGCTCGCACTGCCGCTGACTGAAAAGACGAAAAAAGGGCATCCTGAACGAGTTCAGTGGGACGACAAATGCGAAAAAGCATTCACGTCACTCAAGCGAGAGTTGTGCAAGAAGCCAGTCATCTGTCTCCCTGATCCAGAGAAACAGTACGTCCTGAGGACGGACGCATCAGACAGAGGCATTGGCGCTATCCTGATGCAAGACCATGGTGATGGTTTACAACCAATCGCGTACGCCAGCAAGAAGCTGAGTGAAACTGAAGGCCGGTATGCCACGATCGAGAAGGAGTGCATGGCAATAGTATGGGGAATACGGAAGTTTGAACAATACCTGTTTGGAACAAAGTTTGTTATTGAAACAGATCACCAGCCTCTACAATATCTGCAAAAAGCAAGGACAGAAAACGGACGGCTGATGAGATGGGCCATACAACTCCAACAGTACAACTTCTCTGTACGTGTCATTCCAGGCAAAGACAATATCGGGGCAGATTATCTCAGCCGCTCGATGTAAGTGTAAGGAAAAATTGCATTCTTGATTTTTCACTTAAGCGGGGGGATATTGTCGCGATACAAGCGCCTACTCTACGCATCCTCGATAATCTGCTATAAGTCCAGACAATGTGTCATAGACAGTACGTCATAGACAGTGACGATAATAATATTGTTTTCGGAATGACGCAGTATGCGACATTGTTTTTATTTAGTGTAGTTCAATTTTAGATTATTGTTACCATAGACAATTTGTGTACTATCCTTTCGATTGGCTGGATGTGGGAAATATCGTTAAGAAAAACCATTCGAGCGACCATCTTGGAGGGCAAGGAACATATGTTTACGCCAGACCACTATTTCGGATGACTGAGGTCATAAAGTTGGTTCAAAAAAGCTCGTCTCACCCTAAACAACACGTGTCGTAGACACCACAAACGAATCCTGAGCTGGTAAGTTACGATTCGATGTGTGAAGCTGGGGAATGGGTAGTCTTGTGCTTGTGTCCATTGCGCCATGCGAATCATTCATCGTCCTTCATCAAGGTGATTCGTTATTATTCTTCAATGTATGCAAATTGTATGATAATAGTTATTTTAACATGTTGTTCTCGTTTCATATAAATTCTTCAGCGCGTGAAGTTTATATGGTGATAGTTAATTTAACATGTTTAGCTTAGTTCATAAAGAATGTTGGTGCATTCTTAAACATTGGAACAGTGTGGATGAACAGCGAGGAAAGAACATTATTATGTTTTGAGAATAAGATACAATAACCCGTGAATATGCAGGGTTCTTATTCAGACAACGTCAACGGCGTTCCTCGCTGGTCATTCAACAGGATACAGATTGTGTATTTAGTCCCTGTTAATTTGTCTGTGCGCAGGGAAAGGATTTTTGTTTTTGCTTCCTTCTTCATAATATTTTCGACTGTCGGATTCCTGATATGATCGTTTAACCTACTTCCACCCTCAACGCTTATTCTTCTGATGACATGGAGCTCGTCATATCCCTGACGTCCATGTGAAGCCAGCTGGACGATAATCCTTTTGGTCAAACGTGAGGACAGAATTAAGTTAAACAAAAGAGACAATTCTTCTTCTCCATCAGGGAATCCACGTCAGATAAGTGACAATTTTAATCAACAGTGAAATTCTTTAGAACCATGATTTCACGGGTTTTTGTATCACATCATATGAAATAAATGTCATCAACCATCAACCAGTGGTATTCTTTTTTAGTTGTAAAAAAGCAAACAGGACGAATGAATAGCCAGTAATTTCTTTTATTCTTTATTTTCTATTTCTCAACATTATTTTCTTGTTTCTTATCGATTTTAGGCATAGTAAAAAGAGGAAATTGATTCTATTCATATAAAATTCTTTTAATATATTCATTCACCCTTTAACATCAATATATATATTAATATAAAATATATATATAACGCGACATTCGGTGTGCGCCAAGGATGCCTACTCTCTACAACACTCTTTAACATTTTTCTAGAGCGCATCATGTCAGATGCCATTTCAGATCACGAAGGCACAGTCAGCATACTCCAACCTCCGTTGCGGATGACATTGATGGATTGGCTGGTGATGAACAAGAGCTTGAACAGCTGATACAAAGACTTGGCACCACCTCCAGAGCCTACGGAATAGAAAAAAGAGCAGAGAAGACCAAAATGATGACAACAAGACAAACGGCATCAACACAGACATCTAAGTTCAAAGCCAATCTCTCAACACAGTGCATAGCTTCAAATATTTAGGAGCCACTGTATCAGACAATGGGTCACGACAGGTAGTCCTCTCCAGGATCGCACAAACACCTGCTGCTCTGACAAGGTTGAAGCTTATTTGGAAAGACAGTCTACATTCCAAGGTAAGTCTTATGCGCTCCCTTGTCATCTCCATCTTCCTATACGCTTGCGAAACATGGGCTTTCACGACAGATCTACAACGAAGAATACAAAGTATGGAGATGAGGTGCTAAAGACTTCTGGGCATTTTCTATACCAGCAAATTACCAACGACGAAGTCCGACAGACCATCAGGCAAACCGTTGAACAACACAATGACATGCTCACAGTGGTAAGGAAACGGAAACTCCGATGGTATGGCCACGTCACCAGAGCATCAGGCCTTGCAAAGACCATCCTGCCAGGCACGGAGCAAGGAGGCAGAAGAAGAGGGATACAGAAAAAAGAGGTGGGAAAATAACATTCGAGAATGGACTGGCTTGACTCTGAACGAAGCCACGGTACAAAGAGGCAGAAAAAGAGGGGCACATAAACAGAGGTAGTATGACAACATTCGAGAATGGACTGGCTTGACACTGAACGAAGTCATGAGGGTTGCTGAGAACAGAGAAAGATGGAGTACGCTTGGTTAAACGATCATCTGTCGTTCCCCCAACGACCTTCTAGTTACGGAATAGGATAGGGTAGGTTAGAGTGACCGCATCCAATACTATTATTGAAGGGATAATTAATTATAATAATTATGATACGACTAATACTTTTACTACTACTGCTACTGCTGCTGCTACTATTACTACTACTACCACTACTACTACTACTACTACTACTACTACTACTACTACGACTACTACGACTACTACTATCACTACTTGTATAATATAGGGGTTTCCCCTCAGTATAAATCAAGTCAAATCTCGTAGAAATATGAATTTGAAATTTGGAATTTTTTAAAATGATTTAAAATGTTTGAAATGATTTGAAATTACGAACGTACAACTAAGTATTGACGTATTGTCGTCATCATGGGTATTTGTTTGCCGTGCACGATGTTTATGATCATGCACTTAGAGCAATATTTTCATTAATACAAAATGCAAGACGGCAAGAGTTTTCTATCAGTGTCACTTTAGACTTATATCGTAAATTGGTTCTTCCAGTATTATTATATTATTGTGAACTACGGGGATTTGAAAATATAGCTATATCAGAAAAGTTGCATACGAAGTTTCTTAAAATGTTGGTTCATTTAAATCGTTGTAGAATGAATACTATAATACTGGGAGAAACTGGTTTATTTCCCCTATCTCCGCGTGTCAAATGTAGGATGATACGATTTTGCACAAGTATTCAATCAACGTCTGCCTAATGTTTATGTCGAATGCATAGACACATAAACCAACTGTGTTCAGATTCTAATTTATCATCACAATGGTTAAACTATATCAAGACTATTCTCGTTCAGACTGGTTATGATTGTGAATAGAAGACACAACAGTTTAGGAATTGAGCATCGTTATGAAAAAGAAAAAAAAACACACACAAAAAAAAACCCCACATCTTTTTAAAGAATAATTTTATTCAGACGTGGAAACAGGCTCTTGATGTAAGCAGCACATGTTTCTTCTGCTAACGTATTAAATTACAATTTGGTCGTGAAAAGTATATTTCTCAATTACCTGACATTTATGTTTATACATTGATAAAATGTTATTGTTCGGATCATATAGTCAGAAATACAATAATTTAGGAAGGCGGTAAGGTGTAATAAAAATAGAAAGAGTTTGTAGGGACTGTAATATGGGTAGGGACTGTAATATGGATAGGGACTGTAATATGGGTAGGGCGGACTGTAATATCGGTAGGGACTGTAATATGGGTAGGGACTGTAATGGGTAGGGACTGTAATATGGGTAGGGACTGTAATATGGGTAGGGACTGTAATATGGGTAGGGACTGTAGGGACTGTAATATGGGTAGTGACTGTAATATGGGTAGGGACTGTAATATGGCTAGGGACTGTAATATGGGTAGGGACTGTAGTATGGGTAGGGACTGTAATATGGGTAGGGACTGTAATATGGGTAGGGACTGTAATATGGGTAAGGACTGTAGGGACTGTAATATGGGTAGGGACTGTAATATGGGTAGGGACTGTAATATGGGTAGGGACTGTAATATAAGTAGGGACTGTAGGGACTGTAATATGGGTAGGGACTGTAATATGGGTAGTGACTGTAATATGGGTAGGGACTGTAATATGGGTAGACTGTAATATGGGTAGGGACTGTAATATGGGTAGACTGTAATATGGGTAGGGACTGTAATATGGGTAGGGACTGTAGGGACTGTAATATGGGTAGGGACTGTAATATGGGTAGACTGTAATATGGGTAGGGACTGTAATATGGGTAGGGACTGTAGGGACTGTAATATGGGTAGGGACTGTAATATGGGTAGGGACTGTAGGGACTGTAATATGGGTAGGGACTGTAATATGGGTAGGGACTGTAATATAGGTAGGGACTGTAATATGGGTAGGGACTGTAATATGGGTAGGGACTGTAATATGGGTAGACTGTAATATGGGTAGGGACTGTAATATGGGTAGGGACTGTAATATGGGTAGTGACTGTAATATGTGTAGAGACTGTAATATAGGTAGGGACTGTAATATGGGTAGGGACTGTAATATGGGTAGGGACTGTAATATGGGTAGGGACTGTAATATGGGTTTGGTTGGGGATGAATTTCACCCTTTATTTTGAGTGTCAAAAACACAAGCACATTCGACAAATGTTTATTTGTACGAAATATTTATCGTGCAAGTCAATGTTATATAATTTGTTTCAGGAACGAAAACATGTGTAACTAAAATTGAGTAAATGTATAAAATCAGGAAAGTAGTACACCAATACAAATAACAATATTGGCACAATGTTATTGTTTTGAATGATAAAGTTGGAATAGTAGCAAAGTTATAGGTATTTTTTTTACAACTGAATTATGATTATGACGCTTATGTTTTTATATCTTCCAAACACACACACACACACACACACACATACACTAACCCACACACGTTTGTAAGAACGCCGCTGTTATGACTTTTATGAAACGCCACATACGTTGTTTTGGATTTTTTTTTCAATTTGTCAATTTGTTGAAGCTAACCCTAACCCAAACCCTAACGCTAACCCTAATACAACCCCAACTTTTAATCTAACCCTAAGCCGAACACAAACGTAAAGTACACTGTTTTTGACGTCAAAATAACGGGGCCGTCAAAAGAACGTAGATAGATATAAAGAATGTGTAACAATGACGGCGTTTCTACAAACAAACAAACAAACAAACAAACACACAAACAAACACACCACACAAACATACGCGCGCACAAGCACACAAACGACCACACCCGACCACTAACACTTGATATTTTAGTCCTCGTGAACCCACCCATCACGTTGGGCACAGAACTTTAAAAAAAACAAAGAAAGCGTGGGGTGGAGGCTAGGGGAATGTGAGGGGTAGGGTGGTGGGAAAGGGAGTGGAAGGTCCGCCCTCAACTTTAAAACGGCATTTAAAGGATATCATCTCGGATTCTCAAACTTTAAAACCCTTCCTTGCAGGGCAATTGTAACGATGCATTAGAAGAAGAAATGATTGTGTATTTCAAAGGCTGACGCGGTGGAGTTCAACAGATTTCAAAAGATAAAAAAATTAAGGTAAGGCCTGACTTTGGGACAAAATCCCTCTTTCTTGCGTTTTGGCACACTGCTTTAATTTAATGATTAATCGGCTAGGTTTAAAATTGTCTCGTTTTAGAACAAAGGCATGAGGGGATCAGCGATGTTCCAGTCCAGTTAGACAATTACAATGAGCTTTATATGTTTTCTTCGTTTCTCCTCGACGATTATATTTTGCATCGATCCTACTTTCTTGTTTGTTTCCTTTCTCTGTCTCTGTATGTCTGTCACCCTCTGTCTTGTCTGTTTCTCTCTGTCTTCCTGCCTTTATTCTTTCTATCGTTGTCTGTCTCTTTTCGTTGTCTGTATCTTGTCTCTGTCTGTGACGTGTCCACCTCTCTCTTCCCTGTCTGTCTGTGTCTCTTTCCCTGCCGTCTGTCTGTGTCTGTCTCTTTCTGTCTGTCTGTCTCTCTCTGTCTGTCTGTCTCTCTCTGTCGTCTGTCTGTATCTGTTTGTCTCTCTTTCCTGTCGTCTGTCGGTCTGTGTCTGTCTTTGTCTGTTTGTCTCTCTCTTCCCTGTCGTCTGTCTGTCTGTGTCTGTTTGTCTCTCTCGCTCTCTCTCTCCCCCCCCCTCTCTCTCTCTCTTTCTCTCTTTTGCATAACAAAATGTCCATTATTCTTTTTTTCCCTTCTCTATTACATTTCTGTAGCATCTTTCCTTGATCTTTACGCATTAGCGTTCTCTACCCTGACAATGCTAGCAATGCATCACATTGCTCACAAAGGTTTAATCCGACGAGTTTTGCTTCTTTTTCGTTTTCCCTTTTTCTTTCATTTCTTCCAACTTTACACCATGAAATTACCCACCGGACCTTAGAAACAAATCGAAGACAATAACTTTACTGTCGTTACGTTTACGTTAAATAGATTAAAGTCCCCAGACACATGGCATATAGGGGACTACCTTTACTGTCAATGACTCAACTTCCAGATATAATTTTCTTGTCAGGCCTGGTTATCTCCCTTTCTTTCTATCATATTACTGGCGATTGATGTGTTCTGGATCAGTAATCATGATAACTAACATGCATCAATTGGTTTTGCTATTTCACCAACCTTTTCTTCCTTCTTCCTCCCCCACCCCCACCCAGTCCCTCAAGCCCCTCTCTTGTTATGAAATGAAATGGTTCCAGTTAAAGGTTTATATTACTTAGTGTTAGTTTCCTTGTTACGAAGTTAGAGATTTGGTTTGCCGCATGACAAAACCCGGCTAAAGACGCTAGGATTGATTCGCTGCTACAGCCGTAAAACACTAAAAATAGGCTATCCCATCAATTTTAAGATTGTTGCCTCTTTGTCTTTATTTAAGACTTTTCTTTAATATCCCAAACGGATTTTGTTCAAAAATTACTAAAACATTGTTTATTTTGTTGATTTTCATAAGGGTGTTGATCACACCTTGCTAAAACAATGGCACTAATTGACCTCCGATACCCCAACTTTTCTTGTCCGACTATGAAGGGAAATCCCCAATTTGGATTGATATATAACGTCTGGAGGGTGAAAAGTCCCTATTGGTACTACGTTTTGGTACATAAAAGTGTGTGGCGTATGAATTTTTCATGAAATTCCTTGTTCCGAAGCTTGCTTGTGACACAAGTTGTGTTCGAATGTGTCTCTAGCCGGGTCGTGAAAAACTGAAGTGTTTCCTATAGATTTTCGACGATTTTTAGTTCAAAGTGAATTTTTTAATGTAGATAAACTCATCAAACATCTATTTCAAGTGTTTTCTTGCAATATTTATGTTGCATTTGTTAGAAACAATTTGTCAAAGTGACCGATTCTTTTTGGAAACCGGAAGTGATGGCTTCGTCTCCAGCGTCAGTAGATGTGTCGTCTGCTAGAGTAGCTAGGGCCTTGAATCGACCCGGTTTTGCTTCTGAAGAGCTCCAAGACCTGCTTTCAGACTATTTTCATGATGGTGCCAGTGGGAACTGTGATGAGGATTATGATTCTGACGAGCAGAAGCTTGATCCCGTTATTAAACGATACTGTTTGTTTTCATTCAATGATTCATGTTTCGTAGGCCTCTTCGCTATTGGCGTGTCTTTAATAATCCGTCATTCTACTTGCATAGATTTAGGTAAAGGTTGAAAAGGCGATATCAGTGAAAGAATTACAGTAGGAGTGTGGAAAATATTTCAGTAGTATATTTTGTTGGGTGGAGGTGGGGTGGGGTGGTTGAAAAGGTAAGTAGTCTGGCCTGCATTCAATATTACTAGCATGACAAGTTGACTATGTTCTCAGTATTTATTATTGTTGGTTTGTCTGTTTTAGGAAATGAACATGAGGACTATTTACCAAATTACTAGTAATTAGTATTTGCTTTGATATTTGTGTTTATTTAAACTTTACAGAGCAAAATGACATGTTATTTTGATTTACACCTGTGACGCGACAGATTTATTCGACGTGCGGAAGGGAGTGGAGAATCGGGGAATTATTAAAGCTTGATTATTAGGACTGAAAACTACCTAATGAAACTTTTGTTTTAGGTTTGTAATCTTTGTTTGACTATTTGAACTGAGCTGATGTAGCTGCTTGCAATTAAACAAAAGATTACTTGACGGACGAGGGATTTAAGAGGGATGGGGAGGGGGAGGGAAGGGGCATTATGATAGGGTTTATTTTATAAAAATGATTGATTCAGGCCATGTTCTTGATATATTATTATGTGTTTGAGTTATTATAGACTTGCTAAACACTTGTTTTATTTCTAATATGTTTAAAAACACTATGCATTATGGATGGATACAGAATAAAATTGTGCGTACTGTTTTAATTTGTTTATGTTCAGTATTGTGTGAATGGTGTATAATGTGAATTTTCTCATCTTATCTCAATTCACTGCCATATTGCTGCCATCTTCCTGATTGTTTTGATACCAAATACATGCATGGGGAAATTCTGGTTGTGAAGTAATGATCATTTTACAATTCAAAACTTTGAAGGCAATTTCTGGAAATTAGCCCCCGAGAAAATAAAATATTTAAAAAAAATCATAAAACATCAACCAATAAAGATAAAACAATTCTGTTTTTTGCATTTTGAAGATTATTTTTAGTACTTTGTTAATAAATAAATAAGTAATTTTTCATATTTTGACACTTTAGCCTGGTTTTCTCATGCTGCAACACATTTATTGTTTTCTCTGTTAATTTTTGAAATGTATGTTTATCTACGCATGAATGCGGATGTATGATTAAACTAAATGTGTGAGTGACTCGAAGAAAGACTGATTCTAAGGTTAGCAAATTAATGCTAAAATGGTTTTATTCTCGTAATAAAATATTGAATCCCCCCTCTCTCCCTCCCCCCCCCTCTCTCTCTCTCTCTCTCTTTCTCCATCTCTCTCTCTCTTTCTCCATCTCTCTCTCTCTTTCTGCTAAACGCTTGCGTATCCAGAGCCTGCCTCTGTCCACCACCCTTCTAGTACAAGAATTACCGGGCTCTTTAAACGGGCTGTTGTGACGACACGTGGGTCCCAACGCGGTAGCCCAGTGGTAGAGCTTTCGCCTGGCGCACCTGCAGATGACCCAGGTTCAAATCCCGTGGTGGGCAAAATAAAAGTGGCCGTTTTCCACCGTCCCATCTTAGCACAATGATTGCTCTGATGGTTGAGTGTTGATTTAGGTCCCTACCCCTCTTTCCCTGGGATGGTTGGTTATCCCCGTCTGCCATATCGCCAATGGTGGATGCAGACGTTAAACCTCAATGTTCGTTCATTCGACACGTGGGGAGGAACAAGAAAACCGAGGAGTTGTGGTTTGTGAAAAGGAGAAGAGTGAACCACCACCGATTATCATGTAATGTTATGTAAGAAAGTCGACTTTTCTGTCATCATCAAGATGTCAAACTGCGGGTTTTCTCCTTGATTGATTGATTGATTTATTGTTGCTTTAGGTCCAGCGGACTCTTCCGAGCCAAATCAGGACCGGACAACCCCCGATCCGCATAAAAGATCTGCCGAAACAACCCTAGTGGGAAAATTGAATGCCCTCCACCGGCCAGTCACTTTACAATAAAGACATCCCACGCGGGGGACGGCTGAGGGTTGACCTCAACCCCGGTTACAAAAACAAAATAGAATACAAACATCATTATAAATCATCAACAAAACACATACATATAAAATGCCTATAGTGCGAAATAATACAATCATAGGAAGCCCTAGTGACCACCCGGCAGAAAGCGTCCAACACTCCCAAGCTGATCCAACAGACCTCATACACAAACAAGGAGTCTTGTCCAGGAAGAGTTTTCAAGAAAAAAGGTAGGTCATTGATCTAGCGAAGAAGAAGAAAGTATAGCAGAGTGATAGGACAGATCAGGAATGGGAAAGAGCAAATGATGAAGACAGCGACAGTGGGAATTTAAAGCACTAAATTTCCAGAAAGTGGGGATACTATTTATACTGAAACCCCCGGCACTCCAACGGGGGGAACTGTTGCCGCAGTGAATTAGTCATGCCTACAAAGGCAAGACAGGTTTTCAACTGGGGCTTTCACTGTTCCCTTTATAGGTTAGAACAATCTATAGTGAGGGTTTTCTCCTAAACAGGCGAACATTTCACTACATTTATACAATGTCACAAAAACAAAATACAAACGACATACGCCTCATGCAATGAACCACAAGAAGAAAAAGAGCATACGCGCCATGTTGGACCTAGAAATGAGACACTAAGCTTGCCCCTGCCAGTCAAAACATGGACCAGCGCGTTAGGCCCCACCCAACATGCCTTATTAATATGCATAAGCTTCGATTTGCCTTCTTGACTTAATATTCCCCAAACTGACCCCTACACCTTTTACTTTTGCACTGCACTGCTTAGAGGGAGGGACCGGGGAGGGGGGTTGTTGGGGAGGGGGGGTGGTGCGACGGATAAACCGAGGGTGCTGAATGGATGCAATCTTCGGAGTGAACGATTATTCCAAGATGCTCTTTCTGTGTGTAATGCTCTCACTGGGTCCCCGCGTAACAAAGTGGTTAGAGCGTCGAGCCCGTGTTCCGAAAGGTTGCGGGTTCGATCCCCGATAGTTTCAAATATTACAATGTTCTCACTGCTGTTTGGCTACTCGGCTACAAACGGGTACGTTACTTAGCTTTAACATTGACCCCGTGGGGCTCAGGTGACTAGACTGCTCAATTTAGCAAATAATACTTAGCGTGTTGGACGCATTAGCACTTTTGAACTATTGTTAATACAACAACCAGACATACATTAAACAGTGATGCAACAGCCATGTCTACTCTATTCTACTCTTTAGCGCCAAACGTCTATTTTGAAACAGCTGATAACACGACAGACATATAGGACACACAGTGCAAAGCACCAGACTAATGTGTCCATCTTAAGCATACGGAGAGAGAGAAAGAGAAAGAGGGAGAGAGAGAGAGAGAGAGAGAGAGAGAGAGAGAGGATAGAGAAGGAGAGAGTGGGAGAGAGAGAGGGAGAGAGAGAGGGAGAGAGAGGGAAGGGGGATAGAGAGAGAGAGGGAGAGAGAGAGGGAGAGAGAGAGAGGGAGAGAGAGAGAGAGAGAGAGAGAGAGAGAGAGGGAGAGAGGGAGAGAGAGAGAGGGAGAGAGAGAGAGAGAGAGAGAGAGAGAGAGAGAGAGAGAGAGGGTGAGAGAGAACGACAGACTGACAAGGACACACAGGCAGGGACAGACATAGAGAGATATAGATGACAGGAAAAATAGAAAGACAGAGACATATATAAATAAATAAATAAATAAATAAATAAATAAATAAATAAATAAATAAATAAATAATAACTGATCGTTGACAAAAGCATTAATTATTAGGTAGTCTTTCATTTAAAAACAAACAAACAGGGGAATAGGCAGTGACCAAAATAAAAACATAGTCCTTAACAGATAACATCCTCAAGTGGTGAGGAAAAGAGCAAAATGAAACTCTTTCTCCCACCCGAAAGCATTTAGTTATTTTGTAAATGAACACATCCCTGTACCTATTAATAGCAACAGACTTTGGCTAGTCCGCAAACGTTCTGGAGCTAAAAATAGCAGCTACCAAAACCGGTAAGAGACACAACCCGTAAAAAAACAATTGCTCGTAAAGTTGTTGGATAAAGGTTGATAAAATAGACCTACCCCGTGTTCCAAGGACGAAACACTTCAAGCCGCATGGTTCTTTCACAGATAGGGTCAAAGGTCACAGGACTATACCGTTTTAAAACAAGGACAATCATTCCCTGTCTGAACTAAATGGAAAATTCAAACTTCAGCGGTTGGTTTGAGCAACGAAATCCCAATTTATCGTTGTGTAATGTAATAACAATGCGGATTTTAGGGTATCCCGTTTTTAGCCAAAAGTAAACAATGCCTTCACATTGGGGACTTTTATATAAATTCATACATCGTTTTGTTTGCGCCTAATATTGGCTAAAATTGAATCTGAATTTCCGTGACCGACCGTCCAACAGGTCAAGAGAAGTAAGACTAAGTGGCTAATCTCCGTTTAGAGTAGAGGCACAAGCGCCCAGCATATTAACGCGACGAACTTGCTCCAAGGCGTTGTTGCAAAATTAACGCAGCGGGAGTATTGTGTGCGTGTGGTATAGAGTAAAGCCTGATAACTGTTATTGAGGATCTAGTCTTTGTGTCTTTGTGTCTGTGTGCCTGTATGACAAGACTACTAGTGCAGTCCTCCACAACAGAGCCATCGGGAACTGGTTAAGAACAGTAAGTGGCGTGCGTCAAGGATGCCTACTCTCTCAAACACTCTTCAACATCTTCCTAGAGCGCATCACGTCAGATCCTTTTGCAGACCACGAAGGCACAGTCTGCATAGGGGGCAAAGCAATCTCCAACCTACGATTTGCGGATGACATTGATGGATTGGCTGGAGAAGAACAAGAACTTCAACAGGTGGTTCAGAGGTTTGACATCGCCTCAAGAGCCTTTGGAATGGAAATAAGTGCAGATAATACCAAAATGATGACCAACAACGCCAATGGCTTCAACATGGACATCAAAGTCCAAGGCCAATCCCTCAACACAGTCCATAGCTTCAAATATTTATGAACTATTGTATGAAACTATGGGTCCCGACAGGAAATCCTCTCCAGGATCCCACAAACAACTGCTGCCCTGACAAGGTTGAAGCCCATTTGGAAAGACAGGACCATCAGTCTACAGTCAAAGGTAAGGCTGCTGCGCTCCCTTGTCATCTCCATCTTCCTAAACCCTTGCGAAACTTGGACCCTCACAGCAGATCTACAATAAAAATTTAAAGCATGAAAATGAGGTGCTACAGAAGTCTCCTGGGCATTTCCTATACCCAACACATCGCCAACGACGAAGTCCGACAGACCATCACACAAGCCATTGGACAACACGATGACATTCTCACAGTGGTGAAGAAACGGAAACTCCGATTGTATGGCCACGTCACCAGAGCATCAAGCCTTGCAAAAACATCCTGTAAGGCACGGTGCAAGGAGGCAGACGGAGAGGATACAGGAAAAGGTATGGGAGGACAATATTCGAGAATAAACTGTCTTGACACTGAGCGAAGCCTTGAGGGTTGCTGAGGACATAGAAAGGTGGAGTACGCTGGTTAAACGATCATCTGTGGTGCCCCAACGACTTTGGAGTTACGGGATAGGTTAGGATAGGATAGTCTTTGTGCAGACTCGCGAAGTGACGTTATGGAAATAAGTCACTTAAAAAAAAAAAAAAAAAAAAAAAAAAAAAAAAAAAAAGCTTCTTCCATGCTGATATGAAACCGTTCACTAGCAGGAGGTCAAAGGGTAAAAAGACAGCGAATCAGCGTTGAGTCTCTTTTTGTGACGTTGTGTGTATATCCTGTCTCGGCGATAGCAAGACCCATTCCTCTTCATAACGCCGTGAAGCATTGCATAAAAGACACAGCGCACGTAAAATAGATTTCACGTTATTATATCGTCCTCTGCCCTGCAGCCAAGCTTAGTAAAAGGTCATTCGTCTTATATGCCGCGCTTGCTAGTTCAGTAGGCTTACACTGTTTAAGGAGGTCCACTTTGGCCACTCCACTCCACAGATCTTTTTAACATTCTCAGTAAGTGTTGCCCCACGAAAAAAAGCTTACAACAACAACTCTTTCGAAAGTATAGCTATTTGTTAAAGAATACATTTCGGAGTTTTTTGTACCTAGTAATAGCAACGGTTAGCGCTAAAAAATTGCATCTAATAAAGCCGGTAAGAGATAGAACCCGTAACAAATATTGTTCGTTAGGTTATTTTGTTTTAAGTTGATAAAATAGACCCTACCCCAAACACCAAAGACGAAACGCTTAAAGCTCCGTGGTTCTTTCACAGATAGGGTCAAAGGTCACACTGGCTATGATACTGATATACCGTAAACACAGGGGAAGTCATTCCCTGGCAGACCCGAAATGGTAAATTCGCCATATCCTTCCAATTAGGACCTTTTAAGGTGCTCCTGTTTAGCGTTCGTGGTAGCGGGCTGGTCTCCAATGCCGTCCAAGTTACTAGTGCCGAATGAACGGACGTGGGTTCGATTCGAAATAATTAGCGAAAGAATTAACATAGGTAGGATGTTTGTAACATTTTCTGCTCCTACTTACTTGTTATGCAGTCATCAACAATTTTAAAAAATCAAAAATAAACTTTCCATTTCCATTTTGCTTCCTACTAGCGATCCCCTTGCCTCTACATCACATGTACGAGAGTGATTGATGTTAAAATCTGTTGTGCATGTGAGAGTGTGCATAACATGCGAGTCGCTTTGAGCCTGATTGGATATTTTTAGAAAACGCGTGTATATAGCATGCAGTATTCTATTTGTCTGTCTGTCTGTCTGTCTGTCTGCCTGTTTGTCTGCCTCTCTCTTTCTTTCTTTCTCTCTTTCTACCTTTCTCTACATCAACTTTCAATCAAACCATTTTGGGATGAGAGCTTTCAAGAATGCAGCTCCAAATCTCTGGACCACTCTGCCGACAAATGGGCTGAATGCCAAAGCGGCTGAGGTCTTAAAGATAACAATGATGACACATCTCTTTGCCTCACAGCAAATCAGGTTTCCACAAACCCTCGCGCACACACACACACACACCCACACACACACATACATACACACATACATACACATACATACATACATACATACACATACATACATACATACATACATACATACATACATACATACATACATACAAATTTACCTTTACACTCACTCAAACTCAAACTTTCTCAAACGCAATGGCTCTATGACTACACTATCCCATTGTTATTTGCCCTCTACTTCCTCCCCCCCCCCCCCCCTCAACCTTATGAGGCAGGAGGGGAGGATTGGGGGGGGGGGCTGCTGAGGGGATAGGGTCGGAATAAACTTGAAATCCGATGACTACAAAATGACGACTGTATACAGCGTATTTAAATTCAATCCCATTCAACACATTTTTATCAACTCTTAAAGGAATTCTTATGACAGGCGTTAAAACATTGCACAACTAAACATAAAACGCATTCGGACTTGAAAAAAACCAACAACATAAGATATAAAATGTAAAACTGCATTATGCAAACATAGTATTCAAATCTAACGCTCTCGCAACTCCCCTAACACATATATACACACACAGGCACACACACGCACACACACACAATTCATTTTGCATTATAAAACTGACATATAACATAA
Source organism: Oncomelania hupensis (assembly GCA_036898135.1). Classification (NCBI taxonomy): domain Eukaryota; kingdom Metazoa; phylum Mollusca; class Gastropoda; order Littorinimorpha; family Pomatiopsidae; genus Oncomelania; species Oncomelania hupensis. The sequence goes on from CM072525.1 coordinate 38,183,179, forward strand.
AAGTCTCACATGTAAATAACTCGTCTGTCACCTCCCCATGACTGTTTATTGCGTAATAGTTCAACCTACATCTTGACGTCTTCGCTTTTGCTCTCGGTCCGCACACAGTCTATCGGGCAAAACAAATATATAACAATATAAAAAGAGTCTGGACTGGGCGATTCTTGTGTGAGGGAAGCTTAGAAGATGGTGATTGGTAAGAGGAAACACTATAGATCGGAATTAAGACTGTGACAAACTGCCTCCGACTCCCCGTGAAGACATGGTTTAGTCAGGATGTGGTCGAGACGTGTCGATTGAATGACATCCATCCCTTTCCAGGATGTGAATCATGGAAAGGACAAAATAGCATCAACATCGGTGTCTGCAGCGTTATTTTATTTTTTTTCCGTTACTAATATCAAACAGTTTGTGAAACTACAACATCAGCAACTACATGTATATTGTACTTCGAAGAACGATGTTTAGATCATTACGACATTCGTTGACACTAACAACAAATAACCCCGTCTGCCACAGTGTACCTAATGGCGGAAAACCCTAATATATAATAATATATTACGAATAGTGTAATTACTGAAGAAACAATAAGTAAGTTTCTTTCAGTTCTGTAGGACGTTTGGCCCCATGCAATAGGGTTTCTTCAGGACAATTATCTGAAACAAACATGTACGGACAACTAAATAATTATAATATAAAATGCTTTATAGTCCATCAATTAAAAATATATATATTTAGTTCACAACAGGATTCTGAAACACAATCCCCAACTTACATTTGGTTGAATCCGCTTGCTTGTCAGCTAAAATCTAAAACTATAAAACTATAATTTTTAGAGGTCGAACATTATAAATAAAATAATTCAGAACTGTCAGTATCAGAATGATTTATAAGACCAACAATAACAACCGCAGCCGCATTCTCAATAATAACACCACACTCATAACCATTTTCACTTTCGTCATTACGGCCAACAACATTAACACCAACACTAACAACGCCATCATCATCACCACGACCAAAAACACCAACAACAACGCCTGCAGCAGCAACGTAAATTTTATGAACGTTGTGACTTTGTTAAAATGTTGGCCTATCTCTGTCGTCACGGTGACCTAAAAGTCGGTGCTTGACCTCCCTTTACTCACGTCCGTTCTACCTACTTGGCATGGTCACTGCACTGCCCACTGAATGAAATAATGAACATGGAAGCTGCATGTCCACGTTCCCCAATGGCGATGTGGCAGACGGTGATTACCATTCAAAGGAAGAGGGTGTACGGCCCCAAATCAACAGCAAACCACCAGAGCAATCATACCACAAAAGACGGACAAGTGCACAACGGCCACTTTTCCCTTGCCCACCACTGGATTGGAACCTGCGGTAATCGGTGTTCCAGGCCAATGAACGACGTTATACTAAATGATGATAATACATCATCATCATCATCATCATCATCATCATCATCATCATCCTCATCATCATCATCATCATCAGCTATCGAGAACAAATTATCGATAACAAATATGAAACGATCAAGAAAATGTTACTTTCTTAAACCTCAAACATGATGAATTTTCTTATAAAAATAATTAATACAATACATTTTAGGAAATGATAATAAAAATCATTTTCTCTCAAATCAATTGTTTACAAATTTCCTAAAATGTACTTCGAAGTAAGTCGAGTTTACCAAAAATATTATGGAAATAATATGTACAAAAGTTATATAAATATAAAATCAAAAATAAATGCATAGTTTATAATTAATTATCAGATCGTCGCGTTTTGAGCCTGATTGATTTGAAGAAAGGCTCGCATATAGCAGCCAGTATTAAAATTATTATTATTCAATGCAATATTCAAAAAAGAAAAATATCCAACGCACCAATTCAGTTTGAAACAGGTTCAAATTGTAAATTTACTAAGATATGTGCCGTTTTCTGTTTGTTTTGTGGTGTTTTTTTTTGACATTTTGATTAAAACATTGATGAGCGTTTAGACAAATTGTCAAATAGCTGTACACAATCTTTGCACAATCATGTCCTAAGCTCTACACCTTGTTTATTTTAGAGCCTTGAGTTGACCGTGGAAGGGGAGATCCAATAAATATTTTTGTTGTTATACTGCACAGAGATTTACCTACAGTACATAGTTACATAATTATACACTATTGCAGTGACAACATAGATTTTGAAAGGTGGTTACAGAAATAATCTTTACTAGATTCTAACCTTTCAGCACAAAGGGGAACATTAGCAAGCTCTATCCTCCCCTTTTGAGTATAGTAGTAATAGTAGTAGTATATGCTATTAGTAGTATTGTAGTAGTAGTAACAGTAGTAGTAGTAGAAGTAGTAGTAGTAAAATATATCCTAGTAGTAGTAGTAGTAGTAGTAGTAGTAGTAACAGTAGTAGTAGTAGAAGTAATAGTAGTAGTAGTAGAATATATCCTAGTTGTAGAAGTAGTAATAGTAGTAGTAGTAGTAGAAGTACTATATCCTAGTAGTAGAATGTATACCCTAATAGTAATAGTATATCCTAGTAGTAGTAGTAGTAGTAAGTAGTAGTAGTAGTAGTAGTAGTAGTAGTAGTAGTAGTAGTAGTAGTAGTAGTAGTATCGTACTTCCAAATGAATTTCTAGGTTTCAATACACTGTAATATCTGTCATTGTTCCAGCCTACATCTACCTCATTATGAACACTTCATGCCCTGTTGATGATCTTTAGGTTTGGAAAATATTCCATTAGTTATTTTGAAAATGAATTTTGTGGACATATGTCGTTTCGTCAGATTATTCAGTTTCCTTTATATTGTTTTAATCTAAGCAACCGAAACCTTTTGGTATTTTGCCAACAATAATTATACCCCTTATTTTTTTAAGTTTGAATCCATAAAAACGTCCTTTTATTACCAAAAAATATTGAGATGCTTTGGTTTGATAATGGCAAAGTAGGAATTGATTATACTTCCAGTATATAAACACTGCAACGTTGACCTGTACGTTATAGGGAATCCAAGTCCTGACAAAAAAACCAAACTCGTGCAATGCCCGTGTGGTATGGAATTCCCCTTGTAAAATATTTATTTTCACCCTTTTCAGCTAAATAATCTTTAATAAGAAACATATTTTATAAATAATAATTTGTTTACAAACAAATGTATGATGTCTCTAAATAATCTATTTTGCCGGTAAATAACTTATTATGCTGAGGACAGAGAAAGATGGAGTATGCTGGTTAAACGATCACCTGTTGTGCCCCAACGACTTTCGAGTTACGGGATAGGATAGGATAGGTGATTAAGAGGTTCCAGACTACATTTGTTTAATAAGGATAAGTTGGTTTTTTTCCTGATTAGCTAACATATATTCGTTTGCATTTACTAAAAGTGCTCGGATCTAAAGACATTACTTTTATGTTTCGTGACAATTTCTTTAGAGGGAGGGGAAAGGCGAGGTGGAAGGCAAGACGAAATATGATTCTCTATCATGATTTTTTTTCTCTTATGACTCTTTATAAACGTTTTAAACTCTCGTCCGTTCCCCTACACTCCCTACCCCCGCTTCCTCTCCCTCACACACATATACGCCTGCATTCTCTCCTTTTCTTTCTTTCTTTCCTCTCTGTCTTTTGCTCTCTCTCTCCCTCTCTCTCTCTCTCTCTCTCTCTCTCTCTCTCTCTCTCTCTCTCTCACGCACACAAACAAGCCCTTAACAAAGTTATATCCCCAGCTTTCCCAGTTTAGATTGAAGAAAGGCTGACAACCCTTTACCCCTCCTGTCCTTCCACCCTCTCCTCCCCAAAAAATTTTCAGCCAATTGAGAAGCGATAGATTTGAATTTTACGAATGAATTCCTGACGGACCACTTGCACTCCAAAAATATACTGGAGCAAGGAAAATCAAAAGTGAGGAGACACTCACACATTCATACAGACGAGCGCGCGCACACACACGTACACACACAGACACAC
>CM072525.1:38189651-38212151 GCA_036898135.1 Oncomelania hupensis
TTTAGTAAAGCTCTGGTATTAACTGGTACCAACAAAATGTCTTAAAAACCTACCTTTCTTAAATGAGTAGCGTGTTGTTAAAACAAGCATGCCTTTGATGTGCTACCACGCACTGAACAGTACCGGAATGGACTATAAAAATACTCTACTTTTAACTTGCTGTTGTCCTCCTGGCATACCTGATGACCCAGGTTCGAATCACGCTATGGGCACTTTTCATTGTCCATCTTAGCAGTATGATTGCTCTGGTGGTTCAGTGTTGATTTAGGTCCCTGTACCCCTCTTCTCTTGGATGATTATCTTCGTCTGCCGTATCGCCAAGGGCGGGTGTAAAGGCGGTAAACTTCTTTGTTTATTCATTCATATCCAGCACATTGGGGAACATTAATTTTCAGTCTCTTAATTTTCTGCGAATGTTTATTTTTTGGTGTAAGTGTGATACATTTCTGGTACGGTTCCAGTATTGACACTAGATGAAGAAAGATGAAAAAAAGAACTTGATGAAGATTTGCAGATGAAAAAAAACTAACTATAAACTTAGTGTTTCCCAAATAAAGATTTCCTACCAAATAGCTACTCTCTTTTGCATGAGCATCCTGTCTTGGCTACCGTTAACCTTAAATTTCTAATGGGCTCTATAAGAAGTATTATTACTGTAATTATTCTTATAATTTTATTGGTTTCGCTCGGCCGGACACAACTTTGCCGATGTGAACTCTTGGACAGATTGCATTTCTTACGACTAGTCTCTTATGGCACTTGTCTCAGTTACATCAGTAACGAAGGTCAAAATGTGCTGCAATCAATGTACCACAAACATAGCAGGGATGTACTGGAGTCATACCATTAGCAAATACAGTTCTGACTGGAATTGGTGGTATTGCATTTCTGTACCGGTCTTTCTGTCGTGGTAACTAACAACGGCACCTACTGTATGCACGCTTTTCGCTGCGGTGCTATTTGTAGAATCAACATTGATGCTACTAATGGACACATAAAGATAAACACGTGACCTTATCGATTTATCCCCAAACCGTACTTTTGAAAGAGGTTATATATTTACAATACAATACAATACAATACAATACAATACAATACAATACAATACAATACAATACAATACAATACAATACAATACATCTTTATTGTCCGACTTTCACATTACATACATAAAATTGGAATATGGCTTTTGGCGTGGGCGTAAAACAACTTGAATATTAATTTTATCGTCTATGTACGTGAGTGTCTGGAAATACATTTGAATGTCTTGCCATCTTACCTACTCTCCGTCTTTTTTTTTTTTGCCTCACCTTCACAGTCTCTTCTCTCTCATCTCCTTTTCCACCCCTGAGGCCTCACATCCTCCCGCCCCCCCCCCCCCCCTCCTCTCTCTCTCTCTCTCTCTCTCTCTCTCTCTTTCTCTCTCGCTCGCTCGCTTTTGTCTGCCTTATTCTCTCGCGTCACCTTCCACTCCCCCCCCCCCATTTACCCCCATTCCTTTTATTTTTTTCTTCTTCCATCTTCTTCCTCCTTGTTCCTGGTGTCATTTCATACACACTGGAATCCGAAAATGATTTTCGTGACATCCAGCAGCCATGAGAAATTGCTCATGCACAAAATAACGATCATTGCTTCAGTGGCCCGAGGCGGTACATGTGTTCTTGCAACTCCCTTTATCACTTACACTTATCCGCTGACGTTTTGGGGGGATAGGGAGAGAGTGTGTGTTGGAGGAATGGGAAACAGGGAGATGTGAGGGTGGGGTTGCTGATTTGGAGGGTGGGTAGGTGTGGAGGTGATGGGAGAATAGGCGAGGGGGGACGGCTAGTCTAATATATTTTGCGTCACCTAAGCGGGTTAAATAAGCTGTATCCTTGCAACTTGGTCATTCATTGTCAGTGGTTTTACGTACAGCCTCAACTGTGTGAAGTCGTTTGTGTGTGTGTGTACGTGTGTGTGCGTGTGTGAGTTTTGTAGGGAGTATTTATGTATTTATATAATAGTTCTTATATAGCGCTTTTCCAGCTCAAGAGCTGCTCAAGGCGCTGGCCGATTCAGGATCTTCAACTCAAGCAGCCCGAGAGAGTGGGTGTATGTAGGTTTAATTATGTGTACATTATAAGCGACACGCCAAATTGTCACAGTGTTTTTATTACTAAAGATGTCTTGACCTGACTTGTGGCGTCCACTGGTTGTGGTGGTGATACGTTGATTTGTTTGATAGGGATGGGTGTGTGTGAGAAAGAGGTGACGGGGCTGGAAAGAAAGTGGGCCAGGTAGGGGTGTTTGAAGAGGAGGTTAATAGAAAAAAAAAGTTACATGATTACATTACATTACATTACATTACGTTGCATGATTATTGCTTTAGGTCCAGCGGACTCTTCCGTGCCAAATCAGGACCGGACAACCCCCGATGCGCATAAAAGATCTGCTGAAAAAACCCTAGTGGTAAAACTGAAGGCTCTCCACCAGCCAGTCACTTTACAATAAAGACATCCCACGCAGGGGACGTTGAGGCTGTACACTAATTTATCGAACCCCCGTTTACAAAAACAAAATAGAATACAAACATCATTATAAAATTATCAACAAAACACATACATATAAAATGCCTACATTGCTAAATAATAACATCATAGGAAGCCCTAGTGACCACCTGGCAGAAAGCGTCCAATATTCCCAAGCTAATCCAACAGACCTCACAGACAAATAAGGAGTCTTGTCCCGGAAGAGTTTTCAAGAAAAAAGGTAGGTGGCTGGTCTAGTGAAGGAGAAGATAGTATAACAGATTGATAAGACAGAGCAGGAATGGGAAAGAGCAAATGAGGAAGACAGCGACAGTGGGAATTTAAAGCACTACATTTTCAGAAATGTTATGTCACCTATAAATACAATAAAGAAAATTTATAAAAGGAACAAATACATAACGTTCTTGCAATCTTTTGAAAACCGTCCCTGCCAGGTTGAATACCTCGGTTAGTACTTTTGTTTTTGCCGGTTCTTGCCACTACTTTCCCACACATTCTAGATGATGCGCGGAATCTTATCACTGGGAGAGTCGGGACGTTTTTTGCAGCACCACGGATGATGGTGGAGCTGGGACGAGGGAAAGTGAATAGAAGTTGCAAGGGAGGGGGGGGGGGGGGAGAGTGAGGAGGCTCAAAAGAAGGTGGACAGGGTTGTTTGCAGCTGAAATACATGCATCAACAACAGTCTTATTTGCATTCTAAATCACGTTCAGCCTTTCTCAGCAGCTGGGACATTTCTTCTCTTTTTTTTCTCTCTCTACTGTGGCGGGGATGGGAGGTAGTGAGCGGCAATATATGTTTCATCCTACAGGGTAAAATTCAGGTCGCTTTATTAGCAAACGCACGACAGCAGCGCCGCAGCGCCTCTAGGACCAAGGCGAAAATTGCATGCTATTTCAAATCATGCGAAATCAAAATCTGTCTAAACCGATGCAAAGCTCACTTGGCACGAAACTCACATGAAATACTACGATGGCCAATGAGCACAGCCTTTTTTTATTTTGGTAGTAAAATGGATTAGGACCAATGACCACCGAAGCTGATGATGATGATGATGATGATGATGATGATGATGATGATGATGATGATGATGAGGAGGAGGAGGAGGAGGAGGAGGAGGAGGAGGAGGAGGAGGAGAAGGAGAAGGAGGCGGAAGTGCAGGTGAAGTGAGAGGTTCCTGATAATGATAACCATGATCGTGATGATGATGGCTTTTATGAAACTGAATATGATGTTGATGGTGAGAAGAAGAAGAAGAGGAAGAAGAAGAAGAAGAAGAAGAAGAAGAAGAAGAAGAAGAAGAAGAAGAAGAAGAAGAAGAAGAAGAAGATTGATTGATTGATTGATTGTTGCTTTAGGTCCAGCGGACTCCCCCGAGCCAAATCAGGACCGGACAACCCCCGATCCGCATAAAAGATCTGCTGAAACAACCCTAGTGGGAAAACTGAATGCCCTCCACCGGCCAGTCACTTTACAATAAAGACATCCCACGCAGGGGACGGCTGAGGCTTTACCCCAACTAATCGAACCCCTGGTTATAAAAACAAAATAGATTACAAACATCATTATAAATTATCAACAAAACACATACATATAAAATGCCTATATTGCTAAATAATAACATCATAGGAAGCCAGAAGAAGAAGAAGAAGCAGAAGAAGAAGAATATAAACATTTCGGACGTCAGATGAAGATAATGATACCAATGATGATGATGGTGATGATGATGATGATGATGATGATGATGATGATGATGATGATGATGACGACGACGACGACGATGATGATGATGATGATGATGCTGCTGATGATGATGATGATGATGTATAACGAAAATACTGGTAGTGATCTTGCAGATTGTTATCGCCCAACATTTCACGTCAACACTGCGCACAATGAACATTACACAATATGATAACAATCCCAATACCAAACTAACATCAGTAATATCAGTGCATTTAGTGGTAATACCCGCAGCAGGGTTCCCAGCATAAATGCAACACAAAATTCACAAACTTTTTCCAAACTTTCAAGTACCGTTTGATGCAAATTTCAAAGACCCTATAACCCAAACTAAGTCGGGTTTTTTAATGTTGGGAATTGAAAACAAAACTTAAGTTATGGACTATGTACATTATAACAACTCACCAAGTCATTTCACAAGATTTCACAGGAACACATTCAACGTAAGGCCCAACTAAGCCCCTGGTGTCGGCTCAAAGGTCAACTTTCTAAGTGGTGGTTCACTCTCACGATTAAAATTTAAACGGCTGGTCTCTCCACAACCTATCTAATCTAGCCTCAAATTGTTTTACTTTATCTGCATCCACAATGAATGAGGGTAAGCTGTTGCATAGGTCAACATTGCGACACACAAACATTTTTTTCTAATACTGAGTTGGATCTGGATCATGAATGCTGTGAATTCAGTACAAATACAAAAACTTGAAAATCAAGTACAAGTTCTGCACCGTAGGTCACTGTTTTAATAACAAATGATCAGCTTATATATCTGTAACAGTATGGAATTAGGAAAGGGAGATAACCTTCCCTGGTCACTTCACACCAGTGAATTTTCAGTGCTTTTTGGCTAAGCAGAGAATATTTCTTTACTTTTCCATTCAGCACTTGGCTTTGGAGCATATTTATAAAAACCCTTTGCCCCAAGGGTTACCGTTGCACTTGTCGTCTGCTTGAGCTTGCACCATGCCTCGTGTACAGAGTGACTCTGTCATAGTGCATCACAGCTATTTAACATGTCTTTTCTTTTAAAGCAAGCGCTTTGTCCAGCTCTTCAATTGCTGCCATCTTTTCTTGACTTCTCTTTCTGAGGGCATTTGATTCAGCAATTAAAGGCAGCTTGCCCTTTTTTTCTGCCTCTTCAGCCTTTTCGTTAGCAGATTTCTCAAGAGCTGAAGCATCTGCAAGGAGGCGAGATCTTTTTATTTTCATTTCGGCAATCTCATCATCTTCTGCCTTTCTCTTTTGCGAAGCTACCTGTTTTTCTTTATCCTCCTTGAGCTTTTCCAGATGGCACCGATACTTGCTGTATGCACTGCTAGCATATGACAGTAGCTCTTTAGTGATCTGAACTGACTGCACTCCACCAGCATGACTTACTGCTTGGATCACATGGCGTCTAGCTTTCAAACTCTCCTTTGGGAGATTCACGACAGTTGTCTCCTTGTTGACACTGAATCCTCGTTCAACTGTGGCCTGGCCATGAGACAACAGCAAGATCTGCTGGATCACCAGCCAGAGCTGATCATACTGTTTCTGGTGGCTAAGACGTTGGTGAAGAACAGTATCAAGCCTGTGTGATTCAATCTTGTGATCAAATTTTGACAAGAGGTCATCAGCTCCCATGATCATCTCTTCACAGAACGTTACACACTGCTTTTTGATCAGGTCACAATTTTCTGATTTCACTCTGTCAGCTTTACAGAGCATGCCTAGAGTCTGCTCCAACTCGTTCAGGGCCATCTCTTTTTCAGTTCCTACTGCAAACATAGCCTTGGGCTGCAGCCAGGTCAAATTTCTGACAAGCTTGTATTTGACGGGGGCCTTGTCCATGAGTTTGACAAGCACGGCCTTCACAAAATTCCTGCACTCCATCCTGAATCTATACCGTTCCCTGTCTGATGCTTTTGTGGTGAGACTGCTACGACTTGCACAAAAGCCGATGTCTACCTTGCTTGGGTCATTCAATTGGTCATCAGTGAGCTTAATTTGCATTGCAGACTTCAGGCTGATTGAATCATGAAGGATGTCGGACTTGACAATCTTTCGCATCAGATCCTTTATCAAATTCCCCAGATCTTCAAAGAGAAATGGTATCATAGGCCTATCTGTCTGATATAGTGAGAGAAATGGCTCCACCTCTTTGGAAATGCTGACAAAAAATTCTAGTTTTGACTTGATAAGAGTGTCTCCAAGATACTTTATCAGATCAGTGAATGACTTGCAAGATGGCTCAGTAACTGACTTGTTTTTGGCTGCAGAGCAGTACGCTACCAGTGCAGGTAGGAGATCAATCAGCCTCTGGGCTAGATCAGCATTCTCCAGCCACCTATCAAAAGCAAACAGAATACATCAATTTAAAATGGATACATGCTCTTACTCTCAAACAGACAGAAAGATAAACCATCACATAATATTCCCAAAGCAAATTCTCATATACATGAAGCACCTTCAGCTGCAGCCTGCTTTATCGTTTCTTGTAAACAAAACCTCACATTTACTAGACGAAGATAATAATAAATCATATAAAATAATGTTCAACTTAAAAGAGATAAATAGCAGCTTTGTAGTATTACTCTTTGGTTTCTAATATAACATGATTTTAGCAGCACTATTGTACGCACCTGTGTCTGCAAAATTTTGCAGGCAACTGCTTAGCACCAGTAACTGTGATGAAGTCCTCACGCCTTGCTGTCCGAGTCATGGAAGAGGTTGTAGCAACAAGACAAAACTGATTCCAGATCCCAGCCCGAGGCTGCACACCCAGCTCGGAATGAGTTGTGCAGAATGTGCAGTCCACATGTGCCAATATCCAACATTTTCATCGTAGTCTGCCTGGCAATGTCACTCTTTAACAGCCTTTTCAGCTTTTTGTTGACATTGGGACCATCCATGGAGAGTTGCAACAGCTTTGAATGACCAAAGGAGGTGATCAAAGGGCCAAGTTCCTCAATCATTATTTCTGCTGTGGCATTACCCATGAACTTAGAATCATAGTACTTTGTGATGACAGAATCCTTATCCCAGAATCTGATGAATACCTAGCTGTTTTTCCTGCAAATCGGGATTAAGAGTTTCATCAAACAAAATCACATAGTTTCGTGCAGACTTGATTTTTATCTCCAGTTCAGCTTCAAAATAGGGTGAGAGTCCAAATGTGCTTATATATCGACATTTTGTTTCACCACATGAGAAACCTGCTGCAATCTGGCTGTCTGGAAACATGTATTGAAACAGAAGCTTGATACTTTCACAGGATGCCATACTGTAGTGAGATGTAACACATTTAAGTGTCCACAAAACTTCCGCCTTCAAAACATCATTGCCTGTTGTGAATGACGACACAGAGTTGCTCTGTTTCAAATTAGATGAAGTCGAAGATGATGTTAAGGCTGTCGCTGATTCAGCAGATGCTGATTCAGCAGATGCTGATGAAGCAGTGGCCACAGATCTTGTCTGACTGTCAGATAAAAAACCACTGATAGGAGCCACTAGTCCTGTTAGTGAGATGACATTCTTCTTGTGCTTTGCCCCTAAGATTGAAGAAAAGAAAAAAATACTAAGTAGGCCTAGTGAAGCAAGAGTGTCAATAAAATATGGGGAAAACTCAAAAGATTTAAGAACCAACTGAACTAAACATGATTGTGCATCCATTTTATTTAAATATTTATTGCTTTTTAAAATATATTTATATATTTCCTTTATATTTATTGCCTTTTTATTATTAAAATTGATATATTATATTTTATTGTTACTTTTAACTTATAATTTCTATTTATTTTAACTATCATTATTAGCCTAATTATAAATATTATATTTATTTTAACTTAGCCAGTTTTAATTAAATGATTGTTCATTATGAATGTATGTGTCCACCCTTTAGCAAAATATAAAAATAAATGGTCATTTTTTTGTTTAGTCAAAAAGCAACAAATATTAAATTTAAATAGTAAATTTTATCAACAGGTACTTTAATTAATGCACTGTAGCACAAAACAGAGATTTGTGCTGTGCATTAATGTATCTGTTGATAATTACTTAGTATTTGTTGATTTTAATTTATTTAACTTCAAGATACTTGCAGTCACGTTAATGTTATGTTTACTTTTTTTTTTGATCACCATCATCATCATCAGGTCCCGGCCGTTTTTTTTTTTTTTTTTTTTGGGGGGGGGGGGTGGGGAGGATGAGGGGGACGATTTATTTATCTTTTCTGAGATACTCTAAAATAATAAAGCTGTTCTGAATTAGATTTTAAACTCACCTTTCGCATGACTAGTAAGGGCTCCTTCGCCCATGCTGCCGATGTCGATTGCCTTTCTGCAGGCAGCGCAAAAAGCTGAGCGTTTATTTGCGGCATCTTTTCTAAGCCACTGATTATATTTTAGATCCTCAAGCCATAGGTTGTTAAAAACGCAAGCCCCAGCCATTCTGCTGATTTTTTTTTTCTTTTCCGACCCGGACCACGATGGCGGAATGAGAAAGAGAACCGGATGTTACCGGAAATTAAAAAAAGTTTAAAGGGAAATAATTCACGAGTACCGGTCGAAATCGAAAGTACCGTGTACGTCTTTAGGTCGCTTTCTAGCAATCGTTTTTGTATGTACATGTATGTTTTTTTTTTTTTTTTTTTTTTTTTTTTTTTTTAAATTAAAATATAAACTAAAACAACAAAATGTGTAGATTGTAAAGCCATGTATGCAGATTTCAAAATTCCCAAACTTTCACAAACCAAAAAAAGAAATGTTGATTTTCACAGACTTTCCAGGGCCTGGAAAATGGATTTGATTTTTTTATTTGATAAAAAGTAAGCTTATAACAAAAAAAAAGTATTTCAAAAGTGTAATTAATTTTAAAATGAACAAATTTGTGTTTTTTTTATTGTTTTTTATTGTTATTTTTTCTTTTTTATTTTTGTTTTGTTTTGCTATTAGGCCTAATAGGAACCGCTAACCACGTCTACAGATACAGAAATAAAACAAAAAAATAAAATAATTAAATTAAATTAAATTAAAAAGCATCTACCAAAGCCAGTCAGAGACAAAAACAACCCAAAAAAATTGCTCGGTGATGTTCTTTTTGCTTGTTATAGGTTGATACATTTGACCCTACCTTGCACCCAAGACCACCAAAGACACACTCTTTAAGCTTCGTGGTTCACTCGCAAATAGCGTCAGAGGTACACGGCTATGGTATTTAGGTATCGGTTATCAGGGGAAATCACTCCCTGCCCACACCGACTCAACCAAAGCTTTTTAGTTTTGAGGTTAGGTCAGCCAGGCTAGCTATAAATAGCTTCGCCAATGCTTCATTTCCCTTGAGGGGCCGGGTAGCTCAGTTGGTAAGAGCGTCTTGCTAGTAACCGAAAGGTCGCTGGTTCGAATCCCGGATTGGTCAACGTGTGATCATATTATTTTCCCCTTTACCAACAACTGGCCCGCTGGTGTCAGTATAAATCGGTCCAGTAGTCACCTATATGCGAAAGTGTCGTGTGACTATAATCTTCAAACAACAACAACAACAACATCATTTCCCTGTGGGGCCGGGTAGCTCAGTTGGTAAGAGCGTCTTGCTAGTAACCGAAAGGTCGCTGGTTCGAATCCAGGATTGGTCAACGTGTGATCATATTATTTTCCCCTTTACCAACAACTGGCCCGCTGGTGTCAGTATAAATCGGTCCAGTAGTCACCTATATGCGAAAGTGTCGTGTGACTATAATCTACTAACAACAACATCATTTCCTTTCCTTTTACTAGAAGGGAGGGTGCAAGCAAGCTATAAATAGCCCGCAGCCAGCAGAATGTGGAGGCACTAAACAGTGTTGTTCACATAGGCATTGAGCTGGTGTGTGCCAGAACCGAAATGGAAAATTCAAGCTTTAGCAGTTGGTTTGAGCAAGGGAAACCTCACTTTATCGTTGTGTACTGTGATAACAACGCCAATGTTAGGGTAAACCCGTGTTCGCCAATAGTAATCGAAACCTTGGAATAGGGACCTTTCATATCGTAGTCTGCTTAGGTGCGGGCCATCGGCATGATTTGTTTACTGACAGTCCCATACCTATTCTATTCTATCCTATCCTATCCTATCCTATCCTATCCTATCCTATCCTATCCTATCCTATCCCGTAACTCAAAGGTCGTACGTTGAGGCACCACAGATGATCGTTTAACCAGCGTACTCCATCTTTCTCTGTTCTCAGCAACCCTCGTGGCTTCGTTCAGTGTCAAACCAGTCCATTCTTGAATGTTGTCCTCCCACCTCTTTTTCTGTCTCCCTCTTCTTCTGCGCCCCTTGCACCATTGACATATATCGAGTGCTTTAATAATTCAAGGCAGGCTGCGTACGTATTTTTATCATACTGGATATCGAAACGCAAGGCACGACATATCTCACAACGGATTAGCATTCAAACATTGTTTACGTTTTGTCGAAAACGGATTTATCATAAAGTTGGCATTATTATTTCATTAAACAACGATAAAGCTCTATTTCTTTCATTGCTCTAGCTTACCTCTGAAGTGTGAATATCTGGTTTGTTTGTTCAATAAAATTTATGTTAAAACAAGTGTGAATTTTATATTTTGGTTCTGAGAGGGAGTGATTTCCCTTGTTTGTAACGGCACTATAGCCGTGTGACCTTTAACCCTATTAACCCTAGTGAAGCATGCGTCTTTGATGTCTGGGGAAGGGTAGCTGTATCAATCAACCTAAAACGAAAACCTTACGAACTATTTTTGTTCAAGGGTTCTGTGTCTTACCGCCGTTGGTAGCTGCTGCTTTAACTCCAGAATGTTGGCTGGCAAACCAACAGTTGTTGCTAAAAATAAGCCCCAAAATTACGGAATGTATTCATTTTACAAAATAATAACGAAACTGCATGTCCACTGAGTTTTTGTGGGTTTTTTCTTTGGGAAGGGTGTGTGGTTTTTGTTACCTTTTTCCCCAGTAAGGCAACACTCACTGTTAATGTAAAAAATAGATATGTCGAGGGTGCGTGATCAAAGTTGGGCCCTTTAAGCAGAAATTCACTTACAGTTCTAGAATATTCTGTGGTTTCACTACTTTTAGTTTGCTCGGCTCAGTTCAGCTCAAGATGGCCTCTCAGCGCTCGGGAATGTCCGTACGCGCTCCGCACCCTGTCCTTTTCAATGTTACTCTAATTGAGAAAGTTCCAATTTTGGTCTGGCTTTAGATAAATTATAGTGTATATGAAAGTGTACAACATCAGCCCTAAAATTATAGAAGTCATCAAAAGCCTGTATGACAAGGCTACCAGTGCAGTCCTCCATAACAGCGTCATCGGGAACTGGTTCAGAACAACAATCGGTGTGCGTCAAGGATGCCTACTCTCTCCAACACTCTTCAACATCTTCCTAGAGCGCATCATGTCAGATGCTCTTGCAGATCACGAAGGCACAGTCAGCATAGGGGGCAGAGCAATCTCCAATCTTCGTTTTGCGGATGATATTGATGGATTGGCTGGAGAGGAACAAGAACTTGAACAGCTTGTACAGAGGCTTGACACCACCTCCAGAGCTTATGGAATGGAAATAAGTGCAAAGAAGACCAAAATGATGACCAGCAACACCAATGGCATCAACACGGACATCAAAGTACAAGGCCAATCCCTCAACACAGTGCACAGCTTCAAATATTTTGGAGCCATTGTGTCAGACAATGGGTCTCGACAGGAAGTCCTCTCCAGGATCGCACAAACAACTGCTGCCCTGACAAGGTTGAAGCCCATTTGAAAAGACAGAACCATCAGTCTACATTCCAAAGTAAGACTGCTGCGCTCTCTGGTCATCTCCATCTTCCTATATGCTTGCGAAGCATGGACCCTCACAGCAGATCTCCAACGAAGAATACAAAGCATGGAGATGAGGTGCTAGAGAAGACTTCTGTGCATTTCCTATACCCAACACATCACCAACGTTGAAGTCCGACAGACCGTCACACAAGCCATTGGACAACACGATGACCTGCTCACAGTGGTGAAGAAACGGAAACTCCGATGGTATGGCCACGTCACCAGATCATCAGGCCTTGCAAAGACCATTCTGCAAGGCACAGTGCAAGGAGGTAGAAGAAGGGGGAGACCGAAAAAGAGGTGGGAGGACAACATTCGAGAATGGACTGGTTTGACACTGAGCGAAGCCATGAGGGCTGCTGAGGACAGAGAAAGATGGAGTATGCTGGTTAAGCGATCATCTGTGGTGCCCCTACGACCTTCGGGTTATGGGATAGAATAGAATAGAAATAGAATAATATATATATATATATATATATATATATATATATATATATATATATATATATATATATATATATATATATATACAAGAAAAATAATTATCCTGCTCTCAAAGGTGGACAAAAGTGAGACATAGTGACTTTCAATTCCATGTGCTTCTTTAATGAGCTAAAAGAGCTCAATAAGCAGTAGAATTGCATTCATAAAGCCTGGTTCTCCTGACGCGTTTCGATCTTTACCAAAGATCTCATCAGAGGAGGTTTGGCCCTGAATGCATAGACTGCACTAAGTGCAGTCCAAATGTACTGCATGGGTAGTCACAAAGACACCCGTTAAGAAGTTCACATTAGGAAGAAGTCAGTCTCACTATGAAAATACCCCAGTTACCAGGGCCGACCGAGAGAATTACTTTGAAAATGGTTTTCAAATAATTGTAAAATTTAATATAAATTCTCTCCAAATGGCTAGCACCGTACAGCAACCATTAAGGAACAAGGAATAAAAACAAGCCAAGGGAGGCAAGTTAATTTAAACAAGAAAAATAATTATCCTGCTCTCAAAGGTGGACAAAAGTGAGACATAGTGACTTTCAATTCCATGTGCTTCTTTAATGAGCTAAAAGAGCTCAATAAGCAGTAGAATTGCATTCATAAAGCCTGACCTTTGTGACTACCCATGCAGTACATTTGGACTGCACTTAGTGCAGTCTATGCATTCAGGGCCAAACCTCCTCTGATGAGATCTTTGGTAAAGATCGAAACGCGTCAGGAGAACCAGGCTTTATGAATGCAATTCTACTGCTTATTGAGCTCTTTTAGCTCATTAAAGAAGCACATGGAATTGAAAGTCACTATGTCTCACTTTTGTCCACCTTTGAGAGCAGGATAATTATTTTTCTTGTTTAAATTAACTTGCCTCCCTTGGCTTGTTTTTATTCCTTGTTCCTTAATGGTTGCTGTACGGTGCTAGCCATTTGGAGAGAATTTATATTAAATTTTATATATATATATATATATATATATATATATATATATATATATATATATATATATATATATATATATATATATATATATATATATATATATATATATATAAGTCTCGCGTGTGTACAATGGCAGTAACTGTTACAGCTTAGTTACGCCCCCGCGGTAATAATAACGTACCACGTTTCAGATTACTTGGCAATTGCACACTCCCTTGTGTTGCCCAGTTGGATGCCGTGTATACAGCTGCGACCATCCGTTATTTTTTTTTATATACAGGTGGTACGAACTAAGGTATAGGTGATAACAGCCATTAAAACAGCTGGGGGAAAATGTGCGACTTTAATAATTAAAGCTGAACCGCTCTAGCAAACAAAGAAAAAACGACGGTAGGAGGCGATAATGCTTCATTGAACAACTCCACTAAAACTATCTCCCTTCTGTTGCCAGCGTGTTAAGATTTTGCCCCGTCAATGAACACGAACAGGCGGAAATTGATATAGTAATAATATGAATGGTAATTTGACGCTCGCTCCTAGGCTAGTAGGATGAGTAGACCAATTATTGCCAATGCAAGACAAGTTCTTCATAGCCCACGAAAATACAGATGGATTCCAACATCCATTGTCAAATGTATTAATACATTATTAATAGAGACTATTGCTTCAGCTAATGAAACTATGTACAAAAAAAGAAATCAAACAGGATTAATGTCTTTGTTAACAGAGGTTTTGTTTATAGACAGTACAACACGAACGTCTACACACAAACGTGTTATTATTTAATTTTCCATAGCTTAATTTGGGAATCCTCGCTTTCATTGTTACTGCACAAAACATTGCTTGCGTAACATGTCACGTGACTGTTGTTGTTGTTATTGTTGTTGTTGTTGTTGCCGTACTCGTTCTGTATTCAATGAAACTTTAGTATTAAGGCGGCTCAATACAAAAAAACAACACAACGATTAGGATTATGGGAACAACCGCGGCAACCACCACCACAAGAACAACACATTGATTTATTTTAATAATGTATAATATGAAAGATAAATATCATAGTGAATAAACAGGTGTCAGAGAGAGAGAGAGAGAGAGAGAGAGAGAGAGAGAGAGAGACAGACAGACAGACAGATAGGCAGACAGAAAGCTATTTATATTGTACAATAATTATATTCTATAAAAGGATGTCCACAGGCATTCAATCTCACACATCCATCTACCTACGCACACAATTTACACTTGGGCAATAGGCACGGTGTCTTTAGACTATAGCAATAAGCAACAATACGGTATGACTACATCTGTTGTGGTTTTGTATTAGCACCACTTCTACAATGACTTCCTCTTGCGTTCAGTGAAGCCTCACATCGGCTTGTTCATTTCGATGACTGCGGAGTTCACTCTCTCTCTCTCTCTCTCTCTCTCTCTCTCTCTCTCTCTCTCTCTCTCTCTCTCTGCTTCTGTGTAACTAGCGCTCACCCATCTAGGACATCAGCATCATGATCTGCCGTGTGATGGTATTAGCATGCGTGCACAGACTGAACCTCGGTTTATACTCTACTTCGAAGATTTGTTTTACGTTTGACTAAACAAAATTATTATCATACACTTATTGAAAACAATTGCTTACCTTTTCTGATTTGACCAAATATCTTATGAACATTATCAGTGGCCTGACTTTAAGTATACTGACATAATTAACTTTTTTAAATGAACTAATTAAATATGGGTTTTTAATGCATGTTGTAGTCTAAAATCATGTTATCATTCATAATATATTATGTTTAAAAAATGTTTTGCAACAATTACAATAAAAGACTGTAATAATAATTTGAAATAACAACAATTCAATCTAATCAATTTATTTAAAGGTAGATCTCACATTAGTGATTTTATACTAAAAATGCTTTCATGATGAGGACAGAGAAAGATGGAGTACGCTGTTTAAACGATCAACTGTGGTGCCCCAACATTTTCGAGTTACGGGAAGGATATGATAGAATCGGATACTAAAAAAAACAAATACTGACGATTAAACAATGCCACTTAACTTAAATGATAAGAAATTTAATTTAAAAAAAATGCACTTACATTTTTTGTAAACCTTTTTACATGACATTAGTGATATTAGGCTATACATTTAAAAACTAAAGAAAACAAATGTTAACGATTAAACAATGCAACTGTAACCTAACTGATCAGACAATTATTGTCCAAAAAATGCTATAATATTTAACATAAAAACTATATTATTATAACATAATGTATAACAGCCTGCAGTACAAAACATATTTAAGTATAAAAAAACACAGTAGCATAGCCAGTAATTAAAAGCAATAAAGCACATTCAAAAAAACTCACATCTAAACAAATAATTTGTGTGTGAAATAAATCCAGATGGCTATACGTAAAGTAGAAAACACAAATACGTTGAAAATACTTTAAATTTTAAAAACTGAACTGAATTTGACATTTTGGGGGCTGTTACACTCGTTTGGTGTATTTCTATCAGTAGTTGATTCAGCCCCAAATGCTTGAATCCTGATAGGTGTAACTCCGATTCGTTTATCCACGCAACCTGTTCACTCAGCAACAAGACAGGGGTCGTCGTATGAAGTTTTCCAACTTTATTCAGCGAACATCAACAATTGCATACAATCGCTTTTTCCACTTTTTACAACTTTCAACCTTTGTACTTTTGAAACAGTGCGGCACTTATATAGTCTCTCTTTACTCCGGAAAAAGAAAGAACATTCGGGCAAGACACAATTATAACCAATCAGAATAAATTTCGTCATCACTGTCTTACGTGTGTCCTGATTGTTTTTATTGTGCTATGCATGGCTTTGTCACTGCTCCTGTATTATTGTTATGACTTCATTTTTAAGTGTGAAGTTTTTACGTATAATGTGTAACATATTTCTTAAATTAAGTTTTTACGTATACTGTATAACATATTTCTTAAATTAAGTCAATGATTTTAGTGTGTGCCGCAGATATGTTTTGATTGTTTTTATTGTGCTATGCATGGCTCTGTCATTTGTATTATTGTTATGACTTCATTTATAAGTGTGAAGTTTTACGTATAATGTGTTACATATTTCTTAAATTAAGTTTTAATTGTGAAGCACAGTGAGCCTGGGCATTGTTCAGGAAACTGCGCTATATAAATTTACGTTATTATTATTATTATTATTATTATTACGTCAAACAGCCATATTTAGGCTAAAAGAATCTCTCAGCTGTTACTACACCCATCGCGAAACTTCGATCGATAGTAACTCTAAAACATTCTCAAATAATATCGACCAACTAAAATTACCAACGTTATACAAAGCTTCTTCTAACAACAACGCAAAATCAAATCAAACGTAAATACACTCTATTATTGCATGCTTTGCAAAATAAAACGATCAGATCTAACAATACAATACAATACCAGATTATTGCTTTAGGTCCAGCGGACTCTTCCGAGCCAAATCAGGACCAATCAGATCTAACGCGCGTGTCACAAACGTAACAGGGGCATAATAAATGCACACGATCTGTTGTTCTCAGCTGCTACCCATCATGGAACTGTTATTGGACAAATAATGCTGATGACCCGTAGCTATTATTGAGTATCTGGCACATCTGAATATACACACAGATATATTAGCTGAAATAAATTGATAATTAATATTAATGACAAATTGCATACATACTGCGTATTAGAGTATGTCTATGCATAACAGTTAGTTATTCATTGCTTACAGGGTTCAGCGGACTGCAAAGAGCCGAATCAGGACCACAAAATCAAGATCACAAATTGGTTGAAAGAGGACTCACTCCTGATCCGTATGGGAGGCACTGTGGTCTAATGGTAGTGCTTCGGCTTGCGGATCTGATGGTCCCGGGTTCGAGCCCTGGCCGGGCCATTGCGTTGTGTCCCTGGGAAAGACACTTTACTCCTGTTTTCCTACTCCTTCGGATGAGAGTATAAACCGAGGTCTAGTCTGTGTCGCATACATTCCATCATAACGGACTTTAAAGATCCCGACGCTCATGTCCTAGACGGGTGAGTGCCGGTGACAAGAACACACCCAACATGCACCTAGGTCCTTCTCCCCCATCCCTGGCTGCCCAGGATTGTGCTCAGTTGTCCGGGCGTCAGACCATGCGCCAAAAAGCTGCGGGTGGGCGTCTCGGGCGGCTTGAGTTAGATCCTGTTTTGGCCAGCGCCTTGAGCAGCTCTTGAGCTGGAAAAGCGCTATATAAGAACGATTAAATAAATAAATAAATAAATAAATAGAAGATCTGCTGAAACAACCTTAGTGGTAACATTGAATGTACTCCACCAGCCGGTCACTTTACAATAAAAGGCATCCCATGCAGGGGACGCTGGGCCTATAATACTCTAATTTATTGAACCTCCGTGGACAAAAACAAAATAGAATATAAACATCATTATAAAATATCAACAAAAACACATACATATAAAATGCCTACATTGCTAAATAATATTATCATAGGAAGCCCTAGTGACCATTTGGCAGAAAGCGTCCAAGATTCCCAAGGTGACCCAACAAACCTCATACACAAATGAGGAGTTTTAGAAGAGTTTTCAAGAGAAAAAAAAGGTAGGTGACTGGTCTAGCGAAGAAGATAGAATAGTAGATTGACAGAACAGAGTGGGAATGAAAAAGAACAAATGAAAAAGACAGCGACAGTGAGAATTTAAAGCACTAAATTTCCAGAAAGTGGGTACACTATTTTAGACAGAAACCCCCGGTACTTCCACGGGGGTATGCTTGCATTCAAGAGCATGTTTATAAAACAGACAAAATAGCGATGTTTGTATATTTAGTTTACAAAAATATAATACTGGTACACGATGCATTAACGTTAGTATCACAGGCGCTTGTATCTGGACACGCGAGCGCCAATGCCTGTGACGCGTTTCCATCTGGTTATCTGTAGTTTAGATAACCAAGGGGAGACGCGTCACAGGCATAGGCGCTCGCGTGTCCAGATACAAGCGCCTGTGGTTAAAGCAGATAACCAAGTGGAAACGCGTCACAAGCATAGGCGCTCGCCTGTCCAGATGCAAGCGCCTGTGGTTGGCATATAGCATGAGCATAATAAACAGCCCTCTCAGTAGGCTACCAGTGACCTCAGTTGTTCACAGAACATGAGTTTGGCCAATTTTCTGGATAATTATAATTGAATGCACATTATATGATGATTATGCCTCAATTTATATTCCCATGTAGAATTGAGCACGAGTGAGTGTGTGTTTGTGGGTATGTGGGAGTTTGTGGGCGTGCGTGGTTAACTTTTTAAAACATTTTTTTTCTCTTAGATTATTCCATGTCTTTATGTCCAGTGGAAGCATGTATGTTGTTGTAGAGTGACTGAATGTTTTACCGCATCACCAAAACAAAATGTTATGTAGTTTGAAATCATTGGGCTAAAAAGGGTCTTGACTTGAGTGAGCGTGTGTTACAGGTCGCCTCCCTTTGAGTCTGATTTAGAAGGAAAGGTGCGTATTTTCGGCATTCAGTAATATCTTATTGAAATCTGGGAGTGCAATTACAGGGCAGAACTGTGTCTGATTTACTACATAATTATGCTGCATGAAACAATAACAATAGGTAATGTTTCGTCAGCTTTCTATAGAGCTGCAATACCAGTATAATGCATCCCTCTGATAATGATAACATTCACATGATATGATGTCGCTACCAGTATCTAGCCGTCGTGTAATAATAGTAACTGTAACTGGACAAATAATACTGATGAACCGTAACTGTTATTTAGTATTTGGAACAATCTGAATCTACACACAGTAAAGTGACACAAGGTATACCTACTCTGCATAAAAATGTATAATGAATTTTTGGTTTCGGATCGTCTGTAAAATCTAATCCCGTTGGATACTGTACTATGCCTTCCTCAGTCGGGATTATAAGCAAGGAATAGAATGCTAATTGCATAGTTTTAGCGAAGGAGGTCAAGCGTCATCTGTATTTTAATACCCTTTACGTTCTTGTTAATAATCAGTAGTAACTTAGTTTAACTGCTTACCGCTGCTAACCATCATTATGTTACGTCTTAAGATATTATTTTTAGGTTATTATTTGATCGGTCTGTCTCTGATTGTCTATTTGTCTCTGAGAGAGAGAGAGAGAGAGAGAGAGAGAGAGAGAGAGAGAGAGAGAGAGAGAGAGAGATTTGTACGTTTGGACATCGTCCATGTATTCACAAACAAAAAAAATTACAAACAATAAAACAAACACAAATTCTTCGGGCCACCAGCCCCTAGAAAATATGGTTGGTCACGCGGTTCACAAAATTGTTGTACCTGATCTCTCAAGAATTACAGTGGCGTTTACTTTCGTTAGGTTATTACATAAGCTCAAGTGTATCTGCTCATAAAATTCAGTTCGTATTTTAGTGCATAAAAATAGATAGTAATAATCTCCATACATTAAACTTTAATTCGCTCTGCAGTATATGTATATACGAATGTACAGGAAAAGTTACATATTTTTCTCTAAGGTCATTATACAGAATACATTCGGTTACAAGATGATTTTCGCCACCAACCTTAATATAATCTTGGAGAGAGAGAGAGAGAGAGAGAGAGAGAGAGAGAGAGAGAGAGAGAGAGAGAGAGAGAGAGAGAGAGAGAGAGAGAGAGAGAGAGAGGAGAGAGAGAGAGAGAGAGAGAGAGAGAGAGAGAGAGCTGGCGAGATCCCGAGAGAGCGAGACACACACACACACACACACACACACACACACAGACAGAGACGTACACAGGCAAACAGAGAGACAGAGAAAGACAGACATAGAGAGAAAGGCAGACTGAGATATAGACAGAGAGACGGAGACAGACGGAGAGAAAGGAGAGAGACAGGAGACGCACAGAGAGCCACACAGACAGAGAGATGGAGAGAGATAGACAGAAAATATAGAGACAGCGACGAACAGAGAGAGTCAGAGGGAAGAGGCGAGAGACAGAGAGAGTACAAAAACACAGAGTACCGAGTCAGAGACAAACAGAGACATAGAGAGGCAGAGGGAAGTGTAGAAAGGTGGGAGAAAGAGGGAGGGAGGGTGTGGTGGGGGGGGGGAGCAACAAAGTAGCAAGCTGAACTTTCGTAATATTCTAATGAAGACCATTTGTTCCAGCCTCATTATCATTTGATACTTTCCCATAATAGTTTTGACGGTAACAATGTCATTTTTATAGACGACGTGACCATAGAGGGAAAACGCCTAACAATGGGAGAATTAACAAAGGGCCAAATAACAAATTGACGAATTAACAATGGGGCAATTAACAGTGGGCCAAATTAACCATGGGATAAGTAACAAGGGGCGAACTAACAATGTGATAATTATCAACACTGTTACAATCATTCAGCAGTCTTGATCACAAACCTTCAATAATTGTATTGTAGTTGTCGATTTCAAAGAGCTAATTATGTCGGACGCACTCTTACCACCGTTCATACAAGTATCCACGGCACACAGTCTTTAACACGTGGACCGTCGTAATGGAAGGATTACGAAATACATGTAGAAGAGGAGGAGTAGGAGGAGGAGGAGGAGCAGAAGGAACAGCAGGAAGAAGAAGAAAGGGGAGGAGAGAGAAAGAAAGAAGAAGATAATGAGGAGGAGGAAGAAGAAGAAGTAGGAATTGGTGGAGGAGGCGGAATAATAATAATAATAATAATATTATTATTATTATTATTATTATTATTATTATTATTATTATTATTATTATTATTATTATTATTATTATTATTATTTTTATTATTATTATTATTGTTATTAATAATAATAATAATAATAATAATAATAATAATAATAATAATAATAATAATAATAATAATAATAATAATAATAATAATAAAAAGAAGAAGAAGAAGAAGAAGAAGAAGAAGTAGTAGTAGTAGTAGTAGTAGTAGTAGTAGTAGTAGTAGTAGTAGTAGTAGTAGTAGTAGTTCAGGGTTCGCACGGTCTTTACAAGCCTTGGAATATTTGGGAAAAATTGCATTGCCTTTTCAAGTCTTTATAAGTCTTTAAAAACTGACTTGGGTCTGTAAAATTTGGGAAAACTGTCAAAGCAAAGTATTTCTTTGCAACAATTTCATATATTTGTGTTTGTTCAATCCAATCGTTAGAGCCGGGAAAAAAAAAGTTTTAAGTATATTAAAGATTTTTTATATGGAAGAAAAATAATAACAAATTCTTACTCATCTTCATATAATATTAATATGGGCATACCACAAGTGTTAATAATATTTAAAATTTCTGAGGGCCAAACAACACCGACTTCAGTCTAATATCGACTCAATGCTCAAATCTGCAGACAAAAAAAGCGCTGGATGAAGAGAAACATGGCTGCCTGGAACTGTTGGCAGAGTCTAATGCCATCCGAAAAGTTGTCCAAGAAAAAGAAACATCCCTGAAGGAGTTTGATGTGATGTTACTGCAGGGTCAATCTAAATATTAAGCTGGCTTTTTTTTTTTTTTTTTTTTTTGGGGGGGGGGGAGTATTTTCTTACTTTCTGCTGCTAACCCATTCTCCAGATCAACATGAATGCTATCCAGAGGGTTGAACACTTACTACAATAAGAGAAGGGGAAAAAACACATGTTCAACCAATAGTGTTTGCGACTGACCATTTGTTTATTGACACTTGTATTACAAGTCTAAAACGTGCTCACCACCAGGCAGTCGTGCAGGTACTGTTTTGAATTTGATTACATTGACTAACTCCAAAAGAAATTTTGCCAGGTCCATGCTGATACTCGACATTAAATTTCATATTTTGCTCTTGATTTTTGTTAGAAGGTCTTTGAAAAGTCTTTGAATGTTAAGGCTAAATGTCTGTACGAACTACTAAGTAGTAGTAGTAGTAGTAGTAGTAGTAGTAGTAGTAGTAGTAGTAGCAGCAGCAGTAGCAGTAGCAGCAGCAGCAGTGAAAGATATAGAAAAAT
>CM072525.1:38217151-38434651 GCA_036898135.1 Oncomelania hupensis
TTGCGTGGATAAACGAATCCGAGTTACACTTATCAGGATTTCAGCATTGGGGCTGAATCAACTACTGATAAAAACAAAACCAACATCTGGTGTAACAACTTGACCTTTGAGAAACCACAAATCTTTAAACTGAAATAGATTAGAATTTGCCTGTAGATTGCTTTCTTCTTGGTTATAACCATTTCTTCTTGGTTATAACCAGAGATTTTTTTCTTGACGTTAGAAGTGCAATATGCTTACTCTTTACTTTACATTTTGTCCGATTTCCATATTATTTGTCTTATTGTGTTGTATTGGTATGATGTTAAATTGGTATCGTTTGGTGTATTTGTTTTGTTGCCACATTTATTTTTGTGTTGTAAATTCCTTAGTGCTTGTATTAATGTATTATGCTGATCTAGAGCAGTCCAGTTGCTGAATATATTATAAATGTAGCTGTAGTGTTAAACAGTGCCGTTCATGGTACAAATGCTATGTGTATCCCAATCTCCCCCCTCCCCCCTCAAACCCCTCTTCTTGGCTATACAGCCCCAAGGGTTATGAACCTCTTGTCATTTTGTATATTTAAATCATGTTATGTAAAATAAGAGGACAAAGTTCCAAAGTTCAAAGTTCCAAAGTTCAAAGTTCCAAAGTTCAAAGTCCCAAAGCTCAAAGTTCCAAAGTTCAATACCAATTATCCAACATGCCAACCGTAGCCATAGTCAAGAATACGCAAAGTTAAAGAAAAGTATTTCGACTCAGTTATTCTTGATAAAAAGGCAAATGATGTGTTTTGAGGGAAAAAACAGTGAAATTTGGAGCGACGGCCGACCGACTGACCTTCTGACCAACAGCCGACCGACTGACCTTCTGACCAACAGCCGGACTAATACTGAAGGATGACCGATGATTTGAAGTATCTGTATACCACAACTCAACTCAATCGCTTCGGCTATTAATACTGAAGGGTGACCGATGATTTGAAGTATCTGTATACCACAACTCAGCACAATCGCTTCGGCTATTAATACTGAAGGGTGACCGATGATTTGAAGTATCTGTATACCACAACTCAGCACAATCGCTTCGGCTATTAATACTGAAGGGTGACCGATGATTTGAAGTATCTGTATACCACAACTCAACACAATCGCTTCGGCTATTAATGCTGAAGGGTGGCCGATGATTTGAAGTATCTGTATACCACAACTCAGCACAATCGCTTCGGCCATTAATACTGAAGGGTGACCGATGATGTGAAGTATCTGTATACCACAACTCAACACAATCGCTTCGGCTATTAATACTGAAGGGTGACCGATGATTTGAAGTATCTGTATACCACAACTCGACACAATCGCTTCGGCTATTAATACTGAAGGGTGACCGATGATGTGAAGTATCTGTATACCACAACTCAGCACAATCGCTTCGGCTATTAATACTGAAGGGTGACCGATGATTTGAAGTATCTGTATACCACAACTCAGCACAATCGCTTCGGCTATTAATACTGAAGGGTGACCGATGATTTGAAGTATCTGTATACCACAACTCAGCACAATCGCTTCGGCTATTAATACTGAAGGGTGACCGATGATGTGAAGTATCTGTATACCACAACTCAACACAATCGCTTCGGCTATTAATACTGAAGGGTGACCGATGATTTGAAGTATCTGTATACCACAACTCGACACAATCGCTTCGGCTATTAATACTGAAGGGTGACCGATGATTTGAAGTATCTGTATACCACAACTCGACACAATCGCTTCGGCTATTAATACTGAAGGGTGACCGATGATTTGAAGTGTCTGTATACCACAACTCAACACAATCACTTCGGCTGTTTGTTTTTTTCTTCCGTTATTGAGCAAAAAGTGGTAAACAACAACATGACTCCAGTACCTGGACCTTTGCGGTAAAGCAAATACGGTGTTAAGACTGGGAGGCAGGCCAGTACTAACCTAGGTAATGTTTCTGTGAAGTTTTGGTCAAAACCTGTTCTGTGGTTTTTCTGAGATATTACGTACAATGGACCTACAATGGACCGACGAACCAACAGATCGACTTTTGGCTCGCTGTGATTGCCCCCCCTCCCCTCCTCCTATCCTATCCTTTCCCCCTTCCTTCCCTCTTTCTTCCCCCTTCTTTCCCCCTCCCGACCCCTCCCCCGCCCTTCTTTCCATGACATGTTAAAAGTAAATTTTACTTTAAAAAAATAAAAGTAAATCTACACGAAAGGGAAGAAACAGTCTAGAGGACAAAAGTAAGGCAAACACTGTCTTTAGAGAAGGGGATCATAGAATCAGCCTGAATATAAAGTCCTAGGTGAAACAACGACCGACAAAGGCCACAAGCTTTATTTCAGCGGGAGAGAAGACAGGCACGAACACGGCGTCGGATTGTTGGTCCACAGAGAGATTCTAGCCACGGTCATGGGTTGCCGCCCAGTCTCCAGTAGACTCATTACCATCCGTCTGAGAGCAGCCCCTTTCAACATCACCGTCATCCAGGCCTATGCCCCAACATCAGACTATGACGACAGCGAAGTGTAGGATTTTTATGAACATCCACAGGCTGCCCTTGACCAAGTGCTAAAGAAGGACATAGTCATAGTGCAAGGCGACTGTAAGGGCCAAAGATGGCCAAGATGCGCACCACTTCTGTGGAGACACATGTGGACCCCACTGCAACAACGAATTACAGAGGTTTGAGACTCTTGGAGTTTGCCCGATACAACAATCTAATACTGGCAAACACGCTTGGTCTCCACACAAAAATCCAGACGATTGACATGGCACAGTCCCGGCGGCGAGCTTCATAACCAGATCGACTACATCATGTTTAAGACACGCTTCAGATCAAGCATCAACATTGGCAGGACACGCACTTTTCCAGAAGCAGACATCGGAAGTGACAACGATCTCGTGATGATGTCCTCCCGGCTCCACTTGAAGAGAGTAAACACAGCAAAGTGCACTAGACTAAAGTTCGGCCTGGACAAACTGCAAGACTTGGAGGGATATTTCAAGCCACAGTTGGAGGGAAATTTGCACCACTGCTCATTTTGGGAAATGGTGAAGTAGATGTCAACACCATGACCACCGCCTTGAACTCAGCTGTGACAGATGCCGCCACTGAGATCCTCGGCAAGCACCAACCAAAGAAGAAACCGTGGATCACACCTGAACTTTTGGATCTCTGTCATAAACGAAGGGAAATGAAAAAGAAAATGAACACCTCAAAGGGAGCTGATGTCTACCGAAAATTCAGCAATGACCTCCGAAAAGGCATGCGCACAGCAAATGAGAACTGGATAGAGGATCAATGCCAGGAAATAGAGAACAATAACAACAGCAAGAAGGCCTACCAAACGGTGAAGCGGCTGACAAGTTGTTAAACAGCCCAAGGTCTCCATAATCCAAAGCAAGTCTGGCCTTACAGAAGAACAAGAGGTCTTGGATAGATGGACAGTACTGCTCTCACATTTGCAACCACACATCAAACAAAGACACATCAGTTCCATTGTAGCATGTCCCCAGAACAGAAAAGAAGACGAAATCCTCCCAATTCTCCGAGAAGAAGTTGAGTCAGCAGTGCAATCGCTGAAGAAAGGGAAGTCAGCGGGCGAGGACAACATACCCGCGGAATTGCTTCAAAAACGAGGAGAATGGATGACTGACGCCCTCACCATTATTTGTAACAAGATCTGGCAGAGTGAGGAGTGGCCTATACCATGGACCCAGTCGCTTGGAAGATGTTAAAGAGTGTTGGAGTGATGGACCCAGTCGCTTGTCATCACTCTTCCCCAAAAGAGTAACCTTCAGGAGTGCGAAAATTACCGCACCATTAGCCTCACCAGCCATCCCAGCAATGTCCTCCTGAAAATAATACTCAACACGATTAAACCCGAAGATAAACAAATCATAGCTGAACAACAAGCAGGATTCAGGACAGGGCGAAGTACCACTTAACAGATTTTCAACATCACAATAATCTGCGAGAAGTACCTACATCACCAACAACATCTATGTCATGTGTTTGTAGACTTCAAGAAAGCGTTTGGCCGAGTCTGGCATGCAGCTCTGTGGGCTTCCATGAGATTGTACAACATCAGTCCTAAAGTTACTGAAGTCATCAAAAGCCTGTATGACAAGGCTACCAGTGCAGTCCTCCAAAGCAGTGCCATCGGAAATTGGTTCAGAACAACGGTCGGTGGGCGTCATGGATGCCTGCTCACTCCAACACTCTTTAACATCTTCCTGAAGCGCATCAGGTCAGATGCACTTGCAGATCACGAAGGCACAGCCAGCATAGGGGGTAGAGCAATCTCTAACCTTCGTTTTGCGAATGACATTGATGGATTGGCTGGAGAGGAACAAGAACTTGAACAGGTAGTACAGAGATTTGACACCAACTCCAGAGCCTATGGAATGGAAATAAGTGCAGAGAAGACTAAAATGATGACCAACAACACAATGACATCAACATGGACATCAAAGTCCAAGGCCAATCCGTCAACACAGTGCATAGCTTCAAATATTTAGGAGCCATTGTATCAGACAATGGGTCCCAACAGGAAGTCCTCTCCAGGATTGCACAAACAACTGCTGCTCTGACAAGGTTGAAGCCCATTTGGAAAGACAACATTCCAAGGTAAGACTTCTGCGCTCCCTTGTCATCTACATCTTCCTATATGCTTGCGAAACATGGACCCTCACAGCAGAGCTACAACGAGTAATACAAAACATGGAGATGAGGTGCTATAAAAGACTCTCGGGAATTTCCTATACCCAGCACGTCACCAACAACGAAACCGAACAGACCATCACACAAGCCATTGGACAACACGATGACATGCTCACAGTGGTGAAGAAACGAAAACTCAGATGATACGACTGCATCACCAGAGCATCAGGCCTTGCAAACACCATCCTGCATGGCACGGTGCAAGGAGGCAGAAGAAGAGGGAGACAGAAAAAGAGATGGGAGAATGGGCTGGCTTGACACTGAGCGAAGCCATGAGGGTTGCTGAGGACAGGGAAAGATAAAGTACGCTTGTTAAATGATCATCTGTGGTGCCTCTACGACCTTCGAGTTACGGGATAGGATATGATAAGTTAGGATAGGATAGAATGTAGATTTGGAGTGTTGGAAGGTTGGATGGAGGTGGGGAGGGGGGGGGCGGTAGGGCTACCATATACTTTACTTCATCGTTCTTATATAGCGCTTTCAAAGCTCAAGGAGAGCTCAAGGCGCTGGCCGATACAAAATCTACATCAAGCCGCCCGTGGCGCCCACTTGCAATCTTTGGGCGCATCGTCCGAAGCTGAGACATCTGAGCACAATCCCTGGCCACAGGTTTGTGGGATGAGGGACCTAGTGCTTGTTGGGTGTATCTGGGTAGCCGACACTCACCCGTCTAGGACACGAGCGTTAAGATATTTAAAGTCCGCGCAAAGGAATGCGTGCGTGCACATACTACACTTCGGTTTACATTCTCGTCCGAAGGAGTGGGGCCGCAGCTTCTCAGGGTCATGCTATGTTGGCTTTTGTTTCGGAGCTCCAGGCCGACACCCAGCTTGAAACCACTGACCGTGCAGACTGCAATGTTATCACTTGACATTTAATGCTTCCATCGTCTGCCGTTGAGGACACCCCAGTGAGGCAACTGCGCGCACATTTACGTATCTCAGCTGATCTCAATTGTTTTTAAAAATAAATGTATTAGAAACGATATGGAGGAGATGAAGTAGGCAATATCAGAAAGAACGAAGTGACAGTGTATGCATGTTTAAAGTAAATCATTTATACTTTTTGGTTTTTGTTAGGGAAAGGTTGAGAGGGAGGGGAGACAGATGGATCAAACGAAGAAAGCAATCAGACGACAATCTATATGAGCCGGAAATACTAAATGTATTTTTTCCCAGGCACTTGAATACGCAATTTAAAATCAGCATTTTCAAAACGTGTTCATTTTTTTGGCAATGTTGTGACTCATGTTCAACCCAATAAAGAAGCAAAACTGAAAGCTTGGAATGATGGGGCCAGTATTTAAACTATCACAAAATCTTTTTTTGTTTTAAGAAATAGAATCACACTCTCAAAATTAGATCAACCAATTTCGAGATAAAGCGTAAAATGTTTTCATTATATAATTGACCTCAAACCTTAGTGTATATATATATATATATATATATATATATATATATATATATATATATATATATATATATATTATATATATATATATATATATATATATATGTATATATATATGTGTGTGTGTGTGTGTGTGTGTGTGTGTGTGTGTGTGAGAAATACTTATGGGTGTGTGTGTGTATATATATATATATATATATATATATATATATATATATATATAGAGAGAGAGAGAGAGAGAGAGAGAGAGAGAGAGAGATTAATTATATTAGATGTGCAGGGAGAAAGGCGGAAAAGCTGAGGGGTGGTGGGATGGGGAGGTAGGGGGTTTGGGTTGTAAGACGGAAGAGGAAAAAAGAATAAAATGTCAGTAAAGCCTAAGGAATGAAACCGCAATCGGAAATGGAAAAAGAATCCGCCCGAGGATTTGAAAAATAAAATTGAAAGGTGGCAGACATAGACTTAGAAATGTTGAAGAAGAAAATAAATGAAGAAAGAAATAAAGCAATTACATTTTTGTCTGGGATAAATTTTTACATATGTAGAAGGCGCAGGAATGAAACAGACCATACACATTAAATCCAATTTCCAATGCAACGGAGAAAAAAAAGAAATCTGAAAACTCGGAATAGCGTAGGAAATAAAGGAGAGTTATGTGTTGCATTAAAAACGTTAAACCCGTATGCCCTGACTCCTTCATTGCTGTCTGTTGCAGTTGTGTAACCTATTATCCTATTTAATATACCTAATGCGCAGTTGGTAATTAGAATTATGTCAATTATTTATTGTGTCTAATGTGCAGTCTAACATCTTAACCTGTTTAATAAACCGAGAAGAACAGAAGGTTAACATGAGAGGATATTCCACACACACACACGCAAACACACACACTTACACACACACATACAAAAACACCCAGGCATACACAAACACACACGCACACACACACATACACATAATAATAAAATGACCCATAAAACGAAATATAATGAGTTGAACGGCAAGAACTATAATCTACGTATAATAATGTTATATTTTCCAAAAGTAATACTTCTACCAAGGCGGGGTTCAGAGATTTGCTCAAAAGGCAAGCACGAAATAGTCTGCTGAAGTCTATACCAAACCACGTCGCCTAAGATGATTGTGTATAGAGTACGTACATCATCATTTAAAATAAAATGCGGGCCAGACGTACACAATGATTAGCTGTCTGTATGATAAACAACACTAGCATCGAGTTTCCAAAAGCAATAAGTTCAGCTTTTGCTGAAGAAAAAAAAAAGGGTGTATTGTTTAGTCCAATGCATTATGAATATATTTATGTGCATCGTTGCTGACATCAAAGGGACAAATGGCAAAACGGTAAAAAGTCGGGTAATATGAACGAAGAAGACACTATTAAACATGGCCTTTCTGGTGAAAGAAAACAGCAAAACCTATGAGTAATATTTGAAACAAGTCACAAACATTACAGATCTGAGGTTTCCTTTTTGCCGGAAAGGTCAAGTTTCATATTATTACACTCCGTTTCATATTACCCGACTTTTCCCCTATATTGTTTGTGGGTTTGTTTGTTTGTTTTAAAGGATCACGCACGTACATCGTATCAATTTGAGTTACTGCGTCATCCCTCCGAGTGATGATAAAAGGCATTAATTGTTAAATCTAAATGAAGTACTGCATAGCTGAGGAAAAAATAGATGGTGAGCAGAAGGAGCCGTTTTTGTATTAAAGCATAAATACGAAATATATTCGAGGGGAAAAATCATTGGAACAATACAAAATATATGCTGCATAGTTTTGAAGACACAACCGGACAAAATAAAACCAGAGAACGTGAGAGAAAGTAGCGTTAGTTATTCCCTAGTTGATCGCCATGCCTTCGTCAGTGGAAAATTAATTGGGGGAGGGAAAGGGGGAGAGGCAAGGCGGTTGGAGGGTGGGATGTGTGTACTTCTCAAGGATATTTAATTCATTAGTATGTGCTAATGACCAACAAGTTACAATTGTTACAAACCTATATGACTATGTCCCACATGCAGGTTGAAATGACAATACATTTTCTGTTCAGTTCTACTCAAACCTTCACTGGATTAGATATGGGGTTTGCGGCCACGATATATGACATTAGTGTGAATATAATTCATCATGCAAGCCTGCGCAGTGTGTTTTTTCCCTTGCATCATTGTTTATGGGGTGTCGGATAGTGCAGTGGTTGGAGCACTCGCTACTGTGTCGAAAGTGAAGCACCGTCCGGTGCGGTTAGCACTTGGATGGGTGACCGCTAAGGTGTGAAGCGACAAACAACAACGCCCCCAGTTGACTCAACTGTGATTGAGTACCTACTCTCTTGAGGGTGGGGAAGGTAAAGCAGCGAGGGAGAGAGTTGGGCATCACCCTCATTACGCTGGCCCAAGATAAGTGTGATCTCCAACATCACGCTCCCCTACGGCCACAAGGCTATGGGACTACCTTTACCTTTTTTTACCATTGTTTATGACTTTATTTCTAAGTGTAATTTATACATGTTCTTATAAAGTATGTTTTTAATAGACCATGCTCGCAAATTCCAGGGGCAACAACTTTGGCCGTATGTTGCACCCAGAGTTGTCTAACGTTAGGCGGA
Source organism: Oncomelania hupensis (assembly GCA_036898135.1). Lineage (NCBI taxonomy): Eukaryota > Metazoa > Mollusca > Gastropoda > Littorinimorpha > Pomatiopsidae > Oncomelania > Oncomelania hupensis. The sequence goes on from CM072525.1 coordinate 38,225,928, forward strand.
CATTCTTTTGCAAACAAACGCAGTTTCTCCCCCTACAATTTCTCCAACAACCCTTTTGGAACAACCGAGAGATTGACTTCAGTTGCAATCCTGGCTAGCTCCGCTAGTTCGCCCTTGCACTGCCCTGCAACCACCACCCCCATTCCCCAAGAAAAGCTTGCAGCTCGGGGTAGCTTTCATAATGTTCAGAGACAAGATGCCCGCCCGGATAATTCTAGGCAATACCTATTGTAAAGCGCAGTGAGCCTGAGCATAGCTCGGGAAACTGTTTTATATAAATCCACGTTATTATTATTATTATTATTATTATTAGTAGTAGTAGTAGTAGTAGTAGTAGTAGTAGTAGTAGTAGTAGTAGTAGTAGTAGTAGTAGTAGTAGTAGCAGCAGCTCAGCTACCATTTCCCTCCTCTAGCACTGACGCAGAGAGGACGATCCTATCGAAAACGTTTGCTTTCGTCAGTTACTATAATCTGAGTAGTCTATACTGATTACTAAAAACCAAGAAATTATACATCGAACTAAAAGGAGACATCAACACCAGTTCCTTTATACTCCAGTAATCTACATGCAGCGGCGGTATACAACCTCACAACTCTCAAGGGAAAACGTACATTTTCGATGCATTTAAAACCTTTCTTAAGTGTAAAACTGGCCAAGAATAAAATTATAGACACTGGATAAATTAGATAGACAATGAAGAACTCTTAACTGAGAATTCCCAATGACGATTTCCCATCAGAATTTGTTTTGTCTTGTTAATCTTTCAAATATAACGCTTTTCCAGCGCTGTCCAGTTGATAGAATCATGCTGGAAATTTCCAGCTCGAGTTCCTTTCTGTTCCTAGTTTTCCAACGTTCGGCTACGAAACTGTTTAACCCCACAAGGAATTGTGAATCTAGCTCCCACCGTTACCGTAACAGCCACTATTAAACTGTGGGGCGACTCACTGCACTCTCATAGTTCATACAACGTATAGTATAATAAAGAACCGACACGCCGTCTACGGTGACAAGCAATCCTCAGATGAAGGCGGTGACGGATGGGAGGACACGAGCCCCTTGATTGGGTTCCCGTCACAACAATCTGCTGGCCCAAAACCGAGGCTAGACCATAATCTCTTTCGTTTCCGGGTTTACTTCCGTCACATCCGCTAACCGTTGATAGTCTGGGCGCTCGCGATTCCCCATCCTTCCAGCAGGCTTCGAGACAGCTGTTTTCCGGAAGAATCTTCTTATTCGCAAACCGACCCAGCTGATTAATTTGACAGTCGTAGGAAGTTGAAGCTGTGAGAGAAAGAAAACAGGATGGGGTACAAATCTCAAAAAAGCTGGCCCTGCCCTGCGTGTCCAAAACTCATCTCTTGATTCTTTTTTCCAGTTCCCTCGACGCTGAAAAATGGCGCCGTTGGGCTGCTGGAATTGGATCCCGACGTCAATTAGCTAACTGCGTTGTTTTTTTTATAATTCTTTTTGTTGTTTTGTTTGTTTGTTTGTTTGTTTGTTTGTTTGTTTTGTGTATTTTCAGAATCCCTTAAGTAATGCATAAGTGCACCTCTACTAGCAAAGTCCCATGACGTTATCGAGGGCCGCGATGAGTTTTCAAGGATCTTACGTTCCCATCGGAGGGCTTTGATTTGAATAATGTGGCATCTATGGTCATACTATTTAGTGTAAAAGTTTGAAGAAAAAAAAAGACCTCAGACTAACTTTTTAAAAGATTGTGATTATGGAGCAGTGGAAGTGAGTCACCGTTTTCCAGTCTGGATCTGGATCTGGATACTGCCGATGATGTTGTTGGCAGAAAACACCACAGGAGCCATAGATGGCTATTAACGTGGTGGTGGTGTGTGCGCGCTAATTAATTTGATTTAAAAAAAAAAAAAAAAAAAAAAAAAAAAAAAAATTATGCTCCATAGTTCTTTTTGTACTAACTTCATATTGCCTATTATATTCTTAAAAGGGCTCCTCTTGTGGAAGCCTGGTGATATGTGTACAATTAAAAGTTTAAAATCACTGTTCTATTATGTTGACTCTATAAGAACTTGTCAGCCTCCCTGTACCTCCCGATTGCAGTGGAGAATGAGCTAGGTGAGGATAGGTTGATGATGTCATCGGGAAGGCTATTCCATTCCACTACTGTCCTTACGAAGAAGGAGTTTCTGTAGAGATCTGATGATGAGGGTGGTAAAATAAAGCATGTGTTGTTGTTGTTTATCTGCCTCTCTATGATGTTCTGTGTGTCATATCCTTTAAAGGTGGTGGGACGGATTTTCCGTTAGTTCTTGGCAGCAGTAAGGAAGGTGTTGGGAGGGAGAGCAGTAACTAGTCCTCTGGTTATCTTGTAGAGCATGGTCAGCCTGAGTTGTTGGCGACGTATTGCAAGTAGTGGGAGGTGGAGCTCGTGAAGCATCCTGCCAATGCATCCTGGGTCCCGGGATCTGTAGTCTCTCATAATGAACCGTGCAGCCTGGCGTTGGATGCGTTCCAGCTTGTCGATGTCTTGTTGGAGGTAAGGATCCCACACCACTGCGGCATACTCGAGAGTGGATCTAACAAGTGCGATGTAGGCTAGGCGTCGGCACTCTTGTGGACAGTTCCGGAGATTTCGGCGTAGGAAGCCCAGTGTGGATCCAGCTTTCTTGCAGGCGCTTGTGATGTGGTTAGCCCATTTCAGGTCCGCAGAAATTTGGACACCTAGGTAGGGGGTAGTATCAGTCTGTTGGAGTATAGTGTTTCCAAGGCTATAGAAGTGTTGTGACTTGTGTCTGGTGGAGAGAACGTAGCACTTTTGCGCATTAAATCGCATTCCCCACTGCTTGGCCCATCTCTCTAGGTCTTTGAGGTCTGATTGGAGTGTGATGTGATCCTGGAAGGAGCGGATCTCTCTGTAGAGTAGGCAATCGTCTGCGAAGAGTCGCACTGTTGATTTTACTGTGTCCGGCAGGTCGTTGATGTGGCAGAGGAAGAGTAAAGGACCCATCACTGTGCCTTGGGGGACTCCGGATTCGACAGCTACTTCCTCTGATGCCTCTCCATCCAGGACCACTCTCATCTGGCGCTTGGTCAGGAAGTTTGTGAGCCAGGTGTGGATGGTGCCTCGTATGCCGTAATGATCCAGCTTGTGTAGTAATTTGTTGTGTGGCACAGTGTCAAATGCCTTGCTGAAATCCAGGATGATGATGTCGGTCTGATGGCCTTTGTCATGTGAGGAGAGAATGTCTTGCATAGTAGTGAGTAGTTGGGTTTCGCAAGAGTGGCCTGTTCTGAATCCGTGGTTTCTACTGGTGAGGATGGTGTGTTTTTCGAAGTGGGTATGGTCGACAGATGATGTGTTCCAATAGCTTACATGCAACGGATGTTAAAGATACTGGTCTGTAATTTTCTGCTTTGTTTCTATCGCCTTTCTTGAATATTGAGGAGACGTTCGCTGTTAGCCAGTCTGCGGGGAGCTGTCCAGTCTCTAGTGAGGTGTTGTAGATGGCTGCTAATCCTGGGGCAACAGTTTCGGCACAGTTTTTGAGAATTTGATTAGGGATGTTGTCTGGTCCTGTAGCTTTGTTGGGGTTCAAGTCTTTGAGTAGTTTAACGACGCCTTCTGTAGTAACCGTTAGTTTCTCTACAGCGGGGAAGGGGGTGCCCTTCATCTCTGGCAATGGTGTGTCCTCTCTTTTTGTAAAGACCGACTGGAATTGTTGAAGCAATATCTTTGCCTTGGAAGAACTATCACTATGGAGAGATCCTTCATTGAAGAGCAGTCGTATTGTGCAGTTACATCTACAGTCATATAGCGAGCTTATCAGTTTGTCACTAAGCAATGTCACTTTTTGTTTCTCCTGCAGGAATTAACATGGACGTTTAACGCGTCCACGTCCACACGGGGAAACACGGCAGACGGGGATTCCAATCAGAGGGGAGAGAGGTAGGGACCAAAATCAAAATTGAACCACCAGACAGTTTAAAAAAAATCCCCCTCTACCTCACCCAACACGGGATTCGACCTTGGGTCACCGGGGTGCTTAGCTAACGCTCCACCACTGATCTACGACGATGGGTCACCTTTGTCATCCTTCCCATTATATTTTAAGAGAAAAATCCGGTATTCCACCTCCCTTTTACCACACCACCCACACACACGCCCACCCACACACACGCCCTCTCCTCCCCTCCCCCCCCCCACGCCCACACACACACCGTAAGTCAATGGAAGCCATGCAAGGGAATTTTAATGGGGAGCAGCTCTTGAAGCTGAGACTTGCGTTAAAGGCACCCACATTGACCATGTCCCCTCGACAGACCTTTTTAACATTCACAGTGAGTGTTGCCCACTGAAAAAAATAAGCTTTTAAAAAAACTCTGTCGAAAGTTTTTTTTTTTTTATGAATACATCCCGTAGTATTCCTGCCTGTTTATAGCAACAGCCGTTGTCTTGCCAGCCAGCATTCTGGAGCTAAAAATAGCAACTACCTAAGCCGGTAACAAACAGAACCCGTAAACAAAATTGCTCGTAAGGTGTTTCGTTTTAGCTTCATCTGATAAAATACACCCTACTATACCTCAGACACCAAAGATGCACACTTCAAACCTGGTGGTTCACACAGAAATGGGGTCAAAGGTCACGCGGCTGTACCGTTAAAAACAGGGGAAATAACTTCTTTTCAGAACCCAAACTGAACGTTCAAACATTAACGCTTGGTTTGACCAACGAAAGCCCACTGTATCATTGTTTAATATAATAGCAATGCCCGTTTTAGGGTAAACCCGTGTTCGCCGAACGTAAACGACGCCTTGGAATTGGAACCTTCTAAGCAAGAACAGTTACTTTATTTTCTGTACGGCAGTGTAAAACTCCCTCTAGAGGAGTCAATCTGACGTTCAAATGTAAATTGCTGTTATTATCACATCTTCTATCCTATCCTATCCTATCCTATCATATTCTATCCTATCCTATCCTATCCTATCCTATCCTATCCCGTAACTCAAAGGACTATGGGGTTGTTGTTGTTGTTGTTGGATAGATTAATGTCCCCGGACACCTTGGCGTATAGGGGACGTGAAGACGAAGGTTCGATAATATAAGAAGTCTCTCAAGATAAGATGAAGTCGATGAAGAAAAAGTCGTGTTGCAGGAAAGAAGGTCGCATGAAGTGGAGCGCCGAAGCAGCTACTACAGCCGGATAAGAAGATCCTGTTGAATCAGAAGGCCGTTGAATAGGAATAATGAAGGAGCGCATGGGTGCGCGAAAGACAAATAAGAGCGCCGAACAGGACGCGGAGTCAATCCTGAAGTGCCGCTATGGTTCGCATGGAGATCCGTCAAAAGATATCCAAGAAGGCCGAAGGAGAGTTGGTAGGCAAACGCAGGAAGCCACTGGCGGTATAAACCTGCTGTCCGGAGGTCGCCACTCTCCACAGGGGACCCTGCGCCGCCCAATCGTAGTAAAAGAAGATGGTGGGCTTCCGTAGGCAAGGCGAGCGGAGGCCAAGCGAAGCGGGCCCTCAACGCAACACCACCGTCGCCAAAACCGCAGTAGCCCAAACGAGGTGAAAATGAAGGTTGGAGGTTGAGGTAGCGTAGCGCGTCGGAATCTCCCACAGTCGGAGGCAACCGCCTCGACGACCGGAGACGCACCGCCGGACAGGTCCCCGTACAAGCCGACAGCGCATCCCCATCATCAAGGCACGATGGACCGCTGCGGGACAGAGCGCCGCTGTGAGCAGGTGTGGGCTGATGAATGCCTGTAGACCGCCGCAGTGGAAGATGCTGGTCGGCAACCGCCGCAGTAGTAAACGCAGGTTGGCCAGGCTGGCTGAACAGTAAACCGCCGCAATGGAAGATGCAGGTTGGCGATGGTAAAAGGTGCCCAACACCTCAGCGGATGGTCAACGCTGGAGCTCGAGAAGTTGACAGACTCCAAGTACAAGTCCGCCGGCCGACGCGGGTGCATCGAAGCTAGCAGACTGACCCGGGCTTGCCTGTCGCTGTTCAGCAAGAGAATGGGGGGGGGGGGGGGGGGGGGGGGGGCTGGACTATGGGGCACCACAGTTGATCGTTTAACCAGCGTACTCCATCTTTCTCTGTTGTCAACAGCCCTTAATCACTTTTTATATTGCGCTTTACCAACTCAAGAGCCGCTCAAAGCGCTGGCCGATACAGAATCTAACTCAAACCGCCCGAGACGGCCACCCGCAGCCTTTGGGCGCATGGTCTGACGCCCGGACAACTGAGCGCAATCCTAGGCAGCCAGGAATGGGGGAAGAAGGACCAAGTGCATGCGGGGTGTGTTCTTGTTACCGGCACTCACCCGTCTAGGACATGAGCGTCCGGATCTTTAAAGTCCGTTATGATGGAACGTATGCCACACACAGACTAGACTTCAGCTTATACTCTCATCCGAAGCAGGTAATCAACTCTCGTAACATCGATTTAATTGTAGCAGAAGTTTTAAAACAAAAAAGGTACAGGATGCTAAAGTATTAAACTTTACCTGAACCAGCGCCCTGAGTTGCTCGTGAGTGGGAAAAACGCTCTATAAAAGAACAATTATAATAAATACAAGTGTCAAAGATTTAAACATTACAGGCCTCTTCAGCAGCAAAAACAATGGATCACCAATAGTTTCAATCATCTTTTTTATACAATCACAAACTTACTGAGAAAACAAATCGCCAAAATGTTCTTTTAAACTTACAAAAGAACCCCCTTTGTCTTCATTAAGTACATCAATGCGTGTGTGGCGATGTATAAACGCCGTTATTGTAATACACGCTTTATACTCTACCTACCTTCTTTTGACGGCCCCGTTATTTTGGCGTTAGTGTTAGGGCTGGGTTAGGCTTAGGGTTAGGTTAAGGTTTAGAGTTAACTAAAAAAAATAAAGACACATTTTAAAAAAAATGTTAAAACAAGGTATGTGGCTTTTAATGAAAGTCTAAACCACGGCGATTTTACACGGGTGTGCGTGTGTGTGTATGTGTGTGTGTGTGTGTTTGTTTGTGTGCGCGCGCGCGCGTTTTCATATGCTTGTAAAAGTCTGAAATCATTTTATCAATGAAAACACTTCAAATACAAGAACTGATACTGAACTGTGAACCTCTCTGTAACTGGACTCTTACACGCTTTTGGTTGGGTTTAGTAAAGACACAGCACGTTCATCTATTTGCCAGCAGAGGAGCAACACGCGGTGTGTTGTAGCTTTCCGCTAAGTTGTGCCGAGCGAATATATTTTGTGAAATAAGCCTTAAACATGAAAGTCATTATCTATCTACTTAAAACTGTACATAATCATCGTTATCAGCTGGAATATCATCATCATCATCATCAGCAGCAGCAGCAGCAGCATCGTTCACATCCGACACTGTATATATGTTTTGTGAAGCAGCGACGGCTCTTGGAAGTTATATTCTGGGCAGGCCTGACGGCCTACTGGCATATGCTGGGAGACCCTTATGCCAGTCCTCACGTCTAAACGATGGAGAGAGAGAGAGAGAGAGAGAGAGAGAGAGAGAGAGAGAGAGAGAGAGAGAGAGAGAGAGAGAGAGAGAGAGAGAGAGAGAGAGAGAGAGAGAGAGAGAGAGAGAGAGAGAGAGAGAGAGAGAGAGAGAGAGAGAGAGAGAGAGAGAGAGAGAGAGAGAGAGAGAGAGAGAGAGAGAGAGAGAGAGAGAGAGAGAGAGAGAGAGAGAGAGAGAGAGAGAGAGAGAGAGAGAGAGAGAGAGGAGAGAGAGAGAGAGAGAGAGAGAGAGAGAGAGAGAGAGAGAGAGAGAGAGAGAGAGAGAGAGAGAGAGAGAGAGAGAGAGAGAGAGAGAGAGAGAGAGAGAGAGAGAGAGAGAGAGAGAGAGAGGAGAGAGAGAGAGAGAGAGAGAGAGAGAGAGAGAGAGAGAGAGAGAGAGAGAGAGAGAGAGAGAGAGAGAGAGAGAGAGAGAGAGAGAGAGAGAGAGAGAGAGAGAGAGAGAGAGAGAGAGAGAGAGAGAGAGAGAGAGAGAGAGAGAGAGAGAGAGAGAGAGAGAGAGAGAGAGAGAGAGAGAGAGAGAGAGAGAGAGAGAGAGAGAGAGAGAGAGAGAGAGAGAGAGAGAGAGAGAGAGAGAGAGAGAGAGAGAGAGAGAGAGAGAGAGAGAGAGAGAGAGAGAGAGAGAGAGAGAGAGAGAGAGAGAGAGAGAGAGAGAGAGAGAGAGAGAGAGAGAGAGAGAGAGAGAGAGAGAGAGAGAGAGAGGAGAGAGAGAGAGAGAGAGAGAGAGAGAGAGAGAGAGAGAGAGAGAGAGAGAGAGAGAGAGAGAGAGAGAGAGAGAGGCGACCCATCAACGGGAATTCTCGAAAATAGCGCTTAGGCCTTAGCGACCAATCACTGTCGACATAAAGACAATTTGACTGCACGGGTTTACAACAACAACAACAAAAAGTGTTCGTGAAATGCCATTTTCGACTTCTCTAGGCGACGAATTAGGTTAAACTTTTTGTTACCTAGGTCAGCTGTCTTTTCGAACAGTTTGACAATATTTTCGAGCCGATTGTTGACGTGGGATAGCGCCCTCAATTGCCTTCATACAATCTGAGGATCCCAGAAGTGAAATCGCTTTGTTTTGGACGGAAAGAGCGCAATTTTGTAGAGAAACATTCTGTTGTATATTTTTTTTTACTCATTTTGGGATGTTTCCCTTACCCACCACCACCCTCTTCATCCGTAGACATTTGCGCTTTTTCCGCAATAAACTTCTTTATCGAAAACTAACCCAGCCCCTACCACTGTCAGAAGGTGTCTCCCAGTATATTCCAGTCGCCCTCAGGGCTGCCAAGGAGATATCTTCCAATAGCCGTCGCGGCTTCAGCAAACGTCTACAACAGGTGCACATCCATCCATCCATCATCATCGTCATCATCATCATTCTCATCATCATCATCATCATCATCATCATCATCATCATCATCATAATCATCATCATCATCATCATCACGTTTTCTCCTCGACTATTTTATTCTTCTTTTCCCTTCTCTTCGTCCTCCGCTCTCTCCCCTTACACCCCGTCACCCTCTTCTTACCCCTCACCCACCCACCCACCACCCACCCCACCCACCTCCTCTACTGTCAGACCTCTCCTTTTTCTTCCTCTTTCATTCTCGTCAAAATAACTACTATCTGGTAACGAGAAAGTTCATCATTACACCAGTTTGCCTATTGAAGAAGTTTGATCCAAAAGCGAAGGCCATTATCCACATTCTTTTTATCAGACCTTTCTTCAAGTTTCTTGTATTTTATAACTTTTAAAGAGACTTACAAAAAAAACTTATAAAAACTGATTGAAGCTATGAAAAATCTGTTTTAATCCACATCCTGTACAAACCATTTTTGTTCCTCCTAACAGTGCTTGAAATGTATTTTTTGTTTGTAAACTCTTGTTTAGATGAAAAGAACGGAGGTTATTTTGAAACATTCTCGACACTGTTCTTTTAGAAACTAAAAAAAAAACACAACTATGCCTTGATGTTGCGTGACCAAGAATGTGTAGAGGACCTGTCATCTCTTTATTGCTGTCAAGGATGTGCTGTGTTAATGTCGTTTTGGATGATGATGATGATGATGATGATGATGATGATGATGATGATGATGATGATGATGATGATGATGATGATGATGATGATGGAGGTAATACACATTGCTGCGATCGGTAGAAAGTATCGCCAAAACTCCCGCTAGCAGCAGGTGAAAGTATTCCCTCCATCCCTTCAAAGTATACTTTGGGCTCGCTGCTAGCCGCGGATGCGAACCGCAGTACTGTTTAAATGTGACGGAAAGAGCGGAATATTGCTACAAGAGTTCGGGTAAGGGTTAGTTGTAGATCTATCCCTAGCCTTTGCCCTAACCCTTTTCTCTACAAAAATGCTATTTTTCCGTCCCAAAAACCCATTTGCCTTCTTGGATTCTTAAATTGTATGAAAGCAAGTGAGGACACTATCCGGCGTCAATAAACGGTTCGAAAAGATTCTCAAACGGTTCGTAAAAGACAGTTGACCTAGAAACAAATACAGCGTGACCTAAGTCGTCGCCTAGAGGAGACGAAACTTATATTACTTTTCCGTTTCTAGTCTTTCAGCGACACTGTAACTGAGCAGGCTGCTAGCCTCCCTTCAAGGGACAAGGGACATACTTTGGCCTGCTGCGCAGCGTGTGCTCTTTCGATCGTAGCTATGTGCAATGGTAGGATGATGATGATGATGATGATGATGATGATGATGATGATGATGATGATGATGATGATGATGATGATGATGATGACAATACAGGACATGATTTGCTTTTAATTCAATCGTACTTAAAGAGCGACGACCTAAAAAAATCGCTATTAAAGAAGGCGAAAGAGATTTTTTAATAAAAATAACATTTAGTTTGACTACATCCAATCCCACTACTACATGGATGGTGATGATGTTGATGATGATGATGATGAGGAGGAGGAGGAGGATGTGGAGATGGAGGAGAACGAGTACTGCAGGAAGAGACGAATGTTTACCTCCTTAAATGGGCAAAACTTCAATAATGATAATGATGACTATGATTCGAGTCATCATCATCATATCATCATCATCATCATCATCATCATCAATATTCGACGATCGGGTAAAACTTAAAAATCGGCAAACTTTAAAAAAAATTCTTTTAAAAATAATTAATATTAATGTCTTTATTAATTATTATATACTGCTATCGTTCACGGTACAATATCATGTTCCGTGTGGTTTTCATTGGGATAAGAAAACTCAACGGTAAACAACGACAACGACAACACACGTTAACGAGCGACAAAGAGCGATGACAAGAAAATGACAACAAGAACAAGGTTGTTGGGCAAAGAAAAAGAACTAAAGTTTCCCCCAAAAGAAGTCTTTCAGTGCTTTTTTGTTTTTGTTTGTTTGCTTGTTCCTGTTGTTGTTGTTGCTTCTTCTTCTTCTTCGTCTCTTCTTCTTTTTCTTCTTCTTCTCTTCTTTTCTTCTTCTTCTTCTTCTTCCTTTTCTTCTTCTTCTCTTCTTCTTCTTCTTCTTCTTCTTTTTGATTAAGAAATCTTGGGGGAAAGTGAGTTCGCTTGTCATGAAGCAGGTATGTATGTCTTTAGTTTTCAAAAAAAAAAAAAACACGGAAAAAAACACAACAAGCACCAGTCAAAGAGTCGCGTGTCACAAGAACATATCTGATAAACAGAACAACACACAACAACCGAACGCTTTAATTGTTGATGAATAACACGTGTAAAATAATGAATACACATAAAGAAATAAAAATAAATGATTTATGGTGATTGAAATTCTTACTGTAAAACTTCTAATACTGGCCATTATGGAAGAGGTTTGCTGTAAATAACTGAAAAGAAGAAAACTAAGTTTGGTAATTTTGAGGTTTTGATTCTTTGTCTTTGATTTTTATATTGTGTGATGATAACTGTGATTTTTTTCTTAATTATTTTTTATGATTTTTTTTTTATGTTGTTTTGATTTTTTTAGTTTAATTTTTATTTCTCAAGGGGGTAAAAAAAAATGTATTATTTCATGCAAGATGTGGAAATATGTTTTTGTAATGTGGTTTGTGGTCAACGCTCTACGCGATTTGTTTTGGTGTTGTGATTCTAGTTGTTTTGCGTTCTCCGGGTCCTGTCGAGGCGTGAATGAGGAGTTTACCTAACTGGGATGGTTGGTGAGCACTAGTTAACTGTAAAAAAACAAAGAAATAAAAGAATGAAAACAGCACAACAAATGATAGTAAAAAAAAAGTGAAAGTTTGTCAGACACAAATAGAATATATATAAAAATAAAAGACAAAACGATTGCACTAATATAATGATGTTAAAAAATTATAAAATATAAATTAGTAAATATAAGAATAAATATTAGAAATTTAAAAATAAAAATCATGACGTCACGATGAAATTATATTAACTTTTGTTTCAAGAAACTGGTTTAAAGCTACCGCTGGCAGAACTATTCTGTAATTTTGAAGCAGGCATAGAGCAGTTGTCCACCCAAAAAGTTAGCATACGCCATAGCCCTGCCTAGGAAACTCGGGACTGGTTACCTACCTGGCTCCGTTTAGCAACAAGGTAATGTTAATGTAGTGAGGGAGAGGAGATGCACTCCTTCCCTCTAGCCCTGAGAAAAAGGAGGCCCCACAATGCCTCTCTCACGAACGACAGAAAGATCTATCTATCTATCTATCTATCTATCTATCTATCTATCTATCTATCTATCTATCTATCTATCTATCTATCTATCTATCTATCTATCTATCTATCTATCTATCTATCTATAAAGTTCTATTTGGATCCAAGAAACTCTGACAAAGCTCAACATTGACAGATACGCTTTATCGGCCTTCGCTGAACAGATATAGTAGGCTTTATTTCAATAAGAAATTCCACGCACAGCAGCCACGCCGTTTAACTGCAGCTGTAGTTGTTGTTTTGTTTGTATTCCAGCAGAAAACCGATTAGTCATAATATTAAACTGTACCAAACATGTTTTATTTCATTACCTTCATTAGACACAATACCAACTATCAATATAGGTACAATAAGTAAGTGCAACGCAAATTAACCAATCCGAAGAGTTTGCACAACTCCTTGAGAATTAAACGAAGGTTGCATTAACAAAGATGCAGAACGGCTGGATTTGATTCCCCATTAACGGGAGGATTTGGCCCACCCCACTACACCTCAAAACCCATTACCTTCCCCACCTCTTTCTCTCTCTGTCTCTCTCTCTCTCTCACGCACACACACACACACACACACACACACACACACAAGGATCGACACATCTGTACGCAATACTGTATTCTATGATTGACTTCTCCAATGACGTCTCCTCTCGCAGCTCGCTAAAGGTCCCGGCCACTCCGTCAAAAATTAATAAGTAAAGTACCACTTTCTCTCGTCGAGCTGCCTAAAGGCAAGATAAAGAAGCTGGTCATTTTGGCCAAAGTGTAGACGACGGGATCAAATTAACATGCCCACGCAAAGGGTCCTTGGTGTTAGAAAAAAAGCATGATGCAGACAGTTGGCGATCTTCAATGGCTTGAATAGTGGGCTTAGCTGCATCTGGACTATATATGCAGGAAACGACAAAAATATTTTAAATACGCTCAGACAATTTTGAGATGCAATACGTATTTGGAAAACGGTGAAGAACAAAGACCTTGACCCTTGAGAAAGAACACATACAAATGACATAACATGCTTAGAAGTAGTTCAAGTTTTCGCAAAGTAATGATGAATTTCAGTTAAGTTTTTCATAAGATAAATAAAGCCAAAAGTGGGTTTTGAAGCAAAAAGTAAAAGTGGGACGACATGACTGCAGCTTCTGGAGGATGGCCCATGAATTGAAGTACCCATAAACAAAAACTCAACAAAATCGCTTTAGCTTTTTCGAGATATTGTGCAAAACGCGTTTAGCAACCAAATGACTTCACTGACTTTGACCTTTGCGGTAAAGCAATAGGATGACACTGGAGGCAAGCCACTAACCTGAATAATGTTCCGATGAAAGTTGGTCAACATTTCTTCAGAGTTTATTGACATACCTTGTTTGGCGTCCAAAAGGACGACATTTGACTCGTTCCGATTTCCCTCCCGACTATTTCAATATATATTAATTGCATAGCATCGCGCAGATACCTGTTCAGAGACCTAATCAATACGCTGAAAGAAATTCGACAATCGACAATAGAAAGCATGATTTGATAATGGGTGGAGAAGCATACTACAAAATAATACAATAATTACCAAGTTCACGCATGCAAGTATTGATAGAGTAACCCGCGTCACGAATCGCCATTTAACGTGAGATATGTGCGTCATATAAATCGTATTCCTATCCTATCCTCCTATCCTAGCCCATAACTCGGAGGTCGTAGGGGCAACACAGATGATCGTTTAACCAGCGCATTCCATCTTTCCCTGTCCTCAGCAACCCTGATGGTTTCGCTCAGTGTCAAACCAGTCCATTCTCGAATGTTGTCCTCCCACCTCTTTTTTCTGTCTCCCTCTTCTTCTACCTCCTTGCACTGTGCCTTGCAGGATGGTCTTTGCAAGACCTGATGATCTGGTGACGTGGCCATACAATCGGAGTTTATGTTTTTTCACCACTGTGAGCAGGTCATCATCGTGTTGTCCAATGTTTGTTACATCCATATGTGGAAGTGGAACAAGAGCTAGAAAAGTGTCAAAACAAAAAGAGACATATCCTCTTAAGCAAGAAGGAATGTGTGTGGAGGGAAGTGGGGGGGGGGGACTGGGTGGTTAGAGTATATCTGGGATATCCAAAAATACGAGTACTCCCCCTTGTGAAAACACGAACCACACATAAATAAACTTTTAATGGAGGGGAGGGGGGAGTACTTCTGGGAAAGGGGGGAATGGGGGAAAGTGGACGGGGGTACTTCTGAAGCGCTACAGGTAAGCCGGTAAGAGGCTGCGGAACCCATAAAACAAGATGTTCGGTAAGGTTGGTTTTTTTGTGTTTTACCTTGATACAATAGGCCCTATGCTAACCCAGACACCAAAGTCGCACTCTTGAAGTCACGTGGTTCGTTCAGAAATAGGGTCGACGGTCACACGGTAAAGATATTGGTGTACCGTTAAACAAGGGAAAGCACTCCTTGACAGGACAGAAAAGGAAATTCAAACTTCAGCCTTTAATTTGAGCAACGCAAGCCATGCACTTAATAATTGGTTCGTGAAATAACAATGCGATTTTCAGGCTAAACCCGTTGTCGACGAAAGTAAACAATGCTATCGAATTGGGGCCCTTTTAATTAGCGTGCCTCAAGATCAAAGGTCTAGCCCCTCAAAGCTCTGACCAAACACAAACCAAACAGCGCACTTGAGAACCGCCGATAACCTCTCACTAAGAGAGGCAAAACGTAAACCTGCACGAATTTCGTCTACGGAGTGTTGCGACCCAACGCAAAATATATTATTTCATGTCGACTTGTATGGGCTAAACAAATATTCTTTATTAATTTAACTGTCGGACCATCCTCACAGTTTACGCACGAAAACAAAGTATGATTTTTACACAAAAAAGCCATTATTGTGTAAATCTAAAAAAATATAATAATATGTATGTTCTGTTTTGTTGTTCTATTTTGTTCATACGCAAGCAAAACAATAGCAGATATGTTAAATCATAACACAAAAGAAGAAATAAAAACGATATTTTTTGCAGAATATGGACAAACGGTTCGACTAATGGACCGACTGATAGAAGAATTCAAATATTTAGGAACCATTGTACCAAACAATTTGTCCCGACATGAAGTCCTCTCCAGGATCACACAAATAACTGCTAACCTAATAAGATTGAAGACCATTTTGGAAAGACAGGACCATCAGTCTACATTCCAAGGTAAGGTTGCTGCGCTCTCTTGTCAACTCCGTCTTCCTATACGCTTGCGAAACATGGACCCTCACAGCAGATCTACAACGAATAATACAAAGCATGGAGATGAGGTGCTACAGAAGACTACTAGGCATTTCCTATACCCAGCACATCACCAATGACGAAGTCCGACAGATCATCACACAAGCCATTGGGCAACACGATGACCTGCTCACAGTTGTGAAGAAACGGAAACTCCGATGGTATAACCACGTCACCAAAGCATCAGGCCTTGCAAAGACCATCCTGCAAGGCACGGTGCAAGGAGGCAGAAGAGGAAGACCCAAAAGCACGCTGGTTAAATGAACAACTGTTGTGCCCCAACGACTTTCTGGTAACTGGAAAGGATAGGATATGATAGGATAGGATAAAAGAATGGACAGCTACGAGAAATAATTATACATGAGTTGAAGCACTTGTGTACCAAACTAATCTAAATCAGTTCAGCCGTTTTTCAGTCTATTAATCAAGACGTGTTCAGCAAAGGATTGACCCCAGCAACCTTGACCTTTGAGTTTGAGCAAAATTAATACGCACGGAAATGACCACTACTTAAATGGTCCTATAAAGTTTGAAAAAAATTTGAGATGTACATGTAGCATGCAACAGACGAACGGACCGACAGTCATTTGGCTCATTTTGATTCCCGATTAAATCAAAGTATTTCCAAAACTAATGTTTTTAAAATTCAAAAGAGAAGGTTAGGAAGATGCAGCGCTGGCTAAATAGGAAAAAAGGAGGAGAACGAGATGGCACCGTAACATTCCTTGAACAAACAAGGGAAATAAAATAATAATAATAATAATAATAATAATAATAATAATAATAATAATAATAATAATCAATCGTCAACTGCATTGCTCAGAAAATATTTCAGTTCATCACATACTTTTCGAATGTATACGTTTTACAGCAATGTACAAAGATAGAGGAGTTTTTTTATCAGAAGATTACCTTTAAACCATTTTATATAGTCCTATTATAGTTGACGCTGTTAAAATTAATATGAAAACCGAGTAATACAAATTGTTATGATTTTCATTTAATGTTAGTATTTTATTAATTTGTTTAAGTTTTTAGTTGTCTAATATCACTTTGTAGTGAACAAACGTTAAAACAATAATGAAGATTTGAATTGAACAAAAAATGAATTAAAAATGAATAATCCGGAAGAAGAAGAAGAAGAAGAAGAAGAAGAAGAAGAAGAAGAAGAAGAAGAAGAAGAAGAAGAAGAAGAAGAAGCATAAGGCAAACAAGAAGAAAAGGAACAACAGCAACAACAACAACGACAACAAGAAAATAAGATAACATAAGCTTACTTACCTTTAGCCAAAGCTCGCAGCACACCTATGCAAAAGAAAGGCTCAGACGCAGGATTCAAAAAGCTCTTTACTATTCGTCGAAAAGAAAACTGTTTCCCACTGAAAATCAGTTTTAAAGTACAAAGCTTTTGCCACAGTAATTAACACCAATTCCTACCACACTTAAGTAGCCTTCTGGGTGGGGAAAAACACAATCTGGAAGTTTGTAAGCACTTCTTCACAGTCTGTCTTGGTATTTCAACTCAATGCAGTTTTGGGTTGTTTTGTAGAGTAAAGCTAATAGCTGGGTCTTTTTTGTTTTAAATCACACATTTAAAAAAAATAAAATCTAGAAATTTGTCAGCACTCCGTGGGGGTTTGGCCTTGTGAGTGCTGTAATTTTGTAGTACGAGTATCTTTCAATCCGAAGAACTCAAAATGCAGCTCGCTGTAGAATAACAGTTCTTAAACTCTTTAAAATTGGAAGAAAACAAACGTTAAAATTGATTTAGCACATGATGTCTTGTACGTAATGTACATATGTATAGTACACCTATTCTTCGATAGCCATAGAGCTCAAGGCACTAGCTCTTCCTAGAGTAATAGTTTTAAACACTTTTAATATTTACAGTGAGTAGAAATACCTCAAATAATAGTGTGAAAACTAAACATTTTAGCGAAAAAGTCCTGCTCCTACGATTTTTTCTGGGAAGTAACGCGCACTTATCTTTAATTATTGATGGAACTTAAGCCAGCTTTTGCTATCTATCTATCTATCTATCTATCTATCTATCTATCTATCTATCTATCTATCTATCTATCTATCTATCTATCTATCTATCTATCTATCTATCTATCTATCTATCTATCTATCTATCTATCTATCTATCTATCTATCTATCTATCTATCTATCTATCTATCTATCTATCTATCTATCTATCTATCTATCTATCTATCTATCTATCTATCTATCTATCTATATCTATCTATCTATCTATCTATCTATCTATCTATCTATCTATCTATCTATCTATCTATCTATCTATCTATCTATCTATCTATCTATCTATCTATCTATCTATCTATCTATCTATCTATCTATCTATCTATCTATCTATCTATCTATCTATCTATCTATCTATCTATCTATCTATCTATCTATCTATCTATCTATCTATCTATCTATCTATCTATCTATCTATCTATCTATCTATCTATCTATCTATCTATCTATCTATCTATCTATCTATCTATCTGACAAAACTTCGCGGAACAGTAAAAGTTATGAATATTGAAGAGATGGCGTAGAATGTAAAAAAAATAAGGTATGAATATTAAGACTGCATTGATGTAGTTTTTTAAAAAATTCATTTTTTAAATAGTTTATTTTCTTTAAAATTGAGAAAGAAACCAAACAAAAACGTGTTCTTAATCATGAGAGGATTTATTAAAACATAAAGTCTTCCTTATTTGTTGGAATCTGTATGAAATCGCACAGCTTTATGTTTTTAGTGAACCACATTGTACTTCTTGCTGAAGAGATATTATTTATTTATTTATTTATTTATTTATTTATTTATTTATTTATATATTTATTTATTTATTTATATATTTATTATTATTATTATTAGTAGTAGTAGTAGTAGTAGTAGTAGTAGTAGTAGTAGTAGTAGTAGTAGTAGTAGTAGTAGTATTGCTATTGCTATTATTTATAACTGTAACTCGTTCAGTATTATCACGAATACAATGCGCACCAAAACCGACCCTCAGATATGTCATAAATGAAACAAAACCACAAATTTGAATCGAATAATTATATATATATATATATAACAATTTAAATTTTATAGTATAGCATCTCTCTCTCTCTCTCTCTCTCTCTCTCTCTTTCTTTCTTTCTTTCTTTCTTTCTTTCTTTCTTTCTTTCTTTCTTTCTTTCAGGTAAATATAAAACGGCTGCTGCGCATCCCGAAGACGCAATAATGTTGACTCCATGGGTTAACCCGTCGGCCAACACCAATACGGGGAATTCAGATCCAGACTCAAGTCCAGGTCCAGATTACAAGTTTATCACAAGAGCAACGCGCTAAACCAAAAGAAACCAATACCCACGGACAATGCAACATCGCAATAAGATACAGCCGAAAGGCCACGTCCCACCCATACACAACACACGTGCAAACATCTCCCACAGGTTATACTGTAAACTATATTCTGTCCACGATACGATTATATGTTATCCTCCCCATTAGCAACCTGCAAATGGAAATAGTAATGTCTGAACAACAAGCGCAATCCCAGAATGAACATGGAAATGGTAATGTCTACACCCACCATTGGCGTTATGGAGGACGGGGATGGTTAATAACCAGTCCTGTGAAGATAGGGTATAGAGATAAACCTATCCTATCCTATCCTATCCTGTCCTGTCCCGTAACCCGGAGGTCGTAGGGGCACCACAGATGATCGTTTAACAAGCATACTTCATCTTTCTCTGTCCTCAGCAGTCCTGATGGCTTCGCTCTGTGTCAAACCAGTCCATTCTCGAATGTTGTCCTCCCACCTCTTTTTCGGTCTCCCTCTTCTTCTACCTCCTTGCACTGTGCCTTGCAGAATGGTCTTTGCAAGGCCTGATGATCTGGTGACGTGGCCATACCATTGGAGTTTCAGTTTCTTCACCACTGTGAGCAGGTCATCGTGTTGTCCAATGGCTTGTGTGATGGTCTTGGGCGGACTTCGTCGTTGGTGATGTGTTGGGTATTTGAAATGCCCAGAAGTCTTCTGTAGCACCTCATCTACATGCTTTGTATTCTTCGTTGTATATCTGCTGTGAGGGTCCATGCTTCGCAAGCATATAGGAAGATGGAGATGACAAGGGAGCGCAGCAGTCTTACTTTGGAATGTAGACTGATGGTCCTGTCATTCCAAATGGGCTTCAGCCTTGTCAGGGCAACAGTTGTTTGTGCGATCCTGGAGAGGACTTCCTGTCGGGACCCATTGTCTGATACAATGGCTCCTAAATATTTGAAGCTATTCACTGTGTTGAGGGATTGGCCTTGGACTTTGATGTCTGTGTTGATGCCATTGGTGCTGTTGGTCATCATTTTGGTCTTCTCTGCACTTATTTCCATTCCATAAGCTCTGGTAGTGGTGTCAAGCCTCTGTACCAGCTGTTCAAGTTCTCGTTCCTCTCCAGCCAATCCATCAATGTCATCCGCAAAACGAAGATTGGAGATTGCTCTATGCTAACTGTGCCTTCGTGATCTGCAAGGGCATCTGACATGATGCGCTATAGGACGATGTTGAAGAGTGTTTGAGAGAGTAGGCATCCTTGACGCACACCGTTTGTTGTTCTGAACCAGTTCCCGATGACGCTGTTATGGAGGACTGCACTGGTAGCCTTGCCATACAGGCTTTTGATGACTTCAATAATTTTTGGGCTGATTTTGTACACTTTCAGAGATAAACCAACTCTATAAAACCACAGCAATGTTACTGCTAAGCTGGACAGTGAAAAAATGTGCACTTTGTATTTTCTTCCTGCCCACCACGGTATTCGGACATGTGCACGGACCCCAAACTGAATATTTTTATTATTAGACTAGATATGGTTAAGCTAGGAGATGAGGTGCTACAGAAGACTTCTGGACATTTCCTAAACCCAGCACATCACCAACAACGAAGTCCGACAGACCATCACACAAGCCATTGGACAACACGATGACATGCTCACAGTGGTGAAGAAACGAAAACTCCGATGGTACAACCACATCACCAGAGCATCAGGCCTTGCAAAGACCATCCCGCAAGGCACGGTGCAAGGAGGCAGAAGAAGAGGAGACAAAAAAAGATGTGGGAGGACAACATTCGAGAATGGACTGGCTTGACACTGAGCGAAGCCATGAGGGTTGCTAATGACAGAAAAAGATAGAGTACGCTGGTTAAACGATCATCTGTGATGCCCCTACGATCTTCGAGTTACGGGATAGGATAGGATAGGATATGATGGTTAAGTGCAAGAAAGTTTTATCGGTTCTGTTTCTTATTTGCACTGTTTTAAGTCTACATTACTCCACCCCCCTCTCACCCCCCCTCCCCCTCCCCCACTTCACAGGTCTAACATCTCACGGGTGTGACATATTATTTAGTCTGACATGATACTTCTATCTATCATATCTACATGTGTAACAGTAATGGAACTATATTTTTCACACAAGATACAATATACTGTTCACGATAAAAAAAATGAAGCAAACTCACACACTAAAAATATGATGATGATGATCATTATTGTCAAGGTGGCGACGTGGTGATTCGTCCCTAACGCTTACGCAACAGGACGTTAAGCGTCGTTTTCCTGCACTAAAAAATATTGTAAGAATTTTTTGCACAACACACATCACACAGGTAAATGAAAGAGGACCAACCGTCGCGCATAGCGATGAGGCTTTTGTCACACTGAAAGGTCGGTCTCGCTTGCTCGTCTCTTTTGGCTTCGTTGCTTCCCAACAACTAAAAGCGGGCAGAGTGTGGGGATAAGACTAGGAGAGGAGGGGGAGGGGTCTAGTGGAGTAAAGAGAGGAGACGGCTGAGTAGACACAGGAGAGAGAGAGAGAGAGAGAGAGAGAGAGAGAGAGAGAGAGAGAGAGAGAGAGAGAGAGAGAGAGAGAGAGAGAGAGAGAGAGAGGTTCGTCTCGTGATTTTGCTCTAAGTTTAAAGCTAAACGCGGGCAGATAGTAAAGTAGGGAGTAAGATGGAGGGCCAGAGGTAGATGGAGGAACAGAGAGAGAGAGAGAGAGAGAGAGAGAGAGAGAGAGAGAGAGAGAGAGACAGACAGACAGACAGACAGAGAGAGAGAGAGAGAGAGAGAGAGAGAGACAGAGATGAGATGAGGAGAGATAGCATAGGTAGCATTCGACCAAGAAGAAGTGTGAAGGCGAACAGGTGATTTTTCAAACATTATGTTAAAAGGGCCAGTATATCAAGGATGTTTGGTTATAAATGTTTTGTGACAATTAGTTTACATGGGGCACATTTAATTGTTGTCACATTACAAGATGATACAATCGATAGATTATCGTTTCCTTGAAACCAAGCGCTAAGTTGTGAAAGTTTGCAGTTGTCTTATACACACGTTCACTGCGGTGATGTAACTATATTTACAATCAACCGTGATGCTATTAACAGGCTTAGGGGAATGAAATTAACCATTAATATCAAAATTAGCTTATTTAAAAGAAGG
Organism: Oncomelania hupensis; assembly: GCA_036898135.1. Classification (NCBI taxonomy): domain Eukaryota; kingdom Metazoa; phylum Mollusca; class Gastropoda; order Littorinimorpha; family Pomatiopsidae; genus Oncomelania; species Oncomelania hupensis. Next base: position 38,247,888 of record CM072525.1, read on the forward strand.
TTGTTTGTTTGCCTAATCTTATTTTTTCCGGGCAAGGCAACACTTACTGCTGTGAATTTAAAATGGATACGTGATGCACAAATGTCATCTTGTGAGCCTTTAAAGAGGTTAGTATATTCACGAAAAACACACGAAAAATTGTTATATTCGCGGTCCATTAACTCTCTCTCTCTCTCTCTCTCTCTCTCTCTCTCTCTCTCTCTCTCTCTCTCTCTCTCTGTCCGTATGGAGCTCGTTGCTTCCTCGCGACAGGCGAAGTCGAGGCGCGCGGCTTCGACTGGAAGACGTGCTTCGTTAGTGACAGCGGCTAGCAAAGGTTACTTTGCATGACGTAAATATCCCCGATTCCAGTGCTTTCTTTACTTTTTTTACAAAACTGGTTGTAGCCTACATTTCGCATCGTTAGTATAAATTAAAAAAAAATTAATTAATTTAAAAAAATTAAATGATTACACGGGCTTTTGTCCTCAAAACCAACCAACCGCTACAATTTGAAATTCCATTTCTGATTTAACAGTAAGTGATTTCACCTGTTTAACGGTACATCAATACGCTCTACTAGATGATATTTTTAGCTCCAGAAAGGTAGTTAGAGGTTGCTATTAATCGGCATGAAAACTACGGAATTTACTTATTTAAACCATAGCTATATCTTCGAAATTGGGTGTGTGTGCGTGTATGTGTGTGCGTGTGTGTGTGTGTGTGTGTGTGTGTGTGTGTGTCCTGCAAGCTAACATTTTTCTGTGACCATGGCGTGGTCAAGGTGGCTCTCTTTAATTTAAAATAAAAAAAATAAATATATGTTATCACAACGCTTAACGGCAGTTGGTTAGACGCCGATTTTTTTTAAATAATTTATTGATATATTTATTTATTTTGTTTTTCTTTTTTCTTTTGTCTTTTCTTTTTTTGTCTTGTCCTTTCTTGTCGTTTCTTTCCTTTTCTTTTGATTGATTTCCGCATTTAATACAAAATTGCTGTCCAGCTTTCCGTCACTTCGACCAGTCATTTCCACCGTATCTGTCTGAGGTACTCACTACCTACACTACAACTCGTTCTTTGCGCTCATCAGATGAAAAACTTTTGAAAACGCCAAAGCGTCGGCTTAAAACAATTGGCGAGCGGTCTTTTAGTTTTCAAGCACCCAAGGTTTGGAATGCGCTGCCTGCCGGTTTAAGACATTGTACAGACCTTGGTTCCTTCAAGAGCTGCAAAAAAACGCACTTGTTCCGCAAGGCGTTTTCTGTGTAAATAGTAGGAACCGTAAGAATACTTTCTGAATTATGCTGTACATGATGTAGTGCGAATGTTATGATGATGCGTACGAACGATTGTGTAAGCGCATTGAGTTGTTATTCTAATGAAAAATGCGTTGTATAAATGCAATTTATTATTACTATTACTAATATTATTATTATTATTATTATTATTATTATTATTATTATTATTATTATTATTATTATTATTATTATTATTATTTTCTTCTTCTTCTTTTCGTATTTCGTTTTTGTTTAAGTGTTTATCGATTTATTGGTTGATTTTGATTCTTATCTTCTTAATATTCACTTTTCTTTTTAATTATTTTCTTTTTATTCTTGTTCTTTGTTGTTGTTATTGATGTTGTGATTGTTGTTGTCGTTGTTGTTGTTGTTGTTGTTGTTGTTCTTCTTCTTCTTCTTCTTCTGTCCTAAGCTTTTTTTAATCTCCCCCCCCCCCCAAAAAAAGGTATTAGTACTACTGCAGAAACACACAAAAAAAGATTAAAAACAAAAGAAGTCTTCAGATATCAACCAAGGTTTCCAATAAACTCTTTCTGTTGAATTTCTCACTGTAAACAGGTAGACATTTGCTCATGTTTAAACAGGCAAAATTGCTCCCAACAAAGTTACCAACGAAAGCCGTTATAAACAGAGAGTTATGGTTTGAGAGATTTGTGTAAGTTTGGAGATGATTGTGGAACTAGAGATAGTATTAGCAAACCTTTAACAGGGATGTCGTTTGGGTCGGATCTTCGGCTTTTAGCCGAAATTTTTATAAAAAAAGCCGATAAACTGTCCGTCATGTCGGCTCGCCGAGCCGAAGTTTTCATGGGTGAATCGGCTCAATTTTGTCCATTTTTGCGATATTCCTGTGCTGTACGCTTGCAGTTTAGGTGAGGATTCGATAATTAATAAGGTTAAACCCAGAAACTCTGACAGTATTGTGGTCTGTCAAGGGACAGTCTAAACGTTTTATTGTTTTTGTGTGTCTAAAATTTAAGAAAATAAAATTTCTGTTCAATGTTCTTATTCTACTCTTAAAATTATGTTTTATTACAAATATATGCATCCACAGAACACCTTTAATATTTGGAGGTGTAGGGTGCACGTTAACGTAGTGAATCTAGTCAAAAAACTTGTGAGACTGCTTTGGAAGACAGAGCCGAAACTTTTTGTAAAAAGCCGAAAGTTTTACGGCTGTTTCGGCCAAATCGACGAAGAAAAAATTTCCTAGCAACATCCCTGCTTTAACCTTAACACTAACCACATCTCAAATAAGACCTACATTATTTCCATAACTTCACAAGGGGCTGTTGCTTGTTCAGTGATACGAGTAATACGTTGGTTGTTTGGAGGAGCTGCCCCTTACTTACCCCAGAACCTTTTGATTGTCAGGGAGTGAGTTGTTACGGGTATTTCTTTCCTCAGGGCCAGCTCTTTGAGGGCTGAGTCTGACATTTCATTTCTTTTGCGGTTTGCTCTTTGCTTATCCACAGCGATGTGTACTTGGTTAGCTTGTTGTGCATTGTTACGCTTCTCTGCAAGCTTTATGGTTATCAATAAAATTGCTAACCGGGTTTACGTTTGAGACGCGCACGATAGCTTCGATCGTTTTGTTTTGCAAAGCATGCAATAACAGAGTGTGTTTACCTTTGATTTGATTTTGCGTTGCAGTTGGAAGAAGCTTTGTATAACGTTGATAATTTTCGTTAGTCGATATTATTGGAGAATTTTCCAGGGTTGCTTGTTACTATCAATCGAAGCGTGATGATAGATCCAGTGGTGGCTGCGATATGCTTCTAACCTAAATAAGGTTATATGACGTAAGATAGTGCCTAGTTCTGATGACGCATTTTGTTCTGATTGGCTGTAATTGCGTCACGCTGGAATGTTCGAACGTTCTCTAGAGTTTAAAGAGACTATAAAAGTACCGCATTGTTTCAGAGTTGAGATGAGGCCCCTCCTGAAACTTCTATTTTAAAATCTAGATATGTTCGTACATAATATATTCTTATTTAGATAGTCTCCTATACCTGAATGTGTCGAAGAATATAAATTTACGAAATATAAACGTAAGAGTTGAGAGTGGTAAAAGTGAAAGTGGAAAAAGCGATTGAGCGATTTGTGAGGCGGTTGTTGATGTACATGTATGCTAAATAAAGTTGGAAAACTTCATACGACGACTCCTGCTTTGTTGCTGAGTGAACAGGTACGGGCGTGTATAAACGAATCTGAGTTACACTTATCAGGATTCAAGCATCGGGGCTGAATCAACTACTGATAAAAAAACCCACCAACAGTGTAACACCGGGTTTCACTCAAACTGAGAAACTGGTGACAGGTTAAAAATGTGCCCTTTATTAAATTGCTTTTACAAATAAATGAATAAATACATATAAGACGGACATCGACAGAGCTCCACCAAAAAAAATAAAATAAAAAAACCAACAATAGTTCCCCAGCTTTTGTTCTGAAAATAATAAATATACTTTTAAATAGGGATTACGGTGGCCTAATGGTAGAGCTTTGGCTTGCGGATCTGAAAGTCTCAGATTCGAGCCCAGGCCGGGGCATTGTGTTGTGTCCTTGGGAAAGACACTTTACTTCCGTTTCCTACTCCTTCGGATGAAAGTATAAACCGAGGTCTAGTCTGTGTCGCATACATTCCATCATCATTAAAGATCCTGACGCTCATGTCCTAGACGGGTGAGTGCCGTTGACAAAAACATACCCAGCATGCACCTAGGTCCTTCTCCCACATCCCTTGCTGCCCATGATTGTGCTCAGTTGTCTGGAGCGTTATTACGATGCGCCCAAAGGCTGCAAGCTGGCGCCTAGGGCGGCTTGAGTTAGATCCTGTATCAGCCAGCGCCTTGGGCAGCTCTTGAACTGTAAAAGCGCTATATAAAAACGATTAAATAAATAAATAATAAATAAATAAATAAATAAATTATTATTATAAAAACTTATCCATTGTGGTAAAAAAAGGTATAAAATAGCCTGTTAAAAGTCATATTTTAAGGTTTTTAGTTATAGTTTCTTATTCAAAACATAAAGGAATAAATCGGGCGCGACCTATCCACTGCACGCGCCGTTTGTTTTCTTGATTGGGGAGTTAGACCAGGCCGTTACTGCCTAGTTCGTGTAGAGTGCATGAGAGAAGTTTCAATTATGCAAAGACCGTGACTAGCTTTTTCTTTTGTCTTGGGAAAGGCTAAATTGAAACAAACTGCTCTCTGGCGCGATGAAGTATAATGTGTCTGCGGTTTATCATTTTCATTGTATGTTATGAATTTGGAACTTTTTTGGGGGGGGAGATGAGGGGTTAGGGGTGAGGAATGAGAAGCAGGTGGGGCGAGTAGGGGCTGGATGAGGAGGGGTGTGTGCGGTGAGGAGGAGGGGGGGGGAAGGGCGAAAAAGCGGTTCCAGAACGCATGTCACACACCCAGCGTGCGTTTGAGATCCTATAGGTGCCTTCTCAGATAAAGAAAGGCAGCTGCGGGACAACGCTACTGAGGTAAATGTTTTGTATTGTCTGGTACAGTTCTCTTGTTTTGCGAGGTTTTAATGTTGTCGTTATTTGGTGGCAGGAATGGGCGCAAATCCTGACACCAGCGAACTATTTTGTGATTGCTGAATATTGGTGTCCAGCGCCTTGGAAAGCTTTTTGAGTTTGTAAGTGCGATATAATTATAAGAACAATCTAATTATTTGTTGTAACTGTTAATGCTGCTGCTGCTTCTGCTGCTTATGCTGCTGCTGCTTAGGCTGCTGCTGATGATGATGACTATGATGGTGATGGCGACGACGATGATGATGATGACGATAATGATGTTGATAATGATGATGATGATGATGATGATGATGATGATGATGATGATGATGATGATGATGATGATGATGATATATTTGGGGCTTGCAAAAACAACAGATTCGACCTTTTCACAATTTAAAGTGCAAGCGGTAAGCTTTAACCACTGTGTTTCTCCACTTATTTTGTTTTGTTTTTTTGTGGCGTTAGGGAATAACTGTGGATCTAACCTCCCTTTGTTGCCGCGCAATCCTTAAAGGTTTTCTCTGTCCTGTCCTGCGTAATTTGTTATTTCGTTGGGCTCGCTGCATCTTTTTGTGTGTCTGATGTTCGATAAATCATTTCCACATTGTTGTTGGTTTTTTTTACACTGGAAGCCAAAAAGCTTGTCGGCCCGCCTCTTGCGCGATTATGTTTTATAGCGAACACATATTCATTTTTCTTCTTCTTCTTCGTGGGTTGAGGAGCCAAAATATCGGTGCTTTCGATTCATTTGCTCCTATGGAGATTGCCGTAATTTACCTCGATAGTGTTAGAAAACACACCAAAAAAAGTCATATTTATGGGAGGAAACATTGAAAGTAGAATAGCATCGCCCCATCGGAAACGACACAAATCTTCATAACATAGCATACTACTTCTTGGTTCCCAGTGTGTCCTAAGGGGAATGTTAGACAAATCGGGTTTGTAGTAAGAGAAAGTGTGGTCTTTGAAGAATTTAATACCAGTCCACGTTATTGACGTAAACGCTCTCCGTTAAAAGCGTAAGAAGTGTTGTTGTTGTTGTTGTTGTTTTTAAATCAATGGGGTCCATGCTAAGGTCATGATGCTTTGCTAGCAGGAGCTCTAATGCCATCATTGAACGTCACTTCAGACTACAGGCACAGAATTTTGTTTTACCTGGCGAATCCACAGCAACACTTTTGGTACTTGTTGGTCACGCTGCTCTGGGTGGTTTCTTTGTAGTTCGCGTGTTCCACGTACTGTTTTAGCAGGTAACCTTTTGAATGCACGGATAATGGGCGTTTACATTCAACTTTTCCAAATATTAAGACAGCGCCTCTGTGCTTGGGGCAGAGAGAGAGAGAGAGAGAGAGAGAGAGAGAGAGAGAGAGAGAGAGAGAGAGAGAGAGAGAGAGAGAGAAGAGCATACAAAGGGGCGTAACTGCAAGGGGCGTAAGTCCTCCAATAAGGACCGACATTCGGACTATGTGAGGAAAATAGACATCTCGGGGATGTTTTCACACTAGTGTAGCCAGCGCAACAACAGGTTTTTTCCCTTCTTTTTCTAAATACTCCGCTTTCCTCCCTCTTTTCAATGATGGTATTGGATGCAGTCAATGTAAACATTGATTTCTATTCCTACTTCTATAATAGCAAACTCTTCAGATCGCCGCTCTTTCTTTGAGTTCGATTGAAGAAAAAGCGCGTGATAGCATCCTGTATTATTATTATTATTATTATTATTATTATTATTATTATTATTATTATTATTATTAAGTCGACTATTATATTATGGAATTCGACCCTGTGTAGCGATTGTGAACACTGGGTGGCCTCTGGAAAGCACCAGGACTACGGTAACTACCACAATGCAGCAGGAGCTCTTGTTGTACGTCATCTATTCACTACTAAGAAATGTCACTGTCCTCGCCCCTCATCACGACTTATAGAAACTCAATTAATAGCAGTTCGACCTACGTTATTACATGTATAGTCATGCTAGTAGTGTTATTATGCATCAGGCCCCGTATCTACGTATGTTATGCATACGTGTACTAATCAATAAAACTTAGACTTATATACTTAGTACATTTATGCGGTACATATTAGCCTATTCCTATTCTATCCCATAACTCGGAGGTCGTAGGGGCATCACAGATGATCGTTTAACCAGCGTACTCCATCTTTCCCTGTCCTCACCAACCCTGATTGTTTCGCTCAGTGTCAAACAAGTCCATTATCGAATGTTGTCCTCCCACCTCTTTTCCGGTCTCCCTCATCTTCTACCTACTTGCACTGTGCCTTGCAGGATGGTCTTTGCAAGACCTGATGATCTGGTGACGTGGCCATACCATTGGAGTTTACGTTTTTTTCACCACTGTGAGCAGGTCATCGTGTTGTCCAATGGCTTGTGTGATGCTCTGTCGGACTTAGTCGTTGGTGATGTGCTGGGTATAGGAAATGCCCAGAAGTCTTCTGCAGCACCTCATCTCCATGCTTTGTATTCTTCGTTGTAGATCTGCCGTGATGGTCCGTGTTTCGCAAGCATATAGGAAGATGGAGATGACAAGGGAGCGCAGCGTAGAGTGATGGTCCTGTCTTTCCAAATTGGCTTCAACCTCAACATATTAGCATTTGACGAAAATGGAATAGAATACACCACCACCTCACCCATCACCACCACGCCACTACCACACCACGCACGCTGGCACGCGCACACACACACACACATACACATCCATGTAGAAACGCCGTTGTTATGACTTTTATGAAACTCTACATACTTTACTTTGACATTTTTACAAATTTGTCCATTTTTCGAACCTAACCCTAAATCTAACCCTAACCCAAACCCTAACCATAACACTAACCCTTAACCTAACCCTAAGCTTAACACAGCCCTAACCCTAACGGAACACTGTTTTGACGTCAAAATAACGGTGTCCGTCAAACAAAAAAATTCCGTAGAGGTTCAAGTGTATGTCAAAATAACGGCGTTTCCACCTAGCCTCACACACACGCACACACACACACCTACACACGCACACACACACAGACACACCCCCACACACCTACACACCCCCACACACCTACACACCCCCACACACACACTTTCTCTCACATCTAAACCCTCTCCCTGCCCCTTTGTTGTTGTGGTTCATCAAGGACTGAAACTTTGTATGTACCTTTGAATTAATAACCCATATACCGCATCTTAAAAGCTCTTTTCATGTTAATAATGAGAAACAAAATGTGTTCATAAAAGTCAAGGCACGCTAGTTTTGACAAAGACCAGGCAAAATGATTCAATGCAAATTTTCGCGCGAAGCTCTTCATAATCTCTTTTTATATTGTATGCAATCACTGTCAAAGCAGTATAGCTGGGCCTTTGCCATTAGTACAGCATACATGTACATAAGCAAAGAACGTACAGCTTCACAAAGAAGGTGCATAACTCAAAAGTGTGCAAAATCGAAAACACCCAGCGCCCCCAAGCGGGGGGTCTGAAGCTTTGCTAGCCGGCTAGTGTTGATAACATGGCGGACAGCATGTGTGAAGCTGCAGGAGGTTGCAAGCATGCGAAAAGACCCAAATATAGCACTCACTGCAGCCTGTAGAGGACAAAATTAATATTTGTGTGTATTATTGTTTTTCACACAGTGGACGCGGGGTCATATGTGTCACGAAGTGACTTGATAAATATTTACATTTGTGTATACATCACATGTTTATAGAGTTAGGACACAGCGAAGGCTATTGACATAGGCCCGTGGCATATGTATTCGCTTTGCGTGGGCACTATATTTCCTAGTTCATTAATATTTTGGTGATGAGACTTGCAGGAATTTTATTAATTAGTAACTGTGTGTACATATATTTAATTTTACAAAGAGCGATATAAAGCTGACACTGTGTACATGGCGTGAAAAATGAGTTGAATGCAGTTGTATGTGCATATTATTGTGCTTGTATTGTTATTTTATAGTCATACTTGTGTCATATCCTGCTGTTAGCGTTTAGTGTAAATAGGCGCAAGCCTCCTGCACTTTAAATGGAATAAAACAACAACAACTCGCCTCTAAAAAGACTGTTTGGAGAACAAAAGGCTGTTCACGTATGCATCTGAGAGTGTCTGTGACTGGACGGATGAAGTAGGGCTAGGATAGAAAAATTGGAATGAAAGATAGACTGTGAAAAAAAAGAGTGAATGCTATTCTTTGCGACTCGAAAATATTGTGGTGTATGCTATTTCTATTTTTCACTGTGGTGATTCTGGATTATGTTCATGACAGACACGGTAATTTGAATATTTATATTTTTATGCTTGTTCAAAATATAATATTGAAACTAAGTTTGTAACAACGTTTTCATATTTTCATAAACGTAATTGTCTGTCAGACCGGAACGGGGTTGTTTCAGAGAGAGATAAATTCATATTAAAGTTCAGCTACTTATTATTTTATTACTATAAGACTTATAGTTTTCTTGAATATAGTTTGGGCATGTTTTTGTGCTTTGGCACTTTACATGGATATGTTTCAATTTGTTGCATGTTGTATTGTAATACAATTAAATGACATGCAAGTTCAGTAATGCACTGTTTTTGTTCATTTTCACTTGCTTGTCCGTCTTCTTAACTGTCTGGTCACTGATTTCTTTTCCCTGTCTTATTATATGTATGGTCACCGATTTCTTTTTCTCGGCAAATATGCCTATTATACAGGTGCACACATACAGGCCTGAGTAGGCTACACAGGAATGCATTATGAAGTTATTTCATAACAAGTTCAGACAAAAGTTATAAATGCACTCGAGCTTTCTCAGAAGAAAAAAAACCCTGTTGCATGTGTAGGCCTGGATCTGGATCTGGATCTGGATACTGCCGATGATGTTGTTGGCAGAAAACACCACAGGAGCCATAGATGGCTATTAACGTGGTGGTGGTGTGTGCGCGCTAATTAATTTGATTTTTAAAAAAAAGAAAAGAAAAAAAAAATTATGCTTCATAGTTTTTTTTGTACTAACTTCATATTGCCTATTGTAGTTCTGATTTTATTTAATTATATTCTTAAAAGGGCTCCTCTTGTGGAAGCCTGGTGATATGTGTACAATTAAAAGTTTAAAATCACTGTTCTATTATGTTGACTCTATAAGAACTTGTCAGCATCCCTGTACCTCCCGATTGCAGAGGAGAATGAGCTAGGTGAGGATAGGTTGATGATGTCATCGGGAAGGCTATTCCATTCCACTACTGTCCTTACGAAGAAGGAGTTTCTGTAGAGATCTGATGATGAGGGTGGTAAGATAAAGCATGTGTTGTTGTTGTTTATCTGCCTCTCTATGATGTTCTGTGTGTCATATCCTTTAAAGGTGGTGGGGCGGATTTTCCGTTTGTTCTTTGCAGCAGTAAGGAAGGTGTTGGGAGGGAGAGCAGTAACTAGTCCTCTGGTTATCTTGTAGAGCATGGTCAGCCTGAGTTGTTGGCGACGTTTTGCAAGTAGTGGGAGGTGGAGCTCGTGAAGCATCCTGCCAATGCATCCTGGGTCCCGGGATCTGTAGTCTCTCATAATGAACCGTGCAGCCTGGCGTTGGATGCGTTCCAGCTTGTCGATGTCTTGTTGGAGGTAAGGATCCCACACCACTGCGGCATACTCGAGAGTGGATCTAACAAGTGCGATGTAGGCTAGGCGTCGGCACTCTTGTGGACAGTTCCGGAGATTTCGGCGTATGAAGCCCAGTGTGGATCCAGCTTTCTTGCAGGCGCTTGTGATGTGGTTAGCCCATTTCAGGTCCGCAGAAATTTGGACGCCTAGGTAGGGGGTAGTATCAGTCTGTTGGAGTATAGTGTTTCCAAGGCTATAGGTGGAGAGAACGTAGCACTTTTGCGCATTAAATCGCATTCCCCACTGCTTGGCCCATCTCTCTAGGTCTTTGAGGTCTGATTGGAGTGTGATGTGATCCTGGAAGGAGCGGATCTCTCTGTAGAGTAGGCAATCGTCTGCGAAGAGTCGCACTGTTGATTTTACTGTGTCCGGCAGGTCGTTGATGTGGCAGAGGAAGAGTAAAGGACCCATCACTGTGCCTTGGGGGACTCCGGATTCGACAGCTACTTCCTCTGATGCCTCTCCATCCAGGACCACTCTCATCTGGCGCTTGGTCAGGAAGTTTGTGAGCCAGGTGTGGATGGTGCCTCGTATGCCGTAATGATCCAGCTTGTGTAGTAATTTGTTGTGTGGCACAGTGTCAAATGCCTTGCTGAAATCCAGGATGATGATGTCGGTCTGATGGCCTTTGTCATGTGAGGAGAGAATGTCTTGCATAGTAGTGAGTAGTTGGGTTTCGCAAGAGTGGCCTGTTCTGAATCCGTGGTTTCTACTGGTGAGGATGGTGTGTTTTTCGAAGTGGGTATGTAGATGTCGACAGATGATGTGTTCCAGTAGCTTACATGCAACGGATGTTAAAGATACTGGTCTGTAATTTTCTGCTTTGTTTCTATCGCCTTTCTTGAATATTGAGGAGACGTTTGCTGTTAGCCAGTCTGCGGGGAGCTGTCCAGTCTCTAGTGAGGTGTTGTAGATGGCTGCTAATCCTGGGGCAACAGTTTCGGCGCAGTTTTTGAGAATTTGATTAGGGATGTTGTCTGGTCCTGTAGCTTTGTTGGGGTTCAAGTCTTTGAGTAGTTTAACGACGCCTTCTGTAGTAACCGTTAGTTTCTCTACAGCGGGGAAGGGGGTGCCCTTCATCTCTGGCAATGGTGTGTCCTCTCTTTTTGTAAAGACCGACTGGAATTGTTGAAGCAATATCTTTGCCTTGGAAGAACTATCACTATGGAGAGATCCTTCATTGAAGAGCGGGGCAACTCCTGTGTTGTCTTGTCGCCTTGTCTTGACATAGCGCCAAAAGGGTTTGCAGTTGTTGTCTCTTAGCCCGTCCTCAATGATGGTGTTAATGTGGCGCCATTCTGCTTGCCTCATTTTCCTCCTGCATTCCTTCTGATGGAATCTAAAGTTGGTCCAGTTGCCGGTCTTCTTGGCTTGGTTGTATAGTCTCTTTTTATGCTTTAACAGTCTCTTAAGTTTGTAGTTGACCCAGGGTAATGTAAAGTTGATTCGTCGAAGGCTGGTAGGTATGAAGCGTTCAGCTGCTGCTATCAAGTTAAGTTTGAAATGTGTCCACATGTCTTCAACGGGAGTTCCTTCCTTTCTCATTGTCATGATGTTGTCTGATAATTGCAAGATTTCAGAGTTCAGGTGGTTCCAGTCTGCTTTAGAATAGTTGTATCGCTTGCGGGGCTTCTCTTTGATGCGGTTAGGGTAGAGGTCAAAGTCTGTAACCACAATGCTATGATCACTAATGCCTGGGATTGACTTGGAGCTCTTGGTGAGAGAGGGATTGCTGGTAAAAACTAGGTCTAGGATGTTGTGTTCTCTTGTTGGTTCGTCGTGGACTTGTGTGAGGTGTGCTGATGAGGTGATGTCGACTAGCGACTCCTGGATCACCCGATCTGGCGCTCCAGGGGCAACTGTACCATTGTTCCACTCTACATTAGGGCAGTTGAAGTCGCCGGTAAGAATAATCTGTTTTTGTCCTCTATTATTTATTTTTCGTAGTGACTTATCTAGTTCATTCAGGTCTGTCTGGTTTCGGTGAGCCATGTAAAAACAGCCTATCGTTAGGTCTTTGTTTTGTTGGAGGTGTATTTTTGCCCAGAGTATTTCGCATGCAGAATCTAAGTCCGGCTGTATAGATGAGATGAGATTTTGGTTTACTAAAATGAAGACACCTCCAGCTAGGCTACAGCGGTCTTTCCTATAATAAACAAAGCCATCTGGGAATATCTCTCTCTGCTTGATGTCTGGTTTCAACCATGATTCTGTGCCACAAATGATATCTGGTTTTACATAGTTGACAATGGCAGCAAATTCGGCTTTCTTTTTCTCTATGCTGCGGCAGTTTACGGTCATGATGCGAAGGTTCTTTTTCTTTGATATGTTGGGGTTGTGGCTGGAATCATTGGCAGTGTGGTAGCATTCTGCGTGATGCGACTTGTAGGTGTTGGATGGGTTTTGTCCTGGTGGACTAGGATGGCTGAAACATGTGGAACTGTGGTAGTTGTTTCCTTGGCCTGGTGATTTATAGGATGGGTTACCGGTGGTGCTCTGGTAAGAATTCGAATGGTGAGAGTTTGGGCTGTGCTGGTTAGATTTGGGGCTGCTAGTTCTCAGGGGGCTGAAGCGGTGGGTATGGTTGAAGGAAGTTATGCTACAGTCCGTGTTTTGGAGGGGGGCACAAATTAATACACACGCAGTCATGCACTCAATTGATAGGCAGATTCACACTTTCAATAAAGGAGAAAACAAGGCAATAACTGCACAACAAGAGCAATTCAGTAATACTGAATAATTGCATTAATTAACAGGTTTGTTGCCAAGTGGTTGCGCACTAATGAATCTATATATATAAATTGCTTAGCCGGAAGTCCTTCTTCGCCGTTACTATAAAGTTTGTCTCCTATGGACGCTGATCTGGGCAGGTGCTGAGTGCTGCTGATCGGCCTGCTGTGTGCTCAAAACCACCCAAATCGTTATAGCCGACATTTCCTTACCGAACGTTTAACCGTTTCTGAGATAAATAAATAAACAAAATGTCCACAAACTGCAATAGCCTCATTCCGCGTGCTTCCATTAAAAATCAAATTGAGGTTTCAGCATGTTTTCCCAAATAGACCAAAAAATTCTTGGTTTTTCTACGAAGCCTTGGTAGCGTAGTGGGTTAATCGTTCGCCTACGGTTTCGGGCGACCCAAGATCGATACTCACGCGGGCTATATTTTTTTTAAGTTTTTTTTTTTTTTTTTTTTACACTACAATATGGATATTTTTTTTTAAAATTTAGACTTTTTACCTTTAATTATTTATTATTATTATTATTATTATTATTATTATTATTATTATTATTATTATTATTATTATTATTATTATTATTATTATTATTATTATTAAACTACTACTAATAATAATAATAAATTATTATTATTATTATTATTATTATTATTATTATTATTATTATTATTATTATTATTATTATTATTATTATATCAAATTTTCTTTTAAAACCTTGGTGTTTTTTATGATTTCTATTTGTATTATTCTATATTCAATAGTAGTAGTAGTAGTAGTAGTAGTAGTAGTAGTAGTAGGCCTGCTGTGTGCTCAAAACCAGCGAAATCGTTTTAGCCGACATTTCCTTACCGAACGTTTAACCGTTTCTGAGATAAATAAATAAACAAAATGTCCACAAACTGTAATAGCCTCATTCCGCGCGCTTCCATTAAAAATCAAATTGAGGTTTCAGCATGTTTTCCCATATAGACCAAAAAATTGATGATATTTCTAGGAAGCGTTGGTAGCTTAGTTAGTAAAACCATTCGCCTACCGTGCAGTGCGACCGAAGGTCAAATCTCACCCGGCCCCTTATTTATTTATTTTTTTAGTACACTAAAATATGGATATTTTTCTTTTTAATTTAGGCTTTTTACCTTTAATTTATTATTATTATTATTATTATTATTATTATTATTATTATTATTATTATTATTATTTATAAACTAATAATAATAAATTATTATTATTATTATTATTATTATTATTATTATTATTATTATTATTATTATTATTATTATTATTATTATTATATCTTATATCAAATTTTCTTTTAAAACCTTGGTGTTTTTTATGATTTCTATTTGTATTATTCTATATTCAATATTATTATTATTATTATTATTATTATTATTATTATTATTATTACTTATAAACTAATAATAATAATTATTATTATTCTTATAATAACAATTATACTATCTTATATCAAATTTTATTTTAAAACCTTGGTGTTTTTTCTGATTTCTATTTGTATTATTCTATATTCATTATTATTATTATTATTATTATTATTATTATTATTATTATTATTATTATTATTATTATTATTATTATTACTACCAAGGATCGGGATGGGGTGGTACGTGTAGGTAAAAGGGGGCTACGGGTAGGTTTAAAGGGGCATGGGTAGGTATAACGGGGATACGGGTATCTATAAGGGGGTATGGTGATGGTCGATTCCTTTCATCCATACCTGCGAAACGATCAACGGGGAAGTATCAAGGAGGGTACAGAGGAACCAAGGGGGTATGGAAGGAATCAAAGGGGTATGGGGAGGTATCAAGTGGGTTCGGGGAGGTATCAAGGGGGTATGATGAGGCATCATGGGGGGGACGGGGAGATATCAGGGGGGGGTATGGTGAGGTATCAAGGGGGATATGGGGAGGTATCATCGTCCAAATGAAACTCGCAGACAAAAGTTCTCTCTGTCTACATTTTAAACAGCATCATGTGTACCCTGGCTTGCCAGGGTACAAAAACCACTAGTCTATAATAAAGGCAAGCACCGTGTTTGTTTTTAATGTCACACTTTTTTGCTGGTCAGTTACTGTGTGATAGGTCTGCATAAAATCATGAATCGAACAGCTTTGGTAATTAATGTGAATTGAAAAAAAGTATTTACTTGTATAAATAAAACATTTTTGAGTTCGTTTTACTACAAAAGGATAATGTTTAGGGTTAAAAAAAAGTCCTGCGGCAAGGTTTGTTTACGTATTGCTAAGCAGATGATTACGTCCCTTGCAACGAGCGTTCAGACCATCCGCTTGGTGCGCGCCAAATGCATCTGTCATCACTTTTTATATAGCGGTGTGGCGTTATGATCCTTCTTTGTGAAGCTGTACGTTCTTTGACATAAGTAAGCATTCTCTGTCCCACTCGCCTCCCCCGCCTCCACTGCCCTTCGCTATTGTCGTTTGGCCACGGTCTATAACTTAGTATTTATCTCTATTACTAAATATTGGGAGTTATGCTTCAGTCAGCGAGTCAGTGCTTGAGCTTAACATACACTACACAATCCGAGAGAAAGAGAGAGAGACAGAGAAGAAGAAGAAGAAGAAGAAGAAGAAGAAGAAGAAGAAGAAGAAGAAGAAGAAGAAGAAGAAGATTACATTACATTACATTACATAATTGTTGCTTTAGGTCCAGCGGACTCTTCCGAGCCAAATCAGGACCGGACAACCCCCAATCCGCATAAAAGATCTGCTGAAACAACCCTAGTGGGAAAACTGAATGCCCTCCACAGCCAGTCACTTTACAATAAAGATATCCCACGCAGGGGACGGCTGAGGCTTCACCCCAACTTATCGAACCCCCGTTTACAAAAACAAAATAGAATACAAACATCATTATAAAGTATCAACAAAACACATACATATAAAATGCCTACATTGCTAAATAATAACATCATAGGAAGCCCTAGTGACCACCTGGCAGAAAGCGTCCAATATTCCCAAGCTGATCCAACAGACCTCATACACAAACAAGGAGTCTTATCCCGGTGATAGTATAGCAGATTGATAGAACAGAGCAGGAATGAGAAAGAGCAAATAAGAAAGACAGCGACAGTGGGAATTTAAAGCACTAAGAAGAAGAAGAAGAAGAAGAAGAAGAAGAAGAAGAAGAAGAAGAAGAAGAAGAAGAAGAAGAAGAAGAAGAAGAAAGACAGACAGACAGACAGACAGACATACAAGACAGAAAGTAAGAAAAAAGAAAGAAAGAAAGAAAGAAAGAAAGAAAGAAAGAAAGAAAGAATGAAAGAAAGAATGAAAGAATGAACATGAACATGAACATTGCATGAAGTGTAACGCCCATATCCACCGTTTTACGATATGGTAAACAAGGATGACCAACCCAGGAAAGAGGGGTTAGAGACCGGAATAAACACTGAACCACCAGAGCAATCCTACAGTGCTCAGATGGCCAGTGAAAATGGCCACGTCTATCTTGCTCACTACAGGATTGGAACCTGGGTCAATGTGTGACCCAGGCGAGCACTCTACCACTGAGCTACGGCAGTGAGACAAAAACGGGAATAGACAAAAACGGGAATAGAAAAGAAAGAAAGAAAGAAAGAAAGAAAGAAAGTAACAAAGAAGAAGAAGAAGAAGAAGAAGAAGAAGAAGAAGAAGAAGGCATTCTTCATGTATTGTTGTTGTTTGTCGCAGACGGACCAGTTTACCCTGCTTACTTTACTATTTAGCCTGTTTAGTCATTGTAATCTTAGAATGTTAATGATAGGCTGCAGCAGACGATGGAAGTAATCAGGCGTAGCAATGGTATAATGCCGTCTACACACAGTGGTAGCTTGACGGTTGAATCGGCAGGCAATGACATCATCGTAGCTACGTTAGGCGAGTCGATTACCAACCAATGAGAACACAGGTTATAATGGACTCAACCAGGTCTGGCTGATTCGAATAGAGAGAGTGAACGGCAGTCGTTTTTGAGACGAGGAGCAGTACACAGCTACACAGTTAGCAGTAAGATCTCTCCTGAATAGACCAGGAAGCAGGACTTGAGAATCTTAGAATTCTATCAAGTAGCCACGAGCCTGACTTTGTCAAACAGGTAAATGAACCTACTTCTGTTTCATCGTGATATATTTATATTATTGTTGAAATTATGTTGGTGGAATTTGCTATGCATAGAATTGAATTGTTCGTCCAACGTTGCGTGACCACGTGGCGAAACACGACCGGTTGCGCCGCCATGTTGTATACCTGACGGAACCACTGTTGGTTAACCTATATGTATGTTTGCAGACCAGTGGCTGTACCAGTGAATGTTTATAATATTATTAATTCTTTATGTGTATAGTTAGCCACAATTTATATTTATGTATGTATAGGAAATTAAAGTTGAGATTCCAGTGGACCACGGACGTAGCAGAATGTTCGTCGCTTATGTATAGAGATGTGGAGCTATCACTGAGGGCTACTTTGGCTTTCAGTGAGACGCTCTGCACAAACCTATTATCCAGGGTTGTGCAGAAGTTCGTCTCTTATGTTACAGACGAACAGGCGAGATATCCCGTGCGCCCAACTCCACAGAAACGACGAGTTGGCTGTTTAGCCTCTACAGCACAGGACTGAGAGAGCAACCCTGGAAAACACTCTCCAAGACAACACAGATTGTCAAGGAACCAAACTACACAACGACCCAGCGTGTACCAGAAGCTACCTCATCAAAGGGCTTCAAACACAAGCTAAGTGCCCAGGAATCAGTGCACTTAAACTGGTAGCAAAAGGACCACAGTAGTCCACTCTTCAGAAAATAGTAAAACGGACCACAGTAGTCCAATCTTCATGAACTCTAGTAGCCAGTGCCCGATGAAGACATAACAGCTGCCTAGACTATCAGCGATCGAGTTATTTGCATTGACTCTTGACTTTTTAAGGTAGATTAGTACATCGAAGATCTTGTATAGAGTAGAAGAAATAAATGTGTGATTTTAACTGTTATCAAGTGGCTGGACTACACATGATTCATAGCCGTGTGAAAGCTAGTGTGACAGGATATTTTACAATTTTTCTATCTATCTCTGTATCCCAGCCTTAACACAGACCGAGCAAAACAAATAAATTTATTAAAGTAATTCATCGGGTGACTAACTAGCAGTTCCCATAGAATAAAGCGTGAGGGTTACAGCAATCCATTGTGCAGAGCCCAGCAACCCATAAACCCCACGTGGCATTGTTGTTGTTGTTGTTGTTGTTGTTGTTGTTGTTGTTGTTCTTCTTCTTCTTCTTCTTCTTCTTCTTCTTCTTCTTCTTCTCTATATTTTTTTAAAGCAACAAAACAACGACAACAACAGTGGCGGCGCGGTAACAACAACAACAGCATCTGATTTGGCGGAAAAAATAAAAACATCCCGTAGACGGCTTTTTTCTCCAACAAAACAAAATCTGGAGCGATGCTCTGCAAGAGATCCGACTACTTTTTTTTTTTCGTGTACAAGTTTTGTTAATCAACATGGCCATAGATGAAGATTTCTTGGGAGCATGCCTATGTTCCTACGACTCTATGTTTCCACGGCTAGAACTGTATTCCCTGATACTCTGTATTCCCACTGCTCTTTGATCGCATAGAGGATGGTGGTTGGATCCACTCAATAAAAGTTTGTTGGACAACTACCCCTTTCCCTCCCTCCGTCTCTCCACCTCCTAACCCCTTTTCCCCGCCTTGGGATGATCTTCTTAATGTGAACTCCCATCGTACACAGCGTAGCTGAGACTAGCCGACCCTTAAGTTCGCCCCTCCGCAGCTTTAAGCAGCGAGCGCGTAGTGATTACGCGCGCGCGGGGTTGCGAGTGCACACGGTGGTTGTAACGTCTTAGGGCCTGGCGGCGTTCAACAGCAAGGTTGTCTGTGGTGGGTGTTGTGCCCACTGTAGCTACGACCCTTGTCCACTCCAGTAACCTCTGCTGTGAAAAAGACCACTCGCTGTTACCCGCTTTACGCACTTTTCGGAGTCCTTCGCAAAAGAGTTCGTAATATTATTACTTGGAAACGACGAGTAGTTTGTTTCATTTACAAAATAAGATTCTTCGGCGCTTTACTGCCTATCCTAGACCCTTTTTTCTTTTTCACAATTTGCAGTAGCTAAAAAAATGTTTTGTTTTTTTTTGGTATTTTGAAAGCGACTAAATCAGGATTGCGTCTAAAACTCACTCACATTCTTTGTTGGAGTTTTGTTGTGAAGTGTTTGTTATGTTCTCTCTTGTGTTTAATCCTGGTCCTGATTTGGCTCGGAAGAGTCCGCTGGACCTAAAGCAATAATCTTGTATTGTATTGTTTAATCAGCTTTAGGACGAGTGTAGCTGGAAAATATGCTTTGTGTGGCGTTGTCTGGTTTTCTTGTTATCTACATGATTTAGATTAGATTAGATTTTAATGCTTGATTGTCCCTTTTTATCGGGAAATTCTGGGCCGCCTCCCCATGTGGAAGGCGTAGTCGCAGCCTGTGGCGCGCCCAAACCCAACCTACCTAACATTAGTTGTGATTTTTGAAAATTAGAAATTCTTTAAAATTTTTTAAATATTTTGAAATTTTGCTGGAGGAGCAAACCGGAGTACCCGGAGAAAACCCCCGAGACGTTGCCCGAGTCGAAAGTAAATAATATTCGGAGAAACATAACGCCCCGATGCAGGATCGAACCCACACCTGTCAGGCGCCATTGGTTTCTGGCCTGTGGACAAGGCAAGTTAGTCCCGCCTTAGCCCACTTGGCCACAACGCTCGCTATGTAAATGAGCTTTCTTTTGGCTAAGGTACACATTTGTTTCTCATTATTGTAAATGTTGAATGCTAACAGTCCTCTGGTGTTATGTCATTATCTACGACCAGCGGCAGAGATTAGAGGAGAGACGAGCGTGAGCCTCGGTTAGACTCGGCTACGCAGTTTGCATTCATCACTCGTTATGCACCAACATAATCACTAGACTAAACTAAAGTAGCAATTAAGACAGGCAGCGCTTTCAACTTTGCTGGGAGCACTGGGAATCGAACTCGCGATCTCTGAAACGCTGGTCCTTCGCTCTATCAAGGGGGCCGTTTTTCCTCCCCATCTAACAATAATGTCCTATCCTGCTTAACGTTTGAAAAGTTTTCGTTGGAGACTGAGCCCAGGATAGTTCTTCCATATACTGTGATGAATGCTATGAGATAGCAGGCGTGCATGCTTGCCCGTAATGAGAACAACACGGTTTAGGAAATCATTCTTCCTCCAAGCACGTTTCATCCATATATACTGTGCTCTTGTGTATACCTTTTGCCTGTTTGTGTTGCCTTTAACAAAACTGAAAGCGGGGAAAAAGGCAGAGAGCAGCCCAAGCACTCACCATCCGGCGTTCAGTACTGTTCATTTTGCACTGACAGCGGAAGGAGCTGATCAGCTCACAGTAGTCATTGTACCAGCACGCAAGCAAGCACGTGCCATTCTAACAAGTCATTCACCTTTTTCGTTTGTCCAGACTTATTTGGAAATACTTTGAAAAAATCCAGATTCATCACGAACAAAAGGTCAGTCGGTTTGTCCGTCGGACTGTTGCTCGCCATATCTCAAAAACCATTGAACAGATTTTGACTAAACTGCATGGGAACATTACCTGGGCTATTATTTGCAGCCAGCTGACATGCCGTCGTATTTGCTTTGCTTCAAAGTTCAAGATCGTGGGACTAAATGTTTCGCTCAAAACGTTTTGCTCTATATCTCAGAAACAGTTAAACTGATTGTGATGCATTTTTAGGGTATTTCAACTCATGGCCAATAATTATACGGCAGTCAGCTTGTCCGCCTGTCGTTGAATTGGTAGATATATATATCACTTTGTTTTTCAAAACACTTTATCTCGAGAATGACCGGACCACTTTTTGTTGTTGTTTTGTTTTATTTCTGTTTGTTTTGATTTTTACTAAGCAGATACTTTAACTAATAGCCATCTTTTTAAAGCATTGATATTTGCACAGCCTCAAAGACAAGGTCGCCCGGTTCATAATGCTCTCAATATGTCTTGCGTCGTATCTCAAATATGCCTGGTTGAACCTTTTAAAAAAAGGTTTTAGGGTGCAGACAGCTCACATAGTGGCCAATCGTTTCATATATTTTTATTTTGGTACTTTTGAATAAAACTCTCCAACACTCTTCAACATCTTCCTAGAGCGCATCATGTCAATGTCCTTGCAGATCACGAAGGCACAGTCAGCATAGGAGGCAGAGCAATCTCCAACCTCCGTTTTGCGGATGACATTGATGGATTGGCTGGAGAGGAACAAGAACTTGAACAGCTGGTACAGAGGTTTGACCCCACTTTCAGAGTCTATGGAATGCAAATAAGTGCAAAGAAGACAAACATGATGACCAAAAACACCATTGGCATTAACATGGATATCAAAGTCCAAGGGCAATCCCTCAACACAGTGCATAACTTCAAATATTTAAGAGCCATTGTATCAGACAATATGTCCCGACAGGACGTCCTCTCCAGAATCGCACAAACAACTGCTGCCCTGACAAGGTTGAAGCCCATATGGAAAGACAAGACCATCAGTCTAAATTCCAAGGTAAGACTGCTGTGCTCTATTGTTATCTCCATCTTCCTATACGCTTGCGAAACATGAACCCTTACAGCAGATATACAACGAAGAATACAAAGCATGGAGATGAGGTACTACAGAAGACTTCTAGGCATTTCCTACACCCAGAACATCACCAACAACGAATTCCGACAGACCATATCACAAGCCATTGGACAACACGATGACATGCTCACATGAAATGGCCACGTCACCAGAGCATCAGTCCTTGCAAAGACCATCGTGCAAGGCACGGTGCTAGGCTGCAGAAGAAGAGGGAGACAGAAAAAAATGTAGGAGGACAACATTCGGAATGGACTGACTTGACACTGAGCGAAGCCATGAGGGTTGCTGAGGACAGAGAAAGATTGAGTACGCTGGTTAAACGATCATCTGTGGTGTCCAAACGACCTTCGAGTTACGGGATAGGCTAGAATAGGATAGGAATAAAACTGAGACAAAACAGCTCCTCAAAAATTAACACTTTGAAATAGTTAGTTTTCATTTATGTAAATGGATATAAGGAAATACATTTAAAGGGTTTACCATCTTCTCTTTTTAAAAAAAGGGGGTTCCTAGAGCCATCGATCTTTTTCTAATAATTATGCAAAAAGAATTTCCGTTTCAACAGAAAGTGCTGCTGAAGAGATATACTTCCCGTCTTTGTGCGCTGGAAAAACAACATTGTTGATAAAAACAAATTATTGTCTATGAAATCTAAAAAAAAATTCTGCGATCAACATTAGAGCTGGATAACCAAAACACTGGAAACGTTTCTCTGGCGCAAAGAAACTTCACTTCAAAGCGAAAATAAGTTCTGGTCCAACCCCTGCTGTTACACTGATTTATAAATGATAAACGAAATAAGGCGTAGGTGGCTGTTAGCTTAGGGGGAGAGGGGTTTGTATCAATGTAGACTCATATGAGGTGCGGTGATGGACCCGTAGGACGTGCGATGTAGCAGGAGTCGAAGGCGAACGCCAGCGCCGCCTTTTAGATGTGCAAGGGTGAGACAGCAAGGGATTATAGCAAACAGCAGCAAAGCGGCACGGTGCCTTGCGACGACCGCCGCCGGCATTCAGTCCAAGGAGCCCCAAAGGAAGAGAAAATGAAGTTTGAAGGGGTGGAGTGTCGTCTCGGGATCTCCGCAGTCGCCACGGCTACCCGAGGACTCCTAGATCAACAGTGATCCCTCTCTATCGCCAAGCGAAGGTTCAGCCCGGAATTCCGAAGCAGTAGCAGCTGGGGTCTGAACGCCTCTTGTGAGCAGGTGTGAGATGAGATTGGACTGCCGCAGTGGTACTTGCAGTTCGGCATGACCGCGGCATTGGAAGGTGCAGGTTGGCAGGAGATGTGCTCAACACCTCTGCGAATCGTGAATGCAGGTGCTCAGGCTGCATGTGCAGACCTTTCAGCCCTCGTCAGTCCGTTCATGCGATCAAAGAACCAACAGAGCCTATTGGGGACGGGGTTATGAAAAAAGCTACCAAATAATCGGACGACGTTCAATTTACTATTCGGGCTATCAATCATATCGCCCCTGTGGTTTACGTCTACTTTCCATTTTGATTTTGCTGCATAACATGGAATGAACCATGTGTGTATGTGTGTGAATGTGCGTTGCTTGTGGTTAGTTTGATTGCTAATTAATTCTAAAAGTGTTTTGTTATCGTTCTTACTCTACATTAAAGTACTATTTTCGTTTTTAATTCGGTACTCATCTATTACAGTGTTTCAAAATTCCCTTCATTTGGCTGTGTCCAAGAAAGTCTAGCTTTTGGAAGTACAAGACATAAAAGTGGCTAGTGCAAAAGCGCCATTTATAACCTATAAGTAAACAGATTTATCTAGAAGAGAGAGAGAGAGAGAGAGAGAGAGAGAGAGAGAGAGAGAGAGAGAGAGAGAGAGAGAGAGAGAGAATTAAAATATAAGTACCGCTTTATGGCGACAACAGATTGATTGATTTTCGTAATGAAAGCTTATTCAAATATATTTGAAATTAGACTTGGAAAAAAGAAATGTACATAAGCCATAAAGTTAATCGAGGGGAGAATGCCACGACTTTGTTTGAGCGACTATCGGTTCCGGCGACTGCAGTAATCGGGGCTCATAAACTGCGCACCTTGTCGCGAGACTGAAAGTTGCTCGTCGCTGTATGCATGCGTTTCAACGCTCGGACTTTAAAGATCCTGACGCTCATATCCTAGACGAGTGAGCACCAAAAATACCTATACACCCAGCATGCGCCACACATCTCTGATTACAAACAAGGCCAGCCATCGAGCTTAGCTAATGTTGCACAAGGCTGGCTTCCTCAATTTGCTGCAGCGTTTCATTGCTTACAGTAGAAAGAAGCGTTTGTCGAAATTTTATAAAATTTAATTATATATATATTGTAAAATGTATATTCAACTCTCTCAAAATGGCTAGCACCGTACAGCAACCATTAAGGAGCAAAGAATAAAACCAAGCCAAGGGAGGCAAGTTGATTTAAACATCAAGAAAAATAATTATCCTGTGTGTATATGTGTGTGTGTATATATTTTTAGTGTTTTAGCTTACGTTTTGTAACGTTACAAAGCGCTCCAATCAAACAGGTGCTTTCTTTATAAAACGTTATGACCTTAAAACAACACCATGATTTATTTTGCAATAGTTAGCGGCCAAGCTATTTTATAACCATGGATTAAAGCTATTAACAGGCAAATATTAATTAAAAATTGTATTCATATCAAAATAATACTTTTCAAATACGTATTCTGTTTGTTGTAAGCTTAATACATTTTCAGTCTGGCTTGTGAAAAAGACTGGGTTGATTGCCATGATGGTGGCAACTTTACTCTCCCAAACTTACCGCTACATTTGCTGCCTTTGTTTTACAGACTCCGTACAAAAGTGTTCAAATCAGATTGTATCCCTCATAAATGTATATGTAATGACTTAGTTGTAACCGTAGTTTTGATAGTGAAGAAATTCAGTCTTTTTTTTACCGTAACGGTAAGATTGTTGGAGAGTGAGGATGTGTCTCTGTCACACAGCATGTCTGTTGTTATACTTCTGTATCTGTATCTGTAGTATTACGCTGCTATACATCCAGGTGACTGGCATAAATTGCAGCAGGTTGGGGGTTGCACAGCGGCTCACTGGTGGAGGCTGGCCGCTAGTCTACTTTTAAAAGTTTCTGTGGATGTGGCATACACTATGCTTTCATCTAGAATGTTCCAGTCACTCACTGTACGCACAAAGAATGAGTTTTTGAGTTGATCTGAAGAGCAGTGAGGTACAACATATGGCTTTGGGTTGTTTCTGGCATAGGTGTTTACTATGTTGGAGGTGGTGAAGTTACTGCTTTGCACTGGTTTGATGCGTTGTCCTGGTCGTTGTTGAGTGAGAAACTGATGGGGAGGCAGTGCCGGCACCTGCCTCTCAACCACCCTATAAAACTGTCCGAGTCATAGTTGGAGGCGGCGGCTTTGGAGAGGTTGGAGGCCTGTCCGCTCCAGGAGTCCAGTAACGCTGCCCGGGGCATTGGACCTGAAGTCGCCAGTGATGAAACGTGCTGCAATGCGCTGGGTCTTCTCCATGCTGTCGATGTCTTTCTTCAGGTACGGGTCCCAGACAACGGCGCCATACTCCAGAAATTGGCCTCGTCGCTAGTCAGGGATTGTACAGAAGTCCTGAATGTAGGTTACATGATTTGAATAATGTGACCTTAACATCTCTCTCTCTCTCTCACACACACACACACACACACACACAGACACAAACACAAACGCACACATAATCTTCGTGAGTATTTACAATTGTAATTATTCAATGTGCATGTTTTCACTGAGTTCTATGTTTTATGCTTCATTTTTATGGTGTCTTATATAATAAAATAGATTTTAAATGTTCGTTTTTATATTTAAGAATTAAAAAAAAAATCTTTAGTCTTTAATCTTATTTGTACAGTTGTGCAAAATAATGTTTTTAACTGTCATTTTCCATAAGCATTTTACTACGTATCTTTTGAATCGTCTCTAAAAAGCCCACGGCTCGGTGACGTACATTTTTATTGTCCATCCAGATTGATCACGCAAATCTTTTTTTTTTTTACTAGCAGCGCCCATGTGCTTTCTTCTTCTTCTTCTTTTGCAGGATACTGTGGATGCAAAGAAACGAGAAATACTTGTTTTTCCATCCTTCTTTTCTTTCATCGTTTTTTTATTTCCTTCTTCTTGTCGCATGAAGAAAATAATCTCGTGAAATATAGTCTACTACAATGTTTAACGGGATTTAAAAGCTAATCGCTTAATAATAATAATAATAATAATATTAATAATAATAATAATAATAATAATAATAATAATAATAATAATAATAATAATAATAATAATAATTATTATTATTATTATTATTATTATTATTATTATTATTATTATTATTAATTATTATTATTATTATTATTATTATTATTATTATTATTATTATTATTATTGTTATTATGTATTTGTATGTAACCTACTAACAATTCTTATTACAGGGTCGCTTTGATAAAGCTGGCCCAAAGAAAAGAGAAGTAGGCCTACCAAACCCCTCTCACTTCAACGATCTTAGAGGTCACGGAAACGTCTATTTTACCACTCTTTTACGGTGGTTCACAGGGCATAGTAATAGATAACCCGCAGCAGGCGTGAGTCATGGGGCTGACAGTGAAAGAACTTTGTTGTTCGTTGTGATCACTTCAATAACATTATATGATTATTGTTTTAGGTCCAGCGGACTCTTCCGAGCCAAATCAGGACCGGACAACCCCTGATCCGCATAAAAGATATGCTGAAACAATCCTAGTGGTAAAACTGAAGGCTCTCCACCAACCAGTCACTTTACAATAAAGGCATCCCACGCAGGGGACGCTGAAGCTATACTCTACTTTATCGAACCCCCGTTTACAAAAACAAAATAGAATACAAACATCATTATAAATTATCAACAAAACACATACATATCAACTGCTTACATTGCTAAATAATAACATCATAGGAAGCCCTAGTGACCACCTGGCAGAAAGCGTCCATTATTCCCAAGCTGATCCAACAGACCTCACATTAATAAGGAGTCTTGTCCCGGAAAAGTTTTCAAGAAAAAAGGTAGGTGACTGGTCTAGCAAAGAAGAAGATAGTATAGCAGATTGATAGAACAGAGCAGGAATGAGAAAGAACATTTGAGAAAGACAGCCACATTGGGAATTTAAAGCACTAAATTTCCAGAAAGTGGGGATACTATTTATACTGAAACCCCCCAACGTGGAGATTACTTCAATAAAACATGGGACGCACAAGTCAAGTGGATTGTTACAAATTGACCAATGACGGGGGTACAGAAAAGCTCCGATACTGTGGAGGTCAGTCAGATGATCTCAGAAACAGTTTATAAGGCCCCAAGTCGAAAACTCTGTTTACTTTTGGCTAAAGCGGGATTTACCCTAAAATTCGCATTGTTAACACATTACACAATGATACAGTGGGCATTGTTATCACATTACACAATGATACAGTGGGCATTGTTATCACATTACGCAATGATACAGTGGGCATTGTTATCACATTACACAATGATACAGTGGGCATTGTTATCACATTACACAATGATACAGTGGGCATTGTTATCACATTACACAATGATACAGTGGGCATTGTTATCACATTACATAGTGATACAGCGGGCATTGTTATCACATTACACAATGATACAGTGGGCATTGTTATCACATTACACAATGATACAGTGGGCTTTGTTATCACATTACACAATGATACAGTGGGCATCGTTATCACATTACACAATGATACAGTGGGCATTGTTATCACATTACACAATGATATAGTGGGCTTTGTTATCACATTACACAATGATACAGTGGGCTTTGTTATCACATTACACAATGATACAGTGGGCATTGTTATCACATTACACAATGATACAGCGAGCTTTGTTATCACATTACACAATGATACAGTGGGCATCGTTATCACATTACACAATGATACAGTGGGCATCGTTATCACATTACACAATGATACAGCGGGCTTTCGTTGCTCAAACCAACTCTTGTTACACTCCGTTCGATGTTTTTTTTTCTATCAGTAGTTGATTCAGCCCCAATGCGTGAATGCTCCTGATGAGTGTAATCTCGGATTCGATTATCCACGTAACCCGTTCAATCAGCGTACAAGTCACTGAGTCTTCGTATGAAATTTTCCACTTTTATTCAGCACACATCAACATCTGAATACAATTCTCAACTCAACTCAACAACTCTCACAACAACACAACCTCACCTTTGAAACAGTGCGGCACTTATATAGTCTCTTGATACTCCCGAACAATTTAGAACACGGTAGAAATGACGCATTACCACCAATCAAACTAAAGATCGTCATCACTGTCTTACGTCATACATCTCTATACACATTCCCGGAACGTTCTGAAACTTCTACAAGTTTCTATCGACAATAAACACGCAGATCTAGAGAATTCTCCAATAATATCGACTAACGAAAATTATCAACGTTATACAAAGCTTCTTTTAACAACAATGCAAACTCAAATCAAAGGTAAATACACTCTATTATTGCATGCTTTGCCAAATAAAACGAACAGATCTATCGCGCGCGCTTCACACATAATATCGTGCACATTTCACACGCACCAGCATGCGCGTTTCAACGTAACACCGCTACAGTTTGAATTTTCCATTGGTACATCGATGCCATAGCCGAGTGACCTTTGACCCTATTTCTGAGTGAACAAAGCGGCGTGAAGAGTGCGTCTTTGGCGTCTGGGGTATGGTAGGGTCTGTTTGTATCAACCTAAAACGAAAAACCTCACCTTATTGTATGTCTCTTACCGGCTTAGGTAGGTGCTATTTTTAGCTCTAGAATGTTGGCTGGCTAGCCAACGGTTGTTGCTATTAATAGGCATAAAAAGAAAGGAATCTATTCTTTAAAAAAAATAAATATGCTTTGAAGAGATTTGTTTTTGTAAGCTTTTGTTTTAGTGAGGCAACACTCACTGTGAATGTTTTAAAGGATCTGTCGACGTGGCGCGGTCGAGGTGGACCCCTTTAGGTAACCATACATCTGTATTATCATCAATACATCCATTGGTTTGGAACCACCCTAATAATACTAACGGAGAGAGAGAGAGAGAGAGAGAGAGGGAGGGAGAGAGAGAGAGAGAGAGAACGAGAGAGAGAGAGAGAGAGAGAGAGAGAGAGAGATGAGATCATTGTATTTTGCAAGGGTAAAAGAGTAAACGCTGGGTGCGGCTTTTTTTCATCATGCACTTGGGGCTTGTAACAATAACTATTAACTACAACAAATTAACACATTAACATCAACAAATTAACACATTAACATCAGGGCACAATAACAAATAAACAAGGTAATCATTAGGTAGAATTATTTTCAAACGTTCAAATCAAATGTATGTCCTTAATAAAATCGATCAACAACTATTGTTTATTTCATTTTTAATGTGTTTACGTTGACGCGTTCTAAATGATGTACATTTAGATGCTAGAGTGCGGAGATATTTTTATAATAACTGTCACGTGGGGTTTATGGGCTCTGCACAATGGAATTATGGACCCTCACGTTTATTCGGTGGGAACTGCTAGTAAGTCACCCTATGAATTACTTTAATAAATTTATTTGTTTAGCTCGTTCTGTGTTAAGGTTGGGGTACAGAAATAGATAGAAAAATGGTAAAAGATTACTGTCACACTAGCTTTCACACGGCTATGAATCATATGTAGTCCAGCCACTTGATAACAGTTAAAATCACACATTTATTTCTTCTACTCTATACAAGATTCTCTAAGTACTACTCTAACTTAAAAAGTCTCAGTCACTGCTAATAGTTCGATCGCTGATAGTCTAGGCAGCTGTTATATCTTCCTCGGGCACTGGCTATAATATTTCATGTAGATTTGGACTACTGTGGTCCGTTTTACAGTTTCTGAAGAGTTGGACTACTGTGGTCCTGTTGTGATCAGTTTAAGTGCACCTTGGCGTGTTCACTTAACTGCTAGATGGAGCGTGCGAAGTCCTTCTGTGAGGTAGCTTCTGGTACACCTTTGTCGTTGTGTAGTTGGGTTCCCTTGCCACGCTGTGGGGTCTGACAGGGTGTTTTTCAAGGTCGCCCTTTCCGACTTGTGCGGTAGAGTCTCCTCAACCAACTAGTCGTTTCTGTGGAGTGGGGTGCACAGGATAGCTCGGGATAGCTCGCCTGCTCGTCTGTAATATAAGAGACGAAATTCTGCACAACCCTGAATAATCGGTTTGTGCAGAGCGTCTCACTGAAAGCCAAAGTAGCCCTCAGTGATAGCTCCACATCTCTATACATAAGCGACGAACATTCTGCTACTTCCGGGTTCCACTGGAATCTCACTCTAAATTCCTATACATACATAAATATCAATCGTGTCTAACTATACGCATACAGAATTAATAATAATATAAACATTCAGTGGTACAGTCACTGGTCTGCAAACATACATATAAGTTAAACAACAGTGGTTCCGTATGGTATACAACATGGCGGCGCAACCGGTCGTGTTTCGCCACATGTTCGGCTCTTCCACGTGGTACGGCAAATTCGGATTAATAATTCACATTTATGCATAGCAAATTCTTCAAACATAATTTCAACAATAATACAAATATATCACGATGAAACAGAAGGGTGTTCATTTACCTGTTTGACAAGTTCAGGCCCGTTGTGACTTAATAGAATTCTGAGATTCTAAGTCCTGCTTCCTGGTCTATGAGTGAAGATAGTTCTCTGCTAGCTAAGGAGATGTTACTTCTACCTCGTCTCACACACGACTGACCAAGCTGTGCTAGGTTTTGACACAGTCAAAACTGCTCTACCCACTGAGCCTGCTTCTGATTGGTTAAAACGGTCCGATTCAAAGCTCTCATTGGGTAAAATGTTTACGACTCTCGCACACAGTGCTGAGTCACTAAGCTGTGTGGGGGTCTGGCTCGCTGTGTGTACTTTTATTGCTACTGTGTAGCTTACGGACTCTCTAAGGGTACAATGACTACACATGCTAAATAGTCAATGTGCAGGGTAAACTGCTCGGTTCATGACAGGCTCCCTCAACTGAAAAAAGGCGATGACTACTGGATTCGACCTTTTTCTACTACAGAGCCTAGTTTAACACTGCACTATCCTAGGGTCCTATTTACAAACTAAGTAAGTTGCTCTACCTGAGCTGCAATGCTGTGCCAGGTAGCTATGGACACTAGTGACAGGGTATTACTGGGCGGGGACGAATTCTGGTGCTGTGGCCCTTAGTTGTGTTGGGTGGGCGACAGCTGCTGTGTCCTCCACGAGATGGCGACTGAGGTAGTCGGCTCCGTGGTTCTCTTTGCCGGGGATGTACTCGATTTGGAATGAGTATGCCTGAAGGGTGAGTGCCCATCGCATCAGGCGAGAGTTCAAAGACTTGGAGGCTGCCAGGAACGATAGCGGTTGGTGGTCCACCTGAACTGTGAAGTGGGTCCCATACAGGTAGAGTTGAAACTTCTGTATGGCCCAGACTAGTCCAAGACATTCTTTCTCCGACGTGGCGTAGTGGGTCTCGGCGGGTCTCAATTTTCTGCTGGCGTAGGCGACAGGGAATAGCGTCTCTGCATTCTTGGGGTCGCGCTGTAGCAGTACTGCTCCGAGGCCTAAGTCGCTTGCGTCGGTGCGAAGAACGAATGGCTGAGTCAAATCGGGTAGGTGGAGTACTGGCGCCGATGTCATTCTGTCCTTGAGTGTTTGTAATGCTGTCTCGCATTCGGCTGTCCATACTACTTTGTCCGGGGCGATTTTCCGGGTTCCATTTGTCAGTGGTACGGCGATGCTGTTGTAGTTGGGGATGAACTTCTGGTAGAAGCCGCCGAGTCCTAGAAACGACTGCACTTCCTTCTTGGTCTTGGGCCTAGGAGCGTCGAGTAGGCGTTTCACTGTCTTCTCTACCGGTCGCAGGCTTCCTTGACTTATGGTGTGTCCCAGAAATTCTAGTTCTGTGAATCCAATCTGACATTTGGTGGGTCTTGCCGTCAATCCCGTGTCTCTGAGGCGTGCGAGTAGTTGTTGTAGGAGCGTGACATGTTCCTCCCACGTAGGTGTTGCGATGAGGATGTCGTCCATAAACGAGTGTAGGTGCTCGCTGCTCAGGGGTGCCAGGAGTTTTCGCATCATGGCGCTGAAGATGCTGGGTGCGTTGTGGAGTCCGAATGGAAGTACGTTGAACTCGAAGTGTCCTTCCATAGTGCTCAACGCTAGGTACTTTCGGACTTGTGGTTGTACTGGTATCTGGTAATATCCTTTGCTGAGGTCGATGCGTGAGAAGTACTTCGCTCGCTGTAGCTTGGCAAATAGGTCTGTCTGGTCCGGGAGTGGCTCTGGCTGGAATTGCGTTACGGCATTCAGGAGTCTGAAGTCGATGCACAGTCGGTGCTCTCCGTTGGGTTTTCGCAACAATACCGTGCCTGCGCTGTAGGGTGAGGTAGACTCTGAGATGATTCCGGCTGCCAGTAAGGTGTCTATCTCTTCCTTGATGGCTCGCTGCTGCGACAGTGGCATCGGGTAGAGCTTCTGGCGGACGGGTGTTGGGTCGGTCACCGTTAAGGTTACTTCGACGAGGTCTGTCCTCCCTGGTCGGTCTGTTAGCACAGTCTGATGTTGTCGAATGACCTGTAGTACTTGCTGTTGCTGTTTAGCGGCTAGGTCTCCGTTGAGTATCACGTCTTTGTAGGTTTCTTTGGAGTGCAGGGGATACTCTACTGCATTGGTCTCCATGCTTTCTCCTTCTTCCGCGATGGCGATGGCTAACAAGTTGTGAGTGCTGGGGGTCGCTGGTCTGTCCGTGTATTTCTTGAGGAGATTGATGTGGTGGTATCGGGCTCTCCCGTTCACCTCTACTTGGTAGACTGTCTTGGATTTCTTGGCAGTCACCCGGTACGGTCCTCTCCAAGCGATGTCCAGCTTGTTGGTTCCACTTGGAAGTAAGAGTAGCACTTGATCGCCGACTTGCAGTTCTCTGTCCTTCGCGTGGCGGTTGTAGTACTTCGCCTGACGGGCTCTTGCCTTCTTCAGTGCTTCACCAGCTTTCTTCCACGTTGCTTTGAGGGTTTCCTGCAGGTCTGCGACGTACTTGGTGGCCCCTCTTGGTGTGTCGTCTATCTTGGCTTCTGTCCAACTTCTGCGTAGGGCTTCTAGCGGTCCTGCTAGAGGTCTGCCGAATAGCAATGTTGACGGGGTGTAGCCTGTGGCTGCATGGGGTGTTTCTCGGTATGCGAACAGTGCCGCATTCACGTAGGTGTCCCACGCTTCTGGATTGTCGTCGGCGACTTTCCTGAGTATGGTGAGAAGGGTTCCATTCAGTCTTTCTACTTGTCCGTTGCTGGCGGGGTGGTATGGTGGTGTGCGAATGTGATGAACTTGTATCAACTCGAACACGTCTTGCATCAGGCGGCCGGTGAACTGAGATCCGTTGTCCGTTCTAATGCTGTCCGGGAATCCGACTCTGGTAAAGATGGCGATGAGTGCATCTGCAATCTTCTTGGTGTCGATCGCTGGCAACGGGACTGCTTCGCACCACATCGTACATGCGTCGACGAGTGTGAGTAGAAATCTGTTCCGCTTCTTGGTCATGGGCAGTGGTCCTACTATGTCTACTGAGACTTGCTGGAATGGCACGCCGACTACTACCGATGGTCCTAAGGTAACTGGTACGGTGTGATGTCGCGGGGAATATCGTTGACATTGGTGGCAAGATTTCACGTAGCGCTTGACATCCTCCGTGATTCCTGGCCAATAGTAGTGTGCGCTGATTCTCTGCACTGTGGCTCCAATTCCCATGTGTCCGCTGAGTGGCATGCTGTGGCCTAGTTCTAGTACTTGGGCTCGAAGGGTGGCTGGTAGTACTAGTTGGGTGTGATCTCCATCTCCTTGTCGATGTAGAACTCCCTCTTCCATGTAGAAGTCTCCCTTGTGCGGGGGTGTGTGCGCCTTGGGTAGCTTCTGGAAGCACTTCGCTATCGAGGTGTCTTCTTTCTGTGCTGTTTTGATCTCTTCGAGTCCTGGATTCGGAGCGAACTCGGGCTGGGGTGGTTGGGTTTTAGCTTGGGCCCTGGTTTGCACTGCAGCTATCTCTACAGTTTTAGGGGGCGTGCCTAAGAACACATACCTACAACCTAGCACTAGATCATACAGGGGTTTCTGTAAAACAGCTGCTTGGATTCGTCCTGTGACGTACCTACTCTCTACTTCGATCCATGCTATTGGGCAAGTAGTCGTCGGTTTCGTCAAGTCTGCTCCTTGTAAGTCGACTGTCTTGTCTGTCAAGTCCGCGCGCGATACCAGAGATTCGCTAACTATCGCGTCGTATGATAGACCTGTGTCATACAGACAGTTCGCTTCTTTTCCGTTGACCTTGACCGTGTCTGTCACCGATGGGTGATCTCCGATTGTGTGTGGCTTGTTACCGCTACTTTGAGTTAGAACTCTGTGCGCTGGCCGGCTTTCGCGCTCTTCCCTACGTTGTGCGGCCAACTTGAAACATTCTGCGGTGGAGTGATTGTTTCTGTTGCAGAACGAACAATACCGTCTCTGTTCTGCGGGACCTCTTTTCCCGAATTCCGTGGTGGGTCCTTTATTCTGCCCAGGTCTGGGGTTATTCGGCTTATTCGCGGTGCGCTCTTCCCGGTTAGGGCTTCGTTTCTGTGCCTCTTTCCCGTTAGGCTTTAGGTCTCGCCTGAAGCTCTTGGCTTCTCCGTGTGCGGCCATGTACCTATCTGCGACCTTGACCAGATCTTCTAGTCTTTCCGCGCCCTGCTCTACTGAGAATGTCCTCAGCTCGGGGGTCATGGTTTCCCGTAGCTGTTCCCATACTAACAGTTCTGTCAGTCCATCATACGTCTTAGCCGTGGCTGACTGGCTAATCCACTTATCCAACGTTGTGGACAACCTATCCGCGAACTGCGCATAGCTCTCTCCTTTCACTCTCCGATTGGTGCAGAATTTTTGCCGATAGCATTCTCCTGTCAGTTCGAATCCCGTTAGGAGTGCCTCTTTTACTTTGTGATAGTCAGTCACTCTGTCAGTCGGTAGCTTACTGTAGATGTCATAAGCCTTTCCTCTAAGCCCTTGACTAAGCTTAAAAGACCAATGAGTGGGATCTAGTTTGTACTCTGTTGCTAGACGCTCAAACCTAGTCAGATAGAGATCTAAACCTTCTTCTCTTTCATTGAATGTTCCCAGTGGAAATGACATTCCTTGTACAGGGTTGGATGCTACCTCTAGCTGATCTGAGTGGGGAGGGGTTGAGGAAGAACTTGAAGCTCCTGATCCCAATCTTCTTAGCTCTAACTCATGTTGTCTTTCTTTTTCCTTTTCTGCCCTCTCTTTTTCTTTTTCTGCCCGCTCATACTCCCATCTCCTAACTTCTGCTTCTCTCTCTGCTGCTAATGCTGCCTTCTTCTGTTCTACTTCTAATTCTAGTTTCTTCTGCTCTGCTTCTAATGCTAGTTTCTTCTGCTCTGCTTCTAACGCTAGTTTCTTCTGCTCTGCTTCTAGTTCCAGTTTCTTTTGCTCCCTTGCTGCTTCTAACTCTAGCTTCTTCTGCTCTGCTTCTAATTTCTTTGCCTCTCTCTCGGCTGCTCTCTCTGCCTTAGCCTCCTGCTTCTCTACCTCGGCATTGATATACGCAATTAGGTCTCCCCCTGCTAAGTGTAAGGCTTCTCCCAATTCCTTGAAGCGCAATCTCAAGGCCACTGGGTCCGACATTGTCAAACGTGTCTATGAACAACCTCTGAATCACGTGGAATACCAAAACACTAGCAATATTGCAAGTCAATAACAACAATGCAAAGACCATAAAATTCGTAATCAATAATAGAATAAAACAAGAGTCAAATGGCATACAACAGTTATTTAAGCAAAACCTGCAAAAGAACAATGCAACATACAGACACAAAAATAATTGAATCAAAAAAGTTTTTAACTAACGAATAGTGCACCACAACTGATCAGTGTTATACCCTTACACTATTCTAAGTTATTCTACTACTCCTACTGTTATCTAATTTTATTGTACCTAGGTCCGGTTATACCCAATTCCTATAATACACAGATCCTGACTAGGCTCGCCAATTAAAGTGTCACGTGGGGTTTATGGGCTCTGCACAATGGAATTATGGACCCTCACGTTTATTCGGTGGGAACTGCTAGTAAGTCACCCTATGAATTACTTTAAT
Organism: Oncomelania hupensis; assembly: GCA_036898135.1. Taxonomy (NCBI): domain Eukaryota; kingdom Metazoa; phylum Mollusca; class Gastropoda; order Littorinimorpha; family Pomatiopsidae; genus Oncomelania; species Oncomelania hupensis. The sequence continues at coordinate 38,283,999 of CM072525.1, forward strand.
AAATTTATTTGTTTAGCTCGTTCTGTGTTAAGGTTGGGGTACAGAAATAGATAGAAAAATGGTAAAAGATTACTGTCACACTAGCTTTCACACGGCTATGAATCATATGTAGTCCAGCCACTTGATAATAGTTAAAATCACACATTTATTTCTTCTACTCTATACAAGATTCTCTAAGTACTACTCTAACTTAAAAAGTCTCAGTCACTGCTAATAGTTCGATCGCTGATAGTCTAGGCAGCTGTTATATCTTCCTCGGGCACTGGCTATAATATTTCATGTAGATTTGGACTACTGTGGTCCGTTTTACAGTTTCTGAAGAGTTGGACTACTGTGGTCCTGTTGTGATCAGTTTAAGTGCACCTTGGCGTGTTCACTTAACTGCTAGATGGAGCGTGCGAAGTCCTTCTGTGAGGTAGCTTCTGGTACACCTTTGTCGTTGTGTAGTTGGGTTCCCTTGCCACGCTGTGGGGTCTGACAGGGTGTTTTTCAAGGTCGCCCTTTCCGACTTGTGCGGTAGAGTCTCCTCAACCAACTAGTCGTTTCTGTGGAGTGGGGTGCACAGGATAGCTCGGGATAGCTCGGGATAGCTCGCCTGCTCGTCTGTAATATAAGAGACGAAATTCTGCACAACCCTGAATAATCGGTTTGTGCAGAGCGTCTCACTGAAAGCCAAAGTAGCCCTCAGTGATAGCTCCACATCTCTATACATAAGCGACGAACATTCTGCTACTTCCGGGTTCCACTGGAATCTCACTCTAAATTCCTATACATACATAAATATCAATCGTGTCTAACTATACGCATACAGAATTAATAATAATATAAACATTCAGTGGTACAGTCACTGGTCTGCAAACATACATATAAGTTAAACAACAGTGGTTCCGTATGGTATACAACATGGCGGCGCAACCGGTCGTGTTTCGCCACATGTTCGGCTCTTCCACGTGGTACGGCAAATTCGGATTAATAATTCACATTTATGCATAGCAAATTCTTCAAACATAATTTCAACAATAATACAAATATATCACGATGAAACAGAAGGGTGTTCATTTACCTGTTTGACAAGTTCAGGCCCGTTGTGACTTAATAGAATTCTGAGATTCTAAGTCCTGCTTCCTGGTCTATGAGTGAAGATAGTTCTCTGCTAGCTAAGGAGATGTTACTTCTACCTCGTCTCACACACGACTGACCAAGCTGTGCTAGGTTTTGACACAGTCAAAACTGCTCTACCCACTGAGCCTGCTTCTGATTGGTTAAAACGGTCCGATTCAAAGCTCTCATTGGGTAAAATGTTTACGACTCTCGCACACAGTGCTGAGTCACTAAGCTGTGTGGGGGTCTGGCTCGCTGTGTGTACTTTTATTGCTACTGTGTAGCTTACGGACTCTCTAAGGGTACAATGACTACACATGCTAAATAGTCAATGTGCAGGGTAAACTGCTCGGTTCATGACAATAACATCTACGACATGCATGGCCTGGGAGGCTGAGCTTGAATCTCAACGGAGACGGGCAAGAGGCCTCAATAAGTTTACATGAGAGAGAGAGAGAGAGAGAGAGAGAGAGAGAGAGAGAGAGAGAGAGAGAGAAAGAGAGGGGGGGGGGTACAGACAGACAGAGACAGAGACAGACAGATACAGAAAGGGAGACAGACATAGAAACAGAGACAGACAGTTTCAGACCAACAGATCACATTAGCAAAAGCGGGCCTATTCTTTACAGTGTGAACGCTTGCTACCCAAGTGATTGATGGACATATTTATTATGCAACACTGCGTCGTGATTAGCGTGATCAGTAAGATCTATAATTTCTCTCTACTACTCACTCCAACTGGAATTTCCATTTTGCGATGCGGTAAAGGAGCGGTAAGCGAGAAGCGGCAGCGCAACGGCAATAAAATCGTCACGTGATATAAAAACGTTAAGGTTGAATTCACAAGTTTCATCGCTTTTCGACGGTGAACAGTTACTGTATCGTTGACACGTGGAAACGATTCACAATTGTTGTTGTTGCTGTTGTTGTTGTTGTAGTTTTTAGAATAGACCCCTTTGGAGCGTTGCATAATTTCATTGCAACGTTTTCAAAGCATTGATCGCTTTGTCCTTCGTCGTTCGTTTCCTAGTTGCTATCTCCAATCAATTTCTTTTTTTCTTCTTTTCCCCTCTCAATCGCTCCCCTTCCTCTCCCCCGCCCCCCCCCCGCCCCCGCAATCCCTTTGTGTACATAAATAGTTTTAATTTTAAAGTGTTAAAATGTTATATAATTAATTATTTTGCATGTGTGTATATCATTTTAACCATGTCCATGTGCCCTTAATGGGGTTTTCTGGAATAAACTTGCCTTGCCTTGTTTCCAATGACCGATCTGGGAGAACATAGGCATAGGCATGCCCCTCTCCAAACGCCCGCAATTTGGGTTTAGACATTGGCTAGGTGTATGTGTAGTCACATAGCGGAAGAGACGCCAGACAGGTCTAAAACGATTGGTTGGTTTAAAAACAAAAAAGACCAACAGACACGCAAACGGACAAAACTATACGATAACAGGCATGTATATTAATATTCGCTAAAAACGTAAGAAAAACGGTTCTTGAACCGATCGCATTGCTTACAAAGGAAAAATCAAGCGTATAAGTAGTGTAGATATTCGGGGAATGGATCACGAGACGACAATTAAAACGACTTTGTCCTCTAGAAATGCTGGGTGTTAGTGTCTCGGCATTATGTCCACAAAACTTCGTCGACAGCGGTAGTGAAACGGGACTTGAAGTGGCCGGATCACAGCAAATAACAGTAATGTGTGTACATATTCGCGAAGAGTAAACATAATATTTTTCCTGCCTCCTACAACAGGAACGGGGAAGTAAGGTGTGAGTTGTGTATGTGTGTGTCTGGCACAGTCCCAGCGGGGAGCATCACAACCAGATTGACTACACCATAGCCAAGAACCGCTTCAGATCAATCGCACAACATCAGTCCTAACATTACTGAAGTCATCAAAATCCTATATGACAAGGCTACCATTGCAGTTCTCCACAACAGCGTCATCGGGAATTGGTTCAAACAAAAACAACAATTAGCCTACTTTCTCCAACACTCTTCAACATCTCCCTGGAGCGCATTGTGTCAGATATAGATGCCTTTGCAGATCACGAAGGTACAGCCAGCATAGGGGGTATGGTAATCTCCAACCTCCGTTTTATGGATGGCATTGATGGATTGGCTGGAGAGGTAGAAGAACTTGAACAGCTGGTACAGAGGTTTGACATCACATCCAGAGCCTTTGATTGCAAATAAGTGCAGAGAATACCAAACTGATGATCAACAATACTAATGGCATCAACATGGAAATCAAAGTCCGTGGTCAATCCCTCAACACAGTATATGGCTTCAAAAATTCAGGAGTCATTGTTTCAGACACAATATGATTTCCCGGTTCCGACAGAAAGTCCTCTCCAGGATCGCACAAACATCTCCTGCCCTGACCAGGTTGAAGCGCATTTGGAAAGACAGGACCATCAGTCTACACTCCAAGGTAAGGCTGCTGCGCTCCCTTGTCATCTCCATCTTCCTATACTCTTGCAGAGCATGGATCCTCACGTCAGACCTACAACGAAGAAGCATGGAGATAAGGTGCTACGGAAGACTTCTGGGCATTTCCTACACCAAGGAAATCACCAACGACGGAGTCCGACAGACCATAACACAAGCCATTGGACAACTCGATGACATGCTCACAGTGGTGAAGAAACGGAAACTCCGATAGTATGGCCACGTCACCAGAGCATCAGCCCTTGCAAAGACCACCCTGCAAGGAGAAGAAGTGGGAGACAGATAAAGAAATGGGAGGACAACATTCGAGAATGGACTGGCTTGACACTGAGCCAAGCCATGAGGGTTGCCGAGGACAGAGAAAGATGGAGTACGCTGTTTAAACGATCATCTGTGGTACCCCATCGACTTTCGAGTTACGGGGTAGGATATGATAGTTGTGGGTGTGTGTGGGTGCGTGTGTGTGTGTGTGTGTGTGTTTGTGTGTGTGTGTGTGTCGGTGTGGGTGTGGGTGGGAGAGATCTGGATATAGATAAATGTATTAGATGTCACTCAATGATAACACAATATGAATGTCCCGGCGTGAGCACTGTCCGGAGATTACATGATTACCATATGTTATATATAACTATATTCGGATGTTGTTTTTGCTGTTGCTGATGCCGTCGCTTAGAGCAGGTGGAGGTAACGATAGCGGTGGTAATGATGATGATGATGATGATGATGATGAGGAGGAGGAGGAGGAGGAGGAGGAGGTGTAGGAGGAGTAGGGGCAGGAGGAGAACTGGAAGTAGGTAAACATATACTAATTATTATGTTACTGCGAAAACAGTATCAACAGATCAAAAAACGATTCCATTGTTGTCAGCGTTTGTAAACTTTAGACTCTATGGTTTACACCAAGATCCAATCATCATTATCATAATTGGTACTTTATATTGTTTCGTTTGATCCACTGACGATGTTGATGTCAGCTATCAATTGTGATCACATCCTGTCCTCCCTTTTTCTTTTCCTCCTCCTCCTAATCATCATCTTCATCATCATCGTCCTCAACATCATCGTCATCATGGACGTGGTCGTCGTCATCATCATCATCATCATCATCATCATCGTCGTCATCGTCGTCATCATCATTATCATCATCGTCGTCGTCGTCATCGTCGTCGTCGTGCTATCATCATCATGGTCGTCGTTGTCATCGTGGTCGCCCTCCTCCTCGTCATCATCTCCTCCTCCTCCTTCTCATCATCATCGTCCTCTTCCTTCTCGTCATCATCTAATCATCATCATCATCATCATCATCATCATCATCATCATCATCATCATCATCATCATCGTCGTCGTCGTCGTCGTGGACGTGGTCGTCGTCGCCATCATCACCATCATCATCATGGTGGTCGTCGTTGTCATCGTGGTCGCCCTCCTCCTCGTCATCATCTCATCATCATCGTCGTCGTTGTCGTCCTCCTCCTCCTTCTCCTCCTCAACTATCATCATCAAACATCATCGGTCATCAATCATCAGCTTCATCACTATCATCGTTGTCGTCGTCCTCCTCGTCCTTCTCCTCCTCATCATTACCATCATTCAATTCTCATCATCGTCGCCAACCACCACCAGTTAATACTAACAACGTCTGCCAAGGGAGGTTAAAGCGGGCTTTAAGTGTGATAATGTCAGTGCAGTTTGCGCCCACTCCTGAAAACAAAGATCAAACGATATCATCGCGTCTGTTGTTGTAGGCCACCGCCACCGTTTTAATGTGTGCTGACGTTTAAAGGGCCCCAAGATCACACATGTCGGCGTCACAAATCTTGTTTTTTAAAATTTCTCAGTGAGTATTGACCCAGCGGGGAAAAAATAACTTTCAAAACTACCTTTTTAATATACATTGTTACATTCATTTCTTGATGTGGCTATTAACAGCATCAAAGTTGATCTAAAAAAATTTTTTTTAATTAGCAACGCATGAGAAAGTGGGTATTAGTAGGTACATTACATTACATTACATAATTGTTGCTTTAGGTCCAGCGGACTCTTCCGAGCCAAATCAGGACCGGACAACCCCCAATCCGCATAAAAGATCAGCCGAAACAACCCTAGTGGGAAAACTGAATGCCCTCCACCAGCCAGTCACTTTACAATAAAGACATCCCACGCAGGGGACGGCTGAGGCTTCACCCCAACTTATCGAACCCCCGTTTACAAAAACAAAATAGAATACAATCATTATAAATTATCAACAAAACACATACATATAAAATGCCTACATTGCTAAATAATAACATCATAGGAAGCCCTAGTGACCACCTGGCAGAAAGCGTCCAATATTCCCAAGCTGATCGAACAGACCTCATACACAAACAAGGAGTCTTGAAGAGTTTTCAAGAAAAAAGGTAGGAGACTGGTCTAGCGAAGAAGACGATAGTATAGCAGATTGATAGAACAGAGCAGGAATGAGAAAGAGCAAATGAGAAAGACAGCGACAGTGGGAATTTAAAGCACTAAAGTTCCAGAAAGTGGGGATACTATTTATACTGAAACCCCCGGCACCCCAACGGGGGTGTATTAGTAGGTGAAGTTGTTTGTCTTACATAACAACATAATGGATCCTACATTATTCAATGCTGAAAGGTTGGTTTCAACGTCGAATACCCATTATATTATCATATCCTATCTAGTTCTATCCTATCATATCCTATCCCGTAACTCGACAGTCGTTGGGGCACCACAGCTGATCGTTTAATTAGCGTACTCCATCTTTCTCTTTCCTCAGCAACCCTTTTGGCTTCGCTCAATACCAAGCCAGTCCATTCTCGAATGTTGTCCTCCCACTTTATTGTTCTGTCTCCCTCTTCGTCTGCCTCCTTGCACCGTGCCTTGCAGGATGGTCTTTATATCTTTTTTTTAAAATGAATATTCCCAAGTGCTCTAACTGTCACCCCACAACCTTTACCCCCCCAAAAAAAAACCACAAAAACAACAGCAACAACAACAACATATCCTTTGGACCTTTAATGGTGACGCGGGCGAAGATAATAATGATAATAAAGAAAAGAAGAAGAACGGGGATGAGGATGAGGGGGGAGGCACGGAAAGTTTGAAGTGTTTTGGCGTCAGTTAAAGGCTGATCATGGTAATGTTTAGAAGTGACGTAATAATTATTTAATAGTGTGGCTTGTGGCGATACTGTGGAATAGAGCAAAACAATACATTGCCAGCTGTTGTTTCAAGTTACCGTAATTGTGCTAAATTGATGCTTTCTCGTGTATGTGACCGATGCTAGTGTAGTCATGTTGCTTTTGTTGCTGTTGATGTTGTTGTCGTTGGTGGTTGTGGTGGTGGGGAAGAGGTTATTGATCGTGAGGATGATGAATATGGCGATGACGATGATGATGATGATGATAATGATGATGATGATGATGATGATGATGATGATGATGATGATGATGATGATGATGATGATGATGATGATGATGATGATGATGATGATGATGATTTCGACGCCAACGTATGATGATTATGATTATGATTATGATGATGATGATGATGATGATGATGATGATGATGATGATGATGATGATGATGATGATGATGATGTACGGATATACTTAAATTAACGCCTTTTCATCATCTTTACATTTAAAACGACGCAATATAAAATGCATACTAACGATCGTGGATTGTGAAATTGATATGAAATAAAACTTTAAGAGCAACAGACTGGAAGCAGTAAATCTTGTGGAACATGATCCGACATCCTACCGAGCTAGCTAATCAGTTCCCTCAAATGATTCAATTATGAGGTTTCACGGCAGCTGTGAGGATATTTTTTACCCCTGAGTAGGATGTACAAGTTACAGGATTGTCGTTTTACAGAGTTGCACAGTCCTCTCTTCTTGCATAATGCGCTGTTCGCGATTTCGGTCAAGCTTAATAAACACTGGGCATAATCTATCATGCATGTTCCATGTGACATTCAACAGCGTTTTGCTCCCATACGGCCACCCCCCCCCCCCCCATAGCTCAGCGGTACAACTTTCGCCTAGAACACCGATGACCTACAAGTAGGTTCGATATACCCGTGGTGGGCGAGATAGTGGTGGACTTTTAATTTCCACTGTCCGTCATAGCAGTATGATTGCTCTGGTGGTTCAGTGTTAAAGAGGTACATATTCCGTTCTTTCCTGGGATGGTTAATTAACCCCGTCTGCCGATAGCCAAGGATGGATGGAGTAGACAATTAATTTCAATGTTTATTCAATCATTCACTACGTTAGGTTTTATGCTTCCGCTTGAGCACACACAAAAGTATTAAATAAATAAATAAATAAATAAGAAAATAAATGAATAAATAAATACAATTTTATCGCAACCAGGTCTGACAGACCGTCACACAAGCCATTGGACAACATGATGACATGCTCAGTGTTGAAGAAACGGAAACTCTGATGGTATGGCCACGTTAGCAGAGCATCAAGCCTTGCAAAGACCATCCTGCAAGGCACGGTACAAGGAGGCAGAACAAGAGGGAGACAGGAAAAAAAGGTGGGAGGACAACATTCGAGAATGGACTCGCTCGACACTGAGCGATGCCATTAGGATTGCTGAGGACAGAGAAAGCTGGAGTAGCTAAAGGTGCATTCTTCAAGACGCGCGGTTTACCCGGACATAGGGAGGATCACGGGGCTTTTGTTTTGATGTACCGTTAAAACAGGGAAAATCACTCCCTGACAGAACCTACATGGAAGATGCAAAAATTATTGGAGTTTTTTGAGCAACGAAAGGTCACTTTTTTATTGTTTTATGTCATAACATTAACCATACTATCTGAATATATCTATGTCATATTCTTGTTTTCTACCAGGAATGGGAAGGTCGCTGGGTAACATACACAAAACAAACGAACAACAACGACAGCAGCAGCCTGTCCTATACTATCTTATCTTATCCAGTAACTCGAAGGTCATTGGAGCACCACAGTGGACAGTTCCAGTAAAACCTACACTACATAATATACTATGGAGTTTTTTCATAGTTTTGTGGTTTGATTTAGGAAAGGTAGCATAGATTGTTTTTATTTTTTAAAAAACAGCCAGACTGTATATTACCAAGTGTAAGTCATGTGGTGCAGTGGCAGCTATACGGAGAACATTGGCTGGAAACTAAACCAAACCAAATGGAATAGGGACACCTTTCAAACTGTTGGAAAATGTTGAGGAACTAGAGCGATACTTGTCAAAATACTCTAAATGTTATTGGCCATATTCCTAGTTTCGAAGAATAGCACATAAAATGACGTATAGTTCTTTACTACAGTACACAGTAATTCTGCGCACAGTTTTACATGTTAAAATCGTAACGCATCAGGCAATTTCCAAAGAAAGAAAGGGAAGGGAAGGCGTGCACTTTCTACGGTATTCAAAAATGTTACAAAGTGTGTTTGTAATCAGAATGGTTATACTTTAGCAAAATAGCAAATAACCATTTTCTTAGCGCGAATTAGACATTGGTTATACTGTTTTTGTTGTTGGTAATATTGCATGTGAACCTCTCGTTCACTTTAAATCGGTCAGTATTTTACTTATGTCAAAAAGCAGTCTGATGTTAGAACGTGACAGCAGGAATCAGATTGACTGAGTCTGTACAAACACGTAAAATGTTTTGAACTCGCTTTTATCCAGGCCAAGTTCAACAGAAGAGGAGTTTTGGAGCACACCCTTCCTACAGAATCTGCCACGGACAGTTTCTTTGGTGGATTCGTCTTACTGCAGAGACAACTGGGAGTAACGAGATCGTACATGTTCTTGCCTGGAGTTCTTGTCTGTAACGGAACGACAACATGCGGCGATCTACTTTGGCTCTTTAGAAACTTTGAGCTCTGTCCTCGTTAGGACATAATCCAGCCTTATTCGTCGTTTGTGCTGCAGTTGTAAAACGAGAAGCGACTGCAGAGGAAAAGATGGCAACGAAAGTAAGTGGTAGAATTAGTCCAGTTGCCAAAGCGTGGAGTCATATTTCCAGAAACAGCTTCGGGTTCGTAGTTTAGGTTCAATACTGAGTAAAAAGTATTATTATGAGTGTCAAATGGCATTGGGTATACATGGGGACAATAAATTCTCTGGTATGTTGTGTTGTGTTGTATTGCATTGTATTGTATCGTATTGTATCGAATTTTACTTGTATTAGTGGTATTAAATACAAAAATGTGAGAGGGAGAAAACCTGAGCACCCGGTGAAAACCCTCGGTGATCGGAAAAAGGTTTCTCGTAACTAAGTCACATAAGCTCGTCCCTTTGTGGGGCTCGAACCCTCGACCTTAGACATAGCAAACCGGCGTCCAAACAACTTTCTCACCAGGCCATAAGGGATGGGTTGTAAGGGTTGAAGAGTGTTGGAGATAAGGTAGGGCTAGAGACCATTTGGCAGAAAGCGTCCAGTATCCCCATGCTGACCCATCAGACCCCATACACAAGTGAGGAGTTTGGGGAGAGATTTCAAGAAAAAAAGATAGGTGACCGACTGTTTTAGCGAAGAAGATAGTAATTTAATAGAACAGTTTAAGAACTATCCTATCCCGTAACCCGAACGTCTTTTGGGGCACCACAGATGATCGTTTAACCAGCTTACTCTATCTGTCTTTGTCCTCAGCAACCCTGATGGCTTCGCTCAGTGTCAAGCCAGTCCATTCTCGAATGTTGTCCTCCCACCTCTTTATCTGTCTTTCTCTTCTTCTGCCTCCTTGCACCGTGCATTGCCTGATGGTCTTTGCAAAGCCTGATGCTCAGGTGACGTGGCCATACCATCGGAGTTTCCGTTTCTACACCCCTGTGAGCGTGTCATCATGTTGTCCAATGGCTTGTTTGATGGTCTGTCGGATTTTGTCATTGGTGATGTGCTGAGTATAGGAAATGCCCAGAAGTCTTCTGTAGCACCTCATCTCCATGCTTTGTATTCTTCGTTGTCACAAGTATATCAACTAACAAGTTAGTATCTCGTATTGCCACCAGTCGACGTGCGGTGATCCCGTTGCCATTGGTTTTAGCCACAAGCTGAGACGGGGGTATCCCAAACCTAAAAATAGAATAGAGAATTCTGGGAAATCTGTTCAAGGGAAGTAACTGATAACTAGCTACGTTTGCATTCATGGCCGCCATTTCTCGCGAAGATGTGCTGGTTGAAATTAAACGAAAGTTGGGAGAGTAACTGCATATTTCTGATAGTGAACAAAGGCTTTGCTCAATTATCGAAGGAGAACACGATGGATTTATTGAAACATGCACACATGTATGTGAGCTCAGTGCAGGCGATCGTGAGTCTCAGTGAACGATTGTTCGCCATTCTGCTCAGATCGTTCGATGTGATGGTTCATTTATCGCTTGAAGCACACTGTATAATGCACATGCAAGGTCTGTTAAAGATATGATAATTTGAGCATATGTTCGATTCCGTACCAATTGGAAGGTGGGGTGGAAAAATTCAATCATGGTGATGATCAATCCTATTTTGCAATGGTGGTTAGGCCTACTTTATTGTGTATGGTCACGGGTACTTACCTTTTGTAGTTTGTGTGCTTTTTGTTCTGTCGGCCTTGAGTGTTTGCCTCGCCTTGGCTCGTTATGCTTTGTTGTGGTCTCGCTCTCTTTTGATTTTTGAAAGCAAATCCAAATTGCATTGTTATCCAGCAGCATGCGAGGTCAAATTAGACGAATTCAGATCTAACCAATCTTCTTATGACGCCATTTTGCGTGTGTCTCGTGTGCCATGCACCAATCTCGAAAAGTCCTGCCGACGTCATTTCAGAAAAGGATTTACCTACCCATAATTCCCCTGGGTTTTGAAGTTTCTAAAAAATTATTTTAGGCCGTCGACGCTCTATGGAGCGAAAAGCATGTAAAGGGAAGCAACCGGTTGTACGCGCACGTCGACAGAGACATAGAAGGGAGATAGTAACTTGTTAGTTGATATACTTGTGTCGTTGTAGATAGGCTGTGAGGGTCCATATTTCGCAAGCGTATAAGACGATTAGGAACGAGAAAGAACAAATGAGAATGACAGAAACAGTGGCAATTTGAAGCACTACATTTTCACAAAGATGGGATCCTATGTATGCACAAAACCCCGGCAACCCAACGGCGGTGGTGAGGTAGGGGGGGGGGGGGGGTAGTAAAAAAAACCAACATGCAAAGGTTGAGGCTCTACGTTGCGAAACACGGACGGAGCTACAGGACACTTCACGATTTGAGTTCTTGTATAAGAGCAGAAATCAACCAGCTGGAAGTCAGACAGCCTTTGAATCTAATTAACTAAATGTTTGCGCCAACGGAGACGTGTCTACATTATAATAATTACTTAATACAGTACAGACTTCATCATACAAGTCAACCTCATCTCGCATGACTGCAAGTGGATCCTGTTTCGGCTAGACCTTGAGCAGATCTGGAATTGGAAATGCGCTATATAAGAGAGGATGAATTCGAACAAATAAATAAAGATCAATTCATGATGGTTCCTTCGAGACGCTTTGATATGGTGAATACTAAAGTATGTTTGCTGGATGATTGAATGGTTGTTGATAGATTGAATTGTATATCTTATTTAATTGTGTTTTATTTAATCGTTTTTTTTTATATTTAACTTAATTTAATCGTTCCTCTAGACACTTTTTCAGCTCAAGAGCTGCTCAAGGCGCTGGTCGATCCAGTTTCTAACTCAAGCCGTCCGTAATCATTTGGGGCATAGTTTGACCCCCAGGCGACTGGGCGCCATCCTGTGCGGCCAGGTAGGGGGAGAAGTGACATAGTGCATGCTGGGTGTATCTGCAAAACCGGTATTCACTCGTTTAGGACATAAGCGTCAGGATCTTAAGGTCCATGCGATGGAATCCATGCGTGCACAGACTAGACCTCGGTTTATACTCTCATCCGAAGGAGTATCCACTATATTCTATCAACTAATCGACCAATGAATCAAATGAATCCAAGCCTACTTAAGGTTTAACAGCGCGCAACTCCTATCAGCCAGGACATACTCAGGGCACTGATTCTGTGATAAATCTGTTATGGTCTGCATATATTCAGCTCAGGGTTACAGGCCTATCTCCAAGACAAGATCCGTAATTACTCATACTCATCATCTGTCAATTAACTAATCGACGACTAATCAGTCAATCGATCAATGACTGTGCTAGGATCTGCTTTGCGTAAATCATGGAAGTTAATGCACGGCTAAGGGCAAGTTCGAGTAACCAGGAAATCATCCAATTAATAGATCATTGATCTGCAAATAAATCTGTCATGTAATATGCTATGTGAGAGAGAGAGAGAGAGTGAGAGAGAGAGAGTGAGAGAGAGAGAGAGAGAGAGAGAGAGAGAGAGAGAGAGAGAGAGAGAGAGAGAGAGAGAGAGAGAGAGAGAGAGAGAGAGAACTGAACTGAACTTAATTGAGATTGACGTAAAGGTTTGAGGCTTACAAAACTATAGTCTTACTATCTGTCCTAGAAAGAGAGGGAGAGAAAAGGAGAGGTTGCTGCCATCAACGTATACCTCATTGCTATCAGCTCCGTCGCGGTAGGTAAGTATTATCTTTAACAAGCTTCCGTCATTAGGGCCACTTCCGTTTCCGCTCTGCTCTTCTTTCAAATGGAATTACGAATCTCTTTTGTTGTTTTGCAGCGAGCAGACGTCAACATTTCACCTTCCCTGTTCATAGCTTTGAAGATGGTGTAAAACTCACTGCACTTTGTACATAAACATGTTCTTGTCTTAAGTCTGGCTGTCTGGTTTTATCTCTGTACAAATGTACAAAATACTAAACAATAGAACTCCTGATTATTTAAAAGTACTTTTTGGCAAACCTTCATCTCGTTATTCAATTTTCAGACATAATTTAACATTGCCACAGCCACGCTTAGACATATTTAAAACAGCTCTGTCATATTCTGTTCCAAGTATGTGGAATTCTCTACCACCAGAGATCAAAGAAAGTAAATCATTAACATTGTTTAAACCTAGATCCACAAATTTCTATTTTCCATTGCTTCTATTAGTTCTAATATTTAAGTTGATTGTATACATTTGTTCTTCCAATCTTGCGTCAGTTTAATTTGTTGGGGTGTGAATTAGCTTGTGTATGTGTGTGGTTGTGGTGGTGGGGGGAGGGGGGAGGGGAGAGTAGGAGTAGGGAAGGGGTATTGGAGGGGGATGGTGGGAGGGAGTATGTGTATTTAGGTACATTAATTTTCTTAGTTTTTTTTTATTCTTACCATTGTTAAGGTTTGCGTTAGCTTCAAATCAATTTTATGTTATTTATTTTGTTTTGAATTTTTGATTTCTGTTATTTTACAATTTTATTAAGGACTAGCTGTAAGACAGGTCCAAAGGACCTAATGCTATTATCCTATTAAAGGTTTCGACTTCGACTTCGACTTTTGTCTTTCACTTCTTGTCTCTTCTCTGGCTGGCTTGACCTCAGTCTGTTCTCTCTCTCTCTCTCTCTCTCTCTCTCTCTCTCTCTCTCTCTCTCTCTCTCTCTCTCTCTCTCTCTCTCTTCCTATTTTGTTTTCTCTCCCTCTTCTCTTCACCCAACCATCACATTAAAAAAAAATCTGCCAGATCGTCCACAAAATAATAATGTTCCAAATCCAAGAATTGATCTCTTCAAAACTCGTCTAGCTTATTCCGGTTTCACTTTGTGGAATAACGTTCCTGAAGAACTCCGCACTCCAGCATCTAAATTTACGTCATTTAGAACACGTCTCTTAAAACACTAGAAATATTAAATGAACATTAATTGTTGTTGATGAATATTAACAACGATAATTTTTAGAACATGATTTTATCTAATGATGAAAATGCGTTTTCTTATGGTTTTAGAATACAAAATCCAGAATCCTTTTTTGTCTCCCTAAACATTTACAAGCAGATTTTTCTGCCTATAAAAATTCAAAACAACGAAATTAAATTTTAATAGCAACATAAGATTTAAAATAAATAATAATTGTGATATTTACAGAGAATAAAAATTGCCGACAATCACACTATCACACACACACACACACACACACACACACACACACACACACACACATACACACACACACACACCCGCAGACGTACACATATTCACATCAACATTCACACCCACACGCAAAAATATTTGGTTGCATTTTGGAAAAACGTCGCTGCTTTTTGTTTATAATCACACGAACACAGATACAGCAGAAAAAGAAAAACCACAAAATGCGAATAAGGTATGGTGATTTAAAAGCACCGAACGCAGAGATTTGCATATGGAGTATGGTCGATATTTGTTGTTCATAATCATAGAAATCACATATCCGGCGAATGTAATAGATGGAGGGGATGCAAGGGAGACAAATTGTTCTAGGAAGTTAAGTTCATGAGAGTTGATCATTCAAGCGTACTTCAAGGATTATTCAAGCAAGAACATAAAAAAGCAGGGCGAAAAATGAAGTAGTATACTTGAAATTAGCACAAATAAACTCTAGAAGAAGAAGAAAGAAGAAAGAAGAAGAAGAAGAAGAAGAAGAAGAAGAAGAAGAAGCTCTGATTTCCTCCCTCATTCAGTTCAATAATGGTTTTGGATGCAGTAAAATATAAACTTTCACAAATAAAAATTCGATTTCCTTCCCGTCTTCTAACGGTGACTTGCCTTTACGCCTCATGTTGGAGTGATGACTCTGTGTTTGTTGTGTATGTAGGAGTGTCTGTAACATGTGAGTGTGTATGTTGGTTACAGATCGCCGCCTTTTCAGTCTGATTTAGGAATCAGGCGCCTATTATAGCACCCAGGATTATTATTATTATTATTATTATTATTATTATTATTATTATTATTATTATTGTGATGATGATGATGATGATGATGATGATGATGATGATGATGATGATGATGATGATGATGATGATGATGATGATGATGATGATGATGATAGGTCAGCAGAAGAAGAAAAAGAAGAACAAACGAAAGAAGGAAGGGAAAAAGAAAAAGAGGAAGAAGAAGAAGAAGAAGAAGAAGAAGAAGAAGAAGAAGAAGAAGAAGAAGAAGAAGAACAACAACAACAACAACAACAACAACAACAACAACACAACAACAACAAAACAAATCATAGTGGTTCTGGCTTCCAGTGTCTCATAGAATTATCTACAAAATCGCTATTTTTTGTTACAAGTGCGTCCATGGCTTAGCCCCTTCTTACCTCACCCAGAACATTCAATTCTATAAGCCTTCTAGAAATCTTCGTTCTTCCTCTGACACCCTCATGCTTCACATGCCTCGCTACAAGCCCTCCTCTGCTGTCCGTCGATCTTTCTCAGTACTTGGCCCTTTAACTTGGAACTCTCTTCCCCTCTCTCTCTTCGCAGCTCTCCAAACATAGTTACTTTTAAATCCAACTTGAAAACTCATCTCTTCTTTAAATGTTTCTGATCTTGCCTCCCATCATCATCGTCGTCATTCCTCCATTTGTTTTGTTTTGTTTTTTTTTTGTTTTGATTAAGACCACCGCCACCACCCACCCCATCATCCATCCTTAGCTCTCCCCTCCTCCCTCCCTCCCTCGTCTCTTATTCGTTAGCAAGTGTCTGATTTTATTTTGTATGAAGCCGGATGTTTAGAATGAATGCGTGAGTACTGCGCTTTGAACTGATATTGTTCATTGGGAAAAAGCGCTATATAAATATCATTATTATTATTATTATTATGATGATGATGATGATGATGATGATGATGATGATGATGATGATGATGATGATGATGATGATGATGATGATGATGATGATGATGAAGAAGAAAAAGAAGAAGAAGAAGAAGAAGAAGAAGAAGAAGGTCATGATGGGCTCTGTATAGCAAGTTGACCATCTTAGAGAGCTGCTGGCAGCGCTAACCACTCAGATCAACTTGTCCTAATTAAACAGTTGTTTGAAATCAGATTCGTAACCTATGTCGCCCCAAAACGCACATACGGCTACATTTAGACAAGCGCCACACATCATGGAGTAACCATTGCCTTTAGGAAGAAAAAGAAGAAGCAGAAGAAGCAGAAGAATCACTTAATTAGTGAACAGACTATAAATAAATTGATTGAATTGAAAAAAAAATTGAATAGAAGAAGAAGAAGAAGAAGAAGAAGAAGAAGAAGAAGAAGAAGAAGAAGAAGAAGAAGAAGAAGCATAATACAAGCAGAGAAGATTGGCAGCTGGTCGAGATAGGCTAGACTGTTTAAATAATCTTTCGTGTTGACGAACGAGAAGCAAGAAGAGCGATGACAGCGAATGAAAACAATCTAATCATTTACATTTACATTTAGGTGAAGAAGGGTCAAGTCAAGTCAAGTCATGTCAAGTCAAGTCAATAAATCTGCATTGCTCACTATGGAGGAATTCATACAGCACATTCTGTTCAATTAAATTCAATTCAACAAGTGGTTATTACCTCTTACAAGGAATGATGACAGGCGTTAAACATTGCTCTAATAAATACAAGACGATTCAGATTTGAAAAAAACATAAGGTATAACATGTAAAAATGCATGCCCACATTACACTCTTCATATCACAGTTTAAAGTTTGGATCATAACCAAAAGTACATCTTGCATTCAACTCCTTCACACACACAGGCGCTGTAAAACCAATATCTTAATCAGCATGATTGATCAAGGTCACTGTAATCAGAATGAAACTTGAACGGAAACGAATAGTGCGGCACTTTAAACTATAGAGAAGCCTTCCAGAAGGCAACGTCTCAAACAGAGCTGACGGTAGGTATGATTGTCTTTCATGCTGATGGCCTCGTGGCGCAGTGGATTAGTCGCCGGTTTCCTATGCCGAAGGCCGCGGGTTCGATTCCCGCAAGGGGCGAACGTGTGTGATTTAGGTACGAGACTATTGAGGTCACCGAGGGTTTTCTCCGGGCACTCCGGTTTCCTCCCTCCCTTCAATAATGGTACTGGACGCAATCAATTTTCTTTCCGTCTTCCAATAGCGATCTCTCTGCCTTTGCACCACCTGTTTAAGTGATGGATGTGTATATGTTGAGTGTGTGTGTGAGGGTGTATGAGATAGGTAAGCGTGTATGTTGGTACAGATCGCCGCGCTTTGAGCTTGATTGATTTGTGGAAAGGCGCGTATATAGCATCCATAATTTACGTTCTGGAAAAGTTCGTACATGGAAATCTGAGGTTTACTGCAAACATTGGTTACACTATTCAATGATTTTCTGCATTTTAAGTTCAGGGACTGTTACCAGCAAATACATGAAAATGTAGCACTTTTCCAGTATTACCGTGACTGCATTGCATCTCAGCAAAATAAAGAAAAGAACAGATGTGGGAGATGACGGGTTGGGGGGAAGGAGGAGGAGGAGAAGAAGAAGAAGAAGAAGAAGGTCAAGATCAAGATCGATTGCAGAAGCGAACAAAATCTGCAGACCAGTACATAAATGAACAGGAGGAAAAGGTTTAGAAGCACGTGAAGGAAAACTAAATAAGTAGAAAGATGAAGACGAGAAGGGAAATAACTGCAGTATTTACACTCCCTAGGTGGCCAGCGAATAGTTCAACACTATTTTCGGGGATAGGGACATTATGATTCGCAGAACTGGAAGGGAATAGCTTGTTTTTCCTCCCTATCGTCGCCGTTCTTCTTTCTCGTCCGACAACACTTCTCTCGTAGTCCGTTGTCTCTCTTTTCTAGTGTTTATTCTTCTTCTTATTCTTCTGCCTGAGACTGTGGCAACCCTGAGGCCGAGGAAACTAAGCTAGACTAAACGAATAGAATGGGGAGGCGAAGGCCAAGTGAACAACAGTTGGGCTCGGCGCATGCGCCGGGCTAATGGCAAGTTTTAATTGGAAGGTTCTCAACTGTACCCATTTTGAACTTGAAAAAAGCAAGCTCAGAAACTTAGGTTTGGGATCTGAAAACCTCAAACAAAAAGTTCGTGAACCTCTCTCCAGGAACCTTCGAATTAAGACAGGCATTAACAGTCCAACGATGAGTTCGCGAGGAAAACAACAAATGTCCGAGCAGGTGCTAGTTTCAGCCATACTCGAAGCAACTTGCGCTCTAATGTAGGAACAAATAAATCAGGCGCAACAGTATGCAAAATATAATACCGGCTTCGTCTTTTCCTAGTCCAATCTGGTCCAGTACAGCTGGAGCCAAAGAAACAACAATATAGTTCTTGATAAAAGCTTAAATGTCACGCAGAACACTGAGAACATCATAAAAAAGGTCAACAAAGAATGTATCTTCTTCATAAACTTAAAAGTTTCTCTGTTGGCTCTATTATTCTTAGCCGTTTTTATCAGTCTTTCATAGAAAGCTTGTTGTGTTTTTCATTTGTCTGCTGTTTAACAGCCTTTCTGTACATGATAAGAACAGTCTGCACTCAATAGTAAATATATGTTCAAAAATAATTGGTGACAGGCAAAGAGACCTGAGTACTTTTTGTGATCAACAAACATTTAGGAGGGCTGTTTCGATTATTTCTATGCCACATCATGCGCTTGCTGAGGAATTTGTTTTGATGCAATCTGGGAGGAGGTTTAAAATGCCACAGTGCAAGACCAATCGGTATTTAAAATCGTTTGTGCCTCATGCAATACAGTTGATGAACAAGAGTAAGAACAATTAATGCATAAAACTAAATGTAAAAACAATTAGCCTGATAATAACTAATCTTAGCTTCTTTTTCCTTTAATGAATCTTCTACCTTGTTATTTTTATGCCTGTGTCTGTGGTGAGTGCTGCTGGTGATGTATGCCTGTGTTGGGTAAATGTCTATGAACTGGATGTATGTGTGTGCAGAGGCAGTGTGTATGTGCGGATGGTGTCGGGGGGCTGCCGCTGTGTTTTGTGCAAGTTGTTTTGTGCAAGTTGTTATTGTTTGTAGACATCCTCATGTATATCAGATATTGTTGTGATTTAAAAAAAATTAGAGAGCACTCATACCCCCATTGTAATTGCCAAATCTGGATAAATAAAGTTGTTTGAATTGAATTGAATTGAATTGAAGAAGAAGATAGTTATTCATTGCTTACAGGGTCCAAGCGGACTGCAAAGAGCTGAATCAGGACCATAAAATCAGGACCACAACTTGGTTGAAAAAGGACTCACCCCTGATCCGTATAAAAGATCTACTGAAACAACCCTAGTGGTAACACTGAAGGCACTACACCAGCCGGTCACTTTACAATAATGGCATCCCACGCAGAGGACGCTGAGGCTTTACTCTAATTTACCAAACCCCCGTTTATAAAAACAAAATAGAATATAAACATCACTATAAAATATCAATAAAACACATACCTATAAAATGCCTACATTGCTAAATAATAAAATAATAATATTATATGAAGCCCTAGTGACCATTGGGCAGAAAGCGTCAAATATTGCCAAGCTGATCCAATACACAAATGAGGAGTTTAGAAAGAGTTTTCAAGAAAAAAAAAAGGTAGGTGACTGGTCTAGCAAAGAAGATAGTATAGTAGATTGATAGAACAGATTAGGAACAAGAAAGAACAAAGGAGAAAGATAGCGATAGTGGGAATTTAAAGCACTAAATTTCCAGAAAATGTGGATACTATTTATACAGAGACGCCCGGCACCCCCACAGGGGGCAAAAGAAGAAAAATAATACTATCTTCTTCGCTAGAAGTAGAAGAAGAAGAAGAAGAAGAAGAAGAAGAAGAACAAGAAGAAGAACAAGAAGAAGAAGAAGAAGAAGAAGAAGAAGAAGAAGAATTCATTTGAATACAAAATGCAGTGATTGGCATCTGGAAAAGATAGCATAGACTAGTGAAATATCTTTTGTGCTGACGAACGAGAATGAAGGGATGGATGACGGGAAGGAGACACGGCATACCACTGAGGGTACATTTCAGCGTTCAAGTCAAGTCAAGTCAATATAATTTTATTCTTTATTCCATCAAAAAGGAAAATTTGGTTTGCCACCGGATACTCACTGAATAAAAACACATTACATAGGGCAAGATCATAAATAATTATTTATCAACAAAATAAACCTGTTGTGAGAGTGATTTGAGAGATGGGAATTTACACATGGAATGAAAGCACAAAGACATTCACGCACATACCCGCATACATACCCACATATACACATCCACACGCCCACTGCGTTTATGCCCACCACACACACTCATCGTTATCCTATCACAACTTAAGACAACAGAACCATATCACATGTACACTAATACACTAATACAGTCTAGCACAAATAAAATAATTTTAATAAACTAGACTTGAGTCTTATTTAATAAATTAATGTACTAGCACTATTATTATTCCCTTTCTTCAGCGATTGCACTGCTGCCTCAACTTCTTCTTGGGAGGATTCCTTCTTCTTCTCTGTTCTGGGGATATGCTAGAACTTATGGGTCTCCGTTTGGTGTGTGGTTGTAAAGATCAGAGCAGTACTCTGTCCATCTGTCCAAGACTTCTTGTTTTTCTGTAAAGCACATGCCAGACTTGCTTTGGATCGTAAAGACCTTGGGCTGTTGAACACTTGTCAGCCGCTTCACATTCTGGTAGGCCTTCTTGCAGTTGTTCTTGTTCAGACTGTTCTCTATTTCCTGGCATTGATCTTCTATCCAGTTCTACCTTGCTGTGCGCATGCCTTTTTGGATGTCATTGTTGGTTTTTCGGTAGGCATCAGCTCCCATGTAAGGTATTCTTTTTTCGATATCTTATCAATTAAAAAATAAAATAAAAAAGAGAAGATGAAAAATGAGTACATGGAGGGGTATGAGGAAGGGGAGAATTAGAAGAAATAGGAGGAGAAGGAGAAGGAGGAGGAGGAGGCGGTTAGGTGCAGGGGAAGAAGAAGAAGAAGAAGAAGAAGAAGAAGATTGATTGTTTGATTAATTGTTGCTTTAGGTCCAGCGGACTCTTCCGAGCCAAATCAGGACCGGACAACCCCCGATCCGCATAAAAGATCTGCCGAAACAACCCTAGTGGGAAAATTGAACGCCCTCCACCGGCCAGTCACTTTACAATAAAGACATCCCACGCGGGGGACGGCTGAGGGTTGACCTCAACTACGCGAACACCCCGGTTACAAAAACAAAATAGAATACAAACATCATTATAAATCAGCAATAAAACACATACATATAAAATGCCTATAGTGCTAAATAGTACAATCATAGGAAGCCCTAGTGACCACCCGGCAGAAAGCGTCCAACACTCCCAAGCTGATCCAACAGACCCTATACACAAACAAGGAGCTTTGTCCAGGAAGAGTTTTCAAGAAAAAAGGTAGGTCATTGATCTAGCGAAGAAGAAGATAGTATAGCAGAGTGAAGGACAGAGCAGGAATAGGAAAGAGTAAATGAGGAAGACAGCGACAGTGGGAATTTAAAGCACTAAATTTCCGAACCGAAGAGCGAAGCTTAACGTCCTATTATTAATTAGTTAAGGACAAAATTTTTGACCAAATATACTTTGGTCTTAATTAAGGGTTTTTGGAGGGTGGACCAGGTCCACTTCCAGTGGGGTCTGGGCGAGGAGAGGAAGGAGGCACTAGCCCGGGGAGGGGAGAGAAGAAAGATTAGATAAAAATGATAAAAGGACAAACAGGGTAATTGTACCCAATAAAATATAAAGTTTTATTTATTATATTTGGATAAATTAAAATTTTGGTTTTAAAATTTTTAAAAACCTTTCCAGGACCATAAAGCAGGAAACAAAAAGGTTTATATTAATTTTAAAAATTTTGTCAGCAAAAAGAAACCGCTGAGTGTAAACATCAAAGATTTTCCGATTTACAATGAGACCGCAAGGCAATATATATGCCATTAGATAAAGGGAAATTAGAAAAGCAGTCTTCAGCGCGATTATACAGCCACCTGCAGCAGAAGGTGGCATTATATTATTAATAAAAAGTTAAATTTTTGATGTAAAAGTTATAAAAAAAATTTGTTATACAAATAGAATTGACATGGGAAAAATGCCGGCGAATTCAAGGAGGCCAAAAAAGAAAACAAGGTCTCCGTATGTTGATCATTGACCGAGCTAGGGGGCAGCCCCTCTCCGGGGCCGTGAGGCAGCTTCAACGGCCTGGAAGCCGACACTATAATATAACATCACATCGTCCAGCTCCGAGTCAGTGATCAGGGATTGCAGTTTTTTGGTATATTTCGCAATTCTCCTATCTAATCTAACTTTAGATTCCCCAGTACAAACCGGTAACTTTTCAGGAGAGGACTGAACAGATACATCACTTAGATTCTTAGCGAGCCAGGCACTGGCATCCGAGCCAGCCTGTATGCCTACATCGGAGCCGGTCTGGCTACATGCGGAACTAGTGGAAGAAAGCTTCCGGCCAGCAATAGAGCGAACCGTGCCCACAAGCTTAGCCACGGTGCATACTAATTTCTCCACCATAGATTCCAAGCGGTCTATGGCTACCCAAGGGTCGCTGCGGCCAGAAGAGGGCGCAGCAAACACCTTGTCAGGGTTCGAACTCCCGGGAGGAACCGTGGTGGAGACAGAAGGAAACGGGTCGGAAAGACCCGTGGTGGGTGATGGTGGCATCTCATTTGCCACCGCAGAAGGACCAGGGGCAACGGCTGCCCCGGAGGCCGTAGCATTCGGGGTCCGTGGAGCCCCCCATACGAAAGAAGGGCGCGTCGCACTTGGTGCGGTAGGGTTTAATTGTTTCCGTGCCAGGCATAATGCCTGCGCGCACGGGGCATGTACTGAGAGGCCCTGAGTTGGTTCGCAAGAATGCGCTCCCTCAGGGCCGGACAATTAGGATTGGAGGCAGCGTGCTCGCCTAGGCAATTAAGGCATGAGCGACGCTTTGCCTTACACTTCTCACCGGAGTGACCGGGCACGCCACAGGTGGAACAAACCAAGTCAGATTTGCAAGATTTTCTAGTGTGGCCGTACCTCTGACAGCGGTGGCAGCGAGTGACTTCCGCAACATACGGCCGCACAGAAAACTCTCTACAATTAATTAAAAGTGTAGTCGGAAGAACGGGGGCATCCACGGTGACCCTGACCGAGTCAGACGGAGAACCATCCGCTCGCAACAGGCGGCGGAAACACCGAATCGCGCAGGGCGTGACCGATCCGTCTGGGCTGACGGATCCTCGGCATCCGGATAGAATCTCCGAGTCAGTCGCTGTGTGAGGAATACCCTGCACTACCCCCCGTCCACGGAGGGGCAGGGAATCGAACAAGCGACTCGGTGTTGACCCAAGACTGTTAGTCTAGCAAGTTTCTGCTGCTGGGTGCGAGAAGCGCACCCTATCAAAAATCCATCTGCAAGCGGGCGAGTTCGCTCGACCGGCCCAACCTCTACCCGAAGTATCTCGGCCAAGCGCCAGCCGAGCGACTTGAGTTGCACAGGGCCAAAGTTCTCAGAGAACTTGGCCACCACTGGATAACGGCATAAACTGTGGTTCGGCAGGGGAGGAGGGCGCACCGGCGCCCTAGGCCGGATCCTCCGTCTGCCAGCCACAGCAGTCCAGGTCTGATCCTCCGCCACCGGCGTATCTACTACTACAGACTGAGGGGGGAGCACCAAGTGCTCATTCTCCTCAACTCGACGCTCAGTCGCAAGGACTTCCACCTCTGGGACCAGGTCCGAAGAGGGGTCGTCGTCGACTTCAAGCATGTCCTCCGGGGAGGAACTAGAAGAAGACTCGGTCAGGGTTTCTCTGGGTCGTTTTCTACCGGGTGTAGAGAAGCCATCCCCCGAGGGGACGACCAAGTCATCCACGACGGGGGCTACATTAGAAGTTTTGGCGGAGCAACCGCCTTCCAAGACGCTCCCGGCGTCAGTGCGACTCAAGACAACCGGAGAGTCGCCCCTAGTCGCACCGAGCGACTTCCCGGCCCGGCGCGACTTTCCCATGTCAAAAGACTAAAAGGCCGACAAGGGCGACCGATCGCCACAAGAGTTAAGTTTATGTTTTTTAAAAGAAAACTTTAAGTCAGCTAGTATAAAAATAATAAAGCAATAAAGGAGGCACAAAGGCCTAGAGAACTTTACATTATAAAAATAATTACAAAAGCTATATAAGTGATTTAAAAAGCAAAACAGGGCCTATCAAGGCTAAGTTGTGATGATAGCCGACGCAAGTCGGACCAGTAGAATACAAAGAGAATCTACAGAGGTAAGATATTTAACCTATAAAAGAGCCATGAGGCTTTTAAAAGGGATTTTACAAAAAATAGCGAGTCCAGGACTCGCTAAAAGTTACATAAAAGCCCCACTAGGAGGGGAAACAGCAACTGCTGGCTATAAGTCCCACTCCTATGAGGTGAGACACCGGGTCTCTAGTGGACAGAATTATGAAAATATAATTACCAAGGGCGATAGAAAGCCTGGCGTCAATAGGGAAGGAAATACAACTGCTGCGTCAATAAGAGCTGGAAGTGACTCCTGGCTGTGGTACATGCAGCGTTGATAGGTTGAGGGCCCACAGTCGCTTGACAAAGAGTAAAGGTTCGGTGGGTAAAGGTTAGACGATGTTGTAGTCAGATGATGACAGCTTGGATCTTGTAAGCGCTGGTAGTCTGCAAAGCGTTACTTGATCAGCATAGCATAACTTGAGACGGAAGTATAGATGAGGATTCGATGGGTGAAGTATCAAAGATAAGAAGTTGTTCCAGGAAGAGCGCAGTCCCCCCTCTTGAAGAAGACTCAAAGAAGCCAGTCCTCTCAACGAATAATTGCCCGTTCTGTCCAAGCTCAATGTGTGGATCTCGAAAAACAGATGATCCTGACCCTTTCTCGGCTATGTATGTTATGCACTAAATTTCCATAAAGTGGGGATACTATTTATACTGAAAACCCCCGGCACTCCAACGGGGGTACTGTTGCCGCAGTGAATCTGTCTTGCCTATAAAGGCAAGACAGGTTTTCAACTGTGGCTTTCACTGTTCCCTTTATAGGTTTGAACAATCTACAGTGGCAAGATTGCTCATGACCCCAAGGGGTAAGAAGAAGAAGAAGAAGAAGAAGAAGAAGAAGAAGAAGAAGAAGAAGAAGAAGAAGAAGAATTTGTTTTAATGAGCCAGCCTTATAAAATATGTTCCAGCTACCATCATCTATCTCTCCCTCTCTTTCTGTCTGTCTCTCTCTCTCTCTTTCTCTCTCTCTCTTTGCAATTTGCTTTCCAAACTGATTTTTAATATTAAGTCACAGAGTTACTATAACATGTTTACTACTACTACTACTACTACTACTACTACTACTACTACTACTACTACTACTACTACTACTACTACTATTAATAATAATAATAATAATAATAATAATAATAATAATAATAATAATAATAATTATTATTATTATTATTATTATTATTATTATTATTATTATTATTATTATTATTATTAATATTATTATTATTATTATTATTGTTGTTGTTGTTGTTGTTGTTGTTATTATTATTATAAGAAGAAGAAGAAGAAGAAGAAGAAGAAGAAGAAGAAGAAGAAGAAGAAGAGGAAGAAGAAGAAGAACAAAAACAAGAATATAAAGAAGAAGAACAACACACATAAATAAATAAATCAATAGATTTTAAATAAATAAAATTTTAAATAAATAACTAGCTAACTAACTAACTTTTTTTAAGACCTACGACCGACTGCCTGACACATTACATCTGCGTAGAATACTTAATCAATCAGTGTGGAATACTTAATCAATCAATACCAATTAGTGTTTAAACCTTTAGTGCAATCTGTCACTACATCATCATGTTAAATCTAATGAATCAAATATAATAATAAAATCAGAAATACCCCTACATCGCATCTGTGTAGCCGCCTAATGCAATGTATCAATGCAAGCGGGTGTTTAAGCATGTGGTGCAATCTGTTGCTACATTCAAGTGAGTCGATCGAGTCTCGCCTAAGTCTATTTAAACATGGTTTATTGTCATATGCTGTATTTGTCCCCTATACGCACTGTGTCCGGGGACGTTAAGTTACTTAATGAGAAAAAATATGCTGTTTACAACATTGAGATTAGATACACAAATAGAAGTAATTAAATACGCAAGCAGGCCTTTATGAAAGCGTTCAATAAAGGTTGTGCTTACGCCAACTCTGCCCCGCAATTGACAAACCTACCTACATGTACGTGTCTTCATTTCTCAGAGTGAGATAATACAATTTTCTTGTATCTCGTATCATGTACCCAGACACCCAAAACGTTAAACGTTACTACAGTTTCACACATTCTATCGTCACAGATTCTTTTCATATTCACAGCGAGTGTTGCCCCAATGGAAGGACTAGTATTAAAACAAAACGCAAATAACCTCTTTCAAAAGTATAAAATATAAATGGAGCATTATGTGTATTTGTTGGTATGCCTATTAATAGCATCAATGTTGATTCTAAAAATAAATAGCACCTTTACGAAACTGTGGCAAGGTTACTTGTATAAATGACAAAGGAACATAACGTCTAAAATTCAATGTTTAACAGTCGTTTTGACAACGATGGCCAATATATCATATTTTAATGTGACAACGATTCAATATTTCACGAAAACTCATTTGTCACAACAGCAACAAAACAAAAATGGACCCTTCACCCTTGCGCCGTTCATTGTTTTTAATGTCTGTAATTCCCCCTTTCCATTCCCCCCCCCCCCCCCCCACTTTTGGCTAACATGCCCCTTGGGCTATGAGCCTTGTTTCATGTTTGGAGTTATATGTGGTTTTGCTAATAAAAGGACAAAGATCCAAAGTTCCAAAGTTCCTACATTTATTATATTGGTCTGCACTTTAAACTGGCTTATTTAAGTAACAACGCTACGTAGTGAATGCAATCATCATCATCATCATCATCATCATCATCATCATCATCATCATCATCATCATCATCATCATCATCATCATCTTTAAACTGGCTTATTTAGGTAACAACGCTACGTAGAGAATGCAATCATCATCATCATCATCATCATCATCATCATCATCATCATCATCATCATCATCATCATCGTTGTTGTCATCGTTGTCGTCATCGTCAACATCACCAGTATTAATAGTATATTGTTATATATTTATTATTTTATCCCATTTTTATAGCGCTTTTCTAGCTCAACAGATGCTCAAGGTGCTGATACAGGATTGAACTCAAGCCGCCCGATGCTCCCACCTGCAACCTTTGGGCGCCTGGCGGATGGGGAGAAGGGACCTAGTGCATCTTAGATGTATTTATGTAGCCAACACTTATTATTATTATTATTATTATTATTATTATTATTATTATTATTATTATTATTATCAGTGATCGTCCTAGGGATTTGCAAAACCGGTACGACGTCACAGTAAAAAACCCACTCGAACGCAAACCGGTAGGCCAGTCACGGAAACCGGTATGACCCATAGCAAAGCTTAATGTGTCACTATTTTTGCCACCGAAAATCTGCCGACGAATGCAGTGATTAATTCATTGCTCACCGTAAAGCCTACTAACAGTCTCCCTCTTCAATTGTCTTGTTTTTCTTTCTCTTTTCCTTTATTTTTGAAACCAGTCAAACAAAATAAGAACCGGTAGGCTCTACCGGCTATTGATTTTTCAACCGGTATTTTTATTCTCAAACCGGTAAAATACCGGTAATTTCCGGTTAAATCCATCCCTGTTATTATTATTATTATTATTATTATTATTATTATTATTATTATTATTATTATTATTATTATTATTATTATGGATTTTAGAGAAGGAAAAAAAACGACCAGAAAATCAACAAACACCTCGAGGTCGTATTAAATGCAAATGCACCGCGCAAGCTGCCATTACATCAAGTACGTATAGGTCTCTTCTTCTACGAAGTCACATTGACCCTGAACATCGCGTTGACACGTGAAGCTGCAATACACGATGATTACAAACAACAGATGGCTTACGCTTTCTATGACCCCGTGTACAGGCGAGGCAGACATCTGAAGGATAACACACAACATAACACGCTTTATGCTTTCACTCACTATGAGGGGAATAAACGCCCTCTTATAAACACCAGCCCGCCTTATGGGTTATGTAAGTGAAACCTATTAGTCTTACAACAACAGTGCCCAGAACAATCCTAACAAAATGTCCTCCTCCCCCTTTGCCCACCCCCTTCTTCCACTACACTCACTCTGTTCCGCCTCACTATGTTCACCCCCTCCCTCCCCATCTCCCCTTTTCCTTTTTCCCCACTCAAACACTGTTGTTCTTCCTCTCCAAACTTCCCTTTTTCTTCCTGTACAGTTATTTCATTTAACGTCTATTCACTTCTGTGAGTGCTTTTACACATTCGCTCATACCGACATGCCATTACACACACATTGACATACGCGCTCGCGCACCTCCCACTCCACCCACACACACAAATACACACGCACACACACACACACACACATAAACAAGATGACACGCCATTAAAATTTATTACCAAATATTTACAGACATCTGAAAATCTCTCAAATAAATTCGCGTTGTGTTCTGTTTTGATCGCACATGGGGCGAAACAACACTCACTCACACACACACGCACACACACACACACACACACACACACACACACACACGCACGCATATATATACCTCGACCTCGAGCTGTTTGTTGATTTTCTGGTCGTTTTTTTCTTCTCTAAAATCAATAATAATAATAACAATAATAAAAATAAAAAAAAAATAAAATAATAATAATAATAATAATAATAATAATAATAATAAATAATTATTATAGTTATTATTATTACGGTTATATATTATATATTGAGAGAGAGAGAGAGAGAGAGAGAGAGAGAGAGAGAGAGAGAGAGAGAGAGAGAGCGAGAGAGATGGCATGATGTTAGTAGCGGTTCGAAGAGCGATCTGCACGATTAGTCCACAAGAAATGCGCAGTCCTGAAATACTAAATTATCATTTTGTACTGTGGTCACTACGAACAAAGTCGTACGGCGTATATATAAATAATAGTATAGTAAAGTATAGTATAGAGGTAAAGATGTTTCCGTACCTATTCGGTCGTTGTGGAACCTCCCTCTTTTCTGAGCCTGCTTCATGAAGGCGGTACAGCGGTACTCATCTTCTGTCCCTTGCTGCCTTATCTTCCCCGGTCCTAAACCAAGCCAGGTAGGCTGCCCACTCACAGTGTTGGTGGATTGGAGTCCATAGTGCGCTGTTTCATTGTGTGTGTGTGTGTGTGTTTGAGTGTGTGGTTCAGTGGTAGCATCCAAGTATTGTATGTGTTCCCACCCAAGTACTAATTGTGCTTGACGTTGCTTAACTACACCACTTTATAGCGAGTAGACCTATTCACGACGTTACTGAGCTATAGTTGAACTTGAACCGATGACACGTGAACCATTATGAAAAGAGTATTAGGAAAGCTAACTTTTTTTTTTAAAATCAAGATTTTAAACAACTAAGTGTTTACTATTTACTGTCTGCGTTTAAACCTTTAAATGCCTTTTTGCCAACATAATATTATTTCAATTTAGACCAGATTTGTCTGGAAGAGTGTTTATCTCCATTACAGCGTTTGGCACATCGGTGTATAAAAAAAATAAATAAAGCAGTTTAGCGTTTGTTCGCGGGGTTGTTTTCGTGTTATCGCCAGTCGTGTCGTGACGATTTTCCTGTGTTAATCAAAGAGAAGAGTGAGAGAGAGAGAGATAGAGAGAGAGAGAGAGAGACAGAGACAGAGACAGAGACAGAGACAGAGACAGAGATAGACAGAAAGACAGAGAGAAGGAGAGAAAGGGGTGGGGTGAGAGAAAGAGAGCGAACGATTTTTAATCCAGGAGGAACGAGAGCAGAGAAAGAGTGGGAGAGATATATCTTTCTGGTCATTGGAAGGACATCACAGGAGTTGTTGTTGTTGTTGTTGTTGTTGTTGTTGTTGTTGTTGTTGTTGTTGTTGTTGTTGTTGTTGTTGTTGTTGTTTTAAAACCTGCTTGATATCGATGCGGGAGAAATTCGGGCCGTTCTCTCCCCGAAAAAAAAGACACCTGCAGCTTCACACAGGGACAAGGACTAGTAAGGACCCACTTATAACTTTCTCTTAATTCCTGATACTGCCAATTCAGTATTGCTTTTTTTTAAAAATTAAATGAGTGACCTGCTACAGTTCCCAATGGTTCTGAAGGAAATGGAGAAAGAAAGAAAGAGAGAGAGAGAGAGAGAGAGAGAGAGAGAGAGAGAGAGAGAGAGGAGGGGGTTGGGGGGAGAGAGACTGTTGGCATAATGAATGTAGTTGGGTTTTTTTCCATTTCGCAGGCAAATGCGTGAACAATTGATGGGATATTCCATCATAACCAACTGCATAGCGAGAGAGAGAGTATATTAGATCGCCTACAGAGAAGGAAATGGAGAACGAGATGGGAGGGAGAGGGAGACAGACAGAGACAGACAAACAGACAAAGTCATACAGGCAGATAGAGAGAGAGAAACGGAATAATATTAAATATTGCCCTAAAAATACTGTTCCAACGTGTAGCAAAGAGACCTTGTTAACGTTACAGCAACACTGGCGCGATACCTTTTAACAATCGTGACATAGGAATTGGCGAAACGAAATCAATGTGTTCCTTCACACGAATGTAGCCTAATACATATATACATCGTTCACCACCCCGTATTATTCCCATGTTTTAGCCCACAACAGAAAACACCGACGTCCATCCTGCTTTACGTGATAGTACGCCCAGCCGGTGTAACGTGCCGAAACAGACCCCATTACCAGTTTTACTCCTGGGAGTAGTTTCAGTTCAGGCCCAGATTAACTCCACGGGAGTTAGTCTGATCATGGCCCAGAATGGCCCCCGTTCTGTACCAAATCAACTCCCGGGAGTTAATCGGAGAATAAAGATTACATAAGATTGTATCGGACAATGGGTCCCGACAGGAAGGCCTCTCCAGGATCGCACAAACAACTGCTGCCCTGACAATGTTGAAGCCCTTTTGGAAAGACAGGAACATCAGTCTACACTGCTGCGCTCCATTGTAATCTCAGTCTTCCTATACTCTTGTGAAACATGGACCCTCACAGCAGACCTACAACGAAGAATAGGAAGCTTGGAGATGAGGTGCTACAGAAGACTTCTGGACATTTTCTATACCCAGCACATAGAGATAGCAATAATGGGCTCTGAGCCCCAAAGCTCAAAGAGTTCTAAAGGAGGCTTTTTATTGCAATTTATGGCTGTTTTATGAGCTTTTTAAAAAGCGCTCCAAAGCACTCTGGGAATCCGCAATTTGCTAAATATAATACATATTCGTATATCTTGCTTGTCAAAACTTATTTCAAAACTTAAAAATAAAACTTAGAAAAAATACCTCATTTAGAAAGTAGAAAACTTACAGAAAACTTACTTAGAAAACTTAAAAAATACTTTACTACTGGAATTGGAAATTTTTACAAAAACCGGTGGTAGCACTTCCCGCTTGGACTCTCTCCCTAACTTGGCGGAGTGGGACGGACCCCTCGACCTTTTGCACGCATCTCCCACTCCACCAAGTGAGCCCAAGCGTTGTGGCATGTGTTGTCTGTCATCAAACCCCAAATGGGGAATCTCTACGAGACGAAATTAGAGAAACCCACGGAGGTGTACTGACTGAACTTTGGCTGCGAGCCGGACAGTTGGATTAAGTAGGAGGTTCCCAGGATACAGCGCGCAGCCTCCTGTCTTACCCAATGTCATGCAACCGTTCGTTCTTGCGTTCAATATCTGTTTCTTGTTGCCTGAGGCTTGACAATTGGATTAAGTAGGAAGGGATCGAGAGTTAGCGTGCACCTTCCAGTCTTATCCATTGTCATGGCAATTTTTAACATGTATCCAAGCCACTTGCCACTTTGTACACTGTGTCTATTATTGCAATAGGACAGACATTTGGCCTTAATGCCTTAGCAAATTCAACACATGCCACAGAAGTGACTAACCACACCGAAAATCTATACTTCCTTTTTTCTTTATATCCCCATCCAGATCGCTCATAAAAGAAGATTGGGCTTGGGAAATTACATACAACAAACCAGCATTAATATTCGTTATTCTAAATGTACAATTCTAAATAATACACCATTAAGTGCAGCAATCTTTATTACATATTGTTCATATTAATTTTTAAAAGTGTAACAAATAGATATATAAATAAAAATTTATATTAAAGCATGTGTTTCCCATTTACTAGCTGTAAGTTAAACCAAGGGAAATAATTTGTGTGTATTTTAAACATGCATTAAGCATGTGATCCAGTTGAAAAACAGAATCGGAAATTCCCCTTTACTAGACCAGAGGAAATAATTTGTGTACAGGAATATTTGTGTGCTTTCTCTGTGTGAATGTAACATCCTTAGTAAGTTTTTTGCCTTTGCTTAGATATATAAAAAGAAATTTATATTAAGCATGTGATCCAGTTGAAAACAGCAAATAGAAATTTATATTAATCATGTGATCCAGTTAAAAACAGAACCTGGAATTCCCTTTGCTAAAGGCAGTGTGAAATAATCAATATTCTTGGCCTAAGCCCAGTTTATTCAATCGGGAATTCCCGCAAACATTAATAAATCTAATTACGTCTGCCACTACAGAAACCTGCAGTTCTACATCAGACACGGCATGAAGTGCACAGCGATTCACAAGCTTTTATTCTTTAAACAAACGAACGTCTTGGCCGGGTACATCAATAAAAACACAGAGCTCAGAAAACAAGCGCAATCTACGTTTGAAAAAGATTTCTTTAAGCTGCTGAATAACAGCTGTTTTGGTAAAACTATGGAGAACCCATACAAGCGAAAAGACGTTAGGCTAATTACCTCACCCAATCAAGCAATTAAATTAACATCTAAACCTCAATACCTTGGTTACAAAGAGTTTCATGACTCCCTGTATGCAGTTACCATGAAAACCACGCAAGTTAATCTAGACAAACCAGTGTTTATGGGGATGACTATTCTCGACCTTTCTAAATTACTAATGTTCGAATTCTACTACGATTACTTTAAACCTAAATACCCGGAGGCCAGAGTTTTATACACAGACACAGACTCCCTTATACTTGACATCCCTACTGAAGACATTTATAAAGACTTAGAATCGGAACTGCAACATTACGATACTAGTGACTACCCTGAAACTCACCCTTTGTACAGCAAAGCAAACCAAAAGAAAATAGGTTTGATGAAAGATGAAATGAACGGGAAACTTATTGAAGAATACGCAGGACTGCGATCTAAGCAGTACAGTATTAAACACGAATCGGGGGAATCTTCAAAAGCGAAAGGCACCCAAAAAGCTGCAATAAAAAACAGAGATATCAGACACGAAAACTACCTGGAAGCCTTAGATGGAAAAGAAGTTAAACCATACCCTAACACAACTATAAAGTCTAAAAACCATATAGTGTCCACTGCTGTGACGACCAAAAAAACATTATGCGCTAATGACACAAAGAGAATAAGAGTAACTAAGGAGTTTGCATACGCTCTAGGCCACTATAAATTACAGGTAGAAACAGCGACTGCGACTGCGACTACGACTGCGACTACGAGTAAGGAGGAGGGCCCGTAAGGTTTGAATAAATGTTAACTGTATTTATTCTGAAGCACTGAGCTTTTTCTTCAAAGCATCTAGCTGCTCCTTCCGTCCCAGTAGTCTCCCTTCCTCTATTAATTTTTTTTTAATTTCTTCAACATTAACAGGTGCAGACCTAGATTTAGATTGTATGTCGTGCTTCAACTTTTTATATTCTTCAAAATCTCGCTGGATAATTACAAACTCTTGGTATGTAATCTGAGTGTCTTCTAGAGCTTTTGAAATTATTAAGTTCATGCTAGTAAGTTTAGCTATCGCCAGGCTAGAAATGAGGTCGTGTTTTTCTAGTTTCTTAGATACTTTAGTATTAATTACACCAAGTAGAACTGACATCACTGAAGATAATCCGGCAGCCACTCCTAATCCAATACTAATTGGTATACCAATTCCAGTCACCAATAATCCCACGCTGGCAGCAGCTTCCGCTGCATTAATAACATTTAGACCAGTAGACACGTAATTTATTGTGCTATAAGCGCCGGAATACCTTCGTCTGCATCTAGAGTACTTTTGGATATCTGATTCAATTTGAGTCCTAACTTTTCTTATTTCTTCCAGCCTGAACGTTTGAACATTACTTAAGTCTAACGTTGGAGCACTGGGCTGTACAATTGGTTGTTCATCCACTACTGCTTCTACTATAGCAGGATACAATTTTGTCGTCATATTTTTAGTGTGAAAAAAAGGGTTAACAATAATTAACTTGATTTTAGTTTATTAGCAAAATATTCTATTTGACTATCAGAAAATATATGATCGCTGAAATAAAATGCTAACAGATCTACGTTGTCTAGGCTAATTTGCGCTATTCTGTCAATAGGATTTGGAACAGGGACAAAAGTTATCTTGGGTGATGAAGTAAATACGGAAAACTGATTTTCATTTTCTCTTTTCTTCATAAATACTGTAACTCGTCTGGGATCCTCATCTAAATCAACCCAACTTAGAGACACTTGCGGAATTACATTAAAATTTCTCTGCGTAGGCCTGTGAGCAATTATGTCCAGTACTATCATAGCTGCACTACCTAGCTGTAAAGGAGGCTGCAGAATAACTCTAACATTTTTCCCTGCGGTTTCACGCTTATGTAAAACATAGTTGCTTTTTTTGTAGGCTTTGACTTCTATGGTTTCCCGATTGTTTTCATCCGGCACTAGACTAACTAACATAGGCCCGGCGTTAATAATTTTCTTAAATTTATTGTCTGGTCCCATAAAAGTGTAAGGGCTTTCGCACTTGAATTTAATAAGCCAATCTAATTCTGTGTCTACAGGTGTTAAAGACCAGATATTTTCTCGTTTAGTAATAGCATACTTAAAATCGGGATCTACTTTACCGGCATTAAAATCCTTTAGCTGATCGATAGACGGTTTTTCTGGCGGTACTGACGGCGGCACTGCTTCAGGCACTGCCGGCACTAGCGCTCGTTTATAATATCCATTTTGTGTAAATTCGAAACCGTAAATAGACCCAACAATAGCATTCGCATCAAAGTCAATTGTGTCTGCTAAGTCTTTCAGTTCAATGGTAGGACAGGTTACTGGAATTTGAGGGCCGATTGACATTGTATTTTAAAATTAAACTTTATTTTATCTCAAGAATAATTGTAAGATCTTCAAAGTCTACAATTTCGTTGTTTTGGTTAGTTATTTTGAAGCAGAAACTAGTATGATAGTCCTGACTTAAGTGGCGTTTTTGAGGCAGAAATTTCAATGAAACTGGATCGCAGTAAGATTCTCTCTGAGTTGAGATTATCCTTAGCAATGTACTAGGAGTTCCGTTTACTAAGTTTTCCGATGTCTTCAGTTGATGAAGGTACACAAACAATCTATTATTAATTAACAAATTCATAGGGTTTGATCCAATAAATCTTATAGAACTGCCGACAGTGCTGGAGCTGTCAGATAAAGATAATTCATTGCCACGGAAACCTAATATTTCTGCCAGCTTTGGCGCAAGTGTAACGCTGGTAATGTCTTTATGCAGGGTTTTATGGAAAGTTAAAGTTACTATCAAGTTTGCAGGGTTCATTTTTGCTTCAATCGAATGAGGTTTAAACAATTCTTCAGTAAGTCTGCAGAAGTCATAATAGCCGGCATGAATAAAGTGCCTTTTTTTATTAATCATTATCCAGTTGTTGTTTAGATCATGACTAATATTTAACCATTTAACCGTGTAGAATATTTCGTGAAGGATTACGTTAAGGTCCCTGTTTTTGTTGTCAATAGGATGCTGAAGTTCAATGGGCACACCTGATTTTACGAATTCGAAAGTTACAAACATATTTTTTTTAATATAATAAAAATGTACGCGCCTTATAAATATAACAAAGCTGCAAAGTATACTACAGGGCCTTATTATTACGAAAAAGCAGTCGACCTAACCAAGCTGACAATAGCTGTGGCAGCCAACGTCCATTTCGAAACTATCCCCCATAATATTTTTGATCATTACCTCAACCCAGACATTACGAGCGACTTTTTAGCTAACCAATGGCTAAACAACGGGGGTATGCAGTTCTTTCAGAATCAAATTAATTTTGCCGTGTCATGCGCTACAACTGGTTGCGGAGTTTCTTACGTTCATCACCTTAATCACCCAGATCCCATGTTGAAGTCTATTTATCTGTTCCATTTGTATTATCAAGTGAGGCGGGTGTTGTCTGAACTTCAGGCCCCGTTACCTACTGACAAAAACTTTAATCCCTTTAACAATGGCTTTGACAAGAAAGCGTATCAAAGGTTGTGCAATGAATTCGGAATTGATACTAAAACAGACTTCAGACAAAAACTAGACCTCAATCACGGAATGGGAACTTTATTTAGATACGCTGTAGGTAATTTATACACGGGGCCTTACGTACCTGGATTCACATCATTTAACCACAACAGCCAGGTTCCTTTACTGTATATCAGACAAAAACAAAGTGCAGCATACAGCACTTTTATATTAGACACATCAAACGGATTTACTCAAAGTGGGGTGGAAAGGCTGAATGAATCTATTCGTACGTATGCGTGGTGCATTCTGGGGTCTCAAGCAGAAACACGAAGTAATATCATTGGGGAGGGAACTAGCTTCGATGCACAAAAGCAGTTTCTAGCCAACATTGAAGATTCTATTAATTCGGCAGTAGATTTGCCCGCGAGTATTAAAAGATATCAGGACACTTTAAAGTATGCTAGATCGAAAGTAGATTACGTAATAGGTTTAGGACTGTATATGTTGCCTTCAGACCTTCAGCTTAGAATAGGAACTATATCAAACTACAACAACAATATAGTGATTGCAGACCCTCAGTTTCATATAGGCTACAATCCTACAATAAATACAGTGAATACCGCGAATACAGTGAATACAGCAAATACGGTATTTACTGCTAGGCCTAATAATGAACCTTTAAGTTCGCCACCACTTCCAAGCCTACCAAGCCTACCAAGCTTGCCGGAACTGCAAATGCCGGTAATTGATCATGGGGTTTCACGTCTAGCGCTTACAGGGGGTTTATTGTTTGCTGGGTTAATTGGGATTTACTATTTTAAGTAACCAGAGTAATATTATTATAAACAAAGACCACAGATGCTCAGACGCCCAAACCACAACTTTAGAAGCAGTATTAAATATCCATGAAAATACAGAACCTAATATTCCTGGAAGTGCGTCTACAAGTTTGTCACCTAAGCGTTTCAATAAGTTAGCTATGCTTTGTAACGTCTTTTTAATCCAGTCTTTAACCGGACTACCGCCAGGTCCACCAGGTACGCCAGGTTTACCGGCACTGATGCCTACGGTTCTAGTCAGTGCTAAGACTAGTGTGCTTATTGTCATCCCAACAGCTGTAAGAATGCTAAATATTGTAACACCTTGCTCTCTGAACAGTGTTTGAATTCTTTCTGCAAGTGTAGTGTCTTCGTGTAAAATTTTATGCACCGTTTCTTTTATTCTGGCGAAATTAGTTATTAATTTTTCTCTGTTTATGGATAAGGCTTCTAGCCTTGCAGCGCGTTCTGTGTAAAGGTCTGCGAGCCTTTTTTGAATCAACTGTTTTACCTCAATGCTTAAGTTCGCGTCATCAGCTTCTGCTAGTTTATTTTTTTGTTTTTCTATATGTTTGTCGAGCTCACCGAGCTTGGCCAAATTCATCATTGTCTCCCCTCTCACAGATTGTAAAGCTTTATCTAAGCCCTGAAGTTCACGCAGTGGCAATAATGGCGTGTCATTGATAGTTTCCATAACTTGATCAATATTGGTGTCCTCATTTGTTTGCAAGGTTGTTAACTCTTTATTTACTTCTAATGCAGAACTAGTTAAGTTAGTTAAGTCTTGTAGTTCTATTTCTGAACTTAACGATGCATCTATTCGTTGAAGTGAAGCTACTGCTTGGCGATGCAACGCTGGCACTCTATTATCGGAAAGCCCCAATGATCGTATTACAGTCACTGGGAGTTTAGTTTTCAAAGTAGACCACGCATACAATTTTTCAGGATTCTTTGACATAGTTAACTATACTCTCACTTTTTTACCGGATACAATAGTGTTTATAAACAAGTGATTATTTTTGTGTAGTTCGAAGTCGCTGGGACTAACATAGTCCGGTAACTCGCGCCCGATGTAATTGTAAAATTTATTGATTTTTCTGGCTTTTTGGGTTTCAGTTACTTGACGTAATTCTTCTCCTATACTTGGTCTCGTTTGGCTCATGTCGTCTCCTACCATTGAAAGCAGTGTAACGTCGTGGTCTTCATTAGGCTCATTTGGTTTAAACACTTCATCAAGAGCTTCACCACCTGTTGCCATTTTTAAATATAATTTTTTTTTATCGCATTAAAAATGCAAAGCTACGGAAACTTGTTAGACCCTACACGCCGATTGAGGACGCCTTTAGGCATCAAAGGTGAGAAAAGCACAATAATTATTACAAACAATCCAAGCAGCATAGAGCCTAATCAGCTACTAACCATAAGATTTCCAAATTTAGGTCCTGATGATGTAATAGTTCCAGGCAGTCCTAAACTAGGATTTAAAATTAGTCTGAATTCTGACGATGATCCTAACAGAACCATAGTCAACAATCTAGGTAGAGCTATAATTAAAAGAATGGTTATTAAACTTGATGGGCGAGAAATCCAAAGTATCGATGACGCCGGTGTTTTGTTTTGTTACACAGATCTGTGGCTGAGTAAATATGAAAGGGAAGATTTGGTTGGTCAGGGGATTCAAGCCGCCAATGTGGCAAAACTTCGAATCAAAGCTGGCGATGCTGTCGCTTCTAACAAAGGTGAAAATGCATTAGCTGCTGTATACAAAAACAGGTTTTATTTTCCACTCGATTTTGAACTGCTACACAGTCATCTGCCATTTCATCAAGGTTCATTTAACGACAGGCTTTCTTACGAAATTATTTTCAATGATTATTCTCAAGTAGTAATTAGCTCTGACAATGATGCTAGGTATACAATTACAGACATCGCGCTTGAATATGAAGTGGTCACTCACGCTGAACTCAGTAGGATGATCAGGGGCCAATATGACAAACTAGCAATTTATTATGATAGGATCGTTCGCTACAGACAATTTAATAAAGATTTATTAGATGCACTCTGGACCATCAACATAAATTCACCTGCTCGAAGTTTTAAAGGTGTACTGTTGTTGTTTGTGAAAGAATCAAATTATAATCGTGACAGTGAAAATTTTATCAATCCTAATATTTCAAAAGCGTCTGTCGTGATTGAAGGTAAGCCTAATCAATTATTCGCGAATGGAATGATGGGGTTTCAACAGTTTGATGAGATTAGGAAAATCTTGGGTGGAGGTAGATTGCGGACTGACACTGTGGATTTGATTTCAAAGGATCTTCATTTGCATGACACAAGACTGCAAGATTATCTGGTGAATAAATTTGCATTGTGGTTAGACTTTCGAACCATACCCACCAATGAACTTCATGGATCTGGAAGAAGAATTGAAAACGGAACAGATGGTATAACAATTGAATTGCATAGGGAAGCAAGTGCTAGGTCAGAATCAGTTACAGTATACATGTATATAATTATGGATGCTCAGCTAAACATTGAAAATGGAAGATTAAAAGATTTAGTATATTAAAAAATGGCATCCTTGTTACCGCGTGATCCTCATTGTGGAATGATCGTTGGCATGACGTCATGCGGAAAGACTGTCTTTGTTCTGGATTTGTTAGAAAAATATTACGCAGACCACTTTGATTATATAGTAATTTTTTGCCCAACTATTCAATATAATAAAACCTACTTAGATCGTAAGTATGTCTGGACAGATGAAAATATCTTTGTTGTAAATACCAATGGCAAGCTCAATGAGTATTTAACATATTTTTATAACCTGTTTGAGAATGAGGGTAATACGTTATTCTTAATCGATGATTGCAGTGCAGAAAAAGATATTGTATTAAAACGGAACATATTGAGCAAGCTGGCTTTCAGTGGACGCCATGTGAAAATTAGTGTCTGGTTAATCACGCAGAAATTTAATTCCATATTAAAGGATTTTAGAGAACAAGTTAAATTTGTTTGCCTGTTTTATTGCAAAGATCGAGACAGCTTTGATAACTGTTTAAAAGAAAATGACGTAATTGAATCAAAAGAGGAAAGAACTAAATTAAAAGAACAGCTAAAAAAAGGCAAGCACTTAAAATTATTATTAAAAACTGACCAACCAACTGGCTATACAATACTTATGTAAGTAAGTAAGTTCTTTTATAATTTAATTATTGTAAGTTATAAGTTTTTTTTAAAAGTCGACTTAATTAAGTTAGATGTAAGTAAGTAAGTTCTTTTATAATTTAATTATTGTAAGTTATAAGTTTTTTTAAAAGTCGACTTAATTAAGTTAGATGTAAGTCACTAAGTCAAAAAAAAAAGGTTGAAGGTAAGTAATAGTGGTGATGATTATAGTTCATTTATCTTAATGGCACTGTGTCTGGTGGAACAATCTGAAGTTCTTCTTTTACAAAGTTTCTTTGTGGTGTTCTACGATCGCTTCTCGGTCTTAAATAATATACAGGCAGATCAGTAGATAATGCTCTGTCAACTTCATAAACGCTTAATGACCAAATTGGGTCGGTAGCTCGTCTTCTTGTGTCATTAGCAACTTCTCCAGGCTGATAAAGGTATCTAACAGTTTTGTTCATCAAAGTTAGATCCAGCTGACCAGGCTTTGAAACGGTAACAACAATCTGTTTCTTTTTAATAGCCTCAACTGGTTTTAATCCTGTAACTCTGGTTGGTTCTGAATTCATTTCCCTTAAAACTCGAGGCAGCCTAATAACCCATTCTGTATTAGGGGTTTCAGTAAAGAGTTCCTTTGAATACTGATAAGTGAATAATCTTTCTGCCAGTTGCCGATTAAAGTTTTCTACAATACCCTGTGATCTGTGCAATCCAACAACTCCTCTTCTAACAGTTACATTATGTTTTAACAAAAGCTGGTTAACAGCTCCTTTGAATTCAGACCCTTCATCGCATTGAATAAGTCTAGGGAACCTTAGAGGCCCTCTTGAATAAATCGCATTTAAGGCTTGAGCGACCTCAGCTGAATTTTTTGTCCTAAGAGCATGAGCGTCTTTAAACCTGGTAGCTATATCAATAACAGTAAGGGCATACCTGTATTTCTTTCTATATATTTTGTCATGAGGAAGATATAACAAATCTATTTGATGCGTGTCATTTGGTCTGGAGTTTTCAAATTTTGGTCTTATTATTTTCTTCGGGGGTGGAAGATAGATTTGCTATACAGCTTGCTTCGATAACCATTGTTTAACTGTGTTTGCTGACAAGCCAGTCTTTTCTACTAGTTTATTAACTGCCGTCATCCCTTTCCAATATCCGGATTGAGAATAATATAATCTAGACAAACGCGAAGTCATATTTTATTTAGATTTATATTTTTGTTTAACGAGGTAATAAACTACTGTTATTCCAAACACAATTAAAATTAATTCTCCAGTCTCTGACATTGTAGGTGCAATGTTAGGTGTGTAGTAATCGGATAACACTGGTTGCTTTAATGAAGGTAGTGTCGTGCCAGTTAATAAATAATATTGGTGCAAAGCTTCATCAACGTCTTCGAATGTTTTATCAGCATGGCCTTCTTCTTTCAATCTTGTATTAACAAAATCAAGCTGCATTAGTCTGTTTTTCTCGTATTCAGCCTGATCTTGTTGTAATTTTTCCATTGCTAAGTTATGCCGTTTTGATTCTTCTTTACTGTCCAGTTTTGAAAACAAATAATTTGATCCTGAAAAGGCTAAGGCATTTACAGCAGCAGAACCAAGCACCATTGCAGCACCGGCCATTTTTTAATTTAGTTTTTTATTTTATTTGTATTTAAAATGAATTGTGATGACTTGTTAATGCAAGAAGCTATTAATGTTACAGTTACAGGTGTTGACAATGAGAAAAGAGACAGGCTGGTTGCATTAGTAGCTTCCGGAAAGTCAAAGTATTATCTCGGTGTTGACTTAACACCTGAACAAGTACAAAGACTGAGGCCTGAAGAGATCATTATATTACATAATAAATATGATAAAGTTCTCGGCGCTTTAATGGTTAAGAGTTTAGGGCGTTCGATTGTGAAATTATATACCAAAGCTGTGTCGACCTTTGTTACTTTAGATTGTGAGAATGATTTATTTGATGATTTGATTAAAGATCCAGTTATTGTTAATGGGATTAGTGAGGCATCAAGAAATTTGTATTATAAGTTTGGAAGCTTGTTGACCCCATTTTCAGCCGGGCTAATTACTTTTCAACACATAAATTTCTCTGCTATTAAAAATGGACTCTTCCAATCCAGAGATGGAGAAGGAGATGGAGGTGAAGAATTCAGAGAATCAACAGAACCCAGTGACAGTCACTAAACAAAAGAGCCCAGGAAGAATTGCAGCTGGAAAGAAGTTAGCAGAATTTAACAAGTTACATAGATGGAACAGACAAACAAAAGCAAACATATTAGGAAAAAAGGAATCACCAAAAGAAGAAACAATAACGCAACAAACATTAACAACAAATAAAGAAGAACCAATACAACCAGTACAATCTTCAAATAACATATATTATTTATGTATAGCTGGTGTAGTGGGTGCAAGTGGGTACATAATTTATAAATACCGCCAAGGAAAAAATAAACAGAAACCCCCAAAACCACTTGTAGAAAAAGAAATTGAATCATCTTCATCGTTGAAGCCATCATTGAAGCCATCATTAGATGTGTTTTCAATGCAGTAATAATTTATTATTATTTTTTTATTATATATAAAAAATGAGTGTACCATATGAACAAACAATTGTTAATCTTGGATACCATAGTGTTGTCTTAGTGGGCTTAAATACAGCTTATGCTATGATTGCAAAATCTCTTTTAAAAATGAAACCTATTGAATTGGGGAAAATGGATCTTTCAGATGCTGGTAAACTGGTTGGTATCTTTTCATTATCGTTATTTACTCGGGACTATCTTGTTAAACAAAAGATCATTCCAGCAGATATTAATGTGTAATGTTATACAACCATAATGTAGAAGGGTTGTAATTTTTTTTGTTTTAACCAAAGACGCAAGATATACGAATATGTATTATATTTAACAAATTGCGGATTCTCAGAGTGTTTTGGAGCGCTTTTTAAAAAGCTCATAAAACAGCCATAAATTGCAATAAAAGGGTGTCAGAAAAACAAGGGCGGTCTAAGCCCATTATTACAATCTCTCACATCATCAACGACGAAGTCTGACAGACCATTACACAAGCCATTGGACAACACGATGACATGCTCACAGTGGTAAAGAAACGGAAACTCCGATCGTATGGCCACGCCACCAAAGCAGTTGGCCTTGCAAAGACCATTCTGCAAGGCATGGTGCAAGGAGGCAGAAGAAGAGGCAGACAGAAAAAGGAGGACCACATTCGAGAATAGACTGGCTTGACATTGAGCGAAGCCAAGAGGACAGAGAACGATATAATACGCTGGTTAAACAATCATCGGTGGTGCCCCAACGGCTTTCAAGTTACGGGATATTATAGGATAGGAAGATTACATAGGGACGATCAAAGTCATGAACTGGACTGACTCTATATGTGTGCCAGAATAGCCCCCATGGGGTTACTTTTCGCATTGGAAGTTTTGTTACCAGAAAAACTACAAGAAGTTAAACTGGTCCAGTGCCAAAGCAGCCTCCTTTTGAGACTAAATCTGACACAGTCCCAGATGCACTCTTCAGTTACTCTAGGACAATTTTAACTGTACCAAACCAACTCCTGGAAAGTCACCCTGGAACAGGTGGGGGTGTTGAGGGATGAGATCGGATCAGGTCCTCACTGGCCCCCATCTAGTTAGCAACGGTTATAGGGGAGCAAGAGGGGAGTCAATACAGGACATGTCCAGAACAGCCCCTAAACAAACATATTTATAAAACATTAAATGGGAGTTAAACTGGAACAGGTCCACAACAGCCACTATGGAAATAAACTTTAAATCACTACAGCCCTTGACCCGGGGAGTTATACTGGGACAGGTCCAGAACAGCCACCTATCCCATACCTCGGAGGTCGTAGGGGCACCACAGATGATCGTTTAACCAGCGTACTCCATCTTTCCCTGTCCTCAGCAACCCTGATTGTTTCGCTCAGTGTCAAACCAGTCCATTCTCGAATGTTGTCCTCCCACCTCTTTTTCGGTCTCCCTCTTCTTCTACCTCCTTGCACTGAGCCTTGCAGGATGGTCTTTGCAAGACCTGATGATCTGGTGACGTGGCCA
This sequence comes from Oncomelania hupensis, assembly GCA_036898135.1. Classification (NCBI taxonomy): domain Eukaryota; kingdom Metazoa; phylum Mollusca; class Gastropoda; order Littorinimorpha; family Pomatiopsidae; genus Oncomelania; species Oncomelania hupensis. The sequence goes on from CM072525.1 coordinate 38,328,954, forward strand.
TACCATGGGAGTTTACGTTTTTTCACCACTGTGAGCAAGTCATCGTGTTGTCCAATGGCATGTGTGATGTGCTGGGTATAAGAAATGCCCAGAAGTCTTCTGTAGCACTTCATCTCCATGCTTTGTATTCTTCGTTGGAGATCTGCTGTGAGGGTCCAAGTTTTGCAAGCATATAGGAAGATGGAGATGACAAAGGAGCGCAGCAGCCTTACCTTGTAATGTAGACTGATGGTCCTGTCTTTCCAAATTGGCTTCAACCTCACCAGGGCAGCAGTTGTGATCCTGGAGAGTCCTTCCTGGTGGGACTCATGGTCTGATACAATGGCTCCTAAATATTTGAAGCTATGCACTGTGTTGAGGGATTGGCCTTGGACTTTGATGTCCGTGTTGATGCCATTGGTGTTGTTGTCATCATTTTGGTCTTCTCTGCACTTATTTTATATCCCATAGGCTCTGGAGGTGGTGTCAAGCCATGGTACCACCTGTTCAAGTTCTTGTTCCTTTCCAGCCAATCCATCAATGTCATCCGCAAAACGGATGCTGGAGATTGCGCTTCCCTCTGTGCTGACTGTGCCTTCGTGATCTGCAAGGGCATCTGACATGATGCGCTCTAGGAAGATGTTGAAGAGTGTTGGAGAGAGTGGGCATCCCTGACGCACACCGATTGTTGTTCTGAACCAATTTCCGATGGCGCTGTTGTGGAGGACTGCACTGGTAGCCTTGTCATACAAGCTTTTGATGACTTCAATAATTTTAGGGCTGATGTTGTACACTCTCATGGTTACCCACAGAGCTGCATGCCAGACTCGGTCAAACGCCTTTTTGAAGTCTACGAACACATGATATAGATGTTGTAGGTGCTGTAGGTATTTCTCGCAGATTATTCTGAGGTTGACAATCTGTTCAGTGGTACTTCCCCCTGCCCTGAATCCTGCTTGCTCTTCAGCTATGATTTGTTCATCTTGGGGTTTCAACCTGTTGAGTATTATTTTCAGGAGGACCCTGCTGGGATGGCTGATGAGGCTGATAGTGCGGTAATTTTCACATTCCTGAAGGTTACCTTTTTTGGGAAGAGTGATGACAAGCGACTGGGTCCATGGTATAGGCCACTCCCCACTATGCCAGATCTTGTTACAGATAATGGTGAGTGCGTAGATCATCGCTTCTCCTGCTTGAAGCAGTTCCGCGGGTATGTTGTCCACTCCCGCTGACTTCCACTTCTTCAGCGATTGCACTGCGGCCTCAACTTCTTCTCGGAGAATTGGGAGGATTTCTACTTCTCTGTTCTCGGGACATGCTAGAACTGATGGGTCTCCATTTTGTTTGTGGTTGTAAGGGTCAGAGCAGTACTCTGTCCATCTGTCCAAGAGTTCTTGTTCTTCTGTAAGGCATATGCCAGACTTGCTTTGGATCGTGGAAACTTTGGGCTGTTTAACACTTGTCAGCCGCTTCACAGTCTGGTAAACCTTCTTGCTGTTGTTCTTGTTCAGACTGTTCTCTATTTCCTGGCATTGGTCTTCTATCTAATTCTCCTTTGCTGTGCGCATGCCTTTTCAGATTTTATTGTTGATTTTTCGGTAGGCATCAGCTCCCTGTGAGGTGTTCTTTTTCTTTTTCATCTCTCTTCGTCTATCACACAGGTCCAAAAGTTCAGGTGTGATCCAAAGTTTCTTCTTTGGCCGGTGCTTTCCAAGGATCTCCGTAGCGGCATCTGTCACAGCTGAGTTAAAGGTGGTGGTCAGGTGTTGACATCTACTTCACCAGTTCCCAAAATGAGCATTGGTGCAAATTTCTCTCCAATTGTGGCCTGAAATATTTCTGCCACCTCCGGGTCTTGCAGTTTGTCGAGGTCGAAGTTCAGTCTCGTGCACTTTGCTGTGTTTACTCTCTTCAAGTGAAGCCTGAAAGACATCATCACGAGATCGTGGTCACTTCCGATGTCTGCTCCTGGAAAATTGCGCGTCCTGTCAATGTTGATGCTTGATCTGAAGCGTTTGTTTACCATGATGTAGTCGATGTGGTTGTGGTGCTCCCCGCCGGGACTGTGCCATGTCCATCGTCTAGATTTTTTTGTGGAGACCAAGCGTGTTTGCCAGTATCAGATTGTTGTATCTGGCAAACTCCAAGAGTCTCAGACCCATGTCATTTGTCTCGGTGTCCACATGTGTTGATCCCCAGTTGTGGTGCGCATCTTGGCCAACCTTGGCATTCCAGTCGCCTTCCACTATGACTATGTTCTTCTTCGGGACTTGGTCAAGGACAGCCTGTAGATTTTCATAGAAATCTTCCACTTCGCTGTCGTCATAGTCTGATGTTGGGGCATAGACCTGGATGATGGTGATGTTGAAAGGGGCTGCTCTCAGACGGATGGTAATGAGTCTACTGAACAGCCACCAAGAACACTTATAAAACACAAGCGGGGAGTTAAGCTGGGATAGGTCTCTCTCTCTTCCACCACCACCATTTTAAACGTAACTATAAAACCCACTACAGGAGAGTTAAACTGGGACAAATTCAGGTCAACTTCCAAGCAAATTTAAAGCCCCAAAGTAAATACACAAAAGATGAGTTAAACTGAGAACGGTCCAGAACAGCCCTTCCCCCACAACACACAAAACAAAAAAAGGGGAGTTTGACTGTTACAGGTCTAGAACAGCCTCCTTAAACAAAACTATCAACCTACAGGGAAATAAAATATGCCCTTCGCCAGGGAAGTTAAACTGGAAAAGGTCCAGAGAAGTCCCTTTCCCGCGCCCTCTCACTCCTCCCCCCTCTCCACACACACTCATAACAAATGAAGGGGAATTTAACTAGAACAAGTCCAGAACAGCCCCCCACCTCCAACACACTCATAAAACACAAAACAGAAGTTAAACTGGAAAAGGTCCAGAGCGGTCCCTCTCCCCAATACACTCATAAAATACAGAATACAGAAGGGGAGTTAAACCAAGTACATTTATAAAACACAAGAAGGAAGGTAAAAGAAATCAAAAGTTTTCGGTCAACACCAGAGCAATCATCAGAAGCTATACAAGGTCGCTCACTTCAGATACCTAATAGTTAATCTGTCCAAGGATGGCACACATCTACATCATCATCAGCAGCAGCAGCAGTAGCAGAAGCAGCAGCAGCGGCAAAAGCGGCAACATTATCATCATCATCATCATCATAACAACTACAACCATTATCCTCCTTCTCGTGTTCTTTTTCACCCTCATCATCATAATTGTCGTCGTCGTCTTCTTCATCATTATCATCATCATCTTTACCATCATCATCATCATCATCTTCATCATCATCATCATCATCATTTCCCCCCTCCCCTCCCACAAAAAAAATCCTTGGGGGTGCCGGAGGTTTCTGTATAAATAATATGCAATATCTTGTGGTTTATGCGTGTGTGCTTTGTTTTTTTAACTGACAACTAATGCACTGGTGAAATGTGTGCAGAACGCTTATAGTACGTGTGACGATTCTAGCAGCAGTGTGCTGGATATTTTGCAATCTATCCAACTGAATGGCATGAAGACCTCACAAGGTGATATTGCAATAGTCAACTCTAGACATTATTGTAGCAAGAGCTATAATTATAGTGGTTGCTGCTGCCTGAGTTAGCATGGGGCGAAATTTTCCCAAATTTCGGAGCTGAAGATAGCAACTGCGCACAACTGAGCTAATGTGTTTAGACATGGACAGCTCAGAGTCTAGGATCAGTCCTAGATCACAGAGTCCGCGAAAGAGATGTGAGCATCACCAACTTGCACACTGGTAACTTCAGCCCACTCTCATCTTGCCTTAGGTCCACATAACAAGTCTCCGTCATATCATTTAACTTCAGGCGATTTCTTGTCGTCCGTTATTTAATGGCGGCATGGCACAACTCAAAGAATACTAATAGCGTCATTCACAACCTTTGGCTCTGGCGCAAAAGTGTTCAACAGTTCTGAAGCATCCGCACGGATGTGTGTTTTGTAGCGTTGCATGGTGTTATGTTCGGTGTGCGGTGTGGTATGTTGTGTTATGTTGTGTTGTGCTATGTTGTGTGGGTTGTGCTATGGCATGTTGTGTTGTTTGTGTGTGTTGTGTTATGTTGTGTGTGTTATGATATGTTGTTTTGTGCTGTGTTATATTGTTTGTTGTGTTGTATGTTGAGGTATGTTGTGTTGTGTGTGTTGTGGTATGTAGTGTTGTATGGGTTGTGGTATGTTGTGTTGTGTATGTTGTATTGTGTGTGTTGTGTTTTGCATGTTCTGGAGGCTTTTAGGGTGATGGGTGATAGCTAGTGTGCTTACATCACAGATAAGTTACAAACGAAGACTTTGAACCTTTGGAACTTTGTCCTTTTATCAAACTGTGTCCTTTTATTAAACAAAACCAGCACAATTTCCAAAAGAAGGAAAAATCTAGGCTCATAGCCCAGGGGGGGGGCGTTTTAGCCGAATGGGAGGATTGTGGGAGAAGGGATCACAAAATACACAATTAGAAAGACAATGAACGGACTGTACTGTCACAAACAAATCACAAACAAGTCGTCCAAACACTCAACATGGAAAAGGCCATACAAAACTGTATAATAAGTAGTCAATAGAAAACTAAAATTGGCATGCAATCCAGTCTGAGTCATGACCCACCTTGACCGCTACCCTTTGACAGATCCTTTTAACATTCACAGTGAGAGTTACCCCACTGAAAATAACAAGCTTACAACGACAAAAAAACAACAACTTAAATATGAATGTATAAATGAATAAATTCCGTAGTTTTGTGCCTATTAATAGCAACCGTTAACCAATATTATGTAGCTAAAAATAACACCTACCAAAACCGGTAAGAGAGAAACTTTTTTTTTTTATCTGTCCAGTTTTTGGTTTTATGTTGACAAAATAGACCCTACGTACCTTACCCTCATACACCAAAGACTCATTCTTTGAGCGACGTGGTTCACTCAGAAATAGTATCGATTAAGTCTCACGGCTGTGGTATCGATGTACCGTTAAAACAGGGGAAATCACTCCCTGTCAGAACCAAAATGGAAAATTCAAAATGTAGCGGTTGGTTTGAACAACAAAAGCGCACTTTAACATTGTTTAATGTTATAACAATGCACCTTTTAAAGTAAGCCCGTTTTCGCCAAAAGTAGTTGCAACTGGAGCCTATAAAATGGCGGCAGGGATAGCTCAGTGGTAAGAGGGCACGACTTGTGTGAGTGCGTCTTGGGCGACGTGGGTTCGAATCCTGACTTCAGCAAACTATTGTGTGATTGCTGGATAGTACGGGCCAGCAACTTGAGAAGATCTCTGAGCTTGTAATTGCGCTATATAAGAGAAATCTCTTTCTTTTTTTTCTTTCTTTCTTTAAATCACAAAGTTACAGACAAAAACGAACACATAGGCCGTAGAGGGCGCGTACAGGGAAGTGAGGGAGAGGGGCATTAAAGAGGGGAGGGAAGGGGAGAAACGGTGAGGGGGTGAGGGGTGGAATGGAAGAGAGAGGGAAGATTCATCTGGTCTATTCCGCGGGATCTATCGCGCAATGTACTCTATAGCGTAAAACCTCTCATGGGGCACTGCCCGGAAATTGCAACGGATTCATCATAACCATAGCGGGGCACAAATGATTGTACTGTTTCCATTTACATGAAGTGTACATTTTTTATGAGTCTCGTTGCACAAGAGGCCTTTGTCTCTATGTCCGTTTTTTTTCTTCAGTTCATAATAATAGATTAGAGAGGAGTGTTGGTTTACTTTTTTTTTTTTTTTATTAAGGATGTTGTGTGTATACGAGGGTGTGTGGGTGTGTGTGTGTGTGTGTGTGATGGGTGTATGTGTAGAGAGAAAGAAATAGAGAGTGGGGGGAGGGGGACGTGTATTCGTGGAGTTATGGGGGTGCTAAACTTCCTTTTTTATGCACAAAATGGGGCATTTAGCTCGCGCCCCACTTTTTTCAGCGCCCCACTTTTTTCAAAGTACATCGAGAGTGCTTTTTTAATACATTGGAGTGCTCTTGTAGTGCATGGAGCTGTTTTAAGTACATGGGAGTACTCCAACCTGGACGGGAGGTTTTCTGAACAAATGTGAAGTAAAAGGATTAGAAGGCGAAATAGGTCAAATTTTTAACGAAATTATCAATTTTAAAAACTATAATTCTTACATTTTTAGATGAATTTTGAGTTCTTTCCGTGTTAAAGAAAAACGTTTTCCGATTATTACATTTTGTCCAAAACCCCAGTTTGCCATGAATACAGACCGTGAGTGTGTATGTGTAAAAATGATTGATCACGCAATCATCACACTGCTGACAATGCAGACTATGTGATGAATGATGATCGCGATAGCGGTAAAGAAGAAGGTGAGGAGGAGGAGAAGAAGGAGGGTACAATGATGATAATGATGCTGATGATTACATTACATTACATGATTATTGCTTTAGGTCCCGCGGACTCTTCCGAGCCAAATCAGGACCAGACAACCCCTGATACGCATAAAAGATCTGCAGAAACAACCCTAGTGGTGAAACTGAAACCTCTCCACAAGCCAGTCACTTTACAATAAAGACATCCCACGCAGGGGACGCTGAGGCTAGGCTATACTCTAATTTATCGAACCCCCGTTTACAAAAACAAAATAGAATACAAACATTATTAGCCTATAAATTATTAACAAAACACATACATATAAAATGCCTACATTGCTAAATAATAACATCATAGGAAGCCCTAGTGACCACCTGGCAGAAAGCGTCCAATATTCCCAAGCTGATCCAACAGACCTCACACACAAATAAGGAGTCTTGTCCCGGAAGAGTTTTCAATTAAAAAAAAAAGGTAGGTGACTGGTCTAGCGATTAAAAAGATAGTATAGTAGATTGATAGAACAGAGCAGGACTGAGAAAGAGCAAATGAGAAAGACAGCGACAGTGGGAATTTAAAGCACTACATTTCCAGAAAGTGGGGATACTATAAACCCCCGGCACCCCAACGGGGGAGATGCTGGTGATGAGGAGGAGGATACTGTTGTTGCTGCTGCTGATGATAATAACGACTTTTTATGGTGAGTGAGACTGATGATGATGATGATGATGATGATGATGATGATGATAATGATGATGATGATGATGATATTTATTTTATTTTATTTATTTAATCGTTCTTATAGAGCGCTGTTCCAGCTCAAAAGCTGCTCAAGGCGCTGGCCGATACAGGATCTAACTCAAACCGCCCGAGGCGCCAACTTGCAGCTTTTGGGCGCATCGTAATAACGCTACAGACAACTGAGCACAATTCTGGGCAGCCAGGGATGTGGAAGAAGGACCTAGGTGCATGCTGGGTGTGTTCTTGTCACCGGCACTTACCCGTCTAGGACATGAGCGTCAGGATCTTTAAAGTACCGTTATGATGGAATGTATGCGACACAGACTAGACCTCGGTTTATACTCTCATCCGAAGGAGTAGGAAACAGGAGTAAAGTGTCTTTCCCAAGGACACAACACTATGCCCCTGATCATAATGATGATGGTGATGATTGTTATTATTATTATTATTATTATTATTATTATTATTATTATTATTATTATTATTATTATTGTTCTGTTATATAGATATTAATAGTCCCTGTGTGTATGTATGTATTTATATGTGTCTGTTTAAATGCGTGAATCTGTATGTATGGTCTTTATCATCTTGATGAAAAAAGACGTTAATAAAACAACCAACCATTATTATTATTATTATTATTATTATTATTATTATTATTATTATTATTATTATTATTATTATTTAGCGGCTACATCACTTCTTCAGCTGCTGATGATTGTGATAATGGTATTTTAAGCTGCTAACGATCGTTCTTCTACTGTTCATGAAGATGATTCTGCCGCTGCCGAAAATGACAAAGATAGTGATAATGTCGATAGTGAGCTTACAGTCATGACCTACAGTACTGTATAGTATAACCAAAAATACAAAGCATGGCGATGAGGTGCTACAGAAGACTTCTGGGCATTTCCTATACCCAGCACATCACCAACAACGAAGTCCGACAGACCATCACACTAGCCATTGGACAACACGATGACATGCTCACAGTGGAGAAGAAACGGAAACTCCGAGGGTATGGCCCCGTCACTAGAGCATCAGGCATTGCAAGAACCATCCTGCAAGGCATGGTGCAAGGAGGAAGAAGAAGAGGGAAACTTAAAAAGGGGTGGGAGGACAACATTCCAGAATGGACTGGCTTTACACTGAGCGAAGAGCCATGAGGGTTGCTGAGGACAGAGAAAGATGGAGTACGCTGGTTATAACGTTAAACGATCACCTGTGGTGTCCCAACGACTTTCGAGTTACGGGATAGGATAGGAAAGGATAGGAAGTTATAGTATAAATAGTAACATCTGTAGTAGGTCGGTACAACGCAGACATTTATGGTTAAAGACTTACGAGAAGTTAGTCGCTCAGACCTATCCGAAGAATGTCCTCGATTCCGACACCTAGACTGTTTATATATGTAGTGGTGAGCAAGTATCTCGGTTCTGTACCGTTCTGAATGTCATGTCTTCCATCTGTCCATTTTAGTACTTCTTCTTCTTCTTCTTCTTCTTCTTCTTCTTCTTCTTCTTCTTCTTCTCCTCCTCGTCCTCGTCCTCCTCCTCCTCCTCCTCCTCCTTCTTCTTCTTCTCTTCTTCTTCTTCTATGTTTCATTTAGCCTTTCGCTCTTTTTTCCCCTTTCTTTTTCTCTTTGATTTTGTTTTTTGCTCTTTCTTTCTTTCTTTCTTTCTTTCTTTCTTTTTCTTTCTTTCTTCTGAGAAATGTGCGTGATCGGAGCATGTCCATCGCTGAAGTCACCGCGTTTCTCTCATATTGCTATTACTTACCAAGTATCACTTATCTTCTCGACTACTGAAACACGTACTTCTAGACTACGCAAATACATTCTTCTATAAATTACAGAAGCAATAATTATACCTTATTCTCGAACACAAAACAGGACGGCAAGATATTGAAATGTATTTGCAAGCACTAACACACATATATAGCCGAAGAATACGCCATTTTCAAAAGTGTTTATTGTCTTTGTTGCGTTGTGACTATGCTTTAACGATTAACGATTAACGAATAACGAATCTTTATTGTCCCCCTTTGCACAAGGATATTTGTGTGTGATGCACAGTTACTGTTAACATATTAAGAAGACAACACTAAGGTTAGCGTACATGTATACAATAAAGAAACGGTAGCGGATATTAGAACACCTTAATGCATAACAATACTAAAAAAATCTCAAGACTATTACTGCCATTTTCTCAATCATTCACGCTTTCTCATGACCATGCTAATCCTTGCACATTCATTCTTATCTACGCACCGACTCATCCCACACACACCCTTAATACATTTAAGGGGCTCACCGTAGTTACGCTAATCGTTCTAGGGTTACACATTACACACTTCCACTGTCAACGCTATGTCAACATTGTTGTTTCCCTTCACTAACTACAGGGGAGTGGAGGTTTTACATACATTTTAAGAAAATAAGTAACAACCAATAGGCTACTGAGCAAATTAAATGATGTTACATGACTACACACAGTTCACATGACTAGTTACAACTAGAGACATTCCGCAACGAATACATCAGTAAACCTAAGGAAGCAAAAAGAACGCATGGAATGAAAGGCCATTACATGAACTATCTGCAAGCTAAAACTAATGGCTCAGTCAATTTTTAGATACATCACACAACGTGTTTAGAAAATGGTGGAGCACAATGACCCTGACCTTTGACATGGTACAAATAAGCTTACCATAAATTTGATTGATCTACCAATGTAGCGGACGAGAGTTAATGTATTGTAGAATATCGCGTTACAGGGGAATTATTATAATTATAGTGTGTGACTAGTTGTGTCTCCTTCAATCTGGTTTACAGATTAAGCCTATTATATCTCAGTGTTTGGTGATTGGTGGAGTAGATTGATCACCTGACCAATCAAAAGGCTCGTAGAAGTTTGGTTCAGGATTTAAAGTTTAGGCTAGCCAAATGATGCCAACAAGGGTGGTCTCAGTGGCAGCGAGTCGAGCAGGCTGGTGGCAGACCTGCTCTAGGAGATGGTCAGTCCCACTGGTGCGCGATCTGCAGACGTCGGCGGCTTCCATAAAATTTCTCGCCAACCTTGGGCCGGTTTCCGGTCGGGAATGTCTCCTTGGTTGCCAAGGACGAAGCAGCTTGCACTATGTTGGGCGATGCCGATCCGTTCTACCTTCATCCTACAACCTTCATTTTCTCCACGGTCGGACTCCTTTGACAGGATTGCGGCGGTTGGACGACGAAGGCCGCCCCGACGTCTCGCCGTCGTTGCTTCTTTCCAAGGCTGCCATTTTTTTCTTTCACTACGACTGGGCTTCCGGACTTGAGTTGTGGAGAGTGGCGCCTCCGGACTACAGACGTTTCTACGCCACCAGCTCTCTTCCGTGGTAGCTCACCCCTCTTCACACGGCTCCGCTGCTGGACCCATGGGCACACTAGACCCTTACTCATCCTTGAGCGTTTCACCTTTCTTCCACTTGCGCGTCTACGTTCTCATCAAAGCTACCGCCTCGAGCGTTCCGCTTCTACAGAACTTCACTCTTATCATGAAGTTGCCTCGTGCACTACCCATCTTGCTGCCCTCTTCACGATCTTCGGTCTTCGTTTTCGCCCTACGTCGGGACTTCTTCCTACTTTACGACTTCCTTGTCGTTGAAACTGCTTTGTGCTCTACCCATCGTGTCGTCTTCTTCATGTCATTATGACTTCGCTACGTCATCTTTGCTCCATCTCGGGCCGCCTCGTCTGAACTCTTGCCACACAGTCCCCTCTATAGTATATGATGTCAACTATTGAACTAACTTGAACTGTACTATACAGAAGTAGAGGTAGTATAATAGTATCGTGTAATATTTAGAATATAATGAGGAAGTGTGACCATAACTGTCTATGATCGTTTATGCTCTACTACTGAATAAGTAGCCGTGATAGTTGGTGAAAGGTGAGTATAGTCCATGGAATGGATTCGTACTCTGGCTGTTTATAATAACAGGTATTTAGAAACCTAAAGTTTATGTATACGGTTTGTAATAAAATATTGTCTACCTATGACGCCATATTGTTATAAAATTGTATGAGTATTACTATTAGAAAGGCTGTTGTCGATGGGGGTGAGGATTGATTTGGTTCTTGATTTGTTATAATTATTATAGTCATATCATATGTTACAGGTATGAATAGTATGGATAAACTGGGCTTCAATATTGTAATTCATTGTAGTGAAGGATGAATGTAAACAATTACTTTTCTATGAATAATGTGTTATACAAATGGGAGTCGGTAGGTCGGTGGTCATGACTATGGGACACTAAAGGAAAATGAAACATTATGAGCAAAGGAAGTACGGAATAGCCTTCAAGGATTATGCAGTGCAAAGGTACATGAATGTAAACAATTACTTTTCTATGAATAATGTGTTATACAAATGGGAGTCGGTAGGTCGGTGGTCATGACTATGGGACACTAAAGGAAAATGAAACATTATGAGCAAAGGAAGTACGGAATAGCCTTCAAGGATTATGCAGTGCAAAGGTACATGAGCAAAGCGATATAAAATATTTCAGAGCCAAACTGTGGGGATAGTTTTTGATGACCTTTATATCTTGGGATAACAGTTCCCAAACTGGGGCAGTCAGCAGTGACATCTATCCTTCCGCACGTCATCACCGGACACTATCAACGTAACGACGCTGCCGGAAGTAGACTACTACAAGAAAATACTGGTCATCCGTAAGCTCCCTGTAGCAGCGGCATCGTCTCTATAGGTCGGATGGGCTTTTAAGTATATGAGCCTCCATCATTGGCATGTAATCATCGAGTAAGTAACCTCAAATGATTTATGGATGGGATCTGAAATCCTGTGTGTCGTCTATAGTGTGTCTCATGGTCCGTTTGTGGAACCACTGACTAATGACTCGAAGATAACATGTCCATTGTTATGTAAGCACGTATGACTGACTTTCGTCTAGTTGACTAGTATAGCAGGGCAGAAAGGTATTAACTCTTGACTGTAGTTTGTCCTGATCAATGTGCGTGTGACTGTGTGTGCATGCCAGTTTCTCGTTAGATAGTCAACAGAGAACTTGCACGCACCTTTAGTGCGATAGGAACCAGCTCTATACGCGCACACATAGACACAGCAGTACAGTAGTTATCAATATTTCTTTATTAAAACGTACAAATCCATTGATGACAAACATGCGCAGCAACAGTATAAATATCCTCAGAGTAAACATGATGACTTTCGGTGCAGTCATTCTTCAGATACGACAAACTGTCTTTTGAGCAAAAAAGGGACATTCAGAGCGACCGACCACCCGGACTGCTAATGAAGGATGGACCGTGATTTGAAGTGCCTGAATACCAAAAACGTAACAAAATCGCTTCAGCCGTTTTTGAGATATTGAGCACAACGTGTTTAGGAACAAAACGATTCGAGTGACCTTGACCTTTGCGATACAGCAATTATAATGACACAGGAGGCAGGCCACTAACCTAGACAATTTTCATATGATGTTCGTTTTCCAAAATTCCGTTCAGTGTTTATTGAAATATCGCTTCCAACGGAGCGACCTACAGATGCATAACACAGACCAACATTTGGCTCGCCCGTTCTGATTCCCGACTATTTCATAGTATGTCCAAATAAGTCCGGAAATACAAAGAATAGTCTACATTGTTCTAGACTTACAGAAATATATCCCCGAGGTCTAAGTAACCCAGACACGTTGGTCTTCGTAATGCCAGTGCTTGTGGTGTCGCAAACATGAATTTCTGGGACTTGTTTTCTTTACGTCAAGAGAAAATGGCTTGGTCTTGCTGACAAACCCGTTTACATCAAAAGGCTGGACTGACTCGGTCATGCCACATGCTCTTCTCAAACTGCGTATCTGAGACTAACTGAGACCCGCACCCTCTGTTCTGAGAGAGATAGAATACAGAATCCTGTATTGTCCTCATAAACATTTACAAGAAGATTTTTCGTGCAGTGTCCATCTGCATATACAGATTCAAAACGACGAAACTAAATAGTAACAGAGAAGCAGACAGAGACAGGCGAAAGGGGAGAGGCAGGCAGAGTGGAGGTCTTGATTGCAGTCTTAGCTACGTTGCATGACGTCCTCCGTCGGGAGTGCGTCTGGCAAACAAAGGTAACACTACTAACCCATTAACACAGTGACTTATAGGGTCCCACTTAGACGGTGACGCCCCCTCCATAGATCCGCTTAACATTCTCTACTATCAAGCCTCCTCTCTCTCTCTCTCTCTCTCTCTCTCTCTCTCTCTCTCTCTCTCTCTCTCTCTCTCTCTCTTATATAATCATGTTATATATAGCGCTTTTCCAGCTCAAGTGCTGCTCAAGGAGTTGTTGCTATCGAGGATCCTGTCCCGATTGAGACGCGCACTTTAATTTCAAATAATTATTGTGTTCAGGGACGAGGCGTGCTATGATGGTGCCGGTATTGGAGGGCCTTATGTGATGATCATTTGTTTCCGTCGGTAAAAGAATTGTAGTTATTGATCGACGAATAATCTGCGAGAAATACATTCAGCACCAACAACATCTACAGTATATCATGTGTTTGTAGACTTCAAGAAAGCGTTTGACCGAGTCTGGCATGAAGCTCGGTGGGCAACCATGAGAGTGTACATCATCAGCCCTAACATTATTGAAGTCATCAAATGCCTGTATGACAAGGCTACCAGTGCAGTCCTCCACAACAGCGCCATCGGGAACTGGTTCAGAACAACAATCGGCGTGCGTCAAGGATGCCTACTCTCTCCCACAGTTTTCAACATCTTCCTGGATCTCATCATGTCATCGCCCTTGCAGGTCACGAAGGAACAGTCAGCATAATTATGTGGTAGCGCAATCTCCAACCTCCGTTTTGCGGATGACATTGGATTGGCTGGAGAGGAACAAGAACTTTAACAGCTAGTACAGAGGCTGGTTACTACCTCCAGAGCCTTTGGAATGGAAATGAGTGCAGGGAACACAGCAACATACGTTTAGAAATTCGAACCGGGCCGTGACAAAATGGCGCCACTACCTCCTACCCAATGCATAAGCCGTGAAACGTAAGCCAAGTGTGACCACCCATCAAAATTTCTGTCAGATAATAATCTAATAACCCAAGGCATAAGCCGTAAAACGTAAGCCATGTGACGTCACTACTTGAGTGAAGGAGTAGAGTGGATAACAATTTCGAGTTACATAAGGTCAAGTATTGGGGCTGAATCGATGACCGTGTAACAGAACCAATTTGAGCGTATCTTGGTCGAACCTGCGATGAGTATACAACAGGAAGCTTGCGGTGTACCTTTTACCTGTAATATCGATCAACTGTGGCGCCCCAACGACCTTCGAGTTACGGTATAGGATAGGATAGGTTAGAATCTTAGACCACTGAAGGAGTTTTCTCCGAAGACCAGGTGTTATCCACTTTCACCAAGTCCTTTTAAAACTCCACAGCGTTTTCAAGGTATTGTTTTACTTGTGGTGTTGGAGTTCTCTTGCTGGGACACAGACCTGAGGGAGCATAGGCCTGAAGGAATACAGACATGAGGGAATATAGACTGGGGAAAATAAAGACCTTGTGGAACATAAACATGACCCATCTCCGTCTTCATTCTCCTTATTAAAATAGTCCTCGTCGTCGATCCAATAGTTCAATAACGTGGTTACCCACTATGAGCAAGTCAATCTAACATTTCAATAACATTACATTACATAATTGTTGCTTTAGGTCCAGCGGACTCTTCCGAGCCAAATCAGGACCGGACAACCCCCAATCCGCATAAAAGATCTGCTGAAACAACCCCAGTGGGAAAACTGAATGCCCTCCACCAGCCAGTCACTTTACAATAAAGACATCCCAAGGCAGGGGACGGCTGAGGCTTCACCCCAACTTATCGAACCCCCGTTTACAAAAACAAAATAGAATACAAACATCATTATAAATTATCAACAAAACACATACATATAAAATGCCTACATTGCTAAATAATAACATCATAGGAAGCCCTAGTGACCACCTGGCAGAAAGCGTCCAATATTCCCAAGCTGATCCAACAGACCTCATACACAAACAAGGAGTCTTGTCCCGGAAGAGTTTTCAAGAAAAAAGGTAGGAGACTGGTCTAGCGAAGAAGACGATAGTATAGCAGATTGATAGAACAGATCAGGAATGAGAAAGAGCAAATGAGAAAGACAGCGACAGTGGGAATTTAAAGCACTAAATTTCCAGAAAGTGGGGATACTATTTATACTGAAATCCCCGGCACCCCAACGGGGGTAACATTTCAATAATAAAACTTGGTTGTTATTGCGACTTGTGTAATAACTTTCCATGCCAAAGAGCTGCTCAAGGAGCTGGCTAATAATGGATCTAACTCAAGCCGCCCGGGAGGCGCCCACATCATCGACTACACTGTTCGAAGCGACAAGGATCGAACCCGCGACCATTCGAACACAAACTCTGCCCCTTACTCACTAAGCAAATGCGTCACGACATTTCGTCTTCATCGCTATCGGTCTTCCTCTCATCACCATTGTCGTCGTTATCATCAAACGTTTCAGTTTGTTTAATCGGGTCATAATTAACAAGTTGTCCTCCGAGATGTTGGACTTCGTTTGAAATGAACCGCGTGCCACCCTACCTTTGTGGGATCGGGACCTCGTTAAATGTGGTCTGATTACTGGAATGTGCTAGGAATAAAGCAAGAGCTTCAGATAGCAGGGCTAGAAATGCGCATCAGTGAATCTAATTTAGCACAGTGGATAGGGTGATGATGGTTTCCTACCTCGAAGGTCGCGGTTTCGAACCCCGCATGGGCCGAACTTACGTGACTTAACTTTTAAGGACACCAAGAGTGTTCTCCGGGTACAGCGATTTCCTCCCTCCCTTCAAAAATGGTATTGAATGATCAATCTAAACTTTTTTTTAAAATTTTTTTATTTCTCTTCTGCCAACTGTAATAGCGATCGCTTCAGATCGCCGCGCTTTGAGACCGATTGAAGAAAAAGCGCGTGGTAGCTCCCTGTATTATTATTATTATTATTATTATTATTATTATTATTATTATTATTATTATTATTATTTGCCTGCTGAAGTGTACCACCTCTCTCTCTCTCTCTCTCTCTCTCTCTCTCTCTCTCTCTCTCTCTTTTTTTTTTTTTTCTCTCTTTCTCTTTCTATGTCTATGATTGTTTCTCTATCTCTGTCTCTTTTTTTGGCTCTCTTTCTGTTTCTCCTCTCTCTCTCTCTCTCCACTCTCTCTCTCTCTCTCTCTCTCCCTCTCTCTCTCTCTCCCTTTATCTCCACCTCCCTTGCATTACCCCTGTTCACAAGCATCACCCACTATCTAGACCAGAATCTGTCAGTCGACATCTCTTACATCCTCTCCCACCCCTCACCCACACACACTCCACTATCCTCCACCCATGCCCATCCTCCCAACCCTGACCTCGATCATCGTTTTTCACTCTTTTCCCCTTGGTCGACCTAAATAATTAACATCTTAATGCGAGAGGCGAGACTCTTACTTCTTGGGCTCTACCCCATTTTGGGGTCCCCCTTATTATAAGTCTCTTTCTCTGTTTCTCTTAAAAGGGCCCAATTCGAAGGCTTAGTTGACTTTTGGCGAAAATGGGTTTACCCTAACATTGGCATTGTTATCACATTACACACTTACAAGGTAGGCTTTTTTGTTGCCTTAAACCAACCACTAAATGTTTAAATTTTCCATTTCGGTTCTGACAGGGAGTGGTTTCCCCAGATTAACGGTACGTCGAATGTGTGACGGTGGGTCTATTGTTGCTGGGCTCTGCACAGTGGATTGCTATTACCCACTCGTCGTTCGTCTGCGGGGATCGGCTAGTAAATCACCCTATGACTAATCGTAATACAGTTATAAGTTTGGTCTGTGTTAGGATGGGGTTACAGAGATATGGAGAAAAGTGTAAAGATTCATTGACACACTAGCTCTCACACGGCTATGGAACATAGGTAGTCAAGTCACTTGTTAACAGTAAATATCACACATTTATTTCCTTTACTCTATACAAAATCTTCTAATCACTATACTGTTACATTGAAACGCGAAGGATAGTATGTCTGAAGCGCGCACGATAGATCTAATCGTTTCGTTTTGCAAAGTATTCAATAATAGAGTTTATTTACCTTTGATTTGAGTTTGCGTTGTGGTTAGAGGAAGCTTTGTATAACGTTGATAATTTTCGTTAGTCGATATTATTGGAGAATTCTCTGGATTTGCGTGTTTACGGTCGATCGAAGATTCCCGATAAATGTAAATATTTCAGAACATTCTGGGACGGAAAATAATGTGGTATGACGTATGTCAGTGATGACGAAATTTCATTTGATTGGTGGTAGTGCGCCAATCTACCGTGTTCTAAATTGTTCGGGAAGAGAGAGAGGCTATATAATTATGTGCCGCACTGTTTTGATGTGTTGTTGTTGATAGTGAGTTGGAAAGTAAAAAGTTGAGAGTGAAAAGGCGATTGTATGCAGTTGTTGATGCGTGCTGAATAAAAGTGGAAAACTTCATACGAAGACTTTGCCTTGTTGCTGCTGAGTGAGCAGGCTGCGTGGATAAACGAATCAGTTACACCTATCAGGATTTCAAGCATCGGGGCTGAATCAAATACTGATAGAAAAACACCAACATCGAATGAGTGTAACATATACTAACTTAAATGTCCAAATTTCACTTCGAGTAGTTCGCTCCTTGATAGGTCTGTACAGCTACTGTCATCATTGGGCTAATAATGCTTTCTGTCCTATCGTTCGTTTTTCTGGAAGAGTGGACTATCGCACAGTCCTTCTAGAGCAGTTTTGGTGCACGGTTTCTAGTGACTTAACTGTCTCGTCGAGGAGCGGCGTTGTGGTCTCGTCTCCTGGGTAGTAATTCCTATTCTTGGCTCTGTCGATCTTTGTCCCTTCTGTTCTAAACAAACTTGACAATCACACGTTCTTACATAGCGCAGATACGAGCGCACGAGCTGTTCAAAACGCTTGACGAACTCATCATCACGCTTAAGCGGTTCAAGCCGCTAAATTGCAACACCAAACGCAATTGTTAAGCGCCACGGGCAACTGATCCATCCTCCCTGACGTTAGATGAGTATGTGCGTTAAGCCTGTCGTTTGCCCATCGACATGGTGACCGCATTCTTCTTCTGCAATCTACCGTGAATCCTCCGTAGGACGAGAAAATATTCAACTAAAAGCGGGCTCTTTACATCGCTGCTGAGCCAACACGGGGTGAAAGGGACAACAATTGAGTCAAGAGTCAATGTCGAAAGTCGAATCGGGTACAAAATAAAATTCCAGATAAGAACCCCAGTTCACAGGCACCCCAACCGAAAATTCTATCACCGAGTCACACTGCCTCCTCCCTCCTCTTCCTGCCTCGTCCACCCCTCGTTCCTCCACCACCACCAATGCCCCGTCTCCAAACTCTCACCCTTTCCCTCCCCCATCTTACATTCTCTACAACACTGTACAGGTTTAGGTTGCGATGTCTGGTTCAAGAAATGTGTAGGTCTATCAGACCATCACACAAGCCATTGGACAACACGAGGACCTGCTCACAGTGGTGAAGAAACGGAAACTCCGATAGTATGGCCACGTCTCTAGATCATCAGGCATTGCAAAGACTATCCTGCAAGGCACAGTTCAAGGAGGCAGAAGAAGAGGCAGAAAAAGAGGTGGGAGGACAGCATTCAAGAATGGACTGGGTTGACACTGAGCGGTGCCATCAGGTTTGCTGAGGACAGGGAAAGATGGAGTAGCTTACGCTGGTAAACGATAATTTGTGGTGCCCCTACGACCTCCGAGTTACGAGATAGGATAGGATAGGATAGGATAGGATTTATTGTACGGTGCGCTGGCTGTTTGAGAATTCACCGTGGTTCAAAGCCGCTATAGTGCCCCAGCTTGCAGTAATGTGAGTGATTTTTATTTCCTTCTTTAAGAAACAAATATGTTTAAGCTGGATTTCGGGAAAACGCCTTCAACGGCGTTGGAAAATGCAATTTATATACTACTCAAAATAATACAAGGGCCACTTGGACATATGGGTCTCTCTTTAAATCAGAAACACGAATTCAATTTATTAGTGCATCATATTTTATTGCAATCATTTCTGCATCAATAACAAAAAAGATTTCAGACATCAGTCGCTTAAAATTCGAGTAAATTCAATTTAACTGGACAATTCCCCTCATTTACAAAATCAAAACTTTAGAAACCAAAATCTATAGTCAGTATCGGGTGTGGCCACCGTTTGCATCAATGCAGTCTTGGCATCGTTGTCTCATGGACCGTATCAGGTTATGGAGGATGTTTCCTGGGATGGCCAACCACTCTTGCAGGAGAACTTGGGCCAGAACTTCAAGGTTAGCTCCTAGAGGGAGGTTTGCCCGTGTCTGTCGACCCAAGACATCCCACAGATGTTCTATGGGGTTCAAATCCGGTGATCGAGCCGGCCAATCCATCCTTATGACGTGCAGTTGCTGCAGGAAGTCATTGACGATACGCGCTCGGTGGGGTCTGGCATTATCGTCCTGTAGTATGGCACCTTCCCCAATGGCCCGCAGAGCTGGGAGAACCCTAGGTTGTAGGACGTCATCCCTGTAGCCCAAACCGTTTAAGTTGCCATGAATTTGGAGCAGGGGTGTTCTGAAGTTTAATGCGAAGCCACCCCACATCATGACAGATCCACCACCAAAGCGGTCATGCTCGCGCACCGTCGCATCAGCAAAACGCTCCCGTGGACGCCTCCAAACATTCACTCGACGGTCGTTGAAAGACAAGGAGAACCGAGACTCGTCTGTAAAGAGCACCCTTGACCAATGTTGCCTAGTCCACACCAAATGACACCGAGCCCAGGC
The DNA here is from genome assembly GCA_036898135.1 of Oncomelania hupensis. NCBI lineage: Eukaryota > Metazoa > Mollusca > Gastropoda > Littorinimorpha > Pomatiopsidae > Oncomelania > Oncomelania hupensis. Next base: position 38,348,951 of record CM072525.1, read on the forward strand.
CAAACGCGCTGCACGGTGAGCTGGGGTGAGCAAAGGCCGTACTGCTGGTCGTCTTGGTCGCAGGTTTGCCTCGTGTAGACGGTTGAGAATTGTCTGGTCGCTGACGTTAACATTGCTGGCTGCGTGAAGCTGTCTTCTGATGGTGTTTGCTGTAGCGGACCTCATCCTCAGAGCTGACAGGGTGATGAAATGGTCTAGTCTTGCAGTGGTAACGCGGGGGCGTCCGGACCTTCTTGATTCTTGGACGCTTCCAGTGTTGTTAAAGCGCTCCTGCAGCCTTTGGACAACGGAGTGGGACACTCAAAGCCGCCTGCCAACTTCTCTCACCCCCACCCCTTCCTGAAGCCATGCAATAGCTCTGCCTCTATCCGCATCAGTCAATCGTCGCCTTGGGGCCATGGTTAGAAAAGCAGCAAAAGCGCTGCCATTTATACCCAGAAAAAAGCGCCGATTGTTGAACTGAACTCACAAAATGCAAGCCTTTCGCGTGCAAATCACTTTTTAATGTTGAAAATGTTGCTTTATTAGCAAGACAACAGTAAATTATGGTCATTTTTTGTAAAAATTGGGTTTGTTTTTCAACTCAGTGCAGAACGTTCAAAACACACACATGTGATTACTTGTCAGAATAAGATTGTCTTGAATGTTACTTGTCACGTGGGGTTTATGGGCTCTGCACAATGGAATTATGGACCCTCACGTTTATTCGGTGGGAACTGCTAGTAAGTCACCCTATGAATTACTTTAATAAATTTATTTGTTTAGCTCGTTCTGTGTTAAGGTTGGGGTACAGAAATAGATAGAAAAATGGTAAAAGAATACTGTCACACTAGCTTTCACACGGCTATGAATCATATGTAGTCCAGCCACTTGATAACAGTTAAAATCACACATTTATTTCTTCTACTCTATACAAGATTCTCTAAGTACTAATCTAACTTAAAAAGTCTCTTTCAATGCTAATAGTTCGCTCGCTGATAGTCTAGGCAGCTGTTATATCTTCCTCGGGCACTTTCTATAATATTTCATGTAGATTTGGACTACTGTGGTCCGTTTTACAGTTTCTGAAGAGTTGGACTACTGTGGTCCTGTTATGATCAGTTTAAGTGCACCTTCGTGTTATGCACTTAACTCATGAGTGGGGGTTCGAAGTCCTTCTGTGAGGTAGCTTCTGGTCCACCTGTGTCGTTGTGTAGTTGGGTTCCCTTGCCACGCTGTGGGGTCTGACAGGGTGTCTTTCAAGGCAGCTCTTTCCGTCTTGTGCGGTAGAGTCTCCTCAACCAACTGGTCGTTTCTGTGGAGTGGGGTGCACAGGATAGCTCGGGATAGCTCGGGATAGCTCGCCTGCTCGTCTGTAATATAAGAGACGAAATTCTGCACAACCCTGAATAATCGGTTTGTGCAGAGCGTCTCACTGAAAGCCAAAGTAGCCCTCAGTGATAGCTCCACATCTCTATACATAAGCGACGAACATTCTGCTACTTCCGGGTTCCACTGGAATCTCACTCTAAATTCCTATACATACATAAATATCAATCGTGTCTAACTATACACATACAGAATTAATAATATTATAAACATTCAGTGGTACAGCCACTGGTCTGCAAACATACATATAAGTTAAACAACAGTGGTTCCGTACGGGATACAACATGGCGGCGCAACCGGTCGTGTTTCGCCTCGTGGTAGGCTCTTCCACGTGGTACGGCAAATTCGGATTAATAATTCACATTTATGCATAGCAAATTCCACAAACATAATTTCAACAATAATATAAATATATCACGATGAAACAGAAGGGTGTTCATTTACCTGTTTGACAAGTTCAGGCCCGTGATGACTTGAGAGAATTCTAAGATTTCTAAGTCCTGCTTCCTGGTCTATGAGTGTAGAGATTTCTCTAGCTGTGGAGATGTTGACTCTACCTCTTCTCACACACGACTGATTCAAACTGTGCTAAGCTCTGACACAGTCAATACTGCTCTACCCACTGAGCCTGCTCTGATTGGTTAAAACGGTCCGATTCAAAACTCAAGTGCTGACTCACTGCGATAGCGTGGGTCGGGCTCGCGGTGTGTGGTCTGCTGTGTAATCTTAATTGCTGCTGTGTTATATACTGACTCTCTAAGGGTACAAGGACTACACATGCTAAATAGTCAACAAGCAGAGTTAAAGCTAGCCAATTCATGACAGGCTCCCTCAACTGAAAAAAGGCGATGACTACTGGATTCGACCTTTTTCTACTACAGAGCCTAGTTTAACACTGCACTATCCTAGGGTCCTATTTACAAACTAATTTGGTTGCTCTACCTGAGCTGCAATGCTGTGCCAGGTAGCTATGGACACTAGTGACAGGGTATTACTGGGCGGGGACGAATTCTGGTGCTGTGGCCCTTAGTTGTGTTGGGTGGGCGCCAGCTGCTGTGTCCTCCACGAGATGGCGACTGAGGTAGTCGGCTCCGTGGTTCTCTTTGCCGGGTATGTACTCGATTTGGAATGAGTATGCCTGAAGGGTGAGTGCCCATCGCATCAGGCGAGAGTTCAAAGACTTGGAGGCTGCCAGGAACGATTGTGGTTGGTGGTCCACCTGAACTGTGAAGTGGGTCCCATACAGGTAGAGTTGGAATTTCTGTATGGCCCAGACTAGTCCAAGGCATTCTTTCTCCGACGTGGCGTAGTGGGTCTCGGCGGGTCTCAATTTTCTGCTGGCGTAGGCGACAGGGAATAGCGTCTCGGCATTCTTGGGGTCGCGCTGTAGCAGTACTGCTCCGAGGCCTAAGTCGCTTGCGTCGGTGCGAAGAACGAATGGCTGAGTTAAATCGGGTAGGTGGAGTACTGGCGCCGATGTCATTCTGTCCTTGAGTGTTTGGAATGCTGTCTCGCATTCGGCTGTCCATACTACTTTGTCCGGGGCGATTTTCCGGGTTCCATTTGTCAGCGGTACGGCGATGCTGTTGTAGTTGGGGATGAACTTCTGGTAGAAGCCGCAGAGTCCTAGAAACGACTGCACTTCCTTCTTTGTCTTGGGCCTAGGAGCGTCGAGTAGGCGTTTCACTGTCTTTTCTACCGGTCGCAGGCTTCCTTGACTGATGGTGTGTCCCAGAAATTCTAGTTCTGTGAATCCAATCTGACATTTGGTGGGTCTTGCCGTCAATCCCGTGTCTCTGAGGCGGGCGAGTAGTTGTTGTAGGAGCGTGACATGTTCCTCCCATGTAGGTGTAGCGATGAGGATGTCGTCCATAAACGAATGTAGGTGCTCGCTGCTCAGGGGTGCCAGGAGTTTTCGCATCATGGCGCTGAAGATGCTGGGTGCGTTGTGGAGTCCGAATGGAAGCACGTTGAATTCGAAGTGTCCTTCCATAGTGCTGAAAGCTAGGTACTTTCGGACTTGTGGCTGTACGGGTATCTGGTAGTATCCTTTGCTGAGGTCGATGCGTGAGAAGTACTTTGCTCGCTGTAGCTTGGCAAATAGGTCTGTCTGGTCCGGGAGTGGCTCTGGCTGGAACTGCGTTACGGCATTCAGCAGTCTGAAGTCGATGCACAGTCGATACTCTCCGTTGGGTTTTCGCAACAATACCGTGCCTGCGCTGTAGGGTGACGTAGACTCTTGAGATGATTCCGGCTGCCAGTAAGGTGTCTATCTCTTCCTTGATGGCTCGCTGCTGAGACAGTGGCATCGGGTAGAGCTTCTGGCGGACGGGTGTTGGGTCGGTCACCGTTAAGGTTACTTCGACGAGGTCTGTCCTCCCTGGTCGGTCTGTGAGCACAGTCTGATGTTGTCGAATGACCTGTAGTACTTGCTGTCGCTGGGTAGCGGCTAGGTCTCCGTTGAGTATCACGTCTTTGTAGGTTTCCTTGGAGTGCAGGGGATACTCTACTGCATTGGTCTCCATGCTTTCTCCTTCTTCCGCGATGGCGATGGCTAACAAGTTGTGAGTGCTGGGGGTCGCTGGTCGGTCCGTATACTTCTTGAGGAGATTGATGTGGTGGTATCGGGCTCTCCCGTTCACCTCTACTTGGTAGACTGTCTTGGATTTCTTGGCAGTCACCCGGTACGGTCCTCTCCAAGCGATGTCCAGCTTGTTGGTTCCACTTGGAAGTAAGAGTAGCACTTGATCGCCGACTTGCAGTTCTCGGTCCTTAGCGTGGCGGTTGTAGTACTTCGCCTGACGGGCTCTTGCCTTCTTCAGTGCTTCACCAGCTTTCTTCCACGTTGCTTTGAGGGTTTCCTGCAGGTCTGCGACGTACTTGGTGGCACCTCTTGGTGTGTCGTCTATCTTGGCTTCCGTCCAACTTCTGCGTAGGGCTTCTAGCGGTCCTGCTAGAGGTCTGCCGAATAGCAAGGTTGACGGGGTGTAGCCTGTGGCTGCATGGGGCGTTTCTCGGTATGCGAACAGTGCCGCATTCACGTAGGTGTCCCACGCTTCTGGATTGTCGTCGGCGACTTTCCTGAGGATGGTGAGAAGGGTTCCATTCAGTCTTTCTACTTGTCCGTTGCTGGCGGGGTGGTATGGTGGTGTGCGAATGTGATGAACTTGTATCAACTCGAACACGTCTTGCATCAGGCGGCCGGTGAACTGAGATCCGTTGTCCGTTCTAATGCTGTCCGGGAATCCGACTCTGGTAAAGATGGCGATGAGTGCATCTGCGATCTTCTTGGTGTCGATCGCTGGCAACGGGACTGCTTCGCACCACATCGTACATGCGTCGACGAGTGTGAGTAGAAATCTGTTCCGCTTCTTGGTCATGGGCAGTGGTCCTACTATGTCTACTGAGACTTGCTGGAATGGCACGCCGACTACTACCGATGGTCCTAAGGTAACTGGTACGGTGTGATGTCGCGGGGAATATCGTTGACATTGGTGGCAAGATTTCACGTAGCGCTTGACATCCTCCGTGATTCCTGGCCAATAGTAGTGTGCGCTGATTCTCTGCACTGTGGCTCCAATTCCCATGTGTCCGCTGAGTGGCATGCTGTGGCCTAATTCTAGTACTTGGGCTCGAAGGGTGGCTGGTAGTACTAGTTGGGTGTGATCTCCATCTCCTTGTCGATGTAGAACTCCCTCTTCCATGTAGAAGTCTCCCTTGTGCGGGGGTGTGTGCGCCTTGGGTAGCTTCTGGAAGCACTTCGCTATCGAGGTGTCTTCTTTCTGTGCTGTTTTGATCTCTTCGAGTCCTGGATTCGGAGCGAACTCGGGCTGGGGTGGTTGGGTTTTAGCTTGGGCCCTGGTTTGCACTGCAGCTATCTCTACAGTTTTAGGGGGCGTGCCTAAGAACACATACCTACAACCTAGCACTAGATCATACAGGGGTTTCTGTAAAACAGCTGCTTGGATTCGTCCTGTGACGTACCTACTCTCTACTTCGATCCAAGCTATTGGGCAAGTAGTCGTCGGTTTCGTCAAGTCTGCTCCTTGTAAGTCGACTGTCTTGTCTGTCAAGTCCGCGCGCGATACAAGAGATTCGCTGACTATCGCGTCGTATGATAGACCTGTGTCATACAGACAGTTCGCTTCTTTTCCGTTGACCTTGACCGTGTCTGTCACCGAGGGGTGATCTCCGATTGTGTGTGGCTTGTTACCGCTACTTTGAGTTAGAACTCTGTGCGCTGGCCGGCTTTCGCGCTCTTCCCTACGTTGTGCGGCCAACTTGAAACATTCTGCGGTGGAGTGATTGTTTCTGTTGCAGAACGAACAATACCGTCTCTGTTCTGCGGGACCTCTTTTCCCGAATTCCGCGTTGGGTCCTTTATTTTGCCCAGGTCTGGGGTTATTCGGCTTATTCGCGGTGCGCTCTTCCCGGTTAGGGCTTCGTTTCTGTGCCTCTTTCCCGTTAGGCTTTAGGTCTCGCCTGAAGCTCTTGGCTTCTCCGTGTGCGGCCACGTACCTATCTGCGACCTTGACCAGATCTTCCAGTCTTTCCGCGCCCTGCTCTACTGAGAATGTTCTCAGCTCGGGGGTCATGGTTTCCCGTAGCTGTTCCCATACTAACAGTTCTGTCAGTCCATCATACGTCTTAGCCGTGGCTGACTGGCTAATCCACTTATCCAGCGTTGTGGACAACCGATCCGCGAACTGCGCATAGCTCTCTCCTTTCACTCTCCGATTGGTGCGGAATTTTTGCCGGTAGCATTCTCCTGTTAGTTCGAATCCCGTTAGGAGTGCCTCTTTTACTTTGTGATAGTCAGTCACTCTGTCAGTCGGTAGCTTACTGTAGATGTCATAAGCCTTTCCTCTAAGCCCTTGACTAAGCTTAAAAGACCAATGAGTGGGATCTAGTTTGTACTCTGTTGCTAGACGCTCAAACCTAGTCAGATAGAGATCTAGACCTTCCTCTCTCTCATTGAATGTTCCCAGTGGAAATGACATTCCTTGTACAGGGTTGGATGCTACCTCTAGCTGATCTGAGTGGGGAGGGGTTGAGGAAGAACTTGAAGCTCCTGATCCTAATCTTCTTAGCTCTAACTCATGCTGTCTGTCTTTTTCCTTTTCTGCCCTCTCATACTCCCATTTCCTAACTTCTGCTTCTCTCTCTGCTGCTAATGCTGCCTTCTTCCGTTCTCCTTCTAATTCTAGTTTCTTCTGCTCTGCTTCTAATTTCTTCTGTTCTGCTTCTAATTCTAATTTCTTCGCCTCTCTTGCTGCTTCTAACTCTGCTTTCTTTTGCTCTGCTTCTAATGCTAGTTTCTTCTGCTCTGCTTCTAGTTCTGCTTTTCTCTGTTCTCTTTCGAGTTTCTTCTGTTCTCTCTCTGCTGCTCTCTCTGCCTTAGCCTCCTGTTTCTCTACCTCTGCATTTATATACGCAATTAGGTCTCCCCCTGCTAAGTGTAAAGCTTCCCCTAATTCCTTGAAGCGCAATCTCAAGGCCACTGGGTCCGACATTGCCAAACGTGTCTATGAACAACCTCTGAGTCACGTGGAATACCAAAACACTAGCAATATTGCAATTCAATAACAACAATGCAAAGACAATCAAATTCGTAATCAATAATAGAATAAAACAAGAGTCAAATGGCATACAACAGTTACTTAAGCAAAACCTGCAAAAGAACAATGCAACATACAGGCACAAAAATATTTGAAGCAAAAAAGTTTTTAACTAAAGAATAGTGCACCACAACTGATCAGTGTTATATACCCTTACAACTATTCTAAGTTATTCTACCTCTACTACTGTTATCTAATTTTATTGTACTTAGGTCCGGTTATACCCAATTCCTATTATACACAGATCCTAGCTAGGCTCGCCAATTAAAGTGTCACGTGGGGTTTATGGGCTCTGCACAATGGAATTATGGACCCTCACGTTTATTCGGTGGGAACTGCTAGTAAGTCACCCTATGAATTACTTTAATAAATTTATTTGTTCAGCTCGTTCTGTGTTAAGGTTGGGGTACAGAAATAGATAGAAAAATGGTAAAAGAATACTGTCACACTAGCTTTCACACGGCTATGAATCATATGTAGTCCAGCCACTTGATAACAGTTAAAATCACACATTTATTTCTTCTACTCTATACAAGATTCTCTAAGTACTAATCTAACTTAAAAAGTCTCTTTCAATGCTAATAGTTCGCTCGCTGATAGTCTAGGCAGCTGTTATATCTTCCTCGGGCACTTTCTATAATATTTCATGTAGATTTGGACTACTGTGGTCCGTTTTACAGTTTCTGAAGAGTTGGACTACTGTGGTCCTGTTATGATCAGTTTAAGTGCACCTTCGTGTTATGCACTTAACTCATGAGTGGGGGTTCGAAGTCCTTCTGTGAGGTAGCTTCTGGTCCACCTGTGTCGTTGTGTAGTTGGGTTCCCTTGCCACGCTGTGGGGTCTGACAGGGTGTCTTTCAAGGCAGCTCTTTCCGTCTTGTGCGGTAGAGTCTCCTCAACCAACTGGTCGTTTCTGTGGAGTGGAGTGCACAGGATAGCTCGGGATAGCTCGGGATAGCTCGCCTGCTCGTCTGTAATATAAGAGACGAAATTCTGCACAACCCTGAATAATCGGTTTGTGCAGAGCGTCTCACTGAAAGCCAAAGTAGCCCTCAGTGATAGCTCCACATCTCTATACATAAGCGACGAACATTCTGCTACTTCCGGGTTCCACTGGAATCTCACTCTAAATTCCTATACATACATAAATATCAATCGTGTCTAACTATACACATACAGAATTAATAATATTATAAACATTCAGTGGTACAGCCACTGGTCTGCAAACATACATATAAGTTAAACAACAGTGGTTCCGTACGGGATACAACATGGCGGCGCAACCGGTCGTGTTTCGCCTCGTGGTAGGCTCTTCCACGTGGTACGGCAAATTCGGATTAATAATTCACATTTATGCATAGCAAATTCCACAAACATAATTTCAACAATAATATAAATATATCACGATGAAACAGAAGGGTGTTCATTTACCTGTTTGACAAGTTCAGGCCCGTGATGACTTGAGAGAATTCTAAGATTTCTAAGTCCTGCTTCCTGGTCTATGAGTGTAGAGATTTCTCTAGCTGTGGAGATGTTGACTCTACCTCTTCTCACACACGACTGATTCAAACTGTGCTAAGCTCTGACACAGTCAATACTGCTCTACCCACTGAGCCTGCTCTGATTGGTTAAAACGGTCCGATTCAAAACTCAAGTGCTGACTCACTGCGATAGCGTGGGTCGGGCTCGCGGTGTGTGGTCTGCTGTGTAATCTTAATTGCTGCTGTGTTATATACTGACTCTCTAAGGGTACAAGGACTACACATGCTAAATAGTCAACAAGCAGAGTTAAAGCTAGCCAATTCATGACATTACTGTACAGGATAAGTTTTGAAATAAGCAATATAAGCGATATTATTGATAGCAGCAAAAAATATTTAAACTAAATGAAATATGAGAGTGGCCCTTCAATTATTTTGAGTAGTATATATTAAAGAACAACCTGTGTGTGAAAATACTATTGTCCTTTGGTCTTATGTCTGTATGCACTGTCAGCGCAGCTCCGCTAACCTGATGACTAGCATTGGATAACAAGTCTGTCTGCCAATAGCATTCTCATCTCATACAACCTTTACTCGTTTGCGGGACTGGAGCAAAGGTTCCATGCTGTTTTTGTCTGGAAGCAGACGGACACACAATCAGTTGTTATTATTCCTCCTCCTCTTTTCTCTCTCTCTCTCTCTCTCTCTCTCTCTCTCTCTCTCTCTCTCTCTCTCTCTGTGTTTGTCTCTCCCTCTCTCTCTCTGGCTGTGTGTGTGTGTCTCTCTCTGTTTGTCTCTCCCTCTCTCTCACTCTCTGGCTGTGTGTGTGCGTCTCTCTCTCGCTCCCCTTCATCCATGAACATGCGCACCCCAACACACTTACCCACACACACATACACACAAACACAAATTATCCCTATGGCATCCTCTCTTTTTATAAACTATCCTCCACTCACCCTCCATTCTCTCTGTCTCCCTTTCTCTCTCTCTCGCTCTTACATTCTCTCCCTCGCCCTCCTGGAACATTCATAATTTTAAACGGGCCTTTTCCAACGCAAGCAAACTCGCTGCTAATTCTACTACTATTGTTAAGAACATTTAATGTATTAACGAAAGGGCCTTATTTCCAAAGTAAGTAAACCAGTTGAAAGCACACACTCACTAGTTAAGTGGGGACATCAACCCAGGTGGCCTTGCCCGCCAGGCGATCGAGAACACACTACCAGTCTCAACTGAATCGGTCTCAACCTGTGTTCTGACACGATCTAGAACTGTCATCCGACTGGTCCAATAACTTTGTATTTTATCCTCGCCGCTTCCGCTCCGTCACGCAAGGGATTGTGGGAGAAGTCTCGGCTTTATCGCAGTGAATTGTGGGTACAACTCTGGGCAATCCCAGACGACCACCAAACAGGGGAGACAACTGTGACCGACGGCGTGCCATTTTACACCGGAAGCGATGAACCGGAAGCCGTTCTACCGCTTCGTCTCGCGTTTAAATTGAACAAAAAAGAAGAAGAAAAAACATATTTAAAACAGGAAAAGAGGTGAGAGTTGGTGCGGAAAAGGGGAGATAGAGGAGGGGATGGGTCTTTAGGAAGAAGTTGGGTTTACATACGATGCCTGTAGAGCGGAGAATTCCGACTGGCGTAAGCGAAACAACGATGGAGCAAGGAGTAAGAAGTAGCATCGTCCCCAATGACGCGCGACCCGATGTTCTCCAAGAGAGGAGTGTTATATAATCACACGTCGCGGCATGTTTCATAAGTAGTTGAAGGGACCGTTCATCATGCCATGCTTAGTTTCATATCAGTTAAAAGGCCTTCAACCCTCCGCTCGATCACACATGTAGGCTAACTCGACCCTTAGCCTTTGAATGAAACGAAAAACTATTAACGGTGGTCTCTGTTACTGTGTCGAAAAAAACTGGTTATTATTATTATTATTATTATTATTATTATTATTATTATTATTATTATTATTATTATTATTATTATTATTTATGTTTTTTAAAAATAGTAGTAGTAGTAGTATTTACACACATATACACACACACACACACACCCACACACACCCGCACACACACCCACACACACACCCACACACACATAGTTGTATTCAGGCGTAAATGGGGTCCTTTGACGTACTTCGCGCTCCTTAAGCGGCGAATTAGGTCAACTTTCTTCAAAAAAAGGCTACTTTTAGCAATTTTCCTCGCCTCTTAGAGACGAAGTAGGTCAAGTTTGTTAAAAAAAGCACCCTTTTCGCAAAAAGTTTGACCTAATTCCTCGCTCCTAAGAGACGAAGTAGGTCAAGTTTGTTCAAAAACACAGCTAGGATAAGGAACTTTCCTCGACGATTAGGGTAAGGCAGTGCCTCGACGATTAGGGTAAGGCAGTGCCTCGAGGATAAGGGTTAGGGTCAGGGCTAGTTGCAGCGCTGCAACTAGCCCTGACCCTAACCCTTTTCGAGGCACTGCCTTACCCTAATCGTCGAGGCACTGCCTTACCCTAATCGTCGAGGCACTGCCTTACCCTAATCGTCGAGGAAAGTTCCTTATCCTACCCGTCTGGAAGATGCACTACAACTACACCAGGTCAAGTGTACTTGTAGTGCATGTGCACTACAACTACACTTGACCTGGTGTAGTTGTAGTGCACATGCACTACAACTACACTTGGCCAAGTGTACTTTAAGTGCACATGCACTACAACTACACTTCGCGAAGTGTACTTTAAGTGCACATGCACTACAACTACACTTCCGTGAAGTGCAACTGTAGTGCACGTGGTAAAAATAACTGAGGTCCAAGGTGAGGGCCCCAATTGAAAAAATGACCTCATTTACGTCTCAGCGTATCAAGCCCTGGACCTCAATCACGGTGGTTTACATACCCCCCCCCCCCCCCACACACACACACACACACCGACGTGTTCAAATTAATATTTAGAATAGCCTAAGTGTTTTCTTGAGTAATTGTCAATTAGAATTTTACATCTATAACTAATTTTAGAAGACAAAAGTGGGTGAGGTATTTTCCTTTAATTATCAGGAAAAAAGGAATAAATGGAGTATTAATTAGCTATGTTCGTTTAAAAAGATAAGTATCTGTTCACTGTAATTAAAAAAATTAGCTGTAATAATTTAAAGAAAAAACTTTTAACAATCAATAAACAGGTCTATTTAAACAATAATAATGATAATAACAATAACAAACAATGATAATTATAATAATATTAATAATAATAATAATAATAATAATAATAATAATTATTATTATTATTATTATTATTATTATTATTATTATTATTAAATAAATAAATAAAAATCACACAAATAAATAAAAATCACACATATAACTTAAAAAAAAAAAAAGAAATTAAATAAGATAACACAACCTTTAATCTAACAATTCAATACATCTGGTTCGTTTGTCCTAAGCCTCTTCCTCAAAAATCTCTCTCTTTCACTCTCTCTCTCACTCTCTCTCTCTTTCTCTCTCTCTCTCTCTCTCTCTCTCTCTCTGACTGTCATTTCTTCTATCTTGTCACCCAGGGTGGGGTGTAGTTCAATAACTGTGGCTCTTATGTCAGGTACTTTGTTATCATTGTTTGATGTAACAACAATATGTATTTTGCGGTAAATCGGGTTTTGCTAAAAAATAAACAAACTCTTGGACTTGCACATTCTTTTAAGGAAGACATTCGCAGTCCCTCGTAGTCTTTGGCTATACAAAATACACGTAAGCTCTACATTAAGTGTCCATAAAGGTTGGCTGAGGCAAGAGTACAGAAATGAACAGTGGAGATTTGACATCCACACCCACCGTCGGCGATACGGTAGAGGGGGAAAACCATCTCCGAGAAGAGAGAGGGGGCAGACTTAAACCAATACTGAAACGCCTGAGCAACCATACCGCAAAGATGGGCAGCTAAAAATGACCATTGCTTGTTTGTTGTTGTGGCTAATTTTTTTCCTGCCCATCTGGGACATACTGCGTAACCTTTTGGAAGAGAACTTCGGTCCCTCCCTCGCACGCTGAGTTGAGTAGGCTATTCGCCGGCACTGTTCTCCACTTAGCTGCCCATGCTATACACCGAGTGCGTAAGGATAAGCAGAGGAGGTGACACTTGGACGTGATTGTGTTTTACTGTAATAAGGCTAGTTCTACATCTATTTTAGGCCAATTAACCTGTACGCACTGAGTTGAGTAGGCTATTCGCCGGCACTGTTCTCCACTTAGCTGCCCATGCTATACACCGAGTGCGTAAGGATAAGCAGAGGAGGTGACACTTGGACGTGATTGTGTTTTACTGTAATAAGGCTAGTTCTACATCTATTTTAGGCCAATTAACCTGTACGCACTGATAACCATTCCCAATGGAGTAGCTGCCTTTCTTTCTTTATCAGTGCTAGAATGTACCCCTCAAGCAAAGAGAACAAAAAAACTGGGTTTGAGCTCTCGATCTCGACAGTGTGAAGAGATTTTTGTTTCTTATACGAGTCGTCTTTCTGTAATGATTATTTTTTCATCGATTAGAGCTGAAAGAACCCAGTGCTGTTGCCAAAACGCACAGCTGACAAGGCTCAAATTAACATTCTTCCCTGTGTGCTTAGTGCTGTTTGTGCATGGTTGATGTTTGGCTTAGCGTTGTGTTTCAATAGGCTTTTAACTCCTGAAGATTTTTTTTAGGGGGAGGGCCGAAATAAATATGTTCTTTTAATCCCATAAATGTGAATAGATAGATAGATAGATAGATAGATAGATAGATAGATAGATAGATAGATAGATAGATAGATAGATAGATAGATAGATAGATAGATAGATAGATAGATAGATAGATAGATAGATAGATAGATAGATAGATAGATAGATAGATAGATAGAGAGAGAGAGAGAGAGAGAGAGAGAGAGAGAGAGAGAGAGAGAGAGAGAGAGAGAGAGAGAGAGAGAGAGAGAGAGAGAGAGAGAGAGAGAGAGAGAGAGAGAGAGAGAGAGAGAGAGAGAGAGAGAGAGAGAGATAGATAGATAGATAGATAGATAGATAGATAGATAGATAGATAGATAGATAGATAGATAGATAGATAGATAGATAGATAGATAGATAGATAGATAGATAACCTCTTAATCTACTGCGTGATATTTGCGTTGGTCCTCAGCCCCTCTGTCTCATCTTCTTACATCTAGGTCGACCAGTTTTGGCTCAGTTGTATAGGGCGTTTGACAGCGCGCACGATGTTAGCAATTTGGCGTCGTGAGCGTCTTGGATTGGATTGTTTTGGGCAGCGCCTTGAGCTGTTGTTGGAGATGTAAGTGCTCTACAATAAAACACCGAATAATGGCATATCAAAGTGAAGGGACAGAGACTATGGGTGAAGAAGATAGATTTAGCCTTGAGCTGTTGTTGGAGATGTAAGTGCTCTACAATAAAACAACCATTAATGTCATATCAAAGTGAAGTGACAGAGACTATGGGTGAAGAAGATAGATTTAGCCGGTGGTGGTTAACACGTGTAAAACCATAATGCGAGTTAGCCGATTAACCTTTACGCACCGCATACTTTGACAGTTTGGCCTATGTTGTTTTTTTTACGTGCACCTGAGACAACATTGGGGAGTGTAGAACAAAGATTTTAAGCCACTAAGCCTTTATAATCATTCGAAATCTTTCTGGCTGTTGTTACTCGCACAGAACGGAACAAACGGTGCATTCTGAATTGTATTAAGTTAAGAAAATACTAGCGAAGTACCTGCACCAACACTTTCACAGACATACTCTCAGTTATAACTATAGAAGCACTGTAGAACTGTTATTCTTATTATTATTATTATTATTATTATTATTATTATTATTATTATTATTATTATTATCATTATCATTATCATTATCATTATTATTATTATTATTATTATTATTATTATTATTATCTCGCTCGATTTTCAGCAAGCCCAATTGGTACACTGACGAGCTAAGAACACAGCAAAAAGGGTAACCTGTATCTGTGGCACAAGTCTGCAAATGCATACCGTTGGCAGCAGGGGAAGATGACTTTTAGACAGTTCATATCATTCCCTTGTTCCCCGTAGAATAGCATTCAATAAGGATTATATCCTAGACGCTATCAATAAACTCCTGTCTCATCTCGTTAGGCGAGACAATTACTATTTTGCACTAACTCTGCTTGCCTCCCTTTTATTTGTATACGCGTGAGCTCGTATATTCCTATTATATTAATTAGGTCATCAACTCCGAACATGCTTTGTTTTCCAGTCTGCTGAGTCTGATTGCTGTGTATGCATGCAGTGCACGAACATCCGCTGACTTTGTTATGAATCTTAGCAAGCAGGTTTTTACTTTACGTCTTTTTTTGGTTTGTTTGTTTGTTTGGTTGGTTTTATCTTGTCTTTTTTCTTTTCTTTTCTTTTTTAACAGATTTTTTTTTTGGCAACATACATCCTTTTCCTTTTCCTTTCTATTGTCATCGAAACCCAAACAGGAAGCGATAGGGGCAAAACAAGGAACGCATGCGCGTTGAAAGGTGTAATCCGATTGGCTTTTGATCTCAAGAGTATTGTCGCCTCTCGTCTGCTGCTTCTTATTCGATTATGCAAATGTTATCGAGTTTACAGCGACCTCTAGGGGCCGCAGTAAGAGAGACAATCGCTGCTCAATG
Organism: Oncomelania hupensis; assembly: GCA_036898135.1. Classification (NCBI taxonomy): domain Eukaryota; kingdom Metazoa; phylum Mollusca; class Gastropoda; order Littorinimorpha; family Pomatiopsidae; genus Oncomelania; species Oncomelania hupensis. The sequence continues at coordinate 38,364,092 of CM072525.1, forward strand.
AAGACGCGATAGCTCAGCTGGGTACGGGGATCGTGATAAGCCAAGACTGCAAAAATATTCCACCGTGTCCCAAAAGAGGACCCGTCGACGAGGCTGAGGATTCCACAATTTCATCTTATTCTGGTAGCTTCTGCAGGAGAGTATTGAAGACTTTGAACTTTGCGGCATTCCTATGTTCTTTGAGCTCTATATTGCCACCAGCTGTGTTACACTAAGTTCTATGTTCTTTAAGTTGTAAGTTCTCACGGTAAAGTGTGTCGACTTTTCCAAGACGAGTCGGGGACTGCTCTACCGTTCCATTCCTTTCTCTTAACTTCTAATATAAAACAAAGTACAGTATCACAGTCCCTAAACTCAGGGGCATGTCTATGTTCCCCCAGCTTTGGTTTCTTTTTGCTGCAAGATTGTTTTGACTGCCGTCCCAAGAGAGGGGCCTTGCACGACGTTGCGAACAAACTGTACAAATCCATCGCTTTCTCTTAGTTTCTACTTGAAATAGAGTAAAGACCTTGGACTCGGGGGCGTGTTTATATTTTCTCAGTTTTCTGTGTTCTGGCTCTGTTGAGCTCAGCTCTATGTCCAATCATGTCTAAGTTACCCTTGCACCATATTTAATGCTGCAACATTATTGGACAGTGGCTGCTAAAATTACTGGTCATCAAAAGCCTGTATGACAAGGCTACCAGTGCAGTCCTCCATAAAAGCGCCATCGGAAACTGGTTCAGAACAACAATCGGTGTGCGTCAAGGATGCCTACTCTCTCCAACACTCTTCAACCTCTTCCTAGAGCGCATCATGTCAGATGCCCTTGCAGATCACAAAGGCACAGTCAGCATAGGGGGTAGAGCAATCTTCAACCTTCGTTTTGCGGATGACATTGATGGATTGGCTATAGAGGAACAAGAACTTAAACAGCTGGTACAGAGGCTTGACACCACCTCTAGAGCATATGGAATGGCAATAAGTGCAAAGAAGACCAAAATAATGACCAACAACACCAATGGCATCAACACGGACATCAAAATCCAAGGCCAATCCCTCAGCACAGTGCATAGCTTCAAATATTTAGGAGCCTTTTATCAGACAATGGGTCCCGACAGAAAGTCCTCTCCAGGATCGCACAAACAACTGCTGCACAGGTAAGGTTGAAGCCCACTTGGAAAGACAAGACCATCAGTCTACAATCCAAGGTAAGGCTGCTGCGCTCCCTTGCCATCTCCATCCGAAACATGAACCCTCACAGCAGATCTACAACGAAGAATACAAAGCATGGAGGTGAGGTGCTACAGAAGACTTCTGGGCATTTTCTATACCCAGCACATCACCAACGACGAAGTCCGACAGACCATCACAAAAGCCATTGGACAACACGATGACCTGCTCACAGTGGTGAAGAAACGTACACTCCGATGGTATGGCCACGTCACCAGATCATCAGGCCTTGCAAAGCCCATCCTGCAAGGCACAATGCAAGGAGGTAGAAGAAGATGGAGACCGAAAAAGAGGTGGGAGGACAACATTCGAGAATGGACTGGCTTGAAACTGAGCGAAGCCATCAGGGTTGCTGAGGATAGAGAAAGATGGAGTATGCTGGTTAAACGATCATCGGTGGTGCCCCAACGACCTCAGAGTTTCGGGATACGATAGGATAGGATAGGCTGTTAGAAGACTGTGCCCTTAGCTCAAGGTTCCTACTGCTCACTATATTCCACCAATTCTCTATGTTGCACCAGCTGTCTCTGTACCTCCAGCTCACTATGTTCTACCAGCTCTCTATGTTCTTCCAGCTCTTTATGTTCTACCAGCTCTCCATGTTCTACCAGCGCTCTATGTTCCTTCAGCTCTCTATGTTCCTCCAGCTCTCTATGTTCTTCCAGCTCTTTATGTTCTACCAGCTCTCCATGTTCTACCAGCGCTCTATGTTCCTCCAGCTCTCTATGTTCCTCCAGCTCTCTATGTTCTTTCAACCCTTTATGTTCTACCAGCTCTCCATGTTCTACCAGCTCTCTATGTTCCTCCAGCTCTCTATGTTCTTCCAGCTCTTTATGTTCTACCAGCTCTCCATGTTCTACCAGCGCTCTATGTTCCTCCAGCTCTCCATGTTCCTCCAGCTCTCTATGTTCCGCCAGCTCTCTATGTTCCCTCAGTTCTCTATGTTCCTCAAGTTCTATGTTCCCAATGTAAAATATAGTATAGGGTGTTTCAATAGGGATGCAGTGCTTGAAGCTCTGAAGTAGCTCAACCATTCTTTGCCATTTTCTCGGCATCTGGAAAAAGAGTACAGTACCACAGACCTTAAGCTGAAGGTCCTGCCAAGATGTTCCTTCAGCTTTATGTTCCTACTTTAAATTCTTCCACCATTTCAATATATAGAAAAGCAGTGTCTGTAGTTTCTGATAATTAACTTACCTATTTAAGACCTCTGATACCATTTTCTCGGTGAAACAGCAAACAGTTCTAAAGATCCGTCCTAAAGTGGTCCTATAGCCTCATCAAGCCCTTGGAATATAGAATTTGTAATATCACATCACCATTATCTTTAAAACAACATTAGTACATTATCCTTGTATCTCACAATCTGAAGTTTGTCATATTGTGTAGCGCGGAGTGCCTTTGAAAATAAAATCGTGATTTTACTGTTCAGGAAAACGTGATTTGATTGTTCAGTGATACTGTGATATAAGCAGAATTTTATGTTATATTAGTTTTGTCTGTATTATTTGTCCTTAAATGCGCCATTGTCACACCACATTTTCTTGTAATTTGTGGGAACAATACGCATATCTTGAATTTCAAATATCAAATCACCATTCTTATTACATAAATAGTACGAACACATTTTTTTCCTCACTCTAGACAGCGAAAATTAGTCATCATCATCAACATTCACCCAACCAAAAACACGCGCTATTCTAGTTCCTCAGCAGCTGTTGCGGAAAAGTCTAGTACAACCCTTTGAACTGAGGTTTGCTACGATGTTAATCGTTATATGTACTGAGCATTTCAATAACACAGCGGACAACGCACAGTTGGCTCATGGGTGTATGTAACGGCAAAATAATTGAAGCATTGAATGTTAAGGGTCAACTTTGCAACCCGTACATGATAATTGATGATAATAATGAGGAAAGTAATGACACGACAACGATGCTGCTGCTGCTGCTGATAATGATGATGACAATGCTGCTGCTAGTGTTGCTTATAGTAATGATGGTAAAACACGAGGCCTACACACTCTACCGACTTACCCCTTGGTTGCTGTGATATAATAATAGTAATTACCTAGACCTTCCTTTGCAGCGTGAAGCCTATAATATAGCTCGACTTCCTTTCTGTCACAAACCGGAGATTATCGGTCTAGAATATATATAGCAAGGGAGAGAGACAGAGTGAGAGAGATAGGGGTGCCTAGGGGTGGAGAACGGATAGATAGAGAAGGACAAACGGACATTCATACAGACAGAAGGTGAGAGAGAAAGACAGACAGGCAGACAGACACACAGACAGAGCCAGAGAGCCAGAAACAGAAGGACAGAGAGAGCGCGAAGTTGATGTTGTTGGCCGTTCCAAACATGAAAGTCCGTGTTTAATTGAGGTTTAATGGCTGTTACGCTAAGATGATTTCCGTTGTCCGATAGTCCAACGTCTGATATTAATAACCGGACTGTGAAATAATCCAAAACAGCATGTAAAAGTTTCCTTTTTTCTGAAAAAACTCAGACAATGATGGCAGCATCGGAGTGTCGGAAAGAAAAAATTCCTTGGTCCGATTGTGGGACACGATCAAACGTGGGACTATTGGCAAATCAGCACTGTTCATTTAATTTCTATTCCACATGGTACGACTGTCGCGCCACGGGACTCTGCTATGTTGTAGAAACTCAAACGTTCGGACTATCGACGAAGCAAGCTTGTCAGTTTTCATAGCATTCTAGAACGTGCTAGAACAGCTCCTACTTTCATTTTACAACTGCGAGCGAAAAACGCATTTCTTCCCCATTTCTCGCTCGTTAGGCATGTTTCTGCAATTTCCCCAAAAACACATCCCGTGAAAAGGCTGCGCAAACGATGCAATGCAACATGCTTGGCCAAAACTAATTCTTCAGAAATTTAAAAATACGTACCCACCCACACCCTACACCCCGTTTCTCTCACACCATCCACGCAATCTTCCTCGCCTAGTTCTCTCCCTCTTGCCTCCAACGTCTGGTTCTTTGCGCGCGCTCTCTCTCTCTCTCTCTCTCTCTCTCTCTCTCTCTCTCTCTCTCTCTCTCTCTCTCTCTCTCTCTCTACCTCTGTCTTTCTCTTTCTCGCTCGCATTCTCTATTTAGTATATAGATGTTTACTATTTACCTTAGTGAATCCTATCCTATCCTATCCCTTAACTCGAAGGTCGTGGGGACACCACAGATGATCGTTTAACCAGAGTACTACATCTTTCTCTGTCTTCAGCAACCCTCATGCCTTCGCTAAGTGACAAGCCAGTCCATTCTTGAATATTGCCCTCCCACCTCTTTTTCTGTCTCCCTCTTCTTCTACCTCCTTGCACTGTGCCTTGCAGGATGGTTTTTGCAAGACCTGATCGGAACTTCCGTTTCTTCACCCCTGTGAGCAGGTCATAGTGTTGTCCAATGGCTTGTGTGATAGTCTGTCGGACTTCGTTGCTGGTGATGTGCTGGGTATAGGAAATGGCCAGAAGTCTTCTGTAGCACCTCATCTCTAAGCTTTGTATTCTTCGTTGTAGGTCTAATGTGATGGGCCACGCTCAGCAAGCGTATAGGAAGATGGAGATGACAAGGGAGTGCAGCAGCTTTTCCTTGGAATGTAGACTGATGGTCCTGTCTTTCCAAATTGGGCATCAACCTTGTCAGGGCAACAGTTGTTTGTGCGATCCTGGAGAGGACTTCTTGTCGGGACCTATTGTCTGATACAATGACTCTTAAATCTTTTAAACTATGCACCGTGTTGGCCTTGGACTTTAATGTCCATGTTGATGCCATTAGTATTGTTGGTCGTCATTTTGGTCTTCTCTGCCCTTATTTCCAATCAAAGGCTCTGGATGTGATGTCAAGACTCTGTACCAGCTGTTCCTCCCCAATCAATCCATCAATGTCCTCCGTAAAACGGAGGTTGAAGATTGCTCTACCTCTTACGCTGACTGTACCTTCGTGATCTGCAAGGGCATCTGACATGGTGCGCTCCATGGAGATGTTGGAAAGCGTTTGAGAAAGTGGGCATTCTTGACGCTCGCCGATTGTTGTTCTGAACAGTTCCCGGTGGCGCTGTTGTTGAGGACTGCACTGGTAGCCTTGTCATACAGGCTTTTGATGACTTCAATAATTTTAGGGCTGATGTTGTACACTCTCATGGTTGCCCACAGAGCTGCATGCCGGAGTCGGTCAAAACTCTTTCTTGAATTCTTAAAAACACATCATATAGATGTTGTTGGTGTCGTAGATATTTTTCGCAAATTATTCTGAGGTTGAAAATCTGCTCAGTGTACTGTACTTCGCCCTGCCCCGAATCCTGCTTGTTTTTTAGCTATTTTTTGTTCAGCTTGAGGTTTGAATCTCTTGAGTATTAATTTCAAGATGGCTTTGCTGTGTGGCCGATGAGGCTAATGGTGCGGTGATTTTCACACTCCTGAAGGTTATCTTTTTTGGGAAGAGTGACGACAAGCGACTTGGTCCATTGTGTAGGCCACTCCCCACTCTGCCAGATCTTGTTACAGATAATGGTGAGGGCGTCAATCACCGATTCTCCTCCTGCTTGAAGCAATTCCGCCGGTATGTTGTCCACTCCCGCTGACTTCCATTTCTTCATTGAATGCACTGCTGTCTAAACTTCTTCTTGGAGAATTGGAGGATTTCTTCTTCTTCTCTGTTCTGGGGATATGCTATAACTGATGGGTCTCCATTTGATTCGTGGTTGTAAAGGTCAGAGCAGTACTCTGTCCATCTGTCCAAAACTTATTATTCTTCTGTAAGGCATATGCCAGACTTGCTTTGGGTCGTCGAGACCTTGGGCTGTTTAACATTTGTCAGCCGCTTCACACTCTGGTAGGCCTTCTTGCCCTGTGGGTTCGGGCACTAAATAGAATGGATACAACTTTTCCCGGCGTATCATAACATTACATGATTATTGCTTTAGGTCCAGCGGACTCTTCCGAGCCAAATCAGGACCAGCGGCGTATCATAAGCGGCAACTAACAGGGGTGATGTTAGCACTGCATCACTGGGCGAAAGTCTTCTACACAGAAGTTACCGGCCAGGGCGGAGGAACCTCACGTTACCACAGGTTCAACGATCACGTGCTCGGGGCCAAGGCGAGCCACACTGTATTTGTGGATATCGGTTGTGGCCAACAGCCTGGAGAGGATTGGGCCCTGCCAGGTCTTTCTTGCCCAAAACACAATATATGATGAAAGAACCACTCATTCCATACCGGATCGGTCGTCTCTCGGGTCACCAAGGATCGCGCCTTCCGTTGGCCACCAGGACGGAGGTGATAGGTAACTTAGCAAGATCCGCACGAGAAACAACATCGTTATAGGAAACTGGAATGTCAGGACCCTAAATGCGGAGGGAAAATTAGAAGAACTGGACCACAAGCTGGACCACTATCGATGGAACATTTTAGATATCAGCGAACTGAGCTGGAAAGGCCTATGTGAAACAACGACCGACAAAGGCCACAAGCTTTATTTCAGTGGGAGAGATGACAGGCATAACCACGGCATTGGATTCTTGGTCCACAAGAACATTCTAGCCACTGTCATGGGTTGCCACCCAGTCTTCTGTAGACTCAATACCATCCTTCTGAGAGCAGCCCCTTTCAACATCACCATCATCCAGGTCTATGCCCCAACATCAGACTATGACGACAGCGAAGTGAACATCTACAGGCTGTCCTTGACCAAGTGCCGAAGAAAGACAGTCATAATGCAAGGTGACTGGATTGCCAAGTTTGGCCAAGATGCGCACCACAGTTGGGGAGACACACGTGGACTCCACTGCAACAACGAGACAAATGACAGGGGTCTGAGACTCTTGGTGTTTGCCAGATACAACAATCTGATACTGGTGTAACCTTTGGCTGTAGGTCTCGGAGTGCATTAGTAATTGGCAGAGAGGTAAAATGTTTAAATGGTTGTAAACAACGTGTGGTCAAGAAACTCCATACAAGACATGTTTATTACAAACTGATGAAATAAGATTAACGTAGATAGCATAAACTAGGTTAGGATCAAGGGGTGCATGCCGGATATGTTTATTGTAAGCTATAGCGAAATGTTTATGTGGTCGGGACCAGGTACTAGATCTGTTTGCTGTAGGCTGAAGACGTATGGTCAGCTAATAAGGTTATATAATCTTTTAACCAGTAGTTGATATTCTTTCTTTAGGAATGGACATTTTAATAGGCGCTTGAAGTGTTGTTTTCATTGGTTTGGTATATTGTCGAATGTAATCATTTTGCATGCTATGATTATGTGTGGAAACAACCCTTTATTATAGTGAATGTATTTGATTTGGATCGTATTCTGTTTTCTCTTTGTAACCCTATAATGTATCTCTTTAAGAGAATGGGTTCTTGTCTATTCTTGGTATATGTGTGTGATCTTGGGATGGTTTGTTTATCGGTCTGTAAGAGCAGAGAACAGAGGGATTGATGAGCTAAGATAGCAGTTGGAAAGTTTTGTTCTAACTTTGTGCCAGAAAGGGTTGTAGCGTCAGACTCGGTACCGTTTTCGGTCCAGAAGTTCACGAGGTCAGCAGGCAGGATCAAAGTTGGATCGTAGAATAATATTTTCCTGTTAATGTCCAGACCCCCTCGGAAGAGGACGTCAACACAAGGCAGATGTTTATCCTTATCGTTTGTCTTACAGAAGGAGTCAATTATTTAGTAGAGATCTAAGTTACATTACATTACATTACATTACATGATTATTGCTTTAGGTCCAGCGGACTCTTCCCCGGTTACTAGGCTGCTGATTAGCTTCCGGTCGTCTGGGAAAACTCCGTCGTTGACTGGGTAGTACGGGTGCAGGTGCCGACGCCGCTCGCTTCGCGTCTACTACTCGTTGCGCAAACTCTGCTGCTTCTTCGCTCGTTTCCGGAACAAGCTCTCTCACGAAGATCTCTAACTCTGTGGACATGATAGAGAAGAGCTGTTCCCTGATGAAAGTATCTAATGCCTGGGCTACGTCGGTAATGTCTTTCCCTGCCAGCGAGAACCACTTCTTCACTAACGACCCTAGCCTCACTACTAGCTGTGGAAACGTCTGTGCTGCTTCTTCCTTAGCCTCCCGAAACTGTCTCCGGTAGTAGTCTGCGTCTTTCCTGAATCGTTTTAGCAAAGCGTTCCTCACTGTGTCGAAATCCTGCGCTTGTTCAGGCGTCAGGCGAAGATAGGTGTCTCGGGCCTCCCCTTGTCACAAAGGCGCTAGCCTAACAGCTACTCGCTCGAATATTTGCAGGTAAGCTTCGACATCCTTTCTCTCTTCCAAGGGTTTCAACTTGACTGAATAGTTCGCCCCCCCCCCCCCCCCCCCCTCTCTCTCTCTCTCTCTCTCTCTCTCTCTAGCCATGTTCTCTCTCTCTCTCTCTCTCTCTCTCTCTCTCTCTCTCTCTCTCTCTCTCTCTCTCTCTCTCTCTCTGCTCGGCTGTCTTCGTCTCTAACTCTACGTTCTTCCTCCAACCTCAACTCTAACAGCCTTCTTTCATCTTCCCTAGCTGCTTTTTCTGCTTCTAACCTAGCTTCCATGTGTCTACGAACTTCTTCTTCTCTCTCTCCTCTCCTCCTCCCTCTCTCTTCTCTCTTCTTATTTGGCTATACTCTCCGCTGCCTCCCTCCTCATTCTGTCTCTCTTCTACTCCCTTTTCCTCCTCTTTTCTTCCCTTCTCTCTTATTCCCGTTCTCTTCTTATCTCACTCATTATGTAGTGCGCCAATGCCCCATATCTAAACCCTAGACTTTCACCTATCTTCCTAAATCGTTCACTATCGCTGAACTCGACTCTGTCCTTGCCCTGTGAACTGGGAGATTTGGCATACATTTTAGGCAAAGTCAAGTGGGTATTCACTGCGGTCGCCCCTAGTAAATCCGTCACCGAGCCGTCATCACTAAGCTGCTGCTCATCCTGCTCCTGCTCCCTGTGTGTCCTAGCGTCAAGTCTCTTAGCAGCTCTGGCATCCCGCGTGGCCATGGTGAGACAAAAAGAAAAACAATTAGCACACAAACGACAAAGAAACACTTAACTGATACAAACACTGAACGAATACGCAACTGTCACAGGAGCCGAGGAATCGTTCACCGTCGTACCCTTAAAGGCGAACTGGTGAACCCAGCAACCCAATTCCCCATTGTGCCTACACTCCGAGTGTGATCCCTGGTGCAAGCACCCCACACTCCCACCAACCGCCCGCTGCGTACCCTTTCAACAGCCAACAACACAAGCACACAACATACACATCTGGCACTACCCTAACAAAACAAAATGAGTTGATCCCACTTCTGACACCAAAATGTCACGTCACCTGAGTTGGTTCCATGAACAATCAGCTCAAAACAGCGAGTGAAGGAATCGAACTCAAAGCAAAAGAACTAATACAAATACCAGATGAACATTTACACTCTTTTATTCAACAACAACACACACAGGATGATGGGAATCTAAACCACCCCAACCCTATCCGGACCCACAACCCCAACAATTAACAACAATTACCTCCCTTGTCTATTCTGAAACTCCAAGAAACTGTAAACAAGAATCTCACACAACAATATGCAACAGTAAGAAATAGAGCTAAAAATAAATTGGTTTACAAGTTAAGGAGTCAGCCAGAAGACTTGAAGAATCTATTAAATTAAATTAACTGGCTTTATTAATCAAATGTTCACTGTTTGTAGCACTCTTTTTCTTCTAGTTAGTCACAAACGAAGCAGTCAGCACACAGATAGTAAAGTATACTGCTCTAAATTTCTGAAGATGTAAATATGTTTTATGTGTGTAATGCAAGTGTGTATGACTGTGAAAATGCAAGGTGCCGAAAGCAGAAGCCCAGGTAGTTGTTTTCCCGGTCGTCTGGGGTAACACGAAGCGTCCAGGCGGCGAAGAGCACGCACCCCCTCAGACAGCACCCTCACACCAGAATGGAGGAGAAAGTATTGGTAGCAACAACAGGAATGACAGCAAAACGGTAGTAGTAATGGTAGAAGTGACAGGCCCAATCTGGTCAACAAATAAATCGTCTTACTAATCTATTTTCATAAAAGGTAAACAATACATAAGAAATAACTCCTTCCGCCGTCCGCCATCTTGACCTGTTCATATATGCATTACAACAATTCAATTTTTAAGTCTATAATTTACATTCCTTCTTAAAAACATGGTTGTTCATACAAATACACATTATAATTATAATTCCATTTCCAGTCAAACAATCCTGATTCATCCTCATTCTCACCTTCATCACCCCCTCTCCTTGTTATAGTACATTGTCTCCCCTCATTCACATTTATCCCTCTCTAGCACCCCTCCCTCATATTCATCACCCCTCTCTCTCTCATTTCAACATATATACTTCATCATCACCCTTGACCTCATCTTGGCAACAACATCAACAGCATTATTCATTTTACATATTTAACCAAGAAAATCATGAAAAGTACTATTCAACAAAATATATTCCCTTCCTCCTCATTCAACAGCATTCATTCACGTACGCATTGTCTGAGTGCATAGCCACTAAGGAAATGAGATACTGGGCACCAACTCACTTGAAAGTACCCGACCTGTGAAGTACAGATACACAAAACGTCACTCCACAACACAACGCAACACAATCTGCTGAGAGTAGATGGTTCGTTAGTACACTATACTATGCTGCGCTCATGGAGCATCTCAGTACCGACGAGGTCACTGAACCTTGGGTGTTCTCTAAACAAAGGATACACGCCCTTAAGTATAGACTCTACACTTATTTCATACAGAAATAATGGCAGTCATAAACTTTCCACTACTGCTAGAGAATTACTTTACTCAAGCAGCCTTTACAGTACTTTGGTCATTCGTGTCCTGACGTAGGAGCCAGACCTCGGGTAGTTCTAACACAAGATGGCTACCCTTATGAAACAGACTACTTCTATCCTGAGATAACACAGTCACATTCCATCCAAATAACCATCTGCTAGTAAGCGCTCCCAACCTGACTCTGAAGTCCAAACCTTCCTCCAGTTCACAGTACAAGGCATCGAGTTTCGTTCAGCCCCCAATCCATCGAGCTATGCGTTACGCACGTGAAAACCATACATACCTAACATAACATACGCAATAAAGACTGCTGATTCAATCCCGTGGTGGTCGATATAAAATGTGGCCATTTTCACTGTCCATTTTAGCAGTATGATTGCTTTGGTGGTTCAGTGTTGATTCAGGTCCCTACCCCTCTTTCCCTGGGATGATTATCCCCGTCTGCCATATCGCCAATGGTGGGTGTAGACGTTAAACCTCAATGTTCATTTGACTGCTGATTCAAACTTTGTACACTGCATTATTAGAGATTAGAAACTCTACACTATATACAAAACTGGCACAGCTTACTTAGCGTGCGTTGAAAACTCGTGTCGTCACACTGTCCTAGCATTAAAATCTCCAAGTAAACAAAATCTGTCTGCATTTAAGCAAACGATTGAGTTTTCTAGATTTGTGAAGGTACAGCGATCAAAGTAACTAGATTTCTCATGAGGAAAATAGACACCACCAAATAATAGGTCTGATCCTATAAAACCTTTATTTAGCTGGAAAAATAAAACATCGTTACTCAATTCATAATCAACAAATTTATAATATGGTAATACCGACGTATCTACTTTATCCTGTCTATTGCTAGATTCAATCACGCTAACATACTGAGAAATGTTGTCTTTTACACAGAGAACTAGACCCCCAGACTTCCTCTTAAATTTACTTCTGTTGTTGTAAAATATTGTATACCCAGGGATGCGGATATGGTCAGAGTCGTCAAGTTTTGTTTCAGATAAAAGCACAATATCATACCCTACAACAAACTGCACAAAATCGGGTGGCAGCAACTTACTTCGAACACCACAAACGTTTAAGGCTAGAAAAGATAGGAAGTTTTCAGGTTCAAATATATCTATGCCACCACCAGCCTCACCAATCACAACATCATCACCATCAGCCCCAGCACCGGAGTTTCTATTAAAAACATCATCATCTCCCTCATCACCACCACCAGCCTCATTAATCACATCATCACCACCATCAGCACACACACCATCGACATGAACCACAGTGTCATCACGAACATCATCAAATGAATCATCATCATCATCATCATCATCATCATCATCATCATCACCATCATCATCATCATCATCATCAAAGGTACATGTATTAGCAATAGCAACTTCGGGGTTTATATTAGTAACATCATTATTACACTCATCACCTCCACCATCATCATCACCCTCATCCCTCATCACCACCACCAGCCTCATCAATCACATAATAATAATAATAATAATAATAATAATAATAATAATAATAATAATAATAATACAGTACATTTGTATCGCGCGGTACCTCGCAAACGGTAAGGAAAGCGAGCTCGCCGCGCTTGACAACACACGTGCAATCACACACACACACACACACACACACACACACACACCCACCCACACACACACGCACACAGAACACGTATACACTTATCAAATGGTTAAATAATTACAGTAAAACATGGCCATGTAAAACAACAGCTAATATGAATACCAAGAACCGAGCCGGTGCCGCCACCATCCATGAACAGATGACGTGACTTGGTACAAGATTACATATGGGGATAGAAGGGAGGGGGAGTGAAAATTATTGAGTTTGCATGTTAAAAAGGTGGGTCTTTAATTGGCGCTTGAAGGAAGCTTGAAGTGATGGAGCATGTCGTAGTTGCATCGGTAGTGAGTTCCAGGCAGTTGCAGCAGAGAAAGAGAAAGATCGTTCACCATAGGTCTTTGAGTGAAAACGGGGGATAGAAAGCAGTCTTGTATCAGAAGAAGAGCGGATTTGTCTTGCAGGAGAGTAGACAGAGAGAAGGTCAGTAAAGTATGAAGGGGCAGAACCAGTGAAGAATTTGAAAACAATAGTTGAGAGCTTGTACAAGATGCGAGCTCGAACAGGGAGCCAATGAAGAGATCGGAGTAGAGGGGTGGCATGGTCTCGTTTTTTAGCTTTAAGAACAAGGCGGGCGGCAGAGTTTTGGACTTTCTGAAGTTTTTTCAAGAAGGTAGAGAGGGGAGCCAGCATCACCAGCATCAGCTCCAGTACCATCAACATGAACCACAGTGTTATCACGAACATCATCAAATGAATTATTAGCATCAGCAGCGTCATAATCACAATCAACATCATCATCACCATCATCATCATCATTAAAAGCACTAGCAATAGCATCTTCGAAGTTTCTCTTAACATCAACATCACATTCATTACCGCCACCGGTCTCATCAATCACATCATTACCACCATCAGCGCCACCACCACCACCATCACCATCATCAAAGGCATTGGCGGAGTTTCTATTAATAACATCATCATCACCCTCATCATCACCACCAGCCTCATCAATCACATCATCACCACCATCAGCACCATCATCATCATGGCAAACATCATCACCAACAGAATCATGATTGATAACATCCTCCTCATCATCAATTCCTCCCTTATCAGAATCAGTACCATGATCATAATGACTGTTAATTGTTGTTTCACTCTCAGGTAAAGAGTCACGGTATAAAGCCACAGCAATGGCAACAACAACAGAGTTTTCATAGGTATTACTTGTCAGCATGTTGTTCTGCTCTGGGCTTGATTTAAGACTCTGATCAACACCAGACTTACGAACCTTTGATATGGTGTTAATGAGAGGGCTGTTTGTATTATTGACGAGAGAAGAGTCATACTTAAAATAACGCGTAGATAAAACAGTACGCTTAAGAGCATTTAACGAGTTAAAACGGTTTACATACACGGCTGTGCCAACATGACAGCCAGGAGCCCCCTCACACCGCTAGTTGTCGTCGTCGCCCCAGTACTCGGCAAGGCCAAGCTCCACGTAGTTGGATGCTGTCAAACCCGAGCTTGAACAAATCGTCCGCAGATTCAGCCGACAGCACTTGGACGTTTGTTGCAGCTCCCGGTATGGTTTTCTTCACGCAGTGGATTCTTCCATCCACCGTCCACACTCGCTCAAACTTTCCACTGCTTTTGATGTAGCTAAACAGCTTGGACCGAAGGACCGTCAGGTCGTCGTTGATGAAGACTTGTTTCATTTGTTCTTTGTCCTTCAACTTCTTGCGCTCTCTCATCAGCTCCGACTTCTTTCTTCTGGATACGAACTTTGCAAAAACGTGTCTCGAGTGCCTTCCATTCTTCTTCCCGACTCTATGGACAACAACAAGATCATCAGCGGAAACATCGACACCAGCCGCTTTGAAGACATCAAGGACTTTCTCCTCCAACTTCTCGTACGGTTGTCTTCTTCGCGAATTCCGACGATACGCACCGTTTCTCTGCGACTATACTGTTCAAGCCGGTCGTTCTCATATTTGAGTAGGCCTAAAAGAAGTTTGTGTCGTAGCCTACCTCTTTCATCTGTTGTTTGCTGTCGTTTGTTGGCTCAAGATGAGACTTAAACAACATTTTTCATTGCTTCACCAACAACGACAGCGACACTCTCCACAATGGCTGGTATTACTTGCTGAACGAAAGCCTTCATTACAACATCAAGAGCCGCATTCGCCGCACCACCACCACCACCGCCAACTCCAACAACACCGGCACCACAAATGTCCGTAGATTTGAACTTCTGGTTGACTGGTAAGGATGGTAGTCTGAATAGCTTCCATGTCAACGTCGAATTTGCACTGGTCAGGAGACTGATCTCTCGAATTTTGGTCTTGCTGGCTGGAACGCAGATTCATCGAACAGTTTCTTTTCTGCCGTCGTTGCTCTCTACTTTCTTTGTAAGGCATGTTGAAGCAACTACTAATAACACAGACTGCGTATACAGCCATATGATACCTCTACAGAATTACTGAACTGATCCTCCTGTTCAGCATCTCATATTTATACAATGCAAATATAAATAAGGACTCTGGGATTTTTCCTATCCTATCCTATCCCGTAACTCGGAGGTCGTAGGGGCACAACAGATTACATTACATTACATGATTATTGCTTTAGGTTCAGCGAACTCTTCCGAGCCAAATCAGGACCAGGCACAACAGATGATCGTTTAACCAGCATACTCCATCGTTCTGGATCTGGATCTGGATACTGCCGATGATGTTGTTGGCAGGAAACACCACAGGAGCCATAGATGGCTATTAACGTGGTGGTGGTGTGTGCGCGCTGATTAATTTGATTTTAAAAAAAGAAAAGAAAAAAAAATTTTATGCTTCATAGTTCTTTTTGTACTAACTTCATATTGCCTATTGTAGTTCTGATTTTATTTAATTATATTCTTAAAAGGGCTCCTCTTGTGGAAGCCTGGTGATATGTGTACAATTAAAAGTTTAAAATCACTGTTCTATTATGTTGACTCTATAAGAACTTGTCAGCATTCCTGTACCTCCCGATTGCAGAGGAGAATGAGCTAGGTGAGGATAGGTTGATGATGTCATCGGGAAGGCTATTCCATTCCACTACTGTCCTTACGAAGAAGGAGTTTCTGTAGAGATCTGATGATGAGGGTGGTAAGATAAAGCATGTGTCGTTGTTGTTTATTTGCCTCTCTATGATGTTCTGTGTGTCATATCCTTTAAAGGTGGTGGGGCGGATTTTCCGTTTGTTCTTTGCAGCAGTAAGGAAGGTGTTGGGAGGGAGAGCAGTAACTAGTCCTCTGGTTATCTTGTAGAGCATGGTCAGCCTGAGTTGTTGGCGACGTTTTGCAAGTAGTGGGAGGTGGAGCTCGTGAAGCATCCTGCCAATGCATCCTGGGTCCCGGGATCTGTAGTCTCTCATAATGAACCGTGCACCCTGTCCTCAGCAACCCTGATTGTTTCGCTCAGTGTCAAACCAGTCCATTCTCGAATGTTGTCCTCCCACCACTTTATCGGTCTCCCTCCTCTTCTACCTCCTGGCACTGTGCCTTGCAGGATGGTCTTTGCAAGACCTGATGATCTGGTGACGTGGCCATACCATCGCAGTTTCCGTTTTTTCACCACTGTGAGCAAGTCATCGTGTTGTCCAATGGCTTGTGTGATGGTTTGGGGTTTTTCAGCCTTTCAAATCATTATTCTCGTGTTTCAACCCTTGGGCCATCACTGGACAGCACTTGAAATATTTACCACTCTAATGACTTGCAGTGAATATTTAAGTGGTAGAATACTAATTCTTCTCTGAAAATACTATTTCTAGTATGCCATAATTCTAAACAAACATGCTAAGTGAAGACAGGTCTGAATAGAATGCCGAGTAGTGCATATATTCTTGTAGTACTGTGTAGATAAAGTACTACCAGTATATTCTTTTTAAATGTTTTTTTTTTAATTTAAAACACCATTAAATTATTTTTATATTCAAGTATTTTTTAACCGTTATTTTTTTCTAAAAGTTTATCTTTATGTGTGTACTATTAGCGATTGGGGAAAAAAAGTTGCTTCCCTTGATCTGTTTTTAGTAATACATATGTACTATCGGGGTCCACTGTTCGAAACCTCTAGTCACAATCCGCCCGCCATTAATTCAATTGCAGAAAATGTATAACAATACTTTGCTCCAGGTAATGCACAATATCTATTGTGAGAAGAAATTACTTTTTGCAGCCTGAGCATATATTGTTTCAGTCATGCATTGATTGCACATTTGTGAAGTCTGAGGAACTATTTAGAAAGCAGAAAATATTGCCACAGATGGACTAATTCTTGGACTACTTTTTTGATTCTGTCGGCATGTTCAAGGTGGCAAAGGGGTTTTGTAAATGTGATTGTGGTGGTTTTTCTGTTTACAGGTATGTAGATCTGTACGATTTATTAATTACATTGCATTGATTGATTGTATTGCGTTTTATGGTAAATTGTGGCTAAAAAAAAACTGCTGCCCTGACGAGGTTGAAGCCAATTTGGAAAGACAGGTCTCTACAACATTCCAAGGTAAGTAGTGAACTTTAGAAAGCAACGAAACTTAGTTCGTAATACTTTTTCTTAGGGAAACTCCCTTTCTACGTCATCACTTTTGCGCTTTACGAAGGTCACGACCTCCTCATTTGCCTACGCTACAAACTTCGTATCGCGAAAAAGCGGAATTTTCATCATTTTGACGAATCGTGATTCGTAGGTATGTTTCTGGTATTTTGTACATAGATCCGGTCAATTGCTGTAAACGTAAGCTTGAACAAATGTTATAACTGTATTCTCACGCCCTTTGTTGATGATTTGATGCACTAACATTGGTGTAGTTTGCTCTTCAAAAAGGGTGCTGCTTCGCCTGCTTTTGCTCTCATCTAGAAAATGGCGGAAGAGTTGTGTTTCCGATAAATATTTTCAACATAAGTTTTGCAATATTTCTAGGTTTCAAGTGACTCTTACGAGCATGGTAAAGATGTAAAATCACTTTACTGGTGTATTCGTATGGATGTGCACGAACACTGTCCATGTTTTAATGTTTTAGCCCTTGGATGAGCACCAGTTCTAGGTTTGTAGATCTAAACGGACAAGTTACTAGGCTAGCGTAGCAAACAGAAGTTGAGGCCATAGAATTTGTGTTAAAAAAAAAATCCCAGTGCCCTTGATCCTAAACTTTAGCTGAATTTCGTCTGCTGCTAAAGGCGCTACCGCCTCGGCACGAAGAAAAGTTCGCAAGGGTTTCCCGACAGCATCATCGGAAACGAAAGTGATCGCTACGAACCAAGTTTCGTTGGTCAATCTAAAGCTCGCTACTGTTGCGCTCCCTTGTCATCGATCTTCCTATGGCCATTACGGATGCAAGAGAAGGTAACTCTTCCGAGCGGATCGGGATTTCCGGGAAGCAAACTTGTTTTTTCCAACCTAGTTCCAGTCATTCGCCCAAAAAGGCAATCACCGAAGTCGAACGAAGCTCTCCGATGTGTTACGAAATGATGCTTGCATGACTACGACTAGTTGACATTAAAAATGATCGCTGTTGCTTCTAATTCTGTTCGATTTAGTACACAGATTAGCATTTCGCAACGGTATACTTTGTTAATATGAGCATAATTATTATCGACCATATTTAATAGTTGCGTTCCTTGATTTGCAGTTTGTTAGTTCTCAGCAGTAGGCTAATAATAGCATTCATTCCCCATTTCCTGCCTAGAACCAAGTAGACACTGTTATACAGTATACATAGGCTTAATCTACATTATATTATAAGTCAGTCTCCGCGCAGCAAAGAAGCTCACTATCTGAATATAATTATTAGACCTGTATTGTTTGTTTTATAGTATACGTAAATAAATGTATAAACTATATCTATTCTAATTAATAATAATTAGGCCTATACTTTATAATATTCGAATCTTTAAATTTCCGGAGAAGCGAATTTTTCTTTTTATAACTCGAGATCAGAGTTAAATTAATAGCTAATTAGTTATTCATTGCTTACAGGGTCCAGCGGACTGCAAAGAGCCGAATCAGGACCACAAAATCAAGACCACAACTTCGCTAGTAGTAGTAGTAGTAGTCGTAGTATTAGTAGTAGTAGTAGTAGTAGTAGTAGTAGTAGTAGTAGTATAGTTAGTTAAATCTTTAATTTATTTATTTGTTTTGTTTGTTTATTATTATTATTATTATTATTATTATTATTATTATTATTATTATTCCTACTTTAAAAAAAAAGAAGAATAATGTGCTGCTGTGCGTGCTCAATGGTGTAAATATGGTCAGTGACGTTTTGTTTGTTTTTGCTGAAGTTGGGTGTAACCCGAAATATTCAGATGGTGTTACTTGTTATTTTTTATTATAGATTTACCAAACTTTCAGATGATTTAGGGAAATTTCCGCCTGCCACGCAACATTTTTTTAATACGTGTTTCTCATTAAAATACATATCATTGAAATGCATATAACAAATTAACTGTATCAGTTAAAAAGAATATTAGTTAAATAATTAATTGCGTTGGTGCTTGCAATAAAAATGTCACTGGTTTTTGAGACCATTATAAACTTGCTTTGCCTTGTTGTGCTGAAGGGACATCAACGTATCCATAGCGATTTGAAGTTTTGTCATGGTTTTATTGTTGATATAGATGTGAAATCGTTGTATGTGTGCATTATGTGTTATGTATTACTTTTACTCTTTATTACTAATTGTGTCAGTATATTAATCATCATAAAATAATAATAATAATAATAATAACTGCTTCAAAATGCGAATCGCGACTTGACTTACAGCTTGAAGCTGTGCAGATCGAAACAGAATTAGATCTAGAAGCAACAGCGGCTATTTTTATGCACGGATGTTTCACCACAGGCTCTGAAGTCTTTTCTTTTGTCTTTGTAAACTTGTGGGCCTCCTACATACGTACGTAGTATAGTATGTAATTGAGGCCTACGAAAGACGAGACTTCCCAGCCTGTGGTTTCAGGTAGTCCTGCCAGCATTCGTTCGTAAAACATCGGATAGCTTCGCTCGACTCGGAGAGCTTCGTACGACTTCGGTAATTGCCTTTTTCGGCGAATGACTGGAACTAGGTTGGAAAAAACAAGTTCGCTTCCGGGAAACCTAACTCTAATTTTAGCGCTGATACCAGGGTAAGATTACGGTCTCAAACGGCTATGTATAGAGGTTCTTTCTAAAACAAATGACCAATAACGAAAGAAAAGACATTGGCGCAGGACTGCAAATTTTTTTTGGGGGGAGCAACGGCAACTTCGTAAAATAAAAATTTTATTTTTCTTTATAAAATTTGCATGCCTGTAATTTATGTTTTATTATGTAGCCTGATTTTTTTAAAAACTAATACAACAAAAAAAAGTACACTTTCTGCGCGCAAAGCCTTTCAAAATATAAAAAATGTAAGTCCCCACGACCAATAGTTACGCCCCTTCCGGTTCGTCGCCATTTTGTTTTCATTCGTTGTCACGGTTGCTCGCAGACCCACTTCGGCCTTGATTGATACTATCAATGATAGAAGTCGTGCGTTGCATATAAAGCTATGTCAACAGTGACAACACCAGAGGTGAACTTTGTAAAACAATGTGGTACTTCTTGTATGTTTATTTCTGTTAATTTTGCCATATTTTTATTTTGCATAATTAATTATCGAGTGAGTTAGGCCTACTAGTAGTAGTAGGTTATGAAGTTATTCTTGTATATCACTGCAATACGGCAGTAGTAATAATAATAGGTCTGTAAGGGGGTTAATGTTGCTTGATTGCCAACAGGTACCATATACATGCGGTTGAAATGGCTGCGGAGGGCTTCCTTTATGTCATCGTAGGTGACGTCCGTGGACAGCATACAACGGTTGTAGACGTCACAGACCTGGCCCTTGCAAAACACCTGACCGAGCCACAAAACCCTGGCTGACCCGGACCCTAACGCCTGGGTTTTGTGGCTCGGTCAGGTGTTTTGCAAGGGCCAGGTCTGTGACGTCTACAACCGTTGTATGCTGTCCACGGACGTCACCTACGATGACATAAAGGAAGCCCTCCGCAGCCATTTCAACCGCACTCCCGAAGAATACAGGCGCACGTTCCGCAACGCCCGTCCTGAGCAGTTTGAGCTGCCCAACCAGTTCTCCAAACGTCTCATCCGTCACTTCGACGATTGGCTCATGGCGGAAAAAGTCACCACGTACGAACAACTTCGTGACTTGTTTCTCATTGAACAAATTATGAAGTGCTACAGCTACGAAGAGCGAGTTTTTGTACGGCAATGCAATAGCAACACATGGGAGTCAGTAGTCTCCAACTTGCAGTCTTACACTGCAGCGCGTTCATTAAGCGGCAAGGCCAAAACCAAGACAGCAACGACGGACAAGGCTCGACAGCAATCTACGTCATCATCTTCTCCTACTTCCAACGTCGAACAAGGACAAATTAAGCTACAAGCACCCCAAGGCCAACAACAGCAGCAGCTGCAGCAGCATCGACAACACCCCGTGATCTGTTTCAAGTGTAAGCAGCCAGGCCACACATCAAGGCATTGCAAAACCACACCAAGCGGAGCATGCGTGCAGCACAATTTAATCCACACTACACGTGCGGACAATGATATGGCGATGCCCGTCCTGCCAGGCTGCGTGGAGGGGCGAGTGTGCCAAGTGCTGCGTGACACTGGATGTGGCTGCATCATCGTCCAGAGGTCCCTCGTGCCCGACCACTGCATGTCTGCCATCACTCAGAAACTAATGCTCATTGACGGCCAAGTGAAAGCCTTTCCCACTGCTCGGGTGCATGTTCAATCTCCTTATCTTCAAGGTGAAGTTGATGTAGTTGTCATGGATACCCCGTTGTACCCATGCATCATCGGAAATGTGGACGGAGTTGCTGCGTCTGATATCTTTCAGAGAGAGCGAGTCTTGTCGCCGTCGAGATCCACTCGACACGAGAAGGATGCAGGTCGGGAGTGCCCGCCGGTCCACGGCAAACGTACTTGCCAGGATGACATCCCGTCATCGCCTACATAGTCATCAATCTGATGATGGCCGCTGCGCCACCCAGTCGTAAGGAAGCTGACGCTCTGACAGCAACTGACTCGGCAGCCAGCGGCGTGGAAGGGAGCGCTCAGCAACCGACCACGGAACCTACCCCCCAGGTTCATCCACAAGATTCTTTCAACATTCAGCAGGCAGCGGCGGTGACGCCAAACTCCCTTCGAGAGTGAAACCGCTGACAACCGTCGGGATGATTGGCGTAAACATGAATCGCCAGAATTTGATTGCAGCACAGAATTCTGACCCAACATTAGCCAAGTCAAGGGAACTGGCTAAAAAGCTGTCAGTCATGGATCACCGTTACGGTCAATCCAAGTTCTTCCTTCAAGATGGCATTCTTATGCGCTCCTACGAGGAGTACAATATGCCTGGACAAATCTACACACAGATTGTTTTGCCCACATCCATGCGTCCCGAAGCGTTGAAACTCGCGCATGAAGGTTTACTCTCCGGGCATCTTGGGGCAGACAAGACTTTCAACCGCATTCTCCCTCACTTCTTCTGGCCCGCCATGCGCGCTGACGTAAAGAGACACTGCCAATCGTGTGACAATTGTCAAAGATCCATTCCCAAAGGCAAGGTGCCACCGGTGCCCCTTGGTGATGTGCCACTCGTCGGCGAACCGTTCAGCCGAGTCGGCGTTGACATCATTGGCCCCCTCGAGCGCACGACGTCGGGTAAGAAGTACATTCTCACTCTTGTTGATTATGCTACACGCTACCCTGAAGCCGTTGCGTTGCCCAACATCACCACGGAGACAGTCGCCGAGGCCCTAATCAGCATCTTTTCTCGGTGTGGTTGCCCTAAGACATTGCACTCCGACAGGGGAAGTCAGTTCACATCCGAGATGATGGCCGAAGTTTGCCGCCTCCTCAACGTAAACCAGTCTTTCACCACGGCTTATCACCCTCAGGCCAACGGCTTGACCGAAAAGATGAACGGCACATTGAAGGAGATGTTGCGACGCATGTGCGCTGAGCGCCCAAAGGATTGGGACAGATATCTGGACCCCCTGTTGTTCGCCTATCGGGAAGTACCGAATACTTCGACACAATTCTCACCGTTTGAATTGCTGTTTGGCCGCACTGTCAGAGGTCCCATGGCTGTCCTACGTTAATCCCTTGAAGAAGAGGAAATTCCCGAAGAAGTGAAGACCAGCTACGAATATGTGTTTGATCTCCGAAATCGGCTGGAAGACACATGCAAAGCAGCACAAGACAACCTGGCAAAATCTAAAGTCAGGTACAAGAAATACTTTGATGTCAAAGCCAAGGACAGGCAGTTCGCTGAGGGCGATACAGTGCTACTGCTACTCCCAACAGAGCACTCTAAGTTGTCTATGCAGTGGCGCGGGCCGTACCAGGTGATAGCCAAAATTGGCCAGTGCGACTACCGTATCAACAAGGATGGTGTGGAAAAGATTTTTCATGCTAACATGATGAAAAAGTATTTGTCACGAGACGCAAATACAACCCCGACAAGTGCCGATGGCAACGTGCCCGTTGCAACATCCCCACACCCTGTCCCCATCGATCAGCCGTCGACGAGCACCATCCGCAACGCATTCTGTGCAGCATTACCGTGCGCCACGGCTGCTGTCATTCACGAAGATTCTGATGACGTCATACCTACACTGGATCTACGCCCAGCCAGTGCAGTCCCTACCCTCGATATTAACCCCAGCTTGTCCTCTGAACAAAAAGAGGAAATTGGCCAGTTGTTGTCGGACTTTCCTGATCGTCTCAGCCATGTTCCCGGGCGTACGGACCTTGAAAACCACAACATCGAGCTTACCAGCGATGTTCCGGTGAGAAGTCGTTGCTATCACACTCCCTATGCTATGCGTCAGGTCATTGACAAGGAAAGTGAAACTATGCTTGAAATGGACATAATAGAACCATCCAAATCGGCCTATGCATCCCCAGTTGTGCTCGTTGTCAAGAAGGACGGTACATACCGGTTCTGTTCTGATTTTAGAAGGGTCAATTCTTTGACAAAATTTCACGCTGAACCGGTAGCTGACACACAACACTTGTTCATCAAGCTTCAAAGTGCAAATTTCCTTTCCAAAATTGATCTGACCAAAGGCTACTGGCAAGTGCCCGTGGCCGAGCAAGACAGACACAAAACGGCCTTCATTACCCATAGCGGCCTATGGCAGTGGAAGGTGATGCCGTTTGGCCTGGTCAACTCGGGAGCCACGTTTTGCAAGATGATGAAAAAGCTGCTTACGGGCATTGATCACGTCCAGCACTTCCTCGACGACATGGTTGTCGGCACGGAAGACTGGGCTACACACATGCAGACTCTACGGGCAGTCTTCCAACGACTCCGGCAGCACAACCTCACAGTTAAGCCTGAGAAATGTCAGTTCGGCTACCACGAGGTGGAGTTCCTTGGCCACGTCGTCGGCAAAGGCACGCTGCAGACCGACCAGAAAAAAATCGACAAGCTGAACAGCCTGGCCAGACCCAGCAACAAGAAAGAGCTCCGATCTTTCCTAGGTCTGGTAGGCTACTACCAACGCTTTGTGCCCAACTTCGCTGCTGTGGCTGCGCCTCTGACGGACGCACTCACAAAAGGCGCGCCGTCTGACCTCACCTGGGACGTCGACATGACAACTGCCTATGAGCAGCTGAAGCACAAAGTCGCCACAGCGCCCGTGTTACACATCGCCGATGTGTCGCAGCCTTTCACACTGAGAACAGATGCCTCGGACCGAGGTATCGGAGGCCTTCTTTTTCAAGAGCACGACGGCATCCTCTTCCCGGTTGAATTCATCAGCCGCAAGCTCAAGCCTGCAGAGAAGCGCTACGCGGTCATTGAGCGTGAGTGTCTGGCGCTTGTGTGGTCCATCCAGAAGTTACAGCCCTAACTGTACGGCAAGCCCTTTACCGTGCAGACTGACCACAGTCCCTTGGCCTTTCTCCATCGCGCCAAGCTGGAGAACGCACGACTGATGAGATGGGCACTTCTCTTGCAACAATACCAGTTCCACATTGAAGCCATCAAGGGTGCGGACAACGTTGGAGCAGACTTTTTGAGCCGATGCCTACCTGTTGTTTGATAACACGGACATGCTCCGACCTATTAGACGCTCATAGAATTATCTATTCTCATGATGTCCGTTTCCAGACGGCACATTGATAACTTTTCTGTATTGTTGGTCAACGGTCAATCCGAACTCTTTCGTTGGTATTTTGTCATAATTTACGCTGGACATTTGTTCTTAAGTTACATGATTTATAATCTGTTTGCAGTTTTCTTGTTATAGCTTTATTATGATTGGTGTATGTCTACACTTTCCCACCACCCGCCCGAACTTCAGCCCCGGGGGTGTCAGCAGATACAGCTGCTGTGTAGACCTTCATTCTTCCTTTGGTTTGATTTTTGTATTTTCGATTAGGCATTCCACCTTGTTTTCCGTCTGGGATCTTTCGTCATTTGTTTCATTCATGCGTCTTTGCATGTTATTGACGTCACCGTGTGCGTGTTTCCTGTCTGGACTACGTCAAGTCTGAGTCGTTGGTTTGTACTTGGTCAAGCCGCCATCGCCATCCTTTCAGTTCTTCATATTTGTTTTAGTCTTCAGTCTAATCTACGTGTTAGTTTTAGTTCTTTTTGATCAGCACGTGTGCCTTTGGTTCAGCTAGTAATTTATCAGTGTAGTTTTAATAAAAGTTGAGTTTTTATTCCGTGATTCATCGTCTTCTGATTTCTTCGTCCGTAGATTTAGTTTCAACCTTCATCTTCACCTCTAGAACTACATCCGTGAGCCTCTAGAACTACATCCGTGAGCCTGTGTATGTATATGTTTGTGACAACTTCCTCAGCGTTACTGAGTTTGTTTTGTAAGACAATTATACTACAATGTTTACATAATCATAAAGGCTGTATATCATGCTGTCATGCATTGTAAACTTTGTTTTTGATTTCACAGTTAAATTTCAATACGACGGACAGTGATATTGACCAGGATATAATTCCTCCAACACCTCCCCTACAGCTTGGTCTGGCAAATCCAGATCCAGACAGTCTCAGCTTCCGCCTCAAGCACAGTAAGTGCGGGTATTTGTTTTCATTAAACTCTATGCATAGTTCACATCATTCCCATTAGATTAAAAATACTATTACATATTATTATGTAATTAAGGTTCACAATAAATTTTAATATTATTTCTGTTTGTTATTACAAATGCCAGGTTCCCGTGCTTGAGGTAAGTAAGCGTGATATTTCTGTTCAGGTGGCTCCTGAAATGTTACATCAGGCTTGTCAAACAGATTTTTAACTTTTTTCATTTTGAAGCACCAATCATGGATCAGAACATACGTTTGGACATACCATTTCCAGCGAAAAACAAAGACATTATCAAAATTTGGTTAGACATTAAAAGAAATAAGAAATTCACAGAAAGTGACTTGGCAGAGACTCTTCAAATTTCAAGAAGCAAACTTTCTTGTCAAATTAGCTTTGTCAGGAAGAAATTAAAAGCATTGAGAGGAGATAATAAAACACAGTTTCTTGAGTCTTTGTTTTTGCCAAGTGGGTCTGATGTCAAAACATCTACTACTACTACCGCTAAAAAGGCTTCTCAAAACAGTGAAGAGAATGTCTTTTTATTAAAGAAAGAACTAAAAAAGGAACGGAAGAGAAATGAAAGACTGACAGAGAAATTTGAAAGCGTGAAACGGAAGACAGATAAAAAACGACTAGAAAATCTTGCCCTTGAAAGAAAAGTTAAAAGGATCTGTGAACGTTCTAACAGGAAAGAACTGAAGTTAAAGAAATTATTGAACATCCTGGCAGATACTAATAAAAAAATCAAGAAACTTAGTGATCACAGAAGAGTAGCAATCAACAAGTTGAGGAAAACGTTGGAAAGGAAAGACA
The DNA here is from genome assembly GCA_036898135.1 of Oncomelania hupensis. Classification (NCBI taxonomy): domain Eukaryota; kingdom Metazoa; phylum Mollusca; class Gastropoda; order Littorinimorpha; family Pomatiopsidae; genus Oncomelania; species Oncomelania hupensis. The sequence goes on from CM072525.1 coordinate 38,390,683, forward strand.
AAAATTTAGAAAAATTGAAAGAGAATATCACTGTTGTTATGAGACAAGCCAATGAACAGGAGGCAAAACACACAAAGGAACAGGCTGAAAATGAAGTGAAACGTGATGCTATGGTCCAAGAGTTTACTGAACATGTTTCGTATGTTGGAGACCTACTGGCTGACAATCAAACTAATTTAATTAAAACAACTGAAAATGACGGCAAAACCTTCAACGCAGACACGACTCTTTGTGTCATGGAGCTTCTTGATGAAGGTGTGGGGATAAGACATGTTGCCAATGTCATGACATCTGTTGCAAGCGTATGTGGCAAAACTCTAAGCTCCCAGCATTGAGTACCATCCAAGAAATTGGTGATCGCAGGTTAGCCTGTCCTACCAGCAGCTTTCTGATTGTGTTGCACCGCAAAAAGACACTACTTTGATGTCAGACGAAACAAGAAAATATGGTGATAGTTTTGAAACTTTTTCGGTCCGTGACAAAGAAGGAAGAAATTGGATGTTAGGGTTAAAAGACATGGCAAGTAAGAGTGCAGACAACTGCTTAGCAACATTGCGTGTCATCCTTGATGACATTGAAAACTGCACATCTACTGACAAGGGCAAAGAAATTCTGTCTCACATACAAAACACCATGTCTGATCGGGAAGCCACTGAAAAAAGGTTCCATTCTCTGCTACAAGATTACAGAACACACATTTTACCTCAAGTCCATAGCAGCTGGAATGAGCTGTCTGACTTAGAGAATAAGAGCTTATACCAGTGATTGAGCTTATTGTAAAATTGATTGAACTAAAAAAGGGGTAGGCGTGATTATGTGTTGGGGAGAAAGTGGCGTGGAAGGTGAAAGGAAAGATTCTGGGATAACAAGGGATTTCAGACAAGATTTTGTTTTTCTCATGAAAGACAAAGAAGTAAGCAACAGGTATAGAACTTTGTATACTTTTGCTTGTCTTACTTGAGACAACATTGGTAGCAAACTAAAGTCCCCTAGCTAGTATTAGCAGGTGTAAACTGAATACATTTGCAACTTATTTTCATCTTCCTTTTCTTTCAGCAGCCACACAAAAGAAAGCACTGCAAGATCCCAAAATTTCGACATCAGTGACGCGATGTTCGATAGGCAAGCATCGTATTGCGTCCTCTAAAAAGTCTACTGCAGGACAGGTTGTTGAGACAACAGGTACATTGAAATTTTGTGCAAAAACTGAAATCGTAGTTTGACGCATTGTTGATATGATAGCCACTATAGCAACGACAATATTATAGTCACTATAACAACAGCAATATCACTGATAGAAAACATGTAGTGCTTTGACTCCATTAGACGAGTTTGGAAATTATCCCCAGTCATGGTCGTCATGCATTGTACAGGAGTCTGAGTCCTCACTAAAAATGTTTTCTTTGTCATATTCTGCTACATTAGTTGAGTTAAAACCAAAATTCATATATTATATAGTTGTAGATTTATGGAGCTGCTGATAAAAAAATAAGATTTTGAGGGTAAAGATGCTTCATTGAATGCTTTTTATTGAATACAAAAATGTGTAAATTTCTTTATAGCTGATAACTTGGATATTTCTTAGGATATTCAGGCAGACCACATGTACTTTGAAAAATAATTATTTCAGTCACGGCAACCTGTAACAATCTTCTGTGATACATTTCAGGCAGCAGTCGGCAGCCACCGAGAGGTGTTGTTTCAGTCAAACATCTGCCTGCAGCATCCTACTCTGCAGCGAAATGCAGGCAGCTTTCTCAGTCAGCAAGATCTGCGGGCTCAAAACCCAGAAGCATCTTGAAGCGAGCTAATGCTGCTTTAGGGATGTCTGCTGTTTGTGCTTCACCAGCTTTACCATTTGCCATTCCATCTGATCTTTACACTCCGAGACGGGTGAGTAATATCCTCTCAGATTCCTATTTCCAAATATTTTACATTATTTTTTCCATGTAATCAATTATTAAAAGTATGGTTGTAAAGGTCAGAGCAGTACTCTGTCCATCTGTCCAAGACTTCTTGTTCTTCTCTAAGGCATATGCCACACTTGCTTTGGATCGTGGAGACTTTGGGCTGTTTGACACTTGTCAGCCGCTTCACAGTCTGGTAGGCCTTCTTGCTGTTGTTCTTGTTCAGACTGTTCTCTATTTCCTGGCATTGATCTTCTATCCAGTTCTCCTTTGCTGTGCGCATGCCTTTTCGGATGTCACTGTTGATTTTTCGGTAGTCATCAGCTCCCTGTGAGGTGTTCTTTTTCTTGTTCATCTCTCTTCGTTTATCACACAGATCCAAAAGTTCAGGTGTGATCGACGGCTTCTTCTTTGGTCGGTGCTTGCCAAGGATCTCAGTGGCGGCATCTATCACAGCTGAGTTGAAGGTGGTGGCCATGGTGTTGACATCTACTTCACCAGCCCCCAGAATGAGCAGTGGTGCCAATTTTCCTCCAATTGTGGCCTGAAATAGTTCTGCCACCTCCGGGTCTGGCAGTTTGTCCAGGTCGAACTTCAGTCTAGTGCACTTTGCTGTATTTACTCTCTTCAAGTGGAGCCGGAAATGTATCATCACGAGATCGTGGTCACTTCCGATGTCTGTCCTTCCAATGTTGATGCTTGATCTGAAGCGTTTCTTGACCATGATGTAGACTATTTGGTTGTGATGCTCCCCGCCGGGACTGTGCCATTTCCATCGTCTGGAGTTTTTGTGGAGACCAAGCGTGTTTGCCAGTACCAGATTGTTGTATCTGGCAAACTCCAAGAGTCTCAGACCCCTGTCATTTGTCTCGTTGTTGCAGTGGGGTCCACATGTGTCTCCCCAGTTGTGGTGCGCATCTTGGCCAACCTTGGCATTCCAGTCGCCTTGCACTATGACTATGTCCTTCGGCACTTGGTCAAGGACCGCCTTTAGATTTTCATAAAAATCCTCCACTTCGCTGTCGTCATAGTCTGATGTTCGGGCATAGGCCTGGATGATGGTGATGTTTATAACCATACACCAAATGGAGACCCATCAGTTCTAGCATGTCCCGAGAACAGAGAAGAAGATGAAATCCTCCCAATTCTCTGGGAAGTTGAGGCAGCAGTGCAATCGCTAAAGAAAGTGAAGTCAGCGGGAGTGGACAACATACCCGCGGAACTGCTACAAGCTGGAGGAGAAGCGATGATTGATGCCCTCACTATTATCTGTAACAAGATCTGGCAGAGTGGGGAGTGGCCTATACCATGGACCCAGTCGCTTGCATCACTCTTCCCAAAAAAGGTAACCTTCAGGAGTGTGAAAATTACAGCACCATCAGCCTCATCAGCCATCCCAGCAAGGTCCTCCTGAAAATAATACCCAACAGGTTGAAACCCCAAACTGAACAAATCATAGCTGAAGAACAAGCAGGATTCAGGGCAGGGCGAAGTACCACTGAACAGATTTTCAACCTCAGAATAATCTGTGAGAAATACCTACAGCACCGTACCAACATCTATATCACGTGTTTGTAGACTTCAAGAAGGCGTTTGACCGAGTCTGGCATGCAGCTCTATGGGCAACAATGAAAGTGTACAATATCAACCCTAAAATTATTGATGTCATCAAAAGCCTGTATGACAAGGCTACCAGTGCAGTCCTCCACAACAGCGCCATCGGGAACTGGTTCCGAACAACAATCGGTGTGCGTCAAGGATGCCTACTCTCTCCAGCACTCTTCAACATCTTCCTAGAGCGCATCATGTCAGATGCTCTTGCAGATCATGAAGGCACAGTCAGCATAGGGGGTAGAGCAATCTCCAATCTTCGTTTTGCGGATGACATTGATGGATTGGCTGGAGAGGAACAAGAACTTGAACAGCTGTTACAGAGGCTTGACACCACCTCCAGAGCTTATGGAATGGAAATAAGTGCAGAGAAGACCAAAATGATAACCAACAACATCAATGGCATCAACACGGACATCAAAGTCCAAGGCCAATCCCTCAACACAGTGCATAGCTTCAAATATTTAGGCGCCATAGTATCGGACAGTGGGTCCCGACAGGAAGTCTCCAGGATCGCACAAACAACTGCTGCCCTGACAAGGTTGAAGCCATTTGGAAAGACAGCACCATCAGTCTACATTCCAAAGTAAGACTGTTGCGCTCCCTTGTCATCTCCATCTTCCTATATGCTTGCGAAACATCAAACATGGACCCTCACAGCAGATCTACAACAAAGAATACTAAGCATGGAGATGAGGTGCTACAGAAGACTGCTGGGCATTTCCTATACACAACACATCACCAACGACGAAGTCCGACAGACCATCACACAAGCCATTGGACAACACGATGACCTGCTCACAGTGGTGAAGAAACGGAAACTCCGATGGTATGGCCATGTCACCAGATCATCAGGCCTTGCAAAGACTATTCTGCAAGGCACAGTGCAAGGAGGTAGAAGAAGAGGGAGACCGAAAAAGAGGTGGGAGGACAACATTCGAGAATGGACTGGTTTGACACTGAGCGAAGCCATCAGGGCTGCTGAGGACAGTGAAAGATGGAGTATGCTGGTTAAACGATCATCTGTGGTGCCCCTACGACCTCCGGGTTACGGGATAGGATAGGATAGGTAATCAATTATTATTACCTTCATCTTGTGGAAGATTGGCTGGATAATTTGGTTGTGTTTGTAACTTTGGATCTGTTGTAAATGATGTTGTAGCATAGTAATGATTTTTTCCAAAATTCGTTAAGACATGTCACGTCCCAACTGCCTGAACAGTGGTTCGACAATGCGTGCAACTTCCACACGAGAAAAACCCACACCTAAATATAATCTAAAAGACAAGACCAGAAGTGACAACTAAGACAATTTCTTTATTTCACTCACACATTCACACTCAAAAATTAACTCCCTTTTTCCCCTTCCCAAACCTTCCAACCCTTGCCAACCCTCAATCCCACTAATACAACCCAAAACTATACATAAAACAATTAATCGCTCAAAATAATGATAATCTAAATCAAAATTGAAAATAAACAATTAACTACAGAATGTACAAAAGATGTATAATAATTATATCTGGTTCAGCTTACTATGCAGGGGTGAGATTTAACCCAGGAGACTACTTAGCCCGCCGGGCTAGCTAGTAAGTAAAGTGAGGTAGCCCGCATGGTTTTTAGGCAGCCCGACAATCGTTCACATATAAAACAAATTTTGACAATATACGTAATTTGTAGCGAGTGTCAAAGCAGACAGCGTGCTTGGCGCGAAAGGGAAGTAGGCAAAGGGAAATAACGCTCGCGTATGCTTCATACTCGTAGCAGACGAAAAGTGACCTAAAAACGCTCTCACTTCGGACCGAGCTTCTAAAAGTCTGCAAGTACAGTAGTATCTTTTTTTTTTTTTAGGTCGCCAGGCGGGCTGGCTCAATTATAAAGTGAGGTCGCCCGAGCCGGTTTTAAGTCGCCTCGGGCGACCGCTAAATCTCACTCCTGCTATGAACACGGTAAATAAATGCAAGTGATTGCTTTAATTCTTTATATATATCCAACCTTGTTCCACTAAAAGTTAAATAGTTGATAACAAGGAAAATTTATATTTTATACAAAAGGATTTTGTAAGAAAATTGTTCAAACTAATAACTAATAATGATCTGGCGAAGTAATTCCCCCAGACCAACTATACATCACAAAAGTTACTCTACACAAGTATCTAATATTTCAAAGTCAAAAGATTATTATTCAATTCTAATTAAATATGTTTCAATCCACATGTGATGTAAATAAATACTTCTTTTTCAAAAATGTTCTTTGACTGTTATAGTTAATTGTTGTGTAAATGCGGGGTGTGTGTGTGTTATGTAAATAAATATAACTGTTTTACATAAAATAGGACTTTTTCCTCGATATTAGCAACCTTCCTAAACCAAGGTCGACCAGAGGAAAGGCGTTGTCACGGAGCTCTTCACAAACACACCACCCCAGCTAGGATGCAGTACAGTCATCAATGAATCTGGTTTTTGGTTTGGTACATCTGCAGCGATACATACAAAATACATAACCATAAATAATCATATTATATCACATTGCACAATCTACCATCTAACGGTAAGATTGTCTCCCTTGCATCACACGCATTCTTTACCATTCTTCCTGTCATTACTTCTGCCATTGCACACATGCAACCTCATTCACCTCCTCCCCGCCATTCTTTCGCTACATGACAGCGAATTCTCTTATATTAAATTATAATCATTTAATTTATAATTTATTTTAGAAAAATCCTTTCACTCTCTCTTCTCTCTCTCTGGTATTTTATGTAGCAAATAAACAGTATGAAACATAAAATAGAATCAAAGAAAATATAATCAATTATCCATCCACACTCACATGATTCATAACCCAGCCCCCGAACGATATGGCCAACTGAGAAATTGAAACAGGCGACTTACGATACCAGTGGTAACCTCTGGCCCGATGGAGACACGGACAGACAAACGACGCACACACTCAGGCACGGATGATATTCAAGGTGATAACAGGCAACATGGATGACATAGGCGGCGTCACAGGGCACTCGACATTGCGCGTAGACAATTCGAATTTCGTCGTAAACAAACAGCAGTTGTTAGATCGACTTAGGTCTAAAAAGTACAACAAACACTCCCAAAGTGCTCCTTTAATAAACCTCCTCTTCCTGCTTAATCTCCTTTCTTGTTGACAGTCTGTTTAGAAAACGTCTCACAGACACTGCCACTAACTGACACCTTGAACAATACAGATCCATCGAACTTTACTTTTGCACCGGTCTTTACTACACAAGTGATGTGAAAAAGCTCTCCTTCCTACAAAATCGGTAGTGCAAGGGGTTTTATGCGGCTATCTAAGAATGTTCTCGAATAGACTCATTTCAATTATAATTTGCTTCTAGAAACATTCGCGGTTCTAGCACGCCTTTCACACATAGTAAATCACATGGCAGCAATCAATCTTCTCTTAACAAAATAGCCAACTACTGTTTTCTAACACTAGTACGTTCTGCACGGGCCTGATTCACTGGCTACTTTTATTAATTATAAACTTAATTAATTTATCCCAATACTCTCCCCTTGTACAGTAACTTTTAACCTTTATGTACAGGCTGATGACTCAACTATATACATATGCACACGACTGCAAAAAGACAAACCAATCGTGACACCTGGCAGAGTGAAGGTAGATAATCCGATGATAAAACCATGCCGAGTGATGGTGGATATTCCATTCATGACACCACCTGGCAGAGTGAAATTTTCCACTCCTATCCTTGCAGCTACTGACCACACCAAATTCCGCAAGACACCCGGCACTGCCAAAACCCAAGACGTCGACACGTCACAGGTAAAACCAGCATCATGACATTTTTTATAAGTGCAAGTTTTGTTTTTAACTAGAGTGGCAGATGATTCAGGTAGACCTGTTTACATTACGATTTGAGCGTAATAAATTCCGTTTTCTGATATCTCATTCCGCTATTCTGCTTTGCCTCTTCAAATTCCGCTTTGCCAGCTGCTAAAATTACGTTTTCAGCAAATGCTCCCTGAGAAAAAAAAAAAAAAAAAAGATAATTTTCGGTTATTAGACAGACCGAGTTTAGTCGTATAAATGTTTCCGGTTGCGTTTCCGTTCGAGGTTATTCAGGAATATCGCAGATTAGATCTATTTTGTGGTATCAATAGATAATCATTTGCCTATTAAAAGAAATGTACCCGCCCATATCCCCATATATTCAATACTCGAAACGTTTTTATAGTCTCGTGACCTCCGTAGGAAATCAAAGTTCCATGTAATCGGAGGTCGGAGACCGCGTGGTAGCGTTTTAGACAGTGCTGTGAAAATGGCTTCTTCAAGTAGATCGAAACGTCTGCACGAGACAGATGAATCGGATGATGTTGTGGACACTACACTGTTGAAACAGGTTAAAAAATAAAAAAGAGTCATGCAGAAATTCAAACATTCCTATACTGAGAAGTATGATTGCATCATAAAGTCGAGAAAAGGTGCGTCTCTGAAACATAACTTGTCACTGTGTGACTTCTCTTCAGGAATGTCTGAAAAAGTAAAAGTTGAGTTAGCCTTTCAGGTTAATTAGACCAAATGTGTAGGCTGTCTTGAAGGAACATTTATATTTTTGGATTGAACTACATATAATTTTATGATGCACTTGCATTTATCTGCTATTGTCACATATATATCAGAAAAGTGTTTTGTGGAGTGTTCAAAGACAGAATGGCCTAGGAAAGCAAGAGTATTTTAAATTATTTATTTTCAAGTGGAAACCTGACTTGATATTGATCCTGCAAATTTCATTATAAGAAGCTTCTCTGAGATATTAACTTCTGTGAGACATGTCATATGTCATCCAACTGAGTTTGTGCTTCAGTACTAGCTTGCATAGGAGCAGTAAAGCAGACAAGGTATTTGTTAGTTTGTTTTTTTTAAATATTTTTTTATGTTTATGATATGTTACTGATGATTTAAAAGAAGTAAAAACCAACTTAAACTATTGAGCTATTATTTGATTCCTATTTTAAGACCAAAATTGCGCGACAAAGAGATTCCTCTTTGGACTCTCAAATTCCTCTTTTTGGCCTTCTGGATTCCTCTTGATTCTGCTTGGGTGTAAACAGGTCTGGAGTGGGTCGACTAGCCATGCCTTTCAAAAGGCGGCCATCAAAATGAGCAACCAGAGCAACTCTATTGTTAAAAGCTGTTTGAGCCGGTGTATTTTCTTTATGAATTGCGAGATCTTACTCCTCGATTGTCCATACTAACGTCTGATAAATAAACTTCTTACCCATGTTAACGGTAGACCCTGGTAAAAATTTGCAAAGAACTAGTACACTTGGCTAGAATCCGTACACACCGTAGCGTTCGACTTTCCTCTGTAATACATAGATATTAAAAGTAATCTCTGATTCGTCAGCACCGATCTGTGTTGTTAGGCACAGCTGCTGATTTGCTGCCTTATCTCGTGCATACCCCTATATATTGAGCAACGAGTGGCGGCGGGGGGAGGGATTCGTTTGACGACTCTTGATGTGTAAACATTGTGCTTACAGGTTGCTGCTATTGTTCTCCCCGCTCCACGTCTGTCGGCTGCGGACTGTTTTGGTTCCTTGCTTCATCCCTGCTTGTGGACTTCGCCTCGGCGTGACCCCTGATGTTCCTTTCTCTGCCTTCGGTCTCTGTCACCCTGGTGTGACTGGGCATCCGTCGCCTACGTTGATACATACCTTGTTGGCGGTCTGTGCGGTGCGAGCCTAACGCCAATCACTGTACCTGTCTTTGGGATTTTGGGTGGGTTATTTTGGGCTAGTGGTTCCCTGGTCATACATTTCTAGCATGCATCAATTGATTTTCCCCCTTCCCCTCTCTTCCCACTCAGTCCGTCAAGCCTCTCTCTCCTTATTAAATTAAATGGTTCCAGTTAAATGTGTTATATTTAGTATTGTTAGTTTCCTTGTTACGAAGTTAGCTTGTTTATTCCTTTAATTTCAAATCAATGTTTGTCTTTGCATGAATGCGGATGCAGGATTAAAGTAAATGTGTGAGTGATTGAAAGAAGGACTGATAGCAAATTAATGCTAAAATCATTTTTTTCTTGTAATAATAATAAAATATTGAATCTGAATCTGGTCAGTTTTATTCCTACATCTTAATCCTGTTTTAGCTGACCTCATGATCGCTCTTTTGCCTTTTATCGTTTTTTTAGTGTTTTAGTTGCTCCAATCTCCCCCTCCCCCACCCCCTTTTTTTTCCTCGGGTACTATACACCCCCTTGCTCTCAGATTTTAAATTCATAATTGTATTTTTGGCTTCCCTACATTATCCCACATTGATTTTTGCTCTTCTGTAAAAACATTTTCTCGGTCACTTCTATCCCATTTGTTGTAATATTTTAAGTGCTACTGCATGTAGCCTTGGTTTGCATTTTGTTGAATGTCTGACCTTGATTCTGTCTGGGACCCTCATCCCGGCCTGCTTACTGGGAGCACCCCTTCGCGCTCCCCTATTAAGCCTTCTCCTGGGTCCCCGGGTTCAGATGGCTCCAACTCCAGCACCACCTCGGGCGGTGGACACTGCACAAGTGATTTTCTCTGTCACAAAATATAATGTTACAGGTTGATCACTACTTGTGAAGGACTTTCTTGACTTTCATGACTTACCCCTGAACGTGGTTTTATTTCAATTAAAAAACCTAAGGCACACCATTTCTCTCCATTACTTCCCCCACCAGTCTTGAAAATAGGGCTCTGATAGCCCTTTCTCGGGGACTGAACCCCTCTTCTCCCTGCAGCCCCTACAAATCTCCCTGCACACCCTTCCATTCCTCCACTCCCCACTGGTCTCCCACCTTCACCTCCTCCTCCTGAATCCTCCCTTGGTCCTCCCCCTATATCTTTCCCCTCCCCCCCACCCCTGTCGCTCATTGGTCGTTGGTCCATCTGAACATAAAATTATGACATCCAGGGCCTTGTGCGGTCTCTTGCTTCGCGGCATATTGCTGTTTCCATGGCTTGGATCCCGTCTCGTGTTGAGATACGCGGCAACGACCTCGCTGACCGTCTCGCCGGGGTGGGTTCCCTCGAGGAGAGGTGGTAACGGGGAGGGGGGGGGGGGGTTCCCTCGAGGAGAGGCGGTAACGGGGAGGGGAGGGGGAGGGGGGGGGGCAATATTTCTATCCCTGTGGCTCCCTATTATGAGGAGATTCGGGGACGGGTGGCCGCAGCCGTCCGCTCTGAGGCTAACTCAAGATTTATTTCCTGGTGTGATGGCGCACTCTCATCTCCGCCTGCTTGCTCTTCGGATCTGTTCCGGCCGTCATCGAACTATGTATACCCCGGCGTGCGTCTGTGGCCTGCTGCCCTGCTTCAAACACTGTATCTTTGCTTGCCCCGCGTTGGAGCCTGACTTTGCTCACCTTGGGGCTGACGGCGTGGCCCGCTGCCTGGGCCCCTGTTTGGGCGACTTGGTTGCCTACGTACTGTCCACTGAACCCTCCCTCCTCTTGACGGCGGCGGCGGTTCATCATTGCGCCGCCGCGGGATGCTTTGAACCTTTTAGCGAATTGCTCATTTAGTTTTATTCTTAACCATTTTTAACGTAATTTTTTTCTTTCTTCTCAGCCTTCCGATGGCCCACCCTGTCGGTCTTCCCCTAATGGCCCTGCTGCCGTAGGAGGACTTTACAGGTGTGGTTGCTAGGCCTTGTTGATAGCCTTCTGCTGTAAATATGGTAGACTCTGCAATTTTAATATGACCATTTTATTCCATTCCTTTTTATTATATTTATACTGTAATCGCCGCCATTTAGATAAGAGTGTTTCCATTCGCTCGTCAAACACCTAGGGTCTGATCAAGTAATGACGCACACGAAACACAGAAGCAGCATAGAGTTCATTTATTCATAGTCAAAGAATATTCACGAAATATGTCAACGACTCGTATATTAATACGTACGTGTGTGTACATATCAGTGTGGGGAGAACTAATATTTTGCGTACGTGATTATGAACTACGCTTCTCGTGCCAGTAAGATGTGTGGTAAAATACTGGGAAAAGAAAGAAACACAAACACAAGAAACATTAGCAAGTGTACCAAACAATGTCTCAAAAACCATTAATCAAGCAAGATACAGTCAAAGCAATGAAACAGAAAGAATACACATACCAGAGGATAATTTAGAGACAAATACTTTAGTTGATTTCAAAAAAGACAATTTTGCCAAGGTTACGTGGAACCAAGCCAGAACAAAACGAAGGAACGAATGCGTTATGTCCCTTTAACTTGCACGACGATTCGGCTACGTTTATTCTTTCAAGCCTCGGAAAACAATTGGCGCAAGACAATTTGACTATGCTCATCTAACATTAGTCAATTCATTAATACAAACAATTCGGCTACGTTCACCCAACGAGCCTCGGTACGGTGCCTAAATGTCGATGACCTAGCTCGGTAAAACATTTATAACTGAATTTAAATACGTAAACATTTAACAACATATTTTAGGAAATACACATGAAGTCCCAAAACGTAGCAAACTACCTTGGCAGAGACAAAACAGCAAAGCTATAAGGAAAAACGTTATCAATACCCAAGTGGGTGAACATTTCGAATAAGGCCGGTAATTCGACAAAAACGCTATCTTCATTAAAGACCAAAACGGTTATCTTATTCGTCAAAACTTAGTCCGACAAATTGCGACGACAATTAGCTTTAGTCAAACCGAAGACGTTCAGCATAAACAGCGCATTATGACTGACCACAAGCTAGAAACAAATAAACTTGACTTGTCATTATTTACAAATCCTGAACAAAGTGTTCACCTCAATAATTCTTCTGACAAAAGACCAAGTTTTAACTCAAAACGAATTCTGTTAAGCATTAGAAAATCAAAAGCTTACAGGATATCAGAATCAAATTAATTTGCAGAAAAGGCATCAAATCAGTCACTAAAACGAGAAAAACATAGGTCATAATCATTTGCACAAAGCAATATGCAAAACGCAAAATAACTATAAGTACCTTCTGACCGCTGTAAGACGTTTGGAATTGACTGAGTGATTGATTGTTGCTTTAGTTCCAGCGGACTCTTCCGAGCCAAATCAGGACCGGACAACCCCCGATCCGCATAAAAGATCTGCTGAAACAACCCTAGTGGGAAAACTGAACGCCCTCCATCGGCCAGTCACTTTACAATAAAGACATCCCACGCAGGGGACGGCTGAGGCTTTACCCCAACTACTCGAACCCCCGGTTACAAAAACAAAATAGAATACAAACATCATTATAAATTATCAACAAAACACATACATATAAAATGCCTATATTGCTAAATAATAACATCATAGGAAGCCCTATTGACCACCCGGCAGAAAGCGTCCAATACTCCCAAGCTGATCCAACAGACCCCATACACAAACAAGGAGTCTTGTCCATGAAGAGTTTTCAAGAAAAAAGGTAGGTCATTGATCTAGTGAAGAAGAAGATAGTATAGCAGAGTGATAGGACAGAGCAGGAATGGGAAAGAGCAAATGAGGAAGACAGCGACAGTGGGAATTTAAAGCACTAAATTTCCAGAAAGTGGGGATACTATTTATACTGAAACCCCCGGCACTCCAACGGGGGTACTGTTGCCGCAGTGAATCGGTCATGCCTATAAAGGAAAGACAGGTTTTCAACTGGGGCTTTCACTTTTCCCTTTATAGGTTAGAACAATCTACAGTGGCAAGATTGCTCATGACCCCAAGGGGTAGACGTTTGGAAACCATACAAATCCAAAGGCGACAACAACGTCTGGTAGCAAAGGCAAGAAAAATAAAAGCTTTCCACAAACTCTACAAAGGGTGAACACATTTAAAATCTATCTCTTTCAAAACAGGTAAGCACAACTAACACGACTCAACCTTCTCTCAGACCCAGCAATCTAACTAACCAGAAAAAAAGCTGAAACAAACGTATATATGTGTTACTACCAAACTAAGTCGTGCGTCATAATCCCGATCTCGTGAGAAAATATACGCAAACAAGATTTACAAACGAAACACAGTTCACCACTAATATTCGAACCCATATGAAACCTCGGCACGCTTTTGTCACTGACTTGAGAGAGCAATAGATCCGGAGAGGGAGTGAGAAAGGAGGGGGGGGGGGGGAGGAAACACGACAGTCACAAAGAGAAGAAGCACAAGAAACAGTTAGAGGGGCAGGAAAGGCAGGCACCAAAGAAAATCAAAAGAAAGGAAAAAATTAACAGTCCAGTCATAAAACCAAAAAGATGCGTCGGGTTGGCCAATGAGGTGATGATACGTCTTGTCAGTCAAAATCGATAAAACCAAACAAAAGAAAACGATTGAAACTAATAAAAGAAGTAGCAACATGCAGTGGGGAGGAAAAAGAGGACAGATAAACGAAGGGCACTTTACACACTAAGAAAGTACATATCACAAATAACACACACTCTCTCTAGATCAATAGCCCATAATTAATTTCAAGAATTATATAATTATGTATCGATCACACATGACTCATACTCATAGGCATGCACATATATATATATTTTTTTAAATTCAGTTTTGTTTTTGGCTTTGGGCGACTTCGATGGTCCACACTATGGGTTTTGACCCCACATGGCCCCAGGTGCCGGAGGGTGCCCTCGGCGGTGGTTGCTAGGCTCCCACGGTGTCACACTATTTTATCTTTAATTTTTAATGTTTAACTTTTACTCACGAGATAGAAAGATAATTTTTATGTGAGTACCTACTACCTAGTCACATGGGCATCCGCGGCAATATTGCAGTGGACAAAGCGGCTAAAGAAGCTTTGTATCTAGATTTCCCTTCAGAGATTTTCCAGTTTGTTCCATACTCTGACCTGCGTTGTATGACTGGATCTTATTGTAAACGGCTGTGGCAGACTGAATGGTCTAATCAAATCAATAACAAACTATACTACTCAAAATAATACAAAGGACAAATGGACATATCGGTCTCTCTTTAAATCAGAAACACGCATTCAATGTATTAGTTCATATTTTATTGCAATCATTTCTGCATCAATAACAAAAAAGATTTTAGACATCAGTCGCTTAAAATTCAAGTAAATTCAATTTAACTGGACATATTCCTCATTTACAAAATCAAAACTTTAGAAACCAAAAATCTATAGTCAGTATCAGGTGTGGCCACTGTTTGCATCAATGCAGTCTTGGCATCGTTGTCTCATGGACCGTATCAGGTTATGGAGAATGTTTCCTGGGATGGCCAACAACTCTTGCTGGAGAACTTTGGCCAGATCTTCAAGGTTAGCTCCTGGAGGGAGGTTTGCCCGTGTCTGTCGACCCAAGACATCCCACAGATGTTCTATGGGGTTCAAATCGGGTGATCGAGCCGGCCGATCCATCCTTATGACGTGCTGTTGCTGCAGGACGTCATTGACGATACGCGCTCGGTGGGGTCTGGCATTATCGTCCTGTAGTGTAGCACCTTCCCCAATGGCCCGCAGAGCTGGGAGATCCCTCGGTTGTAGGACGTCATCCCTGTAGCCAATACCGTTTAAGTTGCCCTGAATTTGGAGCAGGGGTGTTCTGAAGTTTAATGCGAAGCCACCCCACATCATGACAGATCCACCACCAAAGCGGTCATGCTCGCGCACCGTCGCATCAGCAAAACGCTCCCGTGGACGCCTCCAAACATTCACTCGACGGTCGTTAAAAGACAACGAGAACCGAGACTCGTCTGTAAAGAGCACCCTTGACCAATGTTGCCTAGTCCACACCAAATGACGCCGAGCCCAGGTCAAACGCGGTGAGCTGGGGTGAGCAAAGGCCGTACTGCTGGTCGTCTTGATCGCAGGTTTGCCTCGTGTAGACGGTTGCGAATTGTCTGGTCGCTGACGTTAACATTGCTGGCTGCGAGAAGCTGTCTTCTGATGATGTTTGCTGTAGCGGAACATCCTCAGAGATGACAGGGTGATGAAATGGTCTTGTCTTGCAATGGTAACGCGGGGGCGTCCGGACCTTCTTGGTTCTTGGACGCTTCCAGTGTTGTTAAAGAGCTCCCGCAGCCTTTGGACAAAGGAGTGGGACACTCCCAGCCGCCTGCCAACTTCTCTCACCCCCACCCCTTCCTGAAGCCATGCAATAGCTCTGCCTCTGTCCGCATCAGTCAATCGTCGCCTTTGGGGCATGGTTAGAAAAGCAGCAAAAGCGCTGCCATTTATACCCAGAAAAAAGCGCCGATTGTTGAACTGAACTCAGAACATGCAAGCCTTTCGCGTGCAAATCACTTTTTAATGTTGAAAATTTTGCTTTATTAGCAATACAACAGTAAATTAGGGTCATTTTTTTGTAAAAATTGGGTTTGTTTTTCAACTCAGTGCACAAAGTTCAAAACTCACACATGTGATTACTTGTCAGAATAAGATTGTCTTGAATGTTACTGTACAGGATAAGTTTTGAAATAAGCAATATAAGCGATATTATTGATTGCAGCAAAAAATAATTAAACTAAATGAAATATTGTTATGTCTATTTGTTATATTTGTGTCTAGCACTCATCCAGATATTCAAATAGAGCCCAGGCCAGAATTGACAGTTGCAACCTCCACATTTATTCCAAACCGGAAGCCCCTTATATGGCAATACATCTTTCAACATAAATAGTTACAAATAACCATAGACACAACAAATATGAGAGTGGCCCTTCAATTATTTTGAGTAGTATATTTCAAATTCTTCCAGATTTTAGGATAACGTCTCTCTGGTCCTGATTTGGCTCGGAAGAGTCCGCTGGACCTAAAGCAATAACCATGTAATGACAATGTATTCTAATATTCCAGATTTGTCAGCGTCTTTGCCTAACTTTGCATCCACTCGCAAAGAAGAAACAGTTTTGGCTCGCCTTCATATTGGACATACTTATTATATCACCCATAGTTTCCTTTTAAAAGGAGAAGAACCACCATGGGGCTTTGCATGTGACAAATCCTTTTCCGTTCGCCATTTTATGTCTGAATGTGCTGATCTGGTTGATGAAAGAGAAAGATGTTTTGGTTCAATGCCTTTTAATGAGATTTTTAAAGTTTGCAATAGTTAACTCTTGTTCCAGTTTTTACATGATGTTGGTTTGTTTTATCGCATTTAAGTCTTATCCTCTTGTTTGGTATTCTTGGTTGAATTTAATTAGGTAGACTGATTTTATTTACATCTAGATGGCTACCAATGTTGTCTCAAGTAAAGCAAGCAAAAGTATACAAAGTTCTATACCTGTTGCTTACTTCTTTGTCTTTCATGAGAAAAACAAAATCTTGTCTGAAATCCCTTGTTATTCCAGAATCTTTTCTTTCTCCTTCCATGCCACTTTCTTCCCAACACATAATCACGCCTACCCCCTTTTTAGTTCAATCAATTTTACAATAAGCTCAATCACTGGTATAAGCTCTTATTCTCTAAGTCTCTTTCCTCTCGTTTTCACCAGCTGCCCCCTTCCCTCCCCCCTCCTCTCTCTCTCTCTCTCTCTTTCTCAGCTTGTCTCTCACCTAATCTTGGATTGCTTTGGCTGTCGGGAGTCTGTTGCCTTTCCTTTATCTTTGGGAGGCAGCTTGACTGCAGCAACTGCTGTTTTCTTAGTTACTGTCCCTTGCACTGATTTCAATTTGGTGTGGTCATTAGCTGCTAGCATAGGAGTGGAAAATTTTTTGCCCTTGGATGGCCCACATTGGGGGGCCTCCCCCATATGGCCTTGGTGTCGTGGGGCGCCCTCCTCCCTCCCCTCCTCCCTCCTGTGGTTGCTAGGCCCTTTTATAGCCTCCGTGCTGTACATAATTCCATTTTATAGCCTCGTGCTGCACTTAAACTCATTTTCTTTATAAGTTTAACTTTTTTTTGTATTGCTTTGTTTTGGTTCCGTTGTCTGTCAGACTAGGGTAGGTATACTACTCTTTAGCTACCTCGCCTACCTTTTAACGATTATCGGCTGTTGCCTTGGGGCGTACACCCTCTTTTTATTACCATTCGTACGTCTTACTTTTATTACCTTATTTGTTCTTCCCTGTCTTCTATTATTATCTGCCCCGCCGTTCTCTCAATTTTGCACTTATTATTATACATGCTTTGAAGTTTGTTGTAGGTTTTAATCTTATTTTAATTGCCTGACCCCCTAGGGATAAATTGAGTAAAGGGTTTTAGGCATCCGTGGACTAGTGGGTTTTTAAAATTACCTTTCCAACACTATTTTCGTCTTTTCCGGAACATAAAATATTACAATAGCTCGAGAAGTCAACGTAAAGAAGAAAATTACTAACTAAAATTTTGTTAATCGGAAAAGATTTTGAATACGAAAATCTGAAAATTTCCTAATTCTGAAGATTTATTCGTAAGTTGTGAACAGAATTGAATGGTTGAATTTCTGTGTTCTGAGACTTAAAATATTCTTACTCGTGCCGGTTCTCTATGAAATACAAATAAAAAGAACTTGAATCTACAGTGTTTCCCAATTGTATTTTCCGACGAAATACAAAGGATCTTCTTTTTCATACGTTTTATCCGAAATAATTTTTAGAAACCTGGAAAATATGTAATAATCTGAAGTCTGTTATCTATGCTCATTTCACTACAATTATAGATAGAAATGTTCAACGGAACCGAAATTAATATTAATTTTTATACTATGAAATTTTTTTGAAATGAATGTCTTTATGTATCAATGGTTTCCTTCAGGAAAGACAACTTTTAAACCTGAACATGAATAAAAATAACATAAAGAAGAGAATACATTGAAGTGTTTTCTATTACCCCTATCATTCTGCGAGTGGTCTTGTCTGTAAAAAACAATGTTTTGTGAAGTGTGCTGTATAAATGAATTCCTGTTTAGGTTAGTTTTCTCTTTCACTCTCTAAATTACTTTAATTATTAAGTAGAAAATGAAAATCTTATTCTATCTCTATTTTAAATTAAACAATTGCACTTTCATCACATGCAGCTCAAACTATAATTTTTATTTCATTATAAAACTAAGATTTTATAATAAAATTTACATTTCATTGTACTCATAACATTGAAGAAAAATAATTTTTTCTCTGGCAGACCTTGGGTTATGGGGTGAAGTCGCGGAGGCATCCATCCGAAAACGAGTTTGCTGAATCTTTTCATCTTTCTCAAGTTGTCTGCGATCAGCTCTAGCTGGTCTAAGACTATCTTGTAAATATTTTTGTAGATCACTACCTGTCAAACCCAACATATCTCCCTCGTGACGGAGTTCAGCGAGGAGCTGCTCGGTATGATCTTCGTGAGCCATGACGGCAAAAAGTCAAATACGATATTTACTATAATGAAAAGCAGACATTTACAAAAAAATAGTTCTACTGTGTTTACTTTACACAACCACTATACATGTAGTCACTATTACCAGAGTGATCTAAACAGGAACCACAAATACTGAACTTAAAGCAAAAGCAGTAACTACCAACGACTGCGCCAAATTTACAGCATATTATAACAACAGGGTAAAATAGCTTAACTTTAAACACATTATCCTCGTGATAGTAAAGCTAACAAACAAGAATAAACTTTTAAAGTTCAAATGGAAGTCAACAATTGCTTACACTAAAGTTTCGAACTGTTTTGTTCATCCAAGTTAGGCTTTGAAACAGCAACAACAGTCTGTTTCCTTTTAATAGCCTCAACTGGTTTTAATCCTGTAACTTTGCTTGCTTCTGAATTCATTTCCCGTAAAACTCGATGTAGCCTAATAACCCATTCTGCATTAGTGGTTTCAGTAAACAACTCCTTTCTGGGAGTTGCCGATTAACGTTTTCTACAATATCCTGCGATCTGTGTAATCCAACAACTCCTCTTCTAACAGTTACATATGTTTTAACAAAAGCTGGTTAAAGGCTCCTTTGAATTCAGACCCCTCATCCCATTGAATAAGTCTAGGGAATTTAAAAGGCCCTCTTGAATAAATAGCATTTAAGGCTTGAGCGACCTCAGCAGAATTTTTTTGTTCTAAGAGGATGGGCGTCTTTAAACCTGGTAGCTATATCAATAACAGTAGAGCATACCTGTATTTATTTCTTTGTTATTTGTTGGGGGGGGGGGGGGCGGGGGGAAGATATAACAGATCTATTTGATGCATTTCATTTGGTCTAAAGTTTTCACATTTTGGTCTTATTATTTTCTTCGGGGGTGGAAGATAGATTTGCCGTACAGCTTGCTTCGATAATTATTGTTTAACTGTGTTTGCTGACAAGCCAGTCTTTTCTACTAGTTTATTTACTGTAGTCATCCCTTTCCAACATCCGGATTGAAAATAATATAATCTAGGTAAACGTGAAGTCATATTTTATTTATATTTATATTTTTGTTTAACAAGGTAATAAACTACTGTTATTTCAAATGCAATTAAAATTAATTCTCCAGTCTCTGACATTGTAGGTACAATGTTAGGTGTGTAGTAATGAGATAACGCGGGCTGTTTTAATGAAGGTAGTGTTGTGCCAGTAAATAAATAATATTGGTGCAAAACTTCATCAACGTCTTCGAATGTTTTATCAGCATGACCTTCTTCTTTCATTCTTTTTTATGAACAAAATCAAGCTGCATAAGTCTGTTTTTCTCGTATTCGGCCTGACCTTGTAATGTTTCCATTGCTATGTTATGCCGTTTTGATAATTCTTTACTGTCAAGTTTTGAAAACAAATCATTTGATCCTGAAAAGGCTAAGGCGTTGACGGCAGCAGAGCCCAACATCATTGCAGCCCCAGCAATTTTTTAAATTTAATTTTTAGTTTTGTTTGTATTCAAAATGAATTTTGATTACTTGTTAACGCAAGAAGCTATTAATGTCACAGCTACAGGTGTTGACAACTATGCAGAGAAAAGAGACAGGCTGATTATGATTAGTAGCTTCCGGAAAGTCAAAGTATTATCCTGGTGTTGACTTAACAGCTGAACAAGTACAAAGACTGAGGCCCGAGGAGATCATTATAATACATAATAAATATGACTAAGTCCTCTGTGCAAAAATCCCCCGTTGGGGTGCCGAGGGTTTCAGTATAAATAGTATCCCCACTTTCTGGAAATTTAGTGCTTTAAATTCCCAGTGTCGCTGTCTTTCTCATTTGCTCTTTCTCATTCCTGCTCTGTTCTATCAATCTGCTATACTATCGTCTTCTTCGCTAGACCAGTCTCCTACCTTTTTTCTTGAAAACTCTTCCGGGACAAGACTCCTTATTTGTGTATGAGGTCTGTTGGATCAGCTTGGGAATATTGGATGCTTTCTGCCAGGTGGTCACTAGGGCTTCCTATGTTATTATTTAGCAATGTAGACATTTTATATGTATGTGTTTTGTTGATAATTTATAATGATGTTTGTATTCTATTTTGTTTTTGTAAACGGGGGTTCGATAAGTTGGGGTGAGGCCTCATCCGTCCACTGCGTGGGATGTCTTTATTGTAAAGTGACTGGCTGGTGGAGAGCTTTCGGTTTTACCACTAGGGTTGTTTCAGATCTTTTATGCGGATCAGGGTTTGTCCGGTCCTGATTTGGCTCGGAAGAGTCCGCTGGACCTAAAGCAATAAAAATGTAATGTAATGGTTAAAAGTCTGGGGCGTTCGATAGTGAAGTTATATACCAAAGCTATGACGGCCTTTGTTACTTTAGATTGTAAAAATTGTTTATTTGACGATTTGATTCAATATGATATATCCTATTGTCAGTTGGATTAGTGAGGTATTAAGAAATCTATATTAACAGTTTGGAAGCTTGTTGGTACCTTTATCAGCTGGGCTAATTACTTTTCAACACTTAAATTTATCTGCTATTAAAAATGGACTCTTCCAATCCGGAGATTGAGATGGAGATAAAGAATTCGAAGAACCAACAGAATACGGAGGGGCCGGGTAGGTCAGTTGGTAAGAGCGTCTTGCTAGTAACTGAAAGGTCGCTGGTTCGAATCCCGGATTGGTCAACGTGTGATCATATTATTTTCCCCTTTACCAACAACTGGCCCGCTGGTGTCAGTATAAATCGGTCCAGTAGTCACCTATATGCGAAAGTGTCGTGTGACTATAATCTACAAACAACAACAACAGAATACGGTGACAGTGACTAAAAAGAGTCTAGGAAGAATTGCAGCTGGAAAGAAGTTACATAATTTAACAAGTTACATAGATGGGGCGGGGAACATCACAACCAGATCGACTACATCATGGTCAAGAAACGCTTCAGATCAAGCATCAACATTGGCAGGACACGCACTTTTCCAGGAGCAGACATTTGGAAGTGACCACGATCTCGTGATGATGTCTTTCCGGCTCCATTTGAAGAGAGTAAATACAGCAAAGTGCACTAGGCTGAAGTTCGACCTGGACAAACTGCAAGACCCGGAGGTGGCAAAAATATTTCAGGCCACAATTGGAGGGAAATTTGCACCACTGCTTATTTTGGGGGCAGGCGAAGTAGATGTCAACACCATGACCAATACCTTCTACTCAGCTGTAACAGATGCCGCCACTGAGATCCTTGGCAAGCACCGACCAAAGAAGAAGCCGTGGATCACACCTGAACTTTTGGATCTGTGTGATAAACGAAGAGAGTTAAAAAAGAAAAAGAACACCTCACAGGGAGCTGATGTCTACCGAAAAATCAACAATGACATCCGAAAAGGCATGCGCACAGCAAAGGAGAACTGGATAGAAGATCAATGCCAGGAAATAGAGAACAATCTGAACAAGAACAACAGCAAAAAGGCCTACCAGACGGTGAAGCGGCTGACAAGTGTTAAACAGCCCAAAGTCTCCACTATCCAAAGCAAGTCTGGCATTTGCCTTACAGAAGAACAAGAAGTCTTGGACAGATGGACAGAGTACTGCTCTGACCTTTACAACCATACACCAAATGGAGACCCATCAGTTCTAGCATGTCCCGAGAGCAGAGAAGAAGAAGAAATCCTCCCAATTCTCCGGGAAGAAGTTGAGGCAGCAGTGCAATCGCTGAAGAAAGGGAAGTCAGCGGGAGTGGACAACATACCAGCGGAACTGCTACAAGCAGGAGGAGAAGCGATGACTGATGCTCTCACCATTATCTGTAACAAGATCTGGCAGAGTGGGGAATGGCCTACACCATGGACCCAGTCGCTTGTCATCACTCTTCCCAAAAAAGGTAACCTTCAGGAGTGTGAAAATTACCGCACCATCAGCCTCATCAGCCATCCCAGCAAGGTCCTCCTGAAAATAATACTCAACAGGTTGAAACCACAAGCTGAACAAATCATAGCTGAAGAACAAGCAGGATTCATGGCAGGGCGAAGTACCACTGAACAGATTTTCAACCTCAGAATAATCTGTGAGAAATACCTACAGCACCAACAACATCTATATCATGTGTTCATAGACTTCAAGAAGGCATTTGACCGAGTCTGGCATGCAGCTCTATGGGCAACCATGAAAGTTTACAACATCAGCCCTAAAATTATAGAAGTCATCAAAAGCCTGTATGACAAGGCTACCAGTGCAGTCCTCCATAACAGCGTCATCGGGAACTGGTTCAGAACAACAATCGGTGTGCGTCAAGGATGCCTACTCTCTCCAACACTCTTCAACATCTTCCTAGAGCGCATCATGTCAGATGCTCTTGCAGATCACGAAGGCACAGTCAGCATAGGGGGCAGAGCAATCTCCAATCTTCGTTTTGCGGATGATATTGATGGATTGGCTGGAGAGGAACAAGAACTTGAACAGCTTGTACAGAGGCTTGACACCACCTCCAGAGCTTATGGAATGGAAATAAGTGCAGAGAAGACCAAAATGATGACCAACAACACCAATGGCATCAACACGGACATCAAAGTACAAGGCCAATCCCTCAACACAGTACACAGCTTCAAATATTTAGGAGCCATTGTGTCAGACAATGGGTCTCGACAGGAAGTCCTCTCCAGGATCGCACAAACAACTGCTGCCCTGACAAGGTTGAAGCCCATTTGGAAAGACAGAACCATCAGTCTACATTCCAAAGTAAGACTGCTGCGCTCTCTGGTCATCTCCATCTTCCTATATGCTTGCGAAGCATGGACCATCACAGCAGATCTCCAACGAAGAATACAAAGCATGGAGATGAGGTGCTACAGAAGACTTCTGTGCATTTCCTATACCCAACACATCACCAACATTGAAGTCCGACAGACCATCACACAAGCCATTGGACAACACGATGACCTGCTCACAGTGGTGAAGAAACGGAAACTCCGATGGTATGGCCACGTCACCAGATCATCAGGCCTTGCAAAGACCATTCTGCAAGGCACAGTGCAAGGAGGTAGAAGAAGGGGGAGACCGAAAAAGAGGTGGGAGGACAACATTCGAGAATGGACTGGTTTGACACTGAGCGAAGCCATGAGGGCTGCTGAGGACAGAGAAAGATGGAGTATGCTGGTTAAGCGATCATCTGTGGTGCCCCTACGACCTTCGGGTTATGGGACAGGATAGGAGGATAGGATAGGATACATAGATGGAACAGACAAACAAAACCAAACATATTAACAAAAAAAGAATCAGCACAGCTAAAAGACGAAACAATAACGCAACAAACATTAACAACAAACAAAAAAGAACCAATACAAACAGTACAATCTTCAAATAAGAATGTGTATTATTTATGCCTAGCCGGTGCAGTAGGTGCAAGTTGGTACAGAATATATAAATACCGCCAAGGAAAAAAGAAACAGAAACCCACAAAACCACTTGTAGAGAAAGAAACTGAATCATTTCCATCATTGAAGCCATCATTGGATGTGTCTTCAATGCAATAATATTTTATTTTTTTATGATATATAAAAATGTGTACCATATGAACAAACAATTGTAAATCTTGGATACTATAATGCTGTATTAGTTGGCCTGAATACAGCTTACGCTATGATTGCAAAATCTTTTAAAAATGAAACCTGTTGAATTAGGAAATATGGATCCTTTAAATGTTGGTAAACTGATTGGTGTATCTTTACATTATCCTTATTTACTCGGGGCTATCTTGTTAAACAAAAGATAATTCCAGCGGACCAAAATGTGTAATGGTACAACCATAATGCAGTGTGTTGTTTTAAAAAAAAAAAAAGCATTGTAATTTTTTTTAATGGTATATTTTATTTAAATTCCAACCACCTACTGCCTCGGACCAAACTTAAAACAGCATATATTAATAATGAAAGGACGCCTTGGAGGAAGTTGGGGTAGAAACCGCTATTTTACTCTCTCTAAACATTTCCAAAAGTAGGCTAATCTCTAAAAGTAATCTCCAAGAGATCTTTTGATAGTCATCTCCAGAGGAATGGTGGGATTTATGACTAATATGAATTTAAGAGATGGCACGGAGCGTCGAGGTCTCTCAGGGGAAAAAAGTGGACATTTTCTTGTGCATTGAAATTTAACACAGTGAGGACGAAAGAGCATCTTCATAAATGATGCTTCGTCGGGAAGAGGTGACATTTGCACCACTTTCCTCTGAAACTAATGGACGAATTTCTTTGAAACTTGGTATTTAGTTAGGAAATAGTGAAACCAACCAGAAGAGAAACAAATTATGCACTTGGGGTGACGTCA
Source organism: Oncomelania hupensis (assembly GCA_036898135.1). Classification (NCBI taxonomy): domain Eukaryota; kingdom Metazoa; phylum Mollusca; class Gastropoda; order Littorinimorpha; family Pomatiopsidae; genus Oncomelania; species Oncomelania hupensis. The sequence goes on from CM072525.1 coordinate 38,415,784, forward strand.
TCATGATATTGTCCTTTTTTTTTTTTTTTTTTGTCTAGGTCTGCGTGATATCTTAGCATATCATATCTTATTATGGGTAGAGGAAAGTCTATAGCAATTAATTACCTGTAATCCTAATTAACCAAGACTTGAAACCTTTTTGTTAGAGATACAGACTTTAAACTAAATTGCAAAGTCTAATATTCCAACCTGTATGTCCCTTAACAAATTAACATAACGCAGAACCTTTCACACACACACACACGCAAACATCACCACCACCACCATCATCTTCATCATCAAACAATCATCATCGTCATTGTCATTATTTTTGAGGGAGGGAGAGAGAGAGCGCGCAAACTCAAATTATATGGAGGGAAAAATAAAAGATCAAATTGCAGGTCTGTTAATCAACCTGGTTTAACGCACTTTGCTAAAGGCACACGGGCAAATGAATGGACTTCATTGATTGCCGTTATAGTATATAATGCAGTCGCTCATGAAAATTGGTCACTTAGGCAGGTTCCTAAGTAAAATTCTGTCTCCATTTCATTGATTATCAAAGTAGTGTATCACTTTACCTCCGACTGTGACATAATTATAGTCGCGTAGATTATAGGCTTGTCATGTGCAAATGTTTCTGTCATTCTGAAAGCGTGTTGCAAGTCTGCAGTGTCGAGAGAAAAGAAGTCCAGGATCTTAAGAAGATGTTTTATAAGGTATTATCGTGCAGCTTTAGAGACAAAAATGTCACTAGAACAGTATATTGCAGATTCAATTTGCATTGAAAAGAGGTCTGTTGCGAGCGACCGCAATAATTCTAATAGGCGTGCGATGACATGAATGAAAATAAACCCTTGACCACAAAGTTAATTTAAAAACCAAAAAGAATAGTGAGTAAATATCTGTATGTATGGATGTGTGTATATATGTACATATGTATTTTTGAGAAGAGTACGCGTGAATGTCTAAAATAAGTGTATGATATGAACAAATGTTTATAATAATAATAATGAGTGAATTATTTTGGGGCTAACCTATAATTAAATAATAATAATAATAATAAATTGCATTTATACAACGCAATTTTCATTAGAATAACAACTCCATGCGCTTACACATATCGTTCGTACGCATCATCACTGATTCACAACATTCGCACTACATCATGTACAGCACCATTCGAAAATATTACTGTTCTTACTATTTACACAGAAGACGTCTTGCGGAACAAGTGCGTTTTTAAGCAGCTCTTGAAAGAAACAAGGTTTGTTCAATGTCTGAAACCGGCAGGCAACGCATTCCAAACCTTTGGTGCTTGAAAACTAAAAGACCGCTCGCCAATTGTTTTAAGTCGACGCTTGGGCGTTTTCAAAAGTTAATAAAGCGTTCGGCGCACAATTGCTTTAAAAAAAAAACTGAACTTGTTCATTTTTATTCCAATAAAAATAGCTTCTTATAGGTAACATTGCAGGCGAAAATATGATGAAATTGAAACCATTTTATAGCATCGGGGACGTTAAATTATAGACTGTATCGCCGCGTTTAAGTTAGTCATAAAACTTTACGTTTATCTGATCAATCATAGTACCAGGAGATTTGACGTGAAGTGCGAAAATCTACGCGATCATATTTCACAAGTGGCGATTTTTAATGCTGCACCTTGTTAACACTAAAAGCTCAAAAATGCGTTATAGATTGTTCGTATAAAGCGCATTTTCCAGCCCCTCCTATTCCACCTTTCCCCACTTCCCACCAAACAAAAAGCTGTTGAAGTGGCCGGCTGGTCACTGAGACCTAGAATACACTTGAATGGGAAAAAAAAAGGTTTTATGCTAAGAATCGAACCTGCGTCATCACGCTGTGTGCATGTGAAGGCGATCAAACACTGGAAAACACGTCCTGATTTGCGCCTACCTTCCGTTTAATCGATCACTCGTGTACACTGTTTCAACAGCAGGTGAAACAATCCCTTTGCGTCTAGTTCCTATTATGTCAAATTATTCGTGTTGCCGAAGTGTCTTCTTAAAGGCAAATGCGTGTGAATGCATTAACATTAAATTTAAACAAAGATTGATATTGCACTACAATTAATGTCTATATAGAGGGGAAAACGAAAACGTACCGGACTTTTAGCATCGCAGAAGACAGAATTTTATTGTTGCTTTAAAAACCATTCATAAACATGTTAAAACAACATAAAAGAAACTTAATAAAACCGAGAAACATTCGCTTCATATTGATTTAAAGGACTAAGTTAAATATGCACTGCTTGTTGCAACAGACTGCTAAACGTCTCGCACTTTGGTAGATTTTTCATACCTTCCCTTCAAATATTGTAAATTTTACATTGTTCGTATCCGTAATGGTGAATTTTATTCTCTGAATTTAATTTCCGATGTTTCATTATATGTCCTGACTCCTACAAAAGTGGTAAATTAAGCATCCAAGCAATCAATTATAAAAGAACTTGTAAGTTTTTGTTGACAATTTCAAAGAAATTGAATGAGACTGCGCATATTCACGATTTGCGATGTTTGCATGAATTATTTGAGTATTTTTCTGTCGGGAAAAGACTGCTGGTTTTTTAAGCTAAGGTTAGAAAAGAGTGGAGGGGAGGGGAGGGGGGAGGGTGCACAGCTTGGTTGATATTAAAAGTAAAGAGATGACGCTACCGCATCCAGATAGGGACGCTTGTGTGAACAACTATGCAAGGATATGAATAATGAATCTGCCGAACATTTCCGAATGACGAATGAAGGGATATGTATCATCACTATGGACCAAGTAAAATTGACTGTAGTGGTTCATTTCTTCAACAGTTGTTCGGAAGCAGGTATTTATCATGAATCAGGTTCGATTCTTAAAAGTGGCTTGCGTTCTTTGTCTCGCAGGAAACACTTTTCTGTAGGTTACTGACACTTTGGATGATGCAGGAAACCAGTTTCCGGACAAAATTATCGGTGACTTGGTACAAGTGAAATAGGTTGCTCCGAAGGGAACCGAACCCACTTTAAACGTTGGACATTTGAAACTAGTTATCTAACCACTGGTGCTACTGGCGCCACCCTGTAAACCCATCGCTCAACTTCCCGTATTTTAGTGACATTTCATTTTATGTACCTCGTGTGCTTTGGGATTATGCCGCCGCGGTGATCGGCACTGCTGCAAATGAGGAAACAAAGTTCAACGCCCTACATTTTATTTTATTTATTTAATTTAACATCTGTTCATATCTGGGATATTAGACAAAACGCACTAAACCGTTGTTAATTAGCTATAACTGTTAATAATATTTTGTTAGCATACGACTAACCGCAGAACGGTTGTCAATAATTTATAATTGGTAATGCACCAATCTTGAATGCTTATCGGGCAAACAGAAAGAGCTTGCAGGACATAGATGTAGTAAATTATGTATTAGTCATAATGAATGATGCAATAATCAACATGATAAAATTCGTAGCTTCATAATTGCAAACATAAATTCTACGCAAAATGTGGATTTAGCTACTTATTGTTGAATTACATTGAATTGAACTTGAATTGGATCGGTTAATATAGGTATAAGGTTTTAGGCTCAAAAGCCGTCGTCTTACAACCTGCCCTTGCAGAAAGCAGCCAAAGTATTTAGGACTCGCCGACTTCGAGCTATGTAGTATGAAGACTCAAAGGCCATATAAAACAGTCATCATTTATTACTCCTAATGGGTGTTGGAATAGTCCATTACCTCAGATAGCTTGCCTAGTTTGCCAACAGAAAAACCGTGCAGACCCTGATTATATTTAGTTAAATCATTAATAAATCCCGTGGCCTTGGTCAACTGGAGCGAGATAAATGCGTATCTGCCAACAAACATAAATGAGCATGCATACCGCAAGTTGTGTATTTATAGATCATTAAGAAAAAGCAGACAAAAAGCAGATTAGATTTTAAAAACAAAAACAAAAAACCAACGAGCCTTCAAATGAAAAACAACAACAGACGAACAAACAAATATTCTTTCGAGTTTATTTTAAAATCACTTTCCAAGTAAAAGAAGAATAAATATGAATAGGGAAATAATCACTTGTTTGGCATCGCTAGGCTATATATTTGCACAGAGCGAGCAGAAGGTAGTTCATGATTTACAATGAGTAATTGGATTTGGATTCTTTTAGTTTGGATTGTTAGATTGTATTTCTCACCCTGAGGCAACTTTGAGGCTTCTTTCAAAAGAAAGCGCGGAAGTCACAAGAGCAGCGCCAATCCGAACAGGGAGTGGGGATGATTAAGGTGAAGGGTGAAGGAGGTACAGTGACAGGAACTATATTGCATGCTGGATGTGTGTGTTTGTGTGTTTGTTTGTGTGTATGTCTGCTTGCATGTCTGCCTCTGACCCTGTGCCTATGTCTGTGTGTGTGTGTCTTTCTTTCTCATACAACTCGAACAGAGAGAGAGAGAGAGAGAGAGAGAGAGAGAGAGAGAGAGAGAGAGAGAGAGAGAGAGAGAGAGAGAGAGAGAGAGAGAGACTAGAAAAGAAGCAGGCCGCCTACCCGCTGGAGACCGACATTGAGACAGTCAGCCACACGGACAGACAGAGAGACACGAATGGGAGAACTATGGTCTTTCTCGATAAAATGATAAAGAAATGGTTATAATGGAATCTCATCCTCAGAATCACTCATGGTCTTATAAGGATGATGTCCAAATTGGTTTTATTTTGAAAGGGACGTGTCACATTCACTGCTGCACGGCCTAACGATTTTAGAGTTAATGTTCACAATTCCTTTATCAGTCGCGCTGCCTTCAAATAAAAAAGGTGGGACATGCGCACATGTTTGTGTGTGCGTTGTGTGTGTGTGTGTGTGCGCGTGTGCCTTGTGTGTGTTTGTGTGCGATGTGTGTATTTATTTTTTTCCCTATCCTATCCTATCCCTATCCTGTCCCGTAACCCGGAGGTCGTAGGGGCACCACAGATGATCGTTTAACCAGCATACTCCATCTTTCTCTGTCCTCAGCAGCCCTGATGGCTTCGCTCAGTGTCAAACCAGTCCATTCTCGAATGTTGTCCTCCCACCTCTTTTTCGGTCTCCATCTTCTTCTACCTCCCTGCACTGTGCCTTGCAGAATGGTCTGTGCAAGGCCTGATGATCTGGTGACGTGGCCATACCATCGGAGTTTCCGTTTCTTCACCACTGTGAGCAGGTCATCGTGTTGTCCAATGGCTTGTGTGATGGTCTGTCGGACTTCATCGTTGGTGATGTGTTGGGTATAGGAAATGCCCAGAAGTCTTCTGTAGCACCTCATCTCCATGCTTTGTATTCTTCGTTGGGGTGGAATTTTGCGTATAAGAATGCAGAAATACAATCTAATGCTGGTGATGTGTGTGTGTGGTTGTGTGCCGGTAGTCTGTTTTTGTTTCGTGACGACATTTTTGTGCCGTGCATTGCTTTGCTTTGTGCAATGTGAGTGAATGGATACGATTGTTTTTAGTTCCACAACTGTCGGCAACTGTTGCTGTATTTGTTTACATTGTTTTTATCGTACCATTCGCAAAGGCGCTAAGCAAATTCTTCTGGGTATAACATTTCAAGCGAATTAAAATCTTACCTCTCTCTCTCTCTCTCTCTCTCTCTCTCTCTCTCTCTCTCTCTCTCTCTCTCTCTCTCTCTCTTACCCCCCACCACCTCCTCCACAAGCACTCACCTTCTATCTCGTAACGCCCATACATTTATTTACGGCGAATTACAGCCAGGACGTGCTCTCTTTCCTCCATGAAGAGCGTTTCCCTTATTACATCAATATTACGTCAGTGACTGTGACGCACGCCAAGCAACCAGTGAATGTGTTGGAAAAATGACACTGGCACTCACTCACACTCATACTCCCCATTCCCTAGGTACAGAAGACTTCTGGGGATTTCCTATATCCAGGACATGCATTAACAAAGTCCGACAGATCATCACACAAACCATTGGACAACACGATGACATGCTCACAGTGTTGAAGAAACGGAAACTCCGACATGCCTACTTGTTTTGACGTTAGAACAATGATCCGTTAGGGTTAGGGCTGGGTTAGGGTTAGGGTTCGAACACTGCAAGTTCTTAAAAATGGGGACGAAATATGACCCATTGTCAGCACAACGTATGTGGCGTTTCGGGGAAAGTCATGATCATACTGTGTAACCTCGGCTCTGTGTGTGTGTGTGTGCGTGCGTGTGTGTGTGTGTGTGTGTGTGTGTGTTAGTTTTGCTTCAATTTAAGATATTTCGCTTCAGATTGTAACAATTATTTGAAGGTGGCGTGCCCCGATCTTGACTTGTTTGCTGTGTGTAACTTGCTTCACCGTGAAATGTAATCTGGTCGCCTGCCTTAGTGTTATTTTTTTCAGTGTAGTATAATGGGTTACCGATAAATGTAGATAATGCCTGATCAGTCGTGCTCAATTATCCCCTCTCTGCCCAGTAAAAAATAAACTGGTTAAATGAAAGTAAAAGACAAAAGACGCGAGGTGATTACTTTTTTCAAAACTGCAACAATGCATTTTTAAAAACAAGGGGATGGAAGAGGGATGGGCTGATCGATTGCTTCGAGTCTGACATATGTCTAAGTTCCATGTGGTTAATGCATGCACACTCCAACACAAAGTATACGTAGGGAACTTCGTGCCTCTCTAAGGCTAATCTGATTCCCCAGTAGTAGTCTGCTTTAAGAGCCAGAACTTCTCGATTCAGAAACAGTTTCTTCCCAGACAATGTCCTCAGTACATCACCAGCCATGGAATGATCTGTATAAACTGAAAACTCACAACCATTGCTTGATTTGTACCTTTGTGAAATAGGAGTATGCTAAGTTGTGTGTGTGTGCGTGTGTGTGTGTGTGTGTGCGTCACGTGTGTGTGTGTGGTGTTTTGTGTTGTGGTGTGTGTAGATTTGGATGTGAAGCTTAATATTCTTAATCATTCTCATCATTTTATTTAATGCTGTTAAATTGTTTTATTGCTGTATTTTGTTTTACTTGCAGGGTGTGTTTGACTCCATAACTTTATATGACTGATGAGTGATGTATGTTTATTAACACTGTGTTTACCTATTTTTTAGTGCTGTATGCATGTTGTATGCCAATGAAGCGTATGGCACGATGAATGCATGTTTGACTGTGCAAGAAAGGATGTATTTCATTGTCGCCATGCCACACCAAAATCCTTGTAACGTTTTTACTTGGTGAATAAATATTAATTCCTTGGGTTGGGAGACGACTTGAATGTTACAATTGCATTTTGCTGGACAGTTATTCAATGTGTTTTTAATGCGGTGATCTATGAACAACCCATAAAACTTCCAAATACCCTGGAAAATAACCAGAGTTGTACTCGGTCGTCTAGACGTCACACGTTGAGCCCAACTAAGTTAGATCCTGTATCACACAACGCTTTGAGCAGCCTCGTCTTTAGTTGGAAAAGCGCTGTTGTTGTTGTTGTTGTTGTTGTTGTTTGTAGATTATAGTCACACGACACTTTCGCATATAGGTGACTACTGGACCGATTTATACTGACACCAGCGGGCCAGTTGTTGGTAAAGGGGAACATAATATGATCACACGTTGACCAATCCGGGATTCGAACCAGCGACCTTTCGGTTACTAGCAAGCTGCAAGACGCTCTTACCAACTGAGCTACCCGGCCCCATAGAAAAAGCGCTATATACAAATAATTTTATTTATACCAAATTTCTAGTAGGACTAGTATTGCAAGTCCTTGGGGTGAGATACTGCTTCACTGCTACAGCTGTATTTCTGTTGGACAGTTCGTCAGTAATATTTTGAATGCTGCGATCCACGAAGAAGCCGTAAAACTTCGAAATACCCTAAAAAAACCCACACATTTGAGATATGGGCGCCCACAAAGTCCCTACCCATACGGGATAAACTTGCCTCGTGTGTAAATCAAAGCCGCTCATGAATACGACCCAATGTTGTTTTGATAGTCTCGACGTCTATCGGAATTTATTATCTATCCCTATGTGCTGACCCTGTATCTGTAGACGCTTCGCTCTCCAAAAATATCTATGTCATAATACAAGGGTGAGAAATCCTGACACATTGAACAAACTAACGTATCGATTTCCACACATGTCTCATTTTTTCCTTGGGTTTTGTATCGATGACACCGTACCCTACTAGACAAAGGAGAAAATGAGACCCAAAAATGACAAGCCATTGCAATACAATTTGCTGACCTGGCCCCTTCGACTTTACTCGATAGGATCATAATAACATTTGAAAAAAAAGAAACACTCTAGAGTATCTTAACTGCTGTGGAAACCGTCATCTATTTCTATAGTTCTTCTCAGTTGAAGCCCTCTGGGTCCCATCACTACCACCTACAGTTGCGACACAGAAGTGCCAAACAGACGCGTTTGACTCGCGGTGTGGTGGCAGGACTGGGTTAAACTACACCCGAGGGTGGCGGTAGTCTAGATAGTGGCTACCAGGGGTCCCCTGTTTCTCGTACTCCAACTTTAAAGGGACCCACTGTGAACCCGCCCCCGCGACACATCCTTTTTACATTCACAGTGAGTTTCTCCCCACTTTTAAAAAAATTGAATTCTTTCGGGTGAGTGCCGGTTACCCAAATATACCCAGCAAACACTGGCAAATCCGTTCTCCTAGATCCCGGTCGCCCAGGATTGTGGTTAATTGTTTGGACGTCAGACAATGCGCCCAAAGGCTGTAAGTGGGCACCTCGGGTAGAGGGAGTTAGATCCTGTATCGGCCAGAGCTCTTGAAGTATGGTTGCTAAATCAATAAATTCAGTAGTTTTGTGTGTGCCTGTTAATAGCTAGCGATTTATTGATTTTAAAAAATAAATAAATAAAGCTCAACCAAACCTGGTAATAGGGAAAACCCATACGAAAGTTAATCGGTAAGATTTTTTTTTTAAATTTTTAGGTTGATACAATAGACCCTACCCCCAAGACCAGACCCTATCCTGAACGCACTCTTGAAGCCGCGAGGTCAAAGGTCACGTGGCTATGGTATGAGAGTATCGTTAAACAGGGGAAATTGTTTAACACGAGGACAGGAGAGCATCGACTACGCAATTAAAATTGGTCACACGTTTGTTATAGTTTGGAGTTCATAAGCTGACTTCACAGGTCTGATAGGTTACGTGGGGCCGGGTAGCTCAGTTGGAAGAGCGGCTTACTAGTAACCGAAAGGTCCCTGGTTAGAATTAATCATATTATTTTCCCCTTACCATCAACTGGTTTGCTAGTGCCAGAATACTGTGACCAGTAGTAGCCTGTACGCTCCGGTTTCGTGTTTACTGATAAGTTCTTAAAGAACTGGTTTGGTGGTTGCGATGTGTGTGTGTGGGGGGGGGGGGGGGGGGTTGAGAGGGCAATGCTTTGTGTGTGAACATTGTTTGTGTGTGGGTGATATGTGTGGGGGGAAGGGAGGGGAGAGGAATGCTGTGTTTGTGAACGTTGAGTGTGTGATGTGTGAGTGTGTTTTGGGGAGGGGTGGGGTGGTAGAGGGGAATTCTGTGTGTATGAAAGCTGTGTGTGTGTAAACGTTGTGTGTGTGTCAACGTAGTGTGTGTGTGACAGGGGGGAGGGCAGAGGGACAATGATGTGTGTGTATGTATGTTGTGTGTGTGAGCGCACGCGCGCGCGAGGTAAGCTTACTGTTGTGAATATGTTGTTGAGTGTGGGTGTGTGTGTTTTGTATGTATGAATGTGTGAGGGAATGTTATGAATTTGGGTGTTTATGTGAATGTGTGCGTGTGCAAGTGTATTTTTGAGTAGGTTATGTATGTATCGATGTATTGATGGATGGATGGATGGATGTTGTCACTAAATGAAAGCAGCAGAGTCGAATTAACTAAACATGACATTATTCGTGTACCTGTGAGAGTGGGTGTTTGATGGCGTAGTCCATTTACATCTGCATGCATAGTCTGTGTGTGTATGTGCGCGCGTGTATGTATGTGTGTATGTGTATTTCAGAATTATGTCTACGTTATAGGCAAATACAGTATCGAAGGATTTGATTTGATTCGATATTATCGTTCTTTTATAACGCTTCTCCTGCTTAAGAGCTGGACGGCATTGGCCGACACAGGATCCAACTCAAGTCGCCTGAGGACGGCTAAGCAGAATCCTAACTGAGCGGGCAATGAGAGAGGGTGAGGTGAGGGTGGGGAGGGGAAAATGAACCTAATATATTTTGCATGTATTTAATGTAGCTTATACTTCCTCCTCTTAGGATACGAGCATCAGGATCTGTAAAATCCATGCAAGAGATTGCGTGCGTGTGCAAACTAACCTTGGTTTATACCAAAATACTGACGTTAGAACAGTCATAAACAAACAAAACAAACATAACCTGCTCATATATTATAATTCGTTGAGCTGAGTTTGTGCGAGTCTTTGCTTCGGTATTTAGGGTTACATTTGTGTACATTTGAATGTTTATGTACATTATAGTACTGAGAGAAATACTTTAGGAAGAACTAGATCTCCTAAAACAACATTATTGGTGCGAGTGTGTTCAAGCGTATTTATGGATATGTGTGCTTTTGTGAATACGAATATCTCTTTGCATTCCAGGCATAAAAAAACACGGAACAGGCCGAATGAAATTTACAGCAGGCAGACGTTAATACTAAAACTACTGACTTAACTTTATTCGTTTAGCTGTGTGGCAGTGTCTTTGCGTTCATATTATATGCAAATGTGTGTGTGTTTGATTGTTTTTTTTTTGTTGTTTTTTTGTATTATATATAATATATGTGAGTGTGCTGTTTATCTGCAGGTTATTAAAAAGTAACCTCTCTACTGAAAATTGCTTATCGCGTTTTGTAAATGCTACTGCATCGTGAGTCTTGCAGCAGTTGAATTTAACTTCTGAGCTCTGATTTTTAATCTAATATAATAACGGGATCCGTCTTTGTTGGTCCGTCGTCTTGTATTGCGAGAGCTACAGAAGACATAAAAGCTATTAAGGTGTCCAACGGCGGACCAATAGGGCTGTTCTCGTCACTGATAGATTAAAGAGATCAGCATGTCAACTCCACCACTATTAGCTCTACAATACGTTTTGTTTGATGCAAGTGCATTTCCATTTGCAAAAGTTATAAGCGATTCAGAACAGGAAGTTACTTTTCCACCACTCTGTCAAGACCAATGCAATATTTCAATACAATCGGAAGGCCTACATTCACTGACCCGACATTATTCCATTAGGTGAGTGCGTGCGATATAAAATAAATGAATAAATGTTTGAACCAGAAAGAATATTATTTATTTATTTATTTATTTATTTATTTTAATAAATGAGAAGTATTCGTTCGGGGACTAAACCTTCATAATTCGTTTAGCTAAGTACGTTTATGCTTATTTATATAGTTGACATTTGAGCCTTGAACTTCTCTGAGAAAAAAGCGTTGGATTTTGAAGTGTCCAATGGTTCCTGAGATGAGCCTGATGGACGGACTGAATGACAGACAGACATTTGGCTCGTTCTGATTCCCGATTATTTCCATTAAAACTTGCAGACACCGCTATATATATGTCAAAGTTAGGGAACAATATCACAGACAAGCTATAATCACGAAATGCTAATACATACACACACACGCGCACACCCACACACACACACAAACTATCACAAATGTATTCGTTTAGCTTGTAAAACGTGTAATTTGAGTGTCTGCTGTGTCCTGTGTGAACTAGGCAAAGTAAAGGAGCTAAACTCCGTATTGCAGTATATCTTGTGGCCTCTATAACTATCTCCTGTCTGGAAAGAAGAAAGAGGAGACGATAACAATAGATATTTACTAGCTGCGAGGAAGGTAACAATAGGTTATTTGCTATCTGATTACGTCATAATCTTGGTCTGTCTGAAGACCACACTACTGCCTAGGTCAACCGGAGGTTTGTCTGTGGGGAGAGAGAGGAGTGGATGGGGAGTGGGAAGGAGGATGAGTTGAGGAAAAGAAGAGAGAGAGAATGTGTGTGTGTATTTGTGCATACACGCTTGTATCTCTGTGCACGCGCCTGGGTGTGTGTGTGTGTGACAGAGACAGACAGCGAAATGTCAGTTTGGTGTGAGAATGCAGAATGCCATTTGCCTCTGTGTTAGAGAGAAGAAGAAGAAAAAGGAGAAGAGTGCTGTTTTTTTCTAAGAGAGAGAGAGAGAGAGAGAGAGAGAGAGAGAGAGAGAGAGAGAGAGAGAGAGAGAGAGAGAGAGAGAGAGAGAGAGAGAGAGAGAAAGAGAACAAGATCACAGAAGACCAAACAAAAGATCTGTGTAAAACTATGGATAAAGATAAACATTTAATACTCCTTATCCATCGACTTTCCTGGTCGTCGGGGGTTGGGTGCTGTATGGGTGCTTGGGTGATTATGATGGCGGACGCGGCAGACCTTCTCATCCATAGCGTTCATTGTTCTTTATCTTCATCGTACATGTCTTGAATTACCTGAGATTCACCCCCTGTAATACAGATGTCAAGAGTAAAATGTTGTTTAATGGCCATGAGGCGATCGCTTTACAGAGCAACTCAGGACATCGGCCAACATAATCCACCAACCCGCCTAATTCTTAAATGTGCACTTCATTGGATGCCACACACAGCGCACCATCATCACTGAGAGTGAGAGAGAGAGAGACAGACAGACAGAGACAGAGACAGAGACATCACTGAGAGAGAGAGAGAGAGAGAGAGAGAGAGAGAGAGAGAGAGAGAGAGAGAGAGAGAGAGAGAAAGAGAGAGAGAGAATTTTACAACAATATTATTAATGTTCGTTTTATATGTTGTGATATAAAAAAAATTTTCGTGGAAGTGTGGCAGAATGGGAAGCGAATGGTTCAAACTTGGGAGAGAGGTTGTCTACCTTACATTTGTTTGTTAGACCAGCCTCGGGTGGCTCGTGCTGTGCAGAAGCCTTTGGAGTTGCCATTGGGTTATGCAGGTCAAGGCGACACGACGTTTGTTCTCCCCGGCTGACCATTCGTCTTCTGCTTTTGGTGGTGAGTAGAACTATATTGTCGGCAGGCATTTTATGCAAGTCAGTGGCAGTAGCTTGTATGGAGTGTCGTGGCACTAGTACCCGGCAACCCGGCTTACTAGCAATACGTTTCACCGCCTTGCAGGGCAAATATTTTTATGTCCCCCTGAAGAGGGATAAATAAAAAAAATAACAGCTCGGGTTGGCTCGTGTTCTCAAGGTGGTGGCCGAGAGACGGGAGTCAAATACTCCGCTCGGCTACATAAGCACAATAGATTATAAAGACAGGACGTCGAAGAAGAAGAAAACAAAAAAAGAGGAGACAAAATAATAGACATAGAAGGACACGGCAATCAGGTAGACTAGTAGATGCACACACTCCTGCTATGACCAAAAATAACATTATAAATCCAATGTATTAAAAATATAATCAACAATGTGCAAATGTTTGTGATGTGGTAATGGAAGCATAACCTGCGAAAAACGTCAATTAGATATGTGTGTGAGAGACAGACAGACAGGTAGACAGACAGGCAGGCAGACAGGCAGGCAGACAGTATAATTCCTCATAGAAAAATGGTACTGGATGCATGCAATCTGGATTGGAAGATCGAGTGTGAGTGGAAGTAAACGTGGGGGTGAGGGGGTGAGGGGACAGGGAGTGTGGAAGGAGGGAGGAGATGAAAATAAGGATGGAGGTTAAAAAAAAGAGTGAATCATGGTTTCCGCAGTGCACGCTGCCTTGTCAAACTAGCTTCATTATCCCTTTTAACGTGTCTTTTTCCTGGGTCATCAAGTTGGCCTTTCTTCAGCTTTATTTCGTGTCCACTCGGTTTTCAATGTCACTCGTGTGAGGCATGAAATTTGTGGGATTCTAAACCTCGAAGACACGTTGAGATTTTATTTATTTATTTATTTATTTATATAATCGTTCTTATTTAGCGCATTACCAGCGCAAGAGCAGCTCAAGGCGCTGACCCATACAGGATCTAGCTCAGGATGCCCGACGCGCTCATGTCCTGCCTTCTGCGTATCATCTGACGACCAGATTACTGAACACAATCCTGGGCGATCCGGAATGTAGAGGGTGAGTGGTGGTGGTGGTATTAGGGGTAAGGGGAGATGGGACAGGATCTTTAAAGTCCGGGCGATGAAAAGTGCGTGCGCACACTAGACCTCGGTTTATACTCTCATCCGAAAAGTAGATGATGCGATGAAGCTGATATCTACGTTCATTATTTCGTGAAACACACGCCTGATTTTTTAGGCCCTTCGGCCTTGAGAACAAACGCTAAAATGGCCACCCCTGTTAGAAACCTGCAATTTAAAAAAAAAAAGAATGGTTTAGGATTCCAAAGCTCGATGACATGCTGAGTTTCATCTAGAGGAGAAACTCCTTGAGGTTATGTCCACCCACAGTTTTCTCTTTGAGCTCAGAATGGCAAAAAATATTTGCCTCAGTCGGTCTAATAAATTCCAACCTTTTCGGTTTAACGGTCCATCTTCCTGGCACTAGCATCCTCTCTCACTGCTGTCAAAAGCCTTCGACACTTTTTCTCATTGCAAATCTGCCCGCGTGGATAGCTTAAATACTATCCAAAATCAAATCAAATTCCCCTTGGACACCAACCCGCACTATGATACCAAGGACACCCTGATATCACTGATTCATGCATTGGTGTTTATTGAAATGTAAGCTTATGTGCGCTGTGTATGCTGCATTTGGTGTCAGTGTATCTATCACTATGAGTGAATCGGTGAGTAATAATTTGACCATAGTAACAATTTATTTGTATTTTTTTTAGTTGACAGAAAATTCATTTATTAATTTCTCTTGTTCAGAAAATAAAGATTTCTGATTCTGATTCTCCCCAATATAATATAATATAATATAATATAATATAATATAATATAATATAATATAATATAATATAATATAATATAATATAATACATGTTAACCTGTCAAATTTACAAATACTACATAACCTTTGGATTGTTGAAATCTAAAACCACTTCGGGTGTTTGACCCACCAAACGAAGAAGAGGCGGGGACGAAACTGGGACTTAACTCCGTGAGTTTGGAAATATGACACACAGCAGTAATGAATCTTGTCCCCTTCCAAATGGTGAAAATAAAGCCTGATGGGGTCCTGACATAACACACTACTCTGAGGCATGTTCAGCAATAAATGAAAAAAAAACCACGCATGTTCCAGCGCAAAAGAAAAACAAGGAGAAGAAAAAGTGAAGAATGAGAAGGAGGAGCGCTTAAAGTCTGTCTGAGGTTGTTGTTGTTCCTTTTGTTGTTTTCCGTAATACGATCGCAGAAGAGTCTTAATCGCTATGTCCCTTCTTCCCTCCCCCTACAAACACCACCCACCATCTACTACTACTACTACTACTACTACTACTACTACTACTACTACTACTACTACTACTATTGTGGGTGGGAGGAAGAGGAAGAAGCAGAATAGTGTGCGGGTGGGAAGAGAAACCGGAAAAAGAGGAGCAAATAGCATGAAGGAGAAGGGAGGATTACGAGAAGAAAGAAGTGGATGAGAGCTAGAACGATAACGAAAGAGGAGGAGAGAGGAGCGGCGCAGCAGATGGGGAAGAAAAAAAGAAGTAGTAGCGGCAGTAGTAGTAGTAGTAGTAGTAGTAGTAGTAGTAGTAGTAGTAGTAGTAGTAGTAGTAGTAGTAGTAGTAGTAGTAGTAGTAGTAGTAGTAATAGTTGTGAAGTAAAGTGCAAATGAAAGCTAGAACGAAAACAAAAGGGGCGGAGGAAGCGAAAAATAATAATAAGAGGAGGAATAGTAGAAGAAGAAGACCAAGAGTAGTAGTAGTAGTAATAGTAGTAATAGAAGTAATAGTAGTAGGTGTAGTGAAGTGCAATTGTTGCAAGCGTTAAGAAAATCCTAGCCTGATTACAGACTGAATCTCTTCTTAGTAGGTGTCACAATAGGCTAGTTTAGACCCTGCACTAAGGCTCCTCGCCTTAAAAGTTCTTTATGCTTTGGCCTTTGTATCTTAAAGTCGATGCCTAGGAGACGACACAAGTCAGGACTGTTCTAAGCACAGGTAGGGAAATCTCTTTGCTAAGGTAGGCCGAGTCATAATCCAGCTGACCTATATCCAGAATCCCCCGCACAAGGGTGCTAGGCCTCACAGGATTTCGCGCACTTTAACTGCCACAGCGTTAAGGCTCGTCATTCTTTGTCTAACCCGCACACGAGAAGGATGCACACGCTGAAAGCTCTCTCAGAAGACTACGCAGGTGACGGGTAAAATTCATTCATCTCAGTATAGCCATAGCCTGACATTGTCAAAGAGATGAGCAGGCTTGGTCCGAGGCAGGAGATAGACCACTGAGAGTCAACCCTGACCTTCAGCCTGCACTTGTGCCTCGAGCACTGTGCTACGATAGCTCAGTAGTCAACAACGAGACCAGGCCACAACAGCACCTCACCTCAACTATCAAGTTAAGTGCTTTAGAAGAAGTGCACAAACACTGATCTATAGGGACTGTGCGATAGTCCATTCTTCCAGAAAAAGAACATTAGGCAAAACAAGAACAAAGCCAGATGAGACAGTAACAAATATCAAGAAAAGTAGCAGAATAAATCCAGCAAAGATCTATCCATTCTACGAACCACTCGAAGTGATGTTTGGACTGTTAAGTTAATCCTAGCTGTATTACATTTTGGACATTTAAGTTAATATAGTGATTAGAAAATTAGATATAGAGTAGAGGAAATAAATGTGTTACATTTACTGTTAACAAGTGGCTGGACTACCTATGTTTCATAGCCGTGCAAGAGCTAGTGTGTCAGTGAATCTTTTACATGTTTCTCCCTATCTCTATAACCCTATCCGCACACAGACCGGACTAAACATATAAATGTATTAAGATTAGTCATAGTGTGATTTAACTAGCCGATCCCCGCAGACGAAAGATGAGTGGGTAATAGCATTCCATTTTGCAGAGCCCAGCAACAATAGACCCACCGTCACAGTAGGAATCAAATACTTAATATTTAGTACGAAACATAAGGATTATATTGCAGTATAAAGGGTTTTGGTGACATTAGTACGGAACACAAGGACTATAAAAGGTTCTGTATGAATATAAAAGGTATCTGTTGCTATGAAAATTTCTAGTTTCTGTTCAAGTCCTTTAATCAGCTTAATGACAGGAAGGCGTCACGCGTTGACATTTAATTAGATCCAGATCCATGTGAATAATTTTCTTCACGATGGAACATGACTAATTTATTCCAGAGCATGCGCGAACGACCGGAAACACAAATAGGATTCACTGCTCGCATGAAGTTCGATTTTTACATCCGGTTCTGGTGTACTTATGTCAGAGTTTTGTTCTTTTTTGTTTACTCGACTTCTTCTTGTTCTTCTTGTTCTGGTTCTACTTGTTCTTCTTATTCTTCTTTCTCTTCTACTGCTACTAACCAGGTTGGAATCCTATGGTGAGCAAGATAAAAGTGGCCATTTGTGGCTTTAGTATGATTGCTTTAGTGGCTCAGTGTTGATTTTGGTCCTACCCTCTGCTATCCTGGGATGGTTATTCCAGTCTGTCTGTTCGCCAGTGGTGGGTATGGACTACTACTACTACTACTACTACTACTACTACTACTACTACTACTACTACTACTACTACTACTACTATTACTACTACTACTAAATATTATAATTATTTACCGGCCATTGGCAATGGTAAGAAGGAAATCTTCAGTTTCTTCATGTGCGCGGCATCGATAGATTTAAGCGGGGATCGCTTCGGCATTGTCACTTCTCTTTATTTTATATATATAAGGAAAAAGAAGAAGGCAGGTAAGAAGATTGCTTGGGTTACGAAGTATGACCCGAGAGTACCTAACAAAGGGAAATTCATTCAGAATAATCTCCAGTTATTATACAAGAACCCTCAAAACAGACTATTGTTCCCTAAAAAGTGTTTGATAGGTGCAGATAGAAGAAGAACAAACCTGGGTGAAATCTACAAACCAACAGTTCCCCGTAGTCAGGTCCTGCATGGGCCATGTGAACAAGGGGGATTTTTTCCATGTTCGAGGAAGTGCGATACTTGTGCGCATTCGATGCAAGTCCGGCAGTTTGTTTCACCTTGGGATAATAGGCGTTGGACAATAAAACAACATTTGACGTGTAGTACTCCCAACATAGTGAATGTGGTATTGTGTAATGAACACAAGGATTTTATTTACAGTGGGTCAACTGTAAATTTGAAATCGAGGTGGGCTGGACACAAAAGTGATGCCAAGAAAGGAAAATCCCAAAAGTGTAGGGTAGCACGGCATTGCAATTCCCTTCCTCATCCGGAAGATCCAACTTTGTCTTATTTGATAATATTTGGGATTGAGGGTGTTCAGCAAGAAGAAGAGCTGCTACAGAGAGAGATTTTTTGGCAGGCTAACTTGGGCACATTGCTTAGTGGGGGTAAAGAGAGGCGGGATTTTGGAGTGTTGTTGAGAAGTAGGATTCATGACCAGGATTAAAGACTCTGTTAAACTGGATATTTAGTGTTATAAAGAACTTTATGTATATCCTTAAGTTTAGTATACTTAGGTAGGATAGGTTGATTGTGTTTAGAATGTGCAGGGTCTGTGGGTGTGTGTAGGTGTGTGTGTGTGTGTGTGTGTGTGTGTGTGTGTGTGTGTGTGTGGTTTGTAAAACTTTGGTAGTAGCTGTATTTATTATAGATCTTATTCTGTTTGTGTAAGTGTTGGTTATGTGATTATGGAGCAGTGGTAGTGTAGGTGTTTATTGTAAATGTTTATTATAAATGTTGATTGGTTTTGATCATGGATTTAAAGTGATTGTTTTTCCACTAGATATTTTACATATTCTCTCTACATA